>OX392528.1:200000-1400000 GCA_947623455.1 Mimachlamys varia | reverse complement strand
CACCAACATAACACTGTCTGTTTGTGTACCGTGATAGAGAGTCGACCCCACCAACATAACACCGTCTGTTTGTGTACCGTGATAGAGAGTCACACCAACATAACACTGTCTGTTTGTGTACCGTGATAGAGAGTACACCCCATCAACATAACACTGTCTGTTTGTGTACCGTGATGGAGAGTACACTCCACCAACATAACACTGTCTGTTTGTGTACCGTGATAGAGAGTCGACCCCACCAACATAACACTGTGTGTTTATGTACCGTGATAGAGAGTAGACCCCACCAACATAACACTGTCTGTTTGTGTACCGTGATAGAGAGTCGACCCCACCAACATAACACTGTCTGTTTGTGTACCGTGATAGAGAGTCGACCCCACCAACATAACACTGTCTGTTTGTGTACCGTGATAGAGAGTAGTCACCACCAACATAACACTGTCTGTTTGTGTACCGTGATAGAGAGTCGACCCACCAACATAATACCGTCTGTTTGTGTACCGTGATAGGGAGTATACCCCACCAACATAATATTGTCTGTTTGTGTACCGTGATAGAGAGTCGACCCACCAACATAACACTGTCTGTTTGTGTACCGTGATAGGGAGTCGACCCCACCAACATAACACTGTCTGTTTGTGTACCGTGATAGGGAGTCGACCCCACCAACATAACACTGTCTGTTTATTTACCGTGAAAGAGAGTAGACCCAAACAACATAACACTGTCTGTTTGTGTACCGTGATGGAGAGTCCACCCACCAACATAACACTGTCTGTTTGTGTACCGTGATGGAGAGTCGACTCCACCAACATAACACTGTCTGTTTGTGTACCGTGATAGAGAGTCCACCCACCAACATAACACTGTCTGTTTATTTACCGTGAAAGAGAGTAGACCCACCAACATAACACTGTCTGTTTATTTACCGTGAAAGAGAGTAGACCCAAACAACATAACACTGTCTGTTTGTGTACCGTGATAGAGAGTCGACTCCACCAACATAACACTGTCTGTTTGTGTACCGTGATAGAGAGTCCACCCACCAACATAACACTGTCTGTTTATTTGCCGTGGAAGAGAGTAGACCCAACCAACATAACACTGTCTGTTTGTGTACCGTGATAGAGAGTCGACTCCACCAACATAACACTGTCTGTTTGTGTACCGTGATAGAGAGTCGACTCCACCAACATAACACTGTCTGTTTGTGTACCGTGATAGAGAGTCGACTCCACCAACATTACACTGTCTGTTTGTGTACCGTGATAGAGAGTCGACCCCACCAACATAACACTGTCTGTTTGTGTACCGTGATTGAGAGTCGACACCACCAACATAACACTGTCTGTTTATGTACCGTGATAGAGAGTAGACCCCACCAACAAAACACTGTCTGTTTGTGTACCGTGATAGAGAGTAGACACCAACATAACACTGTCTGTTTGTGTACCGTGATAGAGAGTCGACCTCACCAACATAACACTGTCTGTTTGTGTACCGTGATAGGGAGTCGACTCCACCAACATAACACTGTCTGTTTGTGTACCGTGATAGAGAGTCGACCACACCAACATAACACTGTCTGTTTGTGTACCGTGATAGAGAGTAGTCCCCACCAACATAACACTGTCTGTTTGTGTACCGTGATAGAGAGTCGACCCCACCAACATAACACTGTCTGCTTGTGTACCGTGATAGAGAGTCGACCCCACCAACATAACACTGTCTGTTTGTGTACCGTGATAGAGAGTCGACCACCACTCACATAACACTGTCTGTTTGTGTACCGTGATAGAGAGTCGACCACCACTCACATAACACTGTCTGTTTGTGTACCGTGATAGAGAGTCGACCCCACCAACATAACACTGTCTGTTTGTGTACCGTGATAGAGAGTCGACCACCACTCACATAACACTGTCTGTTTATGTACCGTGATAGAGAGTAGACCCCACCAACATAACACTGTCTGTTTATGTACCGTGATAGAGAGTAGACCCCACCAACATAACACTGTCTGTTTGTGTACCGTGATAGAGAGTCGACCACACCAACATAACACTGTCTGCTTGTGTACCGTGATAGAGAGTCGACCCCACCAACATAACACTGTCTGTTTGTGTATCGTGATAGAGAGTCGACCACCACTCACATAACACTGTCTGTTTGTGTACAATGATAGAGAGTCGACCTTACCAACATAACACCGTCTGTTTGTGTACCGTGATAGAGAGTCACACCAACATAACACTGTCTGTTTGTGTACCGTGATAGAGAGTACACCCCATCAACATAACACTGTCTGTTTGTGTACCGTGATGGAGAGTACACCCCACCAACATAACACTGTCTGTTTGTGTACCGTGATAGAAAGTCGACCCCACCAACATAACACTGTGTGTTTATGTACCGTGATAGAGAGTAGACCCCACCAACATAACACTGTCTGTTTGTGTACCGTGATAGAGAGTCGACCCCACCAACATAACACTGTCTGTTTGTGTACCGTGATAGAGAGTCGACCCCACCAACATAACACTGTCTGTTTGTGTACCGTGATAGAGAGTCGACCCCACCAACATAATACTGTCTGTTTGTGTACCGTGATAGAGAGTCGACCACCACTCACATAACACTGTCTGTTTGTGTACCGTAATAGAGAGTCGACCTCACCAACATAACACCGTCTGTTTGTGTACCGTGATAGAGAGTCGACCTCACCAACATAACACTGTCTGTTTGTGTACCGTGATAGAGAGTCGACCTCACCAACATAACACTGTCTGTTTGTGTACCGTGATAGAGAGTAGTCACCACCAACATAACACTGTCTGTTTGTGTACCGTGATAGAGAGTCGACACAACCAACATAACACTGTCTGTTTGTGTACCGTGATAGAGAGTCGACCCCACCAACATAACACTGTCTGTTTGTGTACCGTGATAGAGAGTCGACCCCACCAACATAACACTGTCTGTTTGTGTACCGTGATAGAGAGTCGACCCCATCAACATAACACTGTCTGTTTGTGCACCGTGATAGAGAGTCCACCCACCAACATAATACCGTCTGTATGTGTACCGTGATAGGGAGTATACCCCACCAACATAATATTGTCTGTTTGTGTACCGTGATAGAGAGTCGACCCACCAACATAACACTGTCTGTTTATTTACCGTGAAAGAGAGTAGACCCAAACAACATAACACTGTCTGTTTGTGTACCGTGATGGAGAGTCCACCCACCAACATAACACTGTCTGTTTATGTACCGTGATAGAGAGTCGACTCCACAAACATAACACTGTCTGTTTGTGTGCCGTGATAGAGAGTCCACCCACCAACATAACACTGTCTGTTTATGTACCGTGATAGAGAGTCGACTCCACCAACATAACACTGTCTGTTTGTGTACCGTGAAAGAGAGTAGACTCAAACAACATAACACTGTCTGTTTGTGTACCGTGATGGAGAGTCGACTCCACCAACATAACACTGTCTGTTTGTGTACCGTGATAGAGAGTCCACCCACCAACATAACACTGTCTGTTTATTTACCGTGAAAGAGAGTAGACCCACCAACATAACACTGTCTGTTTATTTACCGTGAAAGAGAGTAGACTCAAACAACATAACACTGTCTGTTTGTGTACCGTGATAGAGAGTCGACCCCACCAACATAACACTGTCTGTTTGTGTATCGTGATAGAGAGTCCACCCACCAACATAACACTGTCTGTTTTTTTGCCGTGAAAGAGTTTAGACCCAACCAACATAACACTGTCTGTTTATTTACCGTGAAAGAGAGTCGACTCCACCAACATAACACTGTCTGTTTGTGTACCGTGATAGAGTGTCCACCCACCAACATAACACTGTCTGTTTATTTACCGTGAAAGAGAGTAGACCCAACCAACATAACACTGTCTTTTTGTGTACCGTGATAGAGAGTCGACACAACCAACATAACACTGTCTGTTTGTGTACCGTGATAGAGAGTACACCCCGCCAACATAACACTGTCTGTTTGTGTACCGTGATAGAGAGTCGACACCACCAACATAACACTGTCTGTTTATGTACCGTGATAGAGAGTCGACCCCACCAACATAACACTGTCTGTTTGTGTACCGTGATAGAGAGTCGACCCCACCAACATAACACTGTCTGTTTATGTACCGTGATAGAGAGTCGACCCCACCAACATAACACTGTCTGTTTGTGTACCGTGATAGAGAGTCGACCACCACTCACATAACACTGTCTGTTTGTGTACCGTGATAGAGAGTCGACCACCACTCACATAACACTGTCTGTTTGTGTACCGTGATATAGAGTCGACCCCACCAACATAACACTGTCTGTTTGTGTACCGTGATAGAGAGTCGACCCCACCAACATAACACTGTCTGTTTGTGTACCGTGATAGAGAGTCACACCAACATAACACTGTCTGTTTGTGTACCGTGATAGAGAGTCGACTCCACCAACATTACACTGTCTGTTTGTGTACCGTGATAGAGAGTCGACCCCACCAACATAACACTGTCTGTTTGTGTACCGTGATAGAGAGTCGACACCACCAACATAACACTGTCTGTTTATGTACCGTGATAGAGAGTAGACCCCACCAACATAACACTGTCTGTTTGTGTACCGTGATAGAGAGTCGACACCACCAACATAACACTGTCTGTTTATGTACCGTGATAGAGAGTAGACCCCACCAACATAACACTGTCTGTTTGTGTACCGTGATAGAGAGTCGACCACCACTCACATAACACTGTCTGTTTGTGTACCGTGATAGAGAATCGACACCACCAACATAACACTGTCTGTTTGTGTACCGTGATATAGAGTCGACCCCACCAACATAACACTGTCTGTTTGTGTACCGTGATAGAGAGTCGACCCCACCAACATAACACTGTCTGTTTGTGTACCGTGATAGAGAGTCACACCAACATAACACTGTCTGTTTGTGTACCGTGATAGAGAGTCGACTCCACCAACATTACACTGTCTGTTTGTGTACCGTGATAGAGAGTCGACCCCACCAACATAACACTGTCTGTTTGTGTACCGTGATAGAGAGTCGACACCACCAACATAACACTGTCTGTTTATGTACCGTGATAGAGAGTAGACCCCACCAACATAACACTGTCTGTTTGTGTACCGTGATAGAGAGTCGACCCCACCAACATAACACTGTCTGTTTGTGTACCGTGATAGAGAGTCGACTCCACCAACATAACACTGTCTGTTTGTGCACCGTGATAGAGAGTCGACCACACCAACATAACACTGTCTGTTTGTGTACCGTGATAGAGAGTCGACCCCACCAACATAACACTGTCTGTTTGTGTACCGTGATAGAGAGTCGACCACCACTCACATAACACTGTCTGTTTGTGTACCGTGATAGAGAGTCGACCCCACCAACATAACACTGTCTGTTTGTGTACCGTGATAGAGAGTCGACTCCACTCACATAACACTGTCTGTTTGTGTACCGTGATAGAGAGTCGACCACCACTCACATAACACTGTCTGTTTGTGTACCGTGATAGAGAGTCGATCCCACTCACATAACACTGTCTGTTTGTGTACCGTGATAGAGAGTCGACCCCACCAACATAACACTGTCTGTTTGTGTACCGTGATAGGGAGTCGACTCCACCAACATAACACTGTCTGTTTGTGCACCGTGATAGAGAGTCGACCACACCAACATAACACTGTCTGTTTGTGTACCGTGATAGAGAGTAGTCCCCACCAACATAGCACTGTCTGTTTGTGTACCGTGATAGAGAGTCGACCACCACTCACATAACACTGTCTGTTTGTGTACCGTGATAGAGAGTCGACCACCACCAACATAACACTGTCTGTTTGTGTACCGTGATAGAGAGTCGACCCCACCAACATAACACCGTCTGTTTGTGTACCGTGATAGAGAGTCGACCACCACTCACATAACACTGTCTGTTTGTGTACCGTGATAGAGAGTCGACCCCACCAACATAACACTGTCGGTTTGTGTACCGTGATAGAGAGTCGACCACCACTCACATAACACTGTCTGTTTGTGTACCGTGATAGAGAGTCGACCCCACCAACATAACACTGTCTGTTTGTGTACCGTGATAGAGAGTCGACCCCACCAACATAACACTGTCTGTTTGTGTACCGTGATAGAGAGTCACACCAACATAACACTGTCTGTTTGTGTACCGTGATAGAGAGTCGACTCCACCAACATTACACTGTCTGTTTGTGTACCGTGATAGAGAGTCGACCTCACCAACATAACACTGTCTGTTTGTGTACCGTGATAGAGAGTCGACCCCACCAACATAACACTGTCTGTTTATGTACCGTGATAGAGAGTAGACCCCACCAACATAACACTGTCTGTTTGTGTACCGTGATAGAGAGTCGACCCCACCAACATAACACTGTCTGTTTGTGTACCGTGATAGAGAGTCGACTCCACCAACATAACACTGTCTGTTTGTGCACCGTGATAGAGAGTCGACCACACCAACATAACACTGTCTGTTTGTGTACCGTGATAGAGAGTCGACCCCACCAACATAACACTGTCTGTTTGTGTACCGTGATAGAGAGTCGACCACCACTCACATAACACTGTCTGTTTGTGTACCGTGATAGAGAGTCGACCACCACTCACATAACACTGTCTGTTTGTGTACCGTGATAGAGAGTCGACCCCGCCAACATAACACTGTCTGTTTGTGTACCGTGATAGAGAGTCGACCCCACCAACATAACACTGTCTGTTTGTGTACCGTGATAGGGAGTCGACTCCACCAACATAACACTGTCTGTTTGTGCACCGTGATAGAGAGTCGACCACACCAACATAACACTGTCTGTTTGTGTACCGTGATAGAGAGTAGTCCCCACCAACATAGCACTGTCTGTTTGTGTACCGTGATAGAGAGTCGACCACCACTCACATAACACTGTCTGTTTGTGTACCGTGATAGAGAGTCGACCCCACCAACATAACACTGTCTGTTTGTGTATCGTGATAGAGAGTCGACCACCACTCACATAACACTGTCTGTTTGTGTACCGTGATAGAGAGTCGACCACCACTCACATAACACTGTCTGTTTGTGTACCGTGATAGAGAGTCGACCACCACTCACATAACACTGTCTGTTTGTGTACCGTGATAGAGAGTCGACCCCACTCACATAACACTGTCTGTTTGTGTACCGTGATAGAGAGTCGACCCCACCAACATAACACTGTCTGTTTGTGTACCGTGATAGAGAGTCGACCACCACTCACATAACACTGTCTGTTTGTGTACCGTGATAGAGAGTCGACCCCACCAACATAACACTGTGTGTTTATGTACCGTGATAGAGAGTAGACCCCACCAACATAACACTGTCTGTTTGTGTACCGTGATAGAGAGTAGACCCCACCAACAAAACACTGTCTGTTTGTGTACCGTGATAGAGAGTCGACCACCACTCACATAACACTGTCTGTTTGTGTACCGTGATAGAGAGTCGACCCCACCAACATAACACTGTCTGTTTGTGTACCGTGATAGAGAATCGACCCCACCAACATAACACTGTCTGTTTGTGTACCGTGATAGAGAGTCGACCACCACTCACATAACACTGTCTGTTTGTGTACCGTGATAGAGAGTCGACCCCACCAACATAACACTGTCGGTTTGTGTACCGTGATAGAGAGTCGACCACCACTCACATAACACTGTCTGTTTCTGTACCGTGATAGAGAGTCGACCACCACTCACATAACACTGTCTGTTTGTGTACCGTGATAGAGAGTCGACCACCACTCACATAACACTGTCTGTTTGTGTACCGTGATAGAGAGTCCACCCCACCAACATAACACTGTCTGTTTGTGTACCGTGATGGAGAGTCGACCCCACTCACATAACACCGTCTGTTTGTGTACCGTGATAGAGAGTCGACCCCACCAACATAACACTGTCTGTTTGTGTACCGTGATAGAGAGTCCACCCCACCAACATAACACTGTCTGTTTGTGTACCGTGATGGAGAGTCGACCCCACTCACATAACACCGTCTGTTTGTGTATCGTGATAGAGAGTAGACCCCACCAACATAACACTGTCTGTTTGTGTATCGTGATAGAGAGTCGACCCCACCAACATAACACTGTCTGTTTGTGTACCGTGATAGAGAGTCCACCCCACCAACATAACACTGTCTGTTTGTGTACCGTGATGGAGAGTCGACCCCACTCACATAACACCGTCTGTTTGTGTATCGTGATAGAGAGTAGACCCCACCAACATAACACTGTCTGTTTGTGTACCGTGATGGAGAGTCGACCCCACCAACATACCACCGTCTGTTTGTTTAAACACCATGCTAAAGATAAGATACCCAATACTACACAGTAGGATTGTACATTATGACAGGGATTCGATCCTACTAAAACACAAACCGGTGCTGGTGTCTTATGTAAGGGAGTCGAGCCCATCCCCAAAGCACATGATGTATACAGATAAAGTGATTATCGACAACCTATTTCCTAAACAACTTGCTAAGCTCGACATAAACTACGAGAGGCTATTCCTTCACCAGTTGCTTCACTCGTTATTAAAAAGCAAGTCAAAGAAATGCGAGATAATTTCGACTTTCATATCCTGAAATTGTTTCCTTGTATAATAACATTCCTTATCGCATCTGATTCGGTAATGAAGACTGTCTTCCGAAAACCTGACTAACGGGATACATGTCAATTGCTTTCAAAGAAGCAAGTGGATGGCGAATTTCTGAAATGTCCACTACATCGTTACGCGAACCGAAAACAGATGGAATTAAAGCGAGGAAAAGTTTGTCTTTGAGAAACTTGGAAAAATATGGACTTTGATAACAGATGCTAGGATGAGCACAACAAAAAAAAAATGGGGGGGGGGGGGGGGGGGTGAAATAAACTGTGGAAGATACAAATAATTGCATTCCTGGTTGACAATATCTTTGTTGAACTGTTGGCATTCCCATAGGAATTAACGGTGTCCACTTTTGACTGACTTATTTTTGCTTTCATACGAGGCTGAATTTGTCGAAGGGCTTATCGGGAAAGGGTAACAGAAAACTTACCAATCTTTCAATTTCACTTTCATGTATATTGACGATGTGTCGTCTATTAACAACAACAAGAAGTTTGCTAACCTAGTCAATCGTATATACTCTACTGAACTTGAGATTAAAGACACAACATACTCTCCTTCAGTAGCTTCTTACCTCTGTTTTTACTAAAACTACGATCGATATGGACAGCTTACTACTGAGCTATGCGATAAACGTTATGATTTTAATTTTCCGATCTTAAACTTTCTATTTTTTGATAGTAATATCCCTGCTTCTCTAACCGATGGTGTTTACATGTCGCAGTTGATTCGACATATATTGTTGGACTTGTTCTAAATATCGTGATTTTCGCGATCGATGTCGACTGCTGATAAACAAACAAACAACACAAGGATTCGAGAGATGCAGGTTGATCAGAACTATTGGCAAGCTTTATGGTCGCCATATTTGTCTCTTTGAAAAATATTCTGTATCTTTAAGTGGTATGAAGATGGATGTTTTTGAGTATGCTCATTAGTGTGTTTACTTGTTGTGATTGACAATGATACTCGGTTCTCATTTTGAGTAATAATGTTTACTTGGATGTGACCAAGATTTACAAGGTGGGTGTCGTCAATGAAACAGAAGTCGCTAGCTCTTCCGGAACACCTGGTTTTATTCTCTTGTACTTTTACGAGGGTCGCCCTGTAAATCTTTCCTTTGTTCCTATTTTGCCTCTAGTTTAATCGATTTTTATTTCGGATTATGGTATTGTTGACGCTTTGGTATTTTCTGATTTCTTGAAAGAAAAAGGAATTTTTTAATCTGAAAACATTTTCAAATATCACCTGAAAATGACCTTCACAATATTGCGAGTTTTCCCGATTTATTAGGGGTAGAAAAAAACTATTTTCCCCAATTTTGATTAATGTAGACTTTTTTTCTGTAACAATGTATACTAAAACCTGTATGAAAAACCAAAAATAAATTCTTTTGCAATTAGTTTGAGGTAAAATCATAAAATGACTGGACTATGTCTGTTTGTGTACCGTGATAAAGAGTCGACCCCACCAACATAACACTGTCTGTTTGTGTACCGTGATGGAGAGTCGACCACCACTCACATAACACTATCTGTTTGTGTACCGTGATGGAGAGTCGACCCCACTCACATAACACTGTCTGTTTGTGTACCGTGATAGAGAGTCGACCCCACCAACATAACACTGTCTGTTTGTGTACCGTGATAGAGAGTCGACCCCACCAACATAACACTGTCTGTTTGTGTACCGTGATAGAGAGTACAACCCACCAACATAACACTGTCTGTTTGTGTACCGTGATAGAGAGTCGACCCCACAAACATAACACTGTCTGTTTGTGTACCGTGATAGAGAGTCGACACCACCAACATAACACTGTCTGTTTGTGTACCGTGATAGAGAATAGACCCCACCAACATAACACTGTGTGTTTATGTACCGTGATAAAGAGTAGACCCCACCAACATAACATTGTCTGTTTGTGTACCGTGATAGAGAGTAGACACCAACATAACACTGTCTGTTTGTGTACCGTGATAGAGAGTCGACCCCACCAACATAACACTGTCTGTTTGTGTACCGTGATAGAGAGTCGACCCCACCAACATAACACTGTCTGTTTGTGTACCGTGATAGAGAGTCGACCCCACCAACATAACACTGTCTGTTTGTGTACCGTGATAGAGAGTCGACCACCACTCACATAACACTGTCGGTTTGTGTACCGTGATAGAGAGTCGACCCCACCAACATAACACTGTCTGTTTGTGTACCGTGATAGAGAGTCGACCACCACTCACATAACACTGTCTGTTTGTGTACCGTGATAGAGAGTACACCCCACCAACATAACACTGTCTGTTTGTGTACCGTGATAGAGAGTCGACCCCACCAACATAACACTGTCTGCTTGTGTACCGTGATAGAGAGTCGACACCACCAACATAACACTGTCTGTTTGTGTACCGTGATAGAGAATAGACCCCACCAACATAACACTGTCTGTTTATGTACCGTGATAAAGAGTAGACCCCACCAACATAACATTGTCTGTTTGTGTACCGTGATAGAGAGTAGACACCAACATAACACTGTCTGTTTGTGTACCGTGATAGAGAGTCGACTCCACCAACATAACACTGTCTGTTTGTGTACCGTGATAGAGAGTCGACCACCACTCACATAACACTATCTGTTTGTGTACCGTGATAGAGAGTCGACCACCACTCACATAACACTGTCTGTTTGTGTACCGTGATAGAGAGTCGACCCCACCAACATAACACTGTGTGTTTATGTACCGTGATAGAGAGTCGACCCCACCAACATAACACTGTCTGTTTGTGTACCGTGATAGAGAGTAGACTCCACCAACATAACACTGTCTGTTTGTGTACCGTGATAGAGAGTAGTCCCCACTAACATAACACTGTCTGTTTATGTACCGTGATGGAGAGTAGTCCCAACCAACATAACACTGTCTGTTTGTGTACCGTGATAGAGAGTAGACACCAACATAACACTGTCTGTTTGTGTACCGTGATGGAGAGTAGTCCCCACCAACATAACAATGTCTGTTTGTCTACCGTGATAGAGAGTAGACCCCACCAACATAACCCTATCTGTTTGTGTACCGTGATAGAGAGTAGACCCCACCAACATAACCCTATCTGTTTGTGTACCGTGATAGAGAGTCGACCCCACCAACATAACACTGTCTGTTTGTGTACCGTGATAGAGAGTAGACCCCACCAACATAACACTGTCTGTTTGTGTACCGTGATGGAGAGTAGTCCCCACCAACATAACACTGTCTGTTTGTGTACCGTGATAGAGAGTCGACCCCACCAACATAACACTGTCTGTTTGTGTACCGTGATGGAGAGTCGACCCCACCAACATAACACTGTCTGTTTGTGTATCGTGATAGAGAGTCGACGCCGCCAACATAACACAGTCTGTTTGTGTATCGTGATAGAGAGTCGACGCCGCCAACATAACACTGTGTGTTTGTGTACCGTGATAGAGAGTCAACCCCACCAACATAACACTGTCTGTTTGTGTACCGTGATAAAGAGTATACCCCACCAACATAACACTGTCTGTTTGTGTATCGTGATAGAGAGTCGACGCCGCCAACATAACACTGTCTGTTTGTGTACCGTGATGGAGAGTCGACCCCACCAACATAACACTGTCTGTTTGTGTACCGTGATAAAGAGTATACCCCACCAACATAACACTGTCTGTTTGTGTATCGTGATAGAGAGTCGACGCCGCCAACATAACACTGTCTGTTTGTGTACCGTGATGGAGAGTCGACCCCACCAACATAACACTGTCTGTTTGTGTACCGTGATAAAGAGTATACCCCACCAACATAACACTGTCTGTTTGTGTATCGTGATAGAGAGTCGACGCCGCCAACATAACACTGTCTGTTTGTGTACCGTGATGGAGAGTCGACCACCACTCACATAACACTGTCTGTTTGTGTACCGTGATAGAGAGTCGACCCCACCAACATAACACTGTCTGTTTGTGTACCGTGATAGAGAGTCCACCCCACCAACATAACACTGTCTGTTTGTGTACCGTGATAGAGAGTCGACCACCACTCACATAACACTGTCTGTTTGTGTACCGTGATGGAGAGTCGACCCCACTCACATAACACTGTCTGTTTGTGTACCGTGATGGAGAGTCGACCTCACTCACATAACACCGTCTGTTTGTGTACCGTGATGGAGAGTCGACCCCACCAACATAACACTGTCTGTTTGTGTACCGTGATAAAGAGTATACCCCACCAACATAACACTGTCTGTTTGTGTACCGTGATAGAGAGTCGACCCCACCAACATAACACTGTCTGTTTGTGTACCGTGATAGAGAGTCGACCACCACTCACATAACACTGTCTGTTTGTGTACCGTGATGGAGAGTCGACCCCACTCATATAACACTGTCTGTTTGTGTACCGTGATGGAGAGTCGACCCCACTCACATAACACCGTCTGTTTGTGTACGTGATGGAGAGTCGACCCCACTCACATAACACTGTCTGTTTGTGTACCGTGATGGAGAGTCGACCCCACTCACATAACACTGTCTGTTTGTGTACCGTGATAGAGAGTCGACCCCACTCACATAACACTGTCTGTTTGTGTACCGTGATGGAGAGTCGACCCCACTCACATAACACTGTCTGTTTGTGTACCGTGATAGAGAGTCGACCCCACTCACATAACACTGTCTGTTTGTGTACCGTGATAAAGAGTATACCCCACCAACATAACACTATCTGTTTGTGTATCGTGATAGAGAGTCGACCACCACTCACATAACATTGTCTGTTTGTGTACCGTGATGGAGAGTCGACCCCACTCACATAACACTGTCTGTTTGTGTACCGTGATAGAGAGTCGACCCCACTCACATAACACTGTCTGTTTGTGTACCGTGATAGAGAGTCGATCCCACTCACATAACACTGTCTGTTTGTATACCGTGATAGAGAGTAGACCCCACCAACATAACACTGTCTGTTTGTGTACCGTGATGGAGAGTCGACCCCACTCACATAACACTGTCTGTTTGTGTACCGTGATGGAGAGTAGACCCCACCAACATAACACTGTCTGTTTGTGTACCGTGATGGAGAGTCGACCCCACCAACATAACACTGTCTGTTTGTGTACCGTGATGGAGAGTTGACCCCACCAACATAACACTGTCTGTTTGTGTACCGTGATAGAGAGTAGACCCCACCAACATAACACTGTCTGTTTGTGTACCGTGATTGAGAGTCGACCCCACCAACATAACACTGTCTGTTTGTGTACCGTGATAGAGAGTCGACTCCACTCACATAACACTGTCTGTTTGTGTACCGTGATAGAGAGTAGACCCCACCAACATAACACTGTCTGTTTGTGTACCGTGATAGAGAGTCGACCCCACCAACATAACACTGTCTGTTTGTGTACCGTGATAGAGAGTCGACCCCACCAACATAACACTGTCTGTTTGTGTACCGTGATAGAGAGTCGACCCCACCAACATAACACTGTCTGTTTGTGTACCGTGATAGAGAGTCGACCCCACCAACATAACACTGTCTGTTTGTGTACCGTGATGGAGAGTCGACCCCACTCACATAACACTGTCTGTTAGCTTAAACACCATGCTAAAGATAAGAGACCCAATATTACACAGTAGGATTGTACACTATGACAGGGATTCGATCCTACTAAAACACAAACCGGTGCTGGTGTCTTATGTAAGGGAGTCGAGCCCATCCCCAAAGCACATGATGTATACAGATAAAGTGATTATCGACAACCTATTTCCTAAACAACTTGCTAAGCTCGACATAAACCACGAGAGGCTATTCCTTCACCAGTTGCTTCACTCGTTATTAAAAAGCAAGTCAAAGAAATGCGAGATAATTTCGACTTTCATATCCTGAAATTGTTTCCTTGTATAATAACATTCCTTATCGCATCTGATTCGGTAATGAAGACTGTCTTCCGAAAACCTGACTAACGGGATACATGTCAATTGCTTTCAAAGAAGCAAGTGGATGGCGAATTTCTGAAATGTCCACTACATCGTTACGCGAACCGAAAACAGATGGAATTAAAGCGAGGAAAAGTTTGTCTTTGAGAAACTTGGAAAAATATGGACTTTGATAACAGATGCTAGGATGAGCACAACAAAAAAAAAAGGGGGGGGGGTGAAATAAACTGTGGAAGATACAAATAATTGCATTCCTGGTTGACAATATCTTTGTTGAACTGTTGGCATTCCCATAGGAATTAACGGTGTCCACTTTTGACTGACTTATTTTTGCTTTCATACGAGGCTGAATTTGTCGAAGGGCTTATCGGGAAAGGGTAACAGAAAACTTACCAATCTTTCAATTTCACTTTCATGTATATTGACGATGTGTCGTCTATTAACAACAACAAGAAGTTTGCTGACCTAGTCAATCGTATATACTCTACTGAACTTGAGATTAAAGACACAACATACTCTCCTTCAGTAGCTTCTTACCTCTGTTTTTACTAAAACTACGATCGATATGGACAGCTTACTACTGAGCTATGCGATAAACGTTATGATTTTAATTTTCCGATCTTAAACTTTCTATTTTTTGATAGTAATATCCCTGCTTCTCTAACCGATGGTGTTTACATGTCGCAGTTGATTCGACATATATTGTTGGACTTGTTCTAAATATCGTGATTTTCGCGATCGATGTCGACTGCTGATAAACAAACAAACAACACAAGGATTCGAGAGATGCAGGTTGATCAGAACTATTGGCAAGCTTTATGGTCGCCATATTTGTCTCTTTGAAAAATATTCTGTATCTTTAAGTGGTATGAAGATGGATGTTTTTGAGTATGCTCATTAGTGTGTTTACTTGTTGTGATTGACAATGATACTCGGTTCTCATTTTGAGTAATAATGTTTACTTGGATGTGACCAAGATTTACAAGGTGGGTGTCGTCAATGAAACAGAAGTCGCTAGCTCTTCCGGAACACCTGGTTTTATTCTCTTGTACTTTTACGAGGGTCGCCCTGTAAATCTTTCCTTTGTTCCTATTTTGCCTCTAGTTTAATCGATTTTTATTTCGGATTATGGTATTGTTGACGCTTTGGTATTTTCTGATTTCTTGAAAGAAAAAGGAATTTTTTAATCTGAAAACATTTTCAAATATCACCTGAAAATGACCTTCACAATATTGCGAGTTTTTCTCTAGGAAAAAAATCTGTGAATAATTTGTCATGATACAGCCAGCGCAAATAAATCTTTGGAAAAAAATCAATGAGCATGTGAAGTATTGTCTTCCTGACACTATGACAAGCCCCCGACAGTTCAAACGGGGACAATGGATACAAACGCGTGGGTGAAAGGATTCATGTTAAATCGGCACAATACTATATTAAATAGACGCTTAAAAACGAGTAATTATATGATAAACGAAGTGAGAATAAAGGCACTTTCAAGATGTGTGTAACCAAATTTTATACCAGTAAACAAAATAATTATTTGCTACAATATAAACAATAAAATGTATCATACTTTTCACAGGTAAATTATTGTCTGTTTAAAGATGATTAATAATTGTCCCTCCCTCTCATATAAAAAAACAGCTTATCTACATAAAGTTGTAAGAATGGTTTTCGTAAACCTAAAACAAGTTTTTGCAATCAGTTTCGGAATATTAACATATAGGTTTAGAACGTTACAAAGCTGGGTAACAGCCGAGGCCAGACGCTCCAGACCACCAATGCGGTGACACACTGTCCTTTATGGTCTCTATCCTACATCAGACTTCTGATGACGTCAACACTAAAGTGACAGTCGTAACACAAGATTAAAAGATAGTCGTTCAACAATTAGAGTAAATCAGAATGTAAAATATTAATTGTGACGTCGTTTGTCATCTGGACTGTCAGACCGTCAGCGAAAGCACTTAAATCTCACCTAGAGTGTAATCTATCTTGGAATCCTAGTTTGGACTTGTTCTTTTCATTAACATAAGTATGAGAGGTATGCAGACTGTTCTGAACCAACACAAGATTAGGACGTCTATCATTGGCTAGAACAATCTACGTACATTCATATTAAATGTCAATACTTCAGCAGTGCCTTATATAGTAAATGTTGTTATTGTCCTATATCACATATGTTAGTTTCTAATCATGTAATATTACAGTGTAGATTAACACAGTAAGTGGACTTAAGAATGCCATAACCCCACGAATAACCTAATTCTATTTATCATAATAAATGCCTAGTTTTTCATTGAAATATGTCACTTGATTAATGTATTGTTCTTGTTCCTATTTAGGCACAAAAAGCATACATCTTTGACAAAATAAGCACAATAAAAGAACTGTGTCATTGTGACCTACTTTCCGATCATGGAGTAATCAGTATTATGTTCTACTGTTTTGGAATTGTACAATGTATCGAAATTATGAAGTAAGATTCCAAAATAATCATTTAGTTTTGTCAAAAAGGGGATATCATGAAGTTGACCCCCCTTTTTATCCTCATTCCTTTTATCCCCCTAACTCGTTATGCTCTCCAGACCTGACCTTAAATTATGTCGGGTTATCAACCACTAGGTGTTCATAGTTTATATATAGAAAATAACTAAAAAACAATCGATGATAGCCACCGGATGGCGCAAATGTGCACCCGTCCTTTTAATGCAGGATGGCAGAATTGTTTTAGTTTGGGGATTTCCAGTCCTGGTATGCTTATTTATAAATTCAGTTTTATTTAAACGAATACCCATCGGTCAGAAGATGGACAAAGTTTGTTCTTGTTCTTGAAGCACTGATTACTTATAATAAACACCAAGTGGTTACCATAGAGTTTCTATCAGGTCTTCATACATTATATTTTGGTAAGAATGGCTGCCCTTGATATAAACAAAATTCCATTCTTATTGTGTATGTGCAGCAATTTGGTGCAACCGTTTCAAGAAGTTTGTTTACTGTTCCACAAGTCAGATGGGAAAGTGTCATGCATTAATGTCACTTTACTTGGTTGATAGTTAGGTGGTAAATTATCTTACATTAATGTCACATAACTTGGTTGATAGTTAGGTGGGACAGTGTCATACATTAATGTCATGTAACTTGGTTGATAGTCAGATAGGAAAGTGTCATGCATTAATGTCACGTTAATTGGTTGATAGTCAGATGGGAAAGTGTCATACATTAACGTCACGTTACTTGGTTGATAGTTAGGTGGGAAAGTATCATGCATTAATGTCACGTTACTTGTTTGATAGTTAGGTGGGAAAGTGTCATACATTAATGTTACATAAACTCCTTGTGTCTGACAAATGATGAAGTGTCATGTATTAAAATAACTGTCAGTCTTGTCATGACTGTTTATAACAGCTTTATATCGTTCTGTCATTCTGACGTCAGAGAGATAAACACTTATTATGCAAATGGTATCTTGGGTAGGTAGGTCTGTTATACAAAGTGATACACTTTGCAGATATATTTGTGTGTATATGTGCTTAAACCTGTATATGATACTTCGGGGTGATACAAAAATCAGATGATATCGAACCGTCAACAATCCCAAAATCCGGACACAAAATCGAATTTACAATCGGCGAAATAGGAATTCAGCAAAGACTTACACGGATACATTATGAACCTTGAAGAAAATCAGACCAGGTGTTCCAGAAGAGTAAGGCAACCGTCATGTTAATCTATTTCACATCCAAGTAAATGTCAAAGTGGGAACCAAGACATTCTTTTCAATCACAACAAGCATGCTTACTAATAAGCATAGTCAAATAAACTTATACAACCTAACCAATCCACTTTATTTAATACATGCTAATGAAGGTATGAGGTTGTGTCAGCTGCATTGGAAGAACGATATATTTATATGTACTTCAAAAATGAAAAAAAAAAAAAAATCAGAGAATACCAAAGTGTCAACAAAACCATAATCTGAACTCAAAATCGATTAAACTACAGGCAAAATAGGAACAAAGGAAGGATTTACATGGATACCCTCCTAAAAGTACAACAGGAACAGACCACGTCATCTGCTTTATCGACGATATCCGCCATGTAAATCGTGGTCACATCCAAGTTAGCATTAAGTCCTCAAAAAGAGAACCGGGTCATCACAACAAGTTAGCCCACTAATGAGCTTATTAAAAAACGTCCCCAATTTTTCGATGAAATCAAGATGGCGAACATAACACTTGCCCATAATGTTCATCGACCTTCATATCTCGAATCCCTGTGCCGTAAGTTAGTTCTTCAGTAGTTACCGTATATTTAAAAAGTTAAAATAACGGAACGTGGATTTTGATCAATCTTAAACACCCCCTCCTCGAAACAAAAAAAAACATTCGTCTGTCAAAACATTTATCTATTATGTACACTACCATGCCTCATAATAAACCTGAATGAACGTCTTCGGGCTCTAATTATGACAGCGTTTTTTATTCGGAGAACAGTAAGCTGTGATACAACAACTAGTATATAGTTGTGAACAATCTTAGAACATAGTTCAAAACTTCAAACTGAAATACTCAAAAAAACTAAAAAAAATGATAATCAAAAAAAATTAGTGAGGAAGAGAAAATACAAATGATTGAACTCCCGTTTTACACTATCTTTGTTGAGACTTGAAATTTGCCATCCTGCTGTGGTCATCCCTATGTCATCAAACCGTGTCCCACGCATCGCTTTTGTTTTTGTAGAAGGCTTAATTTGTCGTAATTTGAGTTAATCAGGACCGATGGAAATAAAATTTGCCTTTTTTTAACAAATTCATTTACATATATACATGTATGTACGATGTGTTGTCTATACATACTATTGAGTTTGCTGATCGAGCTGGTTGTTATCCTTCTGGACACAACAGTTACTGACCTCGATCTTAACTGAAAACATAACCAACACGGACAGCTTAGTACAAAGCTATACGATTAACGTGATGATTTCGATTTTCCGGTCGTGAACGCTTACGTTTTTAATAGTGGCAAATTTGCTTCTCAAATCTATGGTGATACATTTTTGTCGCAATCAATTCGTTATTCAAGGACTTGCTCTAAATATTGAGATTTTCATGATGGATGTCGACTGCTGACAAGCAAATGTACGAAACGTCACCGTTCCTTTCACATAAGAATACAGAATGCATATAGATGAGACTAACATGGTGACCATCAAACTCCTCAATTATCTTCATCATTCTGCATCAACGTATAATTGGTATGCCTCTCATTGATAACCTAGGCAACCCTACTAACACATTGACCGGTTTTTCGAAAGATGTAATACTGTCTTACAATGCTTCAATATTACAACGTACCGAAAAATGAGCAAGACACTGGTCCATCTCGTCTTTATTGGATACCGAAACTATACAAGGATCCTGATCAGCAACGTTTTATCGCTGGCTCTGCTAATTGCTCGACCAAGCCATTATCAAAACTTCTTACTACCATTCTTAGTACCATACAATCCGGTCTTCAGTTTTATTATGACACGGTATACTCCAGAACTGGAATTAATGGGATGTGGATTTTGGAAAACTCAAAAGATCTTCTGATCAGGCATGAACACCCCTCCTAAAAAATGTCTTTTCGGTCAAACCGTT
Source organism: Mimachlamys varia (assembly GCA_947623455.1). Lineage (NCBI taxonomy): Eukaryota > Metazoa > Mollusca > Bivalvia > Pectinida > Pectinidae > Mimachlamys > Mimachlamys varia. The sequence continues at coordinate 1,379,658 of OX392528.1, read as the reverse complement.
TTGTTTTTCCACCCTGTACACTACCATACCTCATACAAAATTGGAGGAACGTCTTTGATCTCTTGTTATGAGAGCTTTCTTTTCCAAGAAAGGCTGACGACGATACAAATATATGGTTGTGAGTTATCTTGGAGCAGACTTTGTGAAAAACACGAAAAAAGCTAAGATGAAATAAACTGAAGAAGACATAGGATGATTGAATTGCTGGTCGACAATATTTTTGTTGAGTTCGGAGGAAAGATGAACGATATGAACGGTATGAACGAACTGTGTCATACTCTTAGCTGATTTGTGTTTGTTTTCATAAGAGGCTGAATTTGGGGAAGAGCTATTCAGGACAGGTAACAACAACCTTGCCAAATCTTTCAATTTCACTTTCAGATATATCGACGATATGTTGTCTATTAACAACAAGAAGTTTGCTGACCACGTCGATCGTATATACCCTTTTGAACTTGAGATAAAGGACACACAAACTCTCCTACATAAGCTGTTTACCGCGATCTCTACCTCGATTAATTTTCCAATCGTAAACTTTCCATTTTTTGATAGTAATATCCGTGCTTCTCCACCCTATGGTGTGTACATGTCGTCGATGAAGCAGACGACGCTTACTCTTCCGGAACATTTGGTCTTATTTTGTTGCACGTTTACAAGGGTCTCCATGTATATATTACCTTTGTTCATAGTATGCCCCTGGTTTAATCAATTTTGAGCTCTGATTATGATTTTGTGAAGGCTTCGGTATTCTCTAATATGACTTAGTTGGATATGACTTAGATTTATATGGCGATTGTCGTCGATGAAGGCAGAAGACGCTTACTCTTCCGTAGCACATGGTGTCATTTTCTTGTACTTCTTTAAGCGCCTCCATTTAAATATTTCTTTGTACCTATTTTGTCCCAAGTTTAATCGATTTTGAACACGTATTATGTTTGTGGTGACACTAGGTATTTTCTGGTCCTTTTGTTCAATCTAAAGAACATGTTCCCATCATGCTCCATATTATTTGAGGTTTTTTATGTACAACTTTATCATGACCTTGAAGCCGCCTCAAAGCGGTTCAATATATATATATATATAATGACTTCCAACTAGTTTAAGATATTCCAATGCTAATGTGAAGCAAACATGTTGTTTCTTCAACTTAAACATGTGATGACGTCAACACAAAAGTGACAGTAGTAACACAAGATTAAAAGATAGTCGTTCAACAATTAGAGTAAATCAGAATGTAAGATATTAATAATGACGTCGTTTGTCATCTGGACTGTCAGACCGTCAGCGAAAGCACTTAAATCTCACCTAGAGTGTAATCTATCTTGGAATCCTAGTTTGGACTTGTTCTCCGAAAGCATGATAAGAATGCAGACTGTTCTTTCCACTGTATGAGTAGAACGTTGATTAACAGATAGTAAACCCATGAAGCTTAAAGAAGTACCAATTTGTCGTCGATGAACCCATTCATATAAAAGCCTCACAAAGTGAACATATAAACATCGAAAACAATGACAGTAAATTAGGAACTTTCACATACAATTCAATAGTATTACCTGAATGTAATCATAACGAAGTAGGGATGCTACTAACAAGAAATGGGTGAAAATATAACTAGTTTTTTAGGTTTCCAGCGATCTGCGACCTAGTGAGTATATCGTCACGGTAGACAGTAAGGTGTGTATGGATAAAATAAAGTCATAAAGGAGATATAATCACAATTTGCCTTGACTAATTGTTGAAGTATCCATTTTACTCTGCTGACATCATCACTGTCATAAATGACAAAACACTTGTTTTAAAGGAAACTGTTAATTAAAGTAATAAATTTCTACAAAATAAGAAAACAGATTTAATATTTTTTATTTGTGGTTTTCTAACGAATCATTTCATACACCTTCTCTTGCGTTTCTTGTTTTTGTAGTCATATAAAATATCACACATAGACTGCTTTTTATATTCATTATACAATGTAATTTTCTTTATTTGATACACCTCTCATAAAAGTATATAAATCTGCGCTATTAATCCTATAACATGAGTTCTTTTCAAACCTGATTTTCAAATGAAATTTTAGCGTTTCCTCAGTATAATGATATGAATAACCGTAGACGGGAACGCTGTGTTGTAAAACATCATCACGTACATATCATGTACACTTAACAGTACTATTATATAGTAGTATGGGTAACGTAATAAATAAGGCATTAGATACAAATGCAACATGATATAAGTTCAACTTATATGAAGCACACACATTCTATCATACAAACATCAACAATTTTTATTGCTATCAATGTGATAATCATTTAGGAAATATAAATTAATATTCTTGCGGAAGGGTCATGCCTGTAGCATAAATTACGGTTGAACAATGTAAAAATTTACTCTGTTCAGTGTATGTACATATTATGGTCAATGTATGTGCATTTTATACTCTATTCAGTGTTATTTATGTCCTGTTCAATGTATACGTCACATTGTTCAGTGTATTTGTACGCTCAGCCAAAAGTTAAAGTTCTACCTTTGAGGACATGACATTTACTAGGATATGACCTGAATCTACATGGCGTGTGTCTTCAACGAAACAGAAGACACTTTCTCTTTTTATTCTCGTGTACTTTCCTAGGTTCCCTGTGTAAATATTTCATTTTTTCATATTTTGTCCCTGGTTTATTTGATTTCGAGTTCAAATTTAATTTTTTTAATGCGGCCAGAAATGACCAACAGCGTCTTTTGTCATCATTTTCATGATTTTATGTTTAAATATATAATTTATGCAACGTTCATATTTCATAAGTGGAGTAATTAGTGCCAATATACGTTTGGGCGTAAATTCATATATCAAAGATGATGGATCTCATCGTGGTGCGCAGTGCATGAACAAAGACGACTGTACCGATGTGCGGGTGATATAAGCGTGACTGGTGTACTGGTGGACACCTGCCTAGATCATATTGACAGCCCATTCGTATGTATAATGATAGAGCCCTACTCCTTCATTACACGGTCTCATTAGACAGCTGCCAGTAAACATGTTGTTTAACCAGAAAAACTATTATCTTAAATGACGTCACTATTTTAGGTTAAATAAAACCAAAACCTTAACCACATAAATCTATTGCAGAACCTCTCAATCATGGAAGGAAAGGCTACACTGAGAAACAAAAACATCCATCTTTCTATCCGATGTTATTAAAAATTAATTTATTACATTTAGACTTGTTTTAGATCAAAAAGAAACATCTGTTTTAAAAGAACTTAATTATAGATACATTAATGTTAATATATAACGTATCATTTTCTATATTACGTTTTCTTTTGGTTTAGATTGTGATTTATGGTGTAATGTATGATCTGATTAAGGTAAATGTCTGTCGCGTAAAGTTGTGGTGTATAGATGTGGTGTAGTCGTATCTAGAATCATCTTATCATGTGAAGGTCGTATCATCGGAGAGAGCTACTAAAATCGCAGCTAGTGTAGTGTATGTAGTGTAATTGATCATAGAGGAGAAATAACCGGGAACAAAGCAGATATAATAAGATCGTGTGAGCAGTAAACGTCTTCACATACGTATATCTGGTGACATACGTACAGCAGCTTCAATACAGAAAGTTTAACAACTTTTAAGTCCTCATTCATAGCTAATAAACCTATATAAATAACACATAATACATCGCTTCAAAATTGTAGTCAAAACTAGTTTGAGCAATGTGCAATTTATAAATAAGTACATGCAATTCATTTGATATAATTGCAATAACAGAGCAAGCAATTTAAAGGCCCAATATACGTAACTTTCAGGGAAATTTTCGTGATTCTGAAAAATTCTGAAAAAAAATCCAGTTGATAAACATGCAAAAATAAGCCTAAAACGAAGTTAACCTGAGCGGTAACTAACAAGAAATTCTTGACAAAAAAATCCGAAGAATTGAAAATAATTCAGGTGGGGCCCACTTCAACAACAAACCGAAGGTAGAAGACGGTTCGAAATGGACGCGTGTTTACAAATAGCGTGTTTCAACTGCTGCTGTACCGGTAACCGCGAAAGAATTCATCTTGAATATTGCTGATACCAGTTAATCTTAAATAAACCTATAAATATAATAAGTTATTAGGCTTGATTTTCGCTTCAAGTTTTGCCGAAAGTTACGTATATTGGGCCTTTAAATATACATTACTATTTCTCTCAATGTGTTGCCTTATTTCGTAGATATTTGAACAATATATAATATTTGGAAAGAAAACCTACAACAATTAACCTGCCATATTTTATGTAATTACATCAGATATATTTCACCTAGACATGCTTAACCTGCTGAGTGTATATACATATGTAACGTATTTAACAGCACCGCTACTTTAGACGATACACGCAGCAGGTGCGCGGAAATATGATTATTAAATGCTGAAACGTTCTTCCCAAACTTTGATCTGCTATCTATTGATCAACGACATCATTGTAATGAATATTATATGGTTTTAAATCTAGACGGTCTTGAACATTTTCCAATGTCTTGAAAACATAATCATCATTAGAATAGCCGTGTGTTCATTGCAAAAAGACGTGGCTGATATAACTAATTAATGATATACTGCAGACCAGGACATTGATCACTAACTGAACTTTCACATGCCAACAAGGTTACGTCATAGTATTACGTTAATTGTGATGTGACCCTCCCAAAAGGTTTCGTCTTAGTATTACGTTAATTGTGATGAGGCCCTCCAACAAGGTTACGTCTAAGTGTTACGTTAATTGTGATGTGGCCCTCCAACAAGGTTACCTCTTAGTGTTACGTTAATTGTGATGTGACCCTCCGACAAGGTTACGTCATAGTATTACGTGAATTGTGATGTGACCCTCCGACAAGGTTACCTCTTAGTGTTACGTTAATTGTGACGTGGCTCTCCGACAAGGTGATCTCTTAGTGTTGCAATAATTGTGATGTGGCCCTCCAACAAGGTTACCTCTTAGTGTTACGTTAATTGTGATGAGGCCCTCCGACAAGGTTACCTCTTAGTGTAACGTTAGTTGTGATGAGGCCCTCCGACAAGGTTACCTCTTAGTGTTACGTTAATTGTGACGTGGCCCTCCGACAAGGTTACCTCTTAGTGTTACGTTAATTGTGATGAGGCCCTCCGACAAGGTTACCTCTTAGTATTACGTTAATTGTGATGTGGCCCTCCGACAAGGTTACCTCTTAGTATTACGTTAATTGTGATGTGGCCCTCCGACAAGGTTACCTCTTAGTATTACGTTAATTGTGACGTGGCCCTCTGACAAGGTTACCTCTTAGTGTTACGTTAATTGTGATGAGGCCCTCCGACAAGGTTACCTCTTAGTGTTACGTTAATTGTGATGTGGCCCTCTGACAAGGTTACCTCTTAGTATTACGTTAATTGTGATGTGGCCCTCCGACAAGGTTACCTCTTAGTGTTACGTTAATTGTGATGAGGCCCTCCGACAAGGTTACCTCTTAGTGTTACGTTAATTGTGACGTGGCCCTCTGACAAGGTTACCTCTTAGTGTTACGTTAATTGTGATGCGCTCTTGTCGTGATAAATTCACAAGGGAGGGATGAAATGGTGAAATGAAAAAGGCGGCAAAAATGAACAGGTTTACCGATTTAGTCTTTTGACAAATAATTCAACATAATGATTATAGAACGATGAAGCTGGTATAGATTAATGTCAGTCTATTTTAGACAGGTTTTTACATCACAGATATAAGCAGGACATTTTTGTTTGACGCATACCGCTCTGCACCATGAATCCATCCCCGGGATACTAGCGAACACTCCAACACCATGACACTGGTGCCGCTTGAGTTCATACAGAACTCCACAACCACACAAACAAATATCCTTCACACAATTACCCGCTCGGCAGTTCACCAAACACCAATTCTCAATATCAGGCGTGTTGGCGTGCTGCCCAGTCCCTTTACATTTAAATTTTGGTGAAAAGACGTCACATGTTATATTTGCCATAGAAAGCGAAGGACTTTTTTTAAAGAGGGGGTACAGTATAGAATCCCCGGATGTATAACCAGTGTTATTGATCTTCTTTTCAATGGGACTAACTTTGCTACTTGACGCCGGCGACTTGGAAGAATAATCTGTAAAATTCCACTTCCTATAGTCCAGTACCGGGTTTACTTGGGAAGGTCGAGAGGAGTTGTTTACAATAGACTGGATTATCTGGTTGTTGGGTGACCTTTCGGTCGAATTTGTCCGTGGTGGTGGAAATGGATTAAAGGTTGCAGTTAAGTTTATTGAAGGCAATATGCCATGGAGAAACGGATCATTGTGATCGGGGTGCATCCTATCGAATACATGGCCGTCGTGGTGGCCATTGACGGGGTAGTATCCTCTGTTCGTGGAAGATCGGTTCAACTTGTTATGTGGTATAAGCAGACCGTTCGGCGAGCGAAAGACGGGCAGCTTTTCTCGGAGTCTTTGTCTGAGGATGTCGGACTGGTTCTCAGGTGAGAATAGGAACGTAGGATTTGGGCTGTCGGGTATGAAGCCGAACGGCTGTGATGTGGCGGTCGCTGGGTTAGGAGTTATCGCTATATCAGCACAGTTGTAAATCTGTTCCTGTTTACCACACCCCATACACTCACACTCATTGATACCTCCCATCAGGTACCCTGGTACAAAGAAAATAAATCACAATTAAATCATCATCAGTTATTTAAGTATTTAAATCTGACAAAGCAATAATTTACAGAGTATTGTTAATAAGATATCAAAATGTTTTCAGCATATTTGTATGTTATACAAGTATTTATCTATGGTTAAAGCTTACTCATACTTCATAATGTCGACTTATATAGTATTTATTTATGGTTAAAGCTTACTCAGACTTCATAATGTCAACTTATATAGTATTTATTTCAGACGATTATTACATAATGAGTATTTATCTTACAATCAGCTACCGATTAGTTTTCATTTTTATATTTGTTACTTTCCGTTCCAATCATCTTCAGAACAGTTATGGTATTTTTCATTACATATCGTTGTAGGTTATTTGGTAAAAACACGTATAGAGTGTGTTGTAATGTTGGTAGTGGTAGTTGTAATGTTGGTAGTGGTTGTTGTAGTGTTGGTAGTGGTAGTTGTAATGTTGGTAGTGGTAGTTGAAATGTTGGTAGTGGTAGTTGTAATGTTGGTAGTGGTAGTTGTTATGTTGGTAGTGGTTGTTGTAATGTTGGTAGTGGTAGTTGTAATGTTGGTAGTGGTAGTTGTAATGTTGGTAGTGGTAGTTGTAATGTTGGTAGTGGTAGTTGTAATGTTGGTAGTGGTAGTTGTAATGTTCGTAGTGGTTGTTGTAATGTTGGTAGTGGTAGTTGTAATGTTGGTAGTGGTAGTTGTAATGTTGGTAGTAGTTGTTGTTATGTTGGTAGTGGTAGTTGTAATAATGGTAGTGGTAGTTGTAATGTTGGTAGTGGTAGTTGTAATGTTGGTAGTGGTAGTTGTAATGTTGGGAGTGGTTGTTGTAATGTTGGTAGTGGTTGTTGTAATATAGGTAGTGGTAGTTGTAATGTTGGTAGTGGTAGTTGTAATGTTGGTAGTGGTAGTTGTAATGTTGGTAGTGGTAGTTGTAATGTTGGTAGTGGTAGTTGTAATGTTGGTAGTGGTTGCTGTAATGTTGGTAGTGGTTGTTGTAATGTTGGTAGTGGTAGTTGTAATGTTGGTAGTGGTAGTTGTAATGTTGGTAGTGGTTGTTGTAATGTTGGTAGTGGTAGTTGTAATGTAGGTAGTGGTTGTTGTAATGTTGGTAGTGGTTGTTGTAATGTTGGTAGTGGTTGTTGTAATATTGGTAGTGGTTGTTGTATGTGTGGTAGTGGTAGTTGTAATGTTGGTGGTGGTTGTTGTAGGTGTGGTAGTTGTAGTTGTAATGTTGGTAGTGGTAGTTGTATGTGTGGTAGTGGTAGTTGTAATGTTGGTAGTGGTTGTTTTAATGTTGGTAGTGGTAGTTGTAATGTTGGTAGTGGTTGTTGTAATGTTGGTAGTGGTTGTTGTAATGTTGGTAGTGGTAGTTGTTATGTAGGTAGTGGTTGTTGTAATGTTGGTAGTGGTAGTTGTTATGTTGGTAGTGGTTGTTGTAATGTTGGTAGTGGTAGTTGTAATGTTGGTAGTGGTAGTTGTAATGTTGGTAGTGGTAGTTGTAATGTTGGTAGTGGTTGTTGTAATGTTGGTAGTGGTTGTTGTAATGATGGTAGTGGTTGTTGTAATGTTGGTAGTGGTAGTTGTAATGTTGGTAGTGGTTGTTGTAATGTTGATAGTGGTTGTTGTAATGTAGGTAGTGGTAGTTGTAATGTTCGTAGTGGTTGTTGTAATGTTGGTAGTGGTAGTTGTAATGTTGGTAGTGGTAGTTGTAATGTTGGTAGTGGTTGTTGTAATGTTGGTAGTGGTAGTTGTAATGTTGGTAGTGGTAGTTGTAATGTTGGTAGTGGTTGTTGTAATGTTCGTAGTGGTTGTTGTAATGTTGGTAGTGGTAGTTGTAATGTTGGTAGTGGTAGTTGTAATGTTGGTAGTGGTAGTTGTAATGTTGGTAGTGGTAGTTGTAATGTTGGTAGTGGCTGTTGTAGGTGTGGTAGTGGTTGTTGTAGGTGTGGTAGTGGTAGTTGTAATGTTGGTAGTGGTTGTTGTAATATTGGTAGTGGTTGTTGTAATGTTGGTAGTGGTTGTTGTAATGTTGGTAGTGGTAGTTGTTATGTTGGTAGTAGTTGTTGTTATGTTGGTAGTGGTAGTTGTAATGTTGGCAGTGGTAGTTGTAATGTTGGTAGTGGTTGTTGTAATGTTGGTAGTGGTAGTTGTTATGTTGGTAGTAGTTGTTGTTATGTTGGTAGTGGTAGTTGTAATGTTGGTAGTGGTAGTTGTAATGTTGGTAGAAGTTGTTGTTATGTTGGTAGTGGTAGTTGTAATGTTGGTAGTGGTAGTTGTAATGTTGGTAGTGGTAGTTGTTATGTTGGTAGTAGTTGTTGTTATGTTGGTAGTGGTAGTTGTAATGTTGGCAGTGGTAGTTGTAATGTTGGTAGTGGTTGTTGTAATGTTGGTAGTGGTAGTTGTTATGTTGGTAGTAGTTGTTGTTATGTTGGTAGTGGTAGTTGTAATGTTGGTAGTGGTAGTTGTAATGTTGGTAGTAGTTGTTGTTATGTTGGTAGTGGTAGTTGTAATGTTGGTAGTGGTAGTTGTAATGTTGGTAGTGGTAGTTGTAATGTTGGTAGTGGTAGTTGTAATGTTGGTAGTGGTAGTTGTAATGTTGGGAGTGGTTGTTGTAATGTTGGTAGTGGTTGTTGTAATATAGGTAGTGGTAGTTGTAATGTTGGTAGTGGTAGTTGTAATGTTGGTAGTGGTAGTTGTAATGTTGGTAGTGGTAGTTGTAATGTTGGTAGTGGTTGTTGTAATGTTGGTAGTGGTTGTTGTAATGTTGGTAGTGGTAGTTGTAATGTAGGTAGTGGTAGTTGTAATGTTGGTAGTGGTAGTTGTAATGTTGGGAGTGGTTGTTGTAATGTTGGTAGTGGTTGTTGTAATATAGGTAGTGGTAGTTGTAATGTTGGTAGTGGTAGTTGTAATGTTGGTAGTGGTAGTTGTAATGTTGGTAGTGGTAGTTGTAATGTTGGTAGTGGTAGTTGTTATGTTGGTAGTGGTTGCTGTAATGTTGGTAGTGGTTGTTGTAATGTTGGTAGTGGTAGTTGTAATGTTGGTAGTGGTAGTTGTAATGTTGGTAGTGGTTGTTGTAATGTTGGTAGTGGTAGTTGTAATGTAGGTAGTGGTTGTTGTAATGTTGGTAGTGGTTGTTGTAATGTTGGTAGTGGTTGTTGTAATATTGGTAGTGGTTGTTGTATGTGTGGTAGTGGTAGTTGTAATGTTGGTAGTGGTTGTTGTAGGTGTGGTAGTTGTAGTTGTAATGTTGGTAGTGGTAGTTGTATGTGTGGTAGTGGTAGTTGTAATGTTGGTAGTGGTTGTTTTAATGTTGGTAGTGGTAGTTGTAATGTTGGTAGTGGTTGTTGTAATGTTGGTAGTGGTTGTTGTAATGTTGGTAGTGGTAGTTGTAATGTAGGTAGTGGTTGTTGTAATGTTGGTAGTGGTAGTTGTAATGTTGGTAGTGGTTGTTGTGATGTTGGTAGTGGTAGTTGTAATGTTGGTAGTGGTAGTTGTAATGTTGGTAGTGGTAGTTGTAATGTTGGTAGTGGTTGTTGTAATGTTGGTAGTGGTTGTTGTAATGATGGTAGTGGTTGTTGTAATGTTGGTAGTGGTAGTTGTAATGTTGGTAGTGGTTGTTGTAATGTTGGTAGTGGTTGTTGTAATGTAGGTAGTGGTAGTTGTAATGTTGGTAGTGGTTGTTGTAATGTTGGTAGTGGTAGTTGTAATGTTGGTAGTGGTAGTTGTAATGTTGGTAGTGGTTGTTGTAATGTTGGTAGTGGTAGTTGTAATGTTGGTAGTGGTAGTTGTAATGTTGGTAGTGGTTGTTGTAATGTTCGTAGTGGTTGTTGTAATGTTGGTAGTGGTAGTTGTAATGTTGGTAGTGGTAGTTGTAATGTTGGTAGTGGTAGTTGTAATGTTGGTAGTGGTAGTTGTAATGTTGGTAGTGGCTGTTGTAGGTGTGGTAGTGGTTGTTGTAGGTGTGGTAGTGGTAGTTGTAATGTTGGTAGTGGTTGTTGTAATATTGGTAGTGGTTGTTGTAATGTTGGTAGTGGTTGTTGTAATGTTGGTAGTGGTAGTTGTTATGTTGGTAGTAGTTGTTGTTATGTTGGTAGTGGTAGTTGTAATGTTGGCAGTGGTAGTTGTAATGTTGGTAGTGGTTGTTGTAATGTTGGTAGTGGTAGTTGTTATGTTGGTAGTAGTTGTTGTTATGTTGGTAGTGGTAGTTGTAATGTTGGTAGTGGTAGTTGTAATGTTGGTAGTAGTTGTTGTTATGTTGGTAGTGGTAGTTGTAATGTTGGTAGTGGTAGTTGTAATGTTGGTAGTGGTAGTTGTTATGTTGGTAGTAGTTGTTGTTATGTTGGTAGTGGTAGTTGTAATGTTGGCAGTGGTAGTTGTAATGTTGGTAGTGGTTGTTGTAATGTTGGTAGTGGTAGTTGTTATGTTGGTAGTAGTTGTTGTTATGTTGGTAGTGGTAGTTGTAATGTTGGTAGTGGTTGTTGTAATGTTGGTAGTAGTTGTTGTTATGTTGGTAGTGGTAGTTGTAATGTTGGTAGTGGTAGTTGTAATGTTGGTAGTGGTAGTTGTAATGTTGGGAGTGGTTGTTGTAATGTTGGTAGTGGTAGTTGTAATGTTGGGAGTGGTTGTTGTAATGTTGGTAGTGGTTGTTGTAATATAGGTAGTGGTAGTTGTAATGTTGGTAGTGGTAGTTGTAATGTTGGTAGTGGTAGTTGTAATGTTGGTAGTGGTAGTTGTAATGTTGGTAGTGGTAGTTGTAATGTTGGTAGTGGTTGCTGTAATGTTGGTAGTGGTTGTTGTAATGTTGGTCGTGGTAGTTGTAATGTTGGTAGTGGTAGTTGTAATGTTGGTAGTGGTTGTTGTAATGTTGGTAGTGGTAGTTGTAATGTAGGTAGTGGTTGTTGTAATGTTGGTAGTGGTTGTTGTAATGTTGGTAGTGGTTGTTGTAATATTGGTAGTGGTTGTTGTATGTGTGGTAGTGGTAGTTGTAATGTTGGTAGTGGTTGTTGTAATGTTGGTAGTGGTAGTTGTAATGTTGGTAGTGGCTGTTGTAGGTGTGGTAGTGGTTGTTGTAGGTGTGGTAGTGGTAGTTGTAATGTTGGTAGTGGTTGTTGTAATATTGGTAGTGGTTGTTGTAATGTTGGTAGTGGTTGTTGTAATGTTGGTAGTGGTAGTTGTTATGTTGGTAGTAGTTGTTGTTATGTTGGTAGTGGTAGTTGTAATGTTGGCAGTGGTAGTTGTAATGTTGGTAGTGGTTGTTGTAATGTTGGTAGTGGTAGTTGTTATGTTGGTAGTAGTTGTTGTTATGTTGGTAGTGGTAGTTGTAATGTTGGTAGTGGTAGTTGTAATGTTGGTAGTAGTTGTTGTTATGTTGGTAGTGGTAGTTGTAATGTTGGTAGTGGTAGTTGTAATGTTGGTAGTGGTAGTTGTTATGTTGGTAGTAGTTGTTGTTATGTTGGTAGTGGTAGTTGTAATGTTGGCAGTGGTAGTTGTAATGTTGGTAGTGGTTGTTGTAATGTTGGTAGTGGTAGTTGTTATGTTGGTAGTAGTTGTTGTTATGTTGGTAGTGGTAGTTGTAATGTTGGTAGTGGTAGTTGTAATGTTGGTAGTAGTTGTTGTTATGTTGGTAGTGGTAGTTGTAATGTTGGTAGTGGTAGTTGTAATGTTGGTAGTGGTAGTTGTAATGTTGGTAGTGGTAGTTGTAATGTTGGTAGTGGTAGTTGTAATGTTGGGAGTGGTTGTTGTAATGTTGGTAGTGGTTGTTGTAATATAGGTAGTGGTAGTTGTAATGTTGGTAGTGGTAGTTGTAATGTTGGTAGTGGTAGTTGTTATGTTGGTAGTGGTAGTTGTAATGTTGGTAGTGGTTGTTGTAATGTTGGTAGTGGTTGTTGTAATGTTGGTAGTGGTAGTTGTAATGTAGGTAGTGGTAGTTGTAATGTTGGTAGTGGTAGTTGTAATGTTGGGAGTGGTTGTTGTAATGTTGGTAGTGGTTGTTGTAATATAGGTAGTGGTAGTTGTAATGTTGGTAGTGGTAGTTGTAATGTTGGTAGTGGTAGTTGTAATGTTGGTAGTGGTAGTTGTAATGTTGGTAGTGGTAGTTGTTATGTTGGTAGTGGTTGCTGTAATGTTGGTAGTGGTTGTTGTAATGTTGGTAGTGGTAGTTGTAATGTTGGTAGTGGTAGTTGTAATGTTGGTAGTGGTTGTTGTAATGTTGGTAGTGGTAGTTGTAATGTAGGTAGTGGTTGTTGTAATGTTGGTAGTGGTTGTTGTAATGTTGGTAGTGGTTGTTGTAATATTGGTAGTGGTTGTTGTATGTGTGGTAGTGGTAGTTGTAATGTTGGTAGTGGTTGTTGTAGGTGTGGTAGTTGTAGTTGTAATGTTGGTAGTGGTAGTTGTATGTGTGGTAGTGGTAGTTGTAATGTTGGTAGTGGTTGTTTTAATGTTGGTAGTGGTAGTTGTAATGTTGGTAGTGGTTGTTGTAATGTTGGTAGTGGTTGTTGTAATGTTGGTAGTGGTAGTTGTAATGTAGGTAGTGGTTGTTGTAATGTTGGTAGTGGTAGTTGTAATGTTGGTAGTGGTTGTTGTGATGTTGGTAGTGGTAGTTGTAATGTTGGTAGTGGTAGTTGTAATGTTGGTAGTGGTAGTTGTAATGTTGGTAGTGGTTGTTGTAATGTTGGTAGTGGTTGTTGTAATGATGGTAGTGGTTGTTGTAATGTTGGTAGTGGTAGTTGTTATGTTGGTAGTAGTTGTTGTTATGTTGGTAGTGGTAGTTGTAATGTTGGCAGTGGTAGTTGTAATGTTGGTAGTGGTTGTTGTAATGTTGGTAGTGGTTGTTGTAATGTTGGTAGTGGTAGTTGTTATGTAGGTAGTGGTTGTTGTAATGTTGGTAGTGGTAGTTGTTATGTTGGTAGTGGTTGTTGTAATGTTGGTAGTGGTAGTTGTAATGTTGGTAGTGGTAGTTGTAATGTTGGTAGTGGTAGTTGTAATGTTGGTAGTGGTTGTTGTAATGTTGGTAGTGGTTGTTGTAATGATGGTAGTGGTTGTTGTAATGTTGGTAGTGGTAGTTGTAATGTTGGTAGTGGTTGTTGTAATGTTGATAGTGGTTGTTGTAATGTAGGTAGTGGTAGTTGTAATGTTCGTAGTGGTTGTTGTAATGTTGGTAGTGGTAGTTGTAATGTTGGTAGTGGTAGTTGTAATGTTGGTAGTGGTTGTTGTAATGTTGGTAGTGGTAGTTGTAATGTTGGTAGTGGTAGTTGTAATGTTGGTAGTGGTTGTTGTAATGTTCGTAGTGGTTGTTGTAATGTTGGTAGTGGTAGTTGTAATGTTGGTAGTGGTAGTTGTAATGTTGGTAGTGGTAGTTGTAATGTTGGTAGTGGTAGTTGTAATGTTGGTAGTGGCTGTTGTAGGTGTGGTAGTGGTTGTTGTAGGTGTGGTAGTGGTAGTTGTAATGTTGGTAGTGGTTGTTGTAATATTGGTAGTGGTTGTTGTAATGTTGGTAGTGGTTGTTGTAATGTTGGTAGTGGTAGTTGTTATGTTGGTAGTAGTTGTTGTTATGTTGGTAGTGGTAGTTGTAATGTTGGCAGTGGTAGTTGTAATGTTGGTAGTGGTTGTTGTAATGTTGGTAGTGGTAGTTGTTATGTTGGTAGTAGTTGTTGTTATGTTGGTAGTGGTAGTTGTAATGTTGGTAGTGGTAGTTGTAATGTTGGTAGTAGTTGTTGTTATGTTGGTAGTGGTAGTTGTAATGTTGGTAGTGGTAGTTGTAATGTTGGTAGTGGTAGTTGTTATGTTGGTAGTAGTTGTTGTTATGTTGGTAGTGGTAGTTGTAATGTTGGCAGTGGTAGTTGTAATGTTGGTAGTGGTTGTTGTAATGTTGGTAGTGGTAGTTGTTATGTTGGTAGTAGTTGTTGTTATGTTGGTAGTGGTAGTTGTAATGTTGGTAGTGGTAGTTGTAATGTTGGTAGTAGTTGTTGTTATGTTGGTAGTGGTAGTTGTAATGTTGGTAGTGGTAGTTGTAATGTTGGTAGTGGTAGTTGTAATGTTGGTAGTGGTAGTTGTAATGTTGGTAGTGGTAGTTGTAATGTTGGGAGTGGTTGTTGTAATGTTGGTAGTGGTTGTTGTAATATAGGTAGTGGTAGTTGTAATGTTGGTAGTGGTAGTTGTAATGTTGGTAGTGGTAGTTGTAATGTTGGTAGTGGTAGTTGTAATGTTGGTAGTGGTTGTTGTAATGTTGGTAGTGGTTGTTGTAATGTTGGTAGTGGTAGTTGTAATGTAGGTAGTGGTAGTTGTAATGTTGGTAGTGGTAGTTGTAATGTTGGGAGTGGTTGTTGTAATGTTGGTAGTGGTTGTTGTAATATAGGTAGTGGTAGTTGTAATGTTGGTAGTGGTAGTTGTAATGTTGGTAGTGGTAGTTGTAATGTTGGTAGTGGTAGTTGTAATGTTGGTAGTGGTAGTTGTTATGTTGGTAGTGGTTGCTGTAATGTTGGTAGTGGTTGTTGTAATGTTGGTAGTGGTAGTTGTAATGTTGGTAGTGGTAGTTGTAATGTTGGTAGTGGTTGTTGTAATGTTGGTAGTGGTAGTTGTAATGTAGGTAGTGGTTGTTGTAATGTTGGTAGTGGTTGTTGTAATGTT
This sequence comes from Mimachlamys varia, assembly GCA_947623455.1. NCBI lineage: Eukaryota > Metazoa > Mollusca > Bivalvia > Pectinida > Pectinidae > Mimachlamys > Mimachlamys varia. The sequence goes on along the minus strand of OX392528.1, from coordinate 1,364,355 downwards.
GGTAGTGGTTGTTGTAATATTGGTAGTGGTTGTTGTATGTGTGGTAGTGGTAGTTGTAATGTTGGTAGTGGTTGTTGTAGGTGTGGTAGTTGTAGTTGTAATGTTGGTAGTGGTAGTTGTATGTGTGGTAGTGGTAGTTGTAATGTTGGTAGTGGTTGTTTTAATGTTGGTAGTGGTAGTTGTAATGTTGGTAGTGGTTGTTGTAATGTTGGTAGTGGTTGTTGTAATGTTGGTAGTGGTAGTTGTAATGTAGGTAGTGGTTGTTGTAATGTTGGTAGTGGTAGTTGTAATGTTGGTAGTGGTTGTTGTGATGTTGGTAGTGGTAGTTGTAATGTTGGTAGTGGTAGTTGTAATGTTGGTAGTGGTAGTTGTAATGTTGGTAGTGGTTGTTGTAATGTTGGTAGTGGTTGTTGTAATGATGGTAGTGGTTGTTGTAATGTTGGTAGTGGTAGTTGTAATGTTGGTAGTGGTTGTTGTAATGTTGGTAGTGGTTGTTGTAATGTAGGTAGTGGTAGTTGTAATGTTGGTAGTGGTTGTTGTAATGTTGGTAGTGGTAGTTGTAATGTTGGTAGTGGTAGTTGTAATGTTGGTAGTGGTTGTTGTAATGTTGGTAGTGGTAGTTGTAATGTTGGTAGTGGTAGTTGTAATGTTGGTAGTGGTTGTTGTAATGTTCGTAGTGGTTGTTGTAATGTTGGTAGTGGTAGTTGTAATGTTGGTAGTGGTAGTTGTAATGTTGGTAGTGGTAGTTGTAATGTTGGTAGTGGTAGTTGTAATGTTGGTAGTGGCTGTTGTAGGTGTGGTAGTGGTTGTTGTAGGTGTGGTAGTGGTAGTTGTAATGTTGGTAGTGGTTGTTGTAATATTGGTAGTGGTTGTTGTAATGTTGGTAGTGGTTGTTGTAATGTTGGTAGTGGTAGTTGTTATGTTGGTAGTAGTTGTTGTTATGTTGGTAGTGGTAGTTGTAATGTTGGCAGTGGTAGTTGTAATGTTGGTAGTGGTTGTTGTAATGTTGGTAGTGGTAGTTGTTATGTTGGTAGTAGTTGTTGTTATGTTGGTAGTGGTAGTTGTAATGTTGGTAGTGGTAGTTGTAATGTTGGTAGTAGTTGTTGTTATGTTGGTAGTGGTAGTTGTAATGTTGGTAGTGGTAGTTGTAATGTTGGTAGTGGTAGTTGTTATGTTGGTAGTAGTTGTTGTTATGTTGGTAGTGGTAGTTGTAATGTTGGCAGTGGTAGTTGTAATGTTGGTAGTGGTTGTTGTAATGTTGGTAGTGGTAGTTGTTATGTTGGTAGTAGTTGTTGTTATGTTGGTAGTGGTAGTTGTAATGTTGGTAGTGGTTGTTGTAATGTTGGTAGTAGTTGTTGTTATGTTGGTAGTGGTAGTTGTAATGTTGGTAGTGGTAGTTGTAATGTTGGTAGTGGTAGTTGTAATGTTGGGAGTGGTTGTTGTAATGTTGGTAGTGGTAGTTGTAATGTTGGGAGTGGTTGTTGTAATGTTGGTAGTGGTTGTTGTAATATAGGTAGTGGTAGTTGTAATGTTGGTAGTGGTAGTTGTAATGTTGGTAGTGGTAGTTGTAATGTTGGTAGTGGTAGTTGTAATGTTGGTAGTGGTAGTTGTAATGTTGGTAGTGGTTGCTGTAATGTTGGTAGTGGTTGTTGTAATGTTGGTCGTGGTAGTTGTAATGTTGGTAGTGGTAGTTGTAATGTTGGTAGTGGTTGTTGTAATGTTGGTAGTGGTAGTTGTAATGTAGGTAGTGGTTGTTGTAATGTTGGTAGTGGTTGTTGTAATGTTGGTAGTGGTTGTTGTAATATTGGTAGTGGTTGTTGTATGTGTGGTAGTGGTAGTTGTAATGTTGGTAGTGGTTGTTGTAATGTTGGTAGTGGTAGTTGTAATGTTGGTAGTGGCTGTTGTAGGTGTGGTAGTGGTTGTTGTAGGTGTGGTAGTGGTAGTTGTAATGTTGGTAGTGGTTGTTGTAATATTGGTAGTGGTTGTTGTAATGTTGGTAGTGGTTGTTGTAATGTTGGTAGTGGTAGTTGTTATGTTGGTAGTAGTTGTTGTTATGTTGGTAGTGGTAGTTGTAATGTTGGCAGTGGTAGTTGTAATGTTGGTAGTGGTTGTTGTAATGTTGGTAGTGGTAGTTGTTATGTTGGTAGTAGTTGTTGTTATGTTGGTAGTGGTAGTTGTAATGTTGGTAGTGGTAGTTGTAATGTTGGTAGTAGTTGTTGTTATGTTGGTAGTGGTAGTTGTAATGTTGGTAGTGGTAGTTGTAATGTTGGTAGTGGTAGTTGTTATGTTGGTAGTAGTTGTTGTTATGTTGGTAGTGGTAGTTGTAATGTTGGCAGTGGTAGTTGTAATGTTGGTAGTGGTTGTTGTAATGTTGGTAGTGGTAGTTGTTATGTTGGTAGTAGTTGTTGTTATGTTGGTAGTGGTAGTTGTAATGTTGGTAGTGGTAGTTGTAATGTTGGTAGTAGTTGTTGTTATGTTGGTAGTGGTAGTTGTAATGTTGGTAGTGGTAGTTGTAATGTTGGTAGTGGTAGTTGTAATGTTGGTAGTGGTAGTTGTAATGTTGGTAGTGGTAGTTGTAATGTTGGGAGTGGTTGTTGTAATGTTGGTAGTGGTTGTTGTAATATAGGTAGTGGTAGTTGTAATGTTGGTAGTGGTAGTTGTAATGTTGGTAGTGGTAGTTGTTATGTTGGTAGTGGTAGTTGTAATGTTGGTAGTGGTTGTTGTAATGTTGGTAGTGGTTGTTGTAATGTTGGTAGTGGTAGTTGTAATGTAGGTAGTGGTAGTTGTAATGTTGGTAGTGGTAGTTGTAATGTTGGGAGTGGTTGTTGTAATGTTGGTAGTGGTTGTTGTAATATAGGTAGTGGTAGTTGTAATGTTGGTAGTGGTAGTTGTAATGTTGGTAGTGGTAGTTGTAATGTTGGTAGTGGTAGTTGTAATGTTGGTAGTGGTAGTTGTTATGTTGGTAGTGGTTGTTGTAATGTTGGTAGTGGTTGTTGTAATGTTGGTAGTGGTAGTTGTAATGTTGGTAGTGGTAGTTGTAATGTTGGTAGTGGTTGTTGTAATGTTGGTAGTGGTAGTTGTAATGTAGGTAGTGGTTGTTGTAATGTTGGTAGTGGTTGTTGTAATGTTGGTAGTGGTTGTTGTAATATTGGTAGTGGTTGTTGTATGTGTGGTAGTGGTAGTTGTAATGTTGGTAGTGGTTGTTGTAGGTGTGGTAGTTGTAGTTGTAATGTTGGTAGTGGTAGTTGTATGTGTGGTAGTGGTAGTTGTAATGTTGGTAGTGGTTGTTTTAATGTTGGTAGTGGTAGTTGTAATGTTGGTAGTGGTTGTTGTAATGTTGGTAGTGGTTGTTGTAATGTTGGTAGTGGTAGTTGTAATGTAGGTAGTGGTTGTTGTAATGTTGGTAGTGGTAGTTGTAATGTTGGTAGTGGTTGTTGTGATGTTGGTAGTGGTAGTTGTAATGTTGGTAGTGGTAGTTGTAATGTTGGTAGTGGTAGTTGTAATGTTGGTAGTGGTTGTTGTAATGTTGGTAGTGGTTGTTGTAATGATGGTAGTGGTTGTTGTAATGTTGGTAGTGGTAGTTGTTATGTTGGTAGTAGTTGTTGTTATGTTGGTAGTGGTAGTTGTAATGTTGGCAGTGGTAGTTGTAATGTTGGTAGTGGTTGTTGTAATGTTGGTAGTGGTAGTTGTTATGTTGGTAGTAGTTGTTGTTATGTTGGTAGTGGTAGTTGTAATGTTGGTAGTGGTAGTTGTAATGTTGGTAGTAGTTGTTGTTATGTTGGTAGTGGTAGTTGTAATGTTGGTAGTGGTAGTTGTAATGTTGGTAGTGGTAGTTGTTATGTTGGTAGTAGTTGTTGTTATGTTGGTAGTGGTAGTTGTAATGTTGGCAGTGGTAGTTGTAATGTTGGTAGTGGTTGTTGTAATGTTGGTAGTGGTAGTTGTTATGTTGGTAGTAGTTGTTGTTATGTTGGTAGTGGTAGTTGTAATGTTGGTAGTGGTAGTTGTAATGTTGGTAGTAGTTGTTGTTATGTTGGTAGTGGTAGTTGTAATGTTGGTAGTGGTAGTTGTAATGTTGGTAGTGGTAGTTGTAATGTTGGTAGTGGTAGTTGTAATGTTGGTAGTGGTAGTTGTAATGTTGGGAGTGGTTGTTGTAATGTTGGTAGTGGTTGTTGTAATATAGGTAGTGGTAGTTGTAATGTTGGTAGTGGTAGTTGTAATGTTGGTAGTGGTAGTTGTTATGTTGGTAGTGGTAGTTGTAATGTTGGTAGTGGTTGTTGTAATGTTGGTAGTGGTTGTTGTAATGTTGGTAGTGGTAGTTGTAATGTAGGTAGTGGTAGTTGTAATGTTGGTAGTGGTAGTTGTAATGTTGGGAGTGGTTGTTGTAATGTTGGTAGTGGTTGTTGTAATATAGGTAGTGGTAGTTGTAATGTTGGTAGTAGTAGTTGTAATGTTGGTAGTGGTAGTTGTAATGTTGGTAGTGGTAGTTGTAATGTTGGTAGTGGTAGTTGTTATGTTGGTAGTGGTTGCTGTAATGTTGGTAGTGGTTGTTGTAATGTTGGTAGTGGTAGTTGTAATGTTGGTAGTGGTAGTTGTAATGTTGGTAGTGGTTGTTGTAATGTTGGTAGTGGTAGTTGTAATGTAGGTAGTGGTTGTTGTAATGTTGGTAGTGGTTGTTGTAATGTTGGTAGTGGTTGTTGTAATGTTGGTAGTGGTTGTTGTATGTGTGGTAGTGGTAGTTGTAATGTTGGTAGTGGTTGTTGTAGGTGTGGTAGTTGTAGTTGTAATGTTGGTAGTGGTAGTTGTATGTGTGGTAGTGGTAGTTGTAATGTTGGTAGTGGTTGTTTTAATGTTGGTAGTGGTAGTTGTAATGTTGGTAGTGGTTGTTGTAATGTTGGTAGTGGTTGTTGTAATGTTGGTAGTGGTAGTTGTAATGTAGGTAGTGGTTGTTGTAATGTTGGTAGTGGTAGTTGTAATGTTGGTAGTGGTTGTTGTGATGTTGGTAGTGGTAGTTGTAATGTTGGTAGTGGTAGTTGTAATGTTGGTAGTGGTAGTTGTAATGTTGGTAGTGGTTGTTGTAATGTTGGTAGTGGTTGTTGTAATGATGGTAGTGGTTGTTGTAATGTTGGTAGTGGTAGTTGTAATGTTGGTAGTGGTTGTTGTAATGTTGGTAGTGGTTGTTGTAATGTAGGTAGTGGTAGTTGTAATGTTGGTAGTGGTTGTTGTAATGTTGGTAGTGGTAGTTGTAATGTTGGTAGTGGTAGTTGTAATGTTGGTAGTGGTTGTTGTAATGTTGGTAGTGGTAGTTGTAATGTTGGTAGTGGTAGTTGTAATGTTGGTAGTGGTTGTTGTAATGTTCGTAGTGGTTGTTGTAATGTTGGTAGTGGTAGTTGTAATGTTGGTAGTGGTAGTTGTAATGTTGGTAGTGGTAGTTGTAATGTTGGTAGTGGTAGTTTTAATGTTGGTAGTGGCTGTTGTAGGTGTGGTAGTGGTTGTTGTAGGTGTGGTAGTGGTAGTTGTAATGTTGGTAGTGGTTGTTGTAATATTGGTAGTGGTTGTTGTAATGTTGGTATTGGTTGTTGTAATGTTGGTAGTGGTAGTTGTTATGTTGGTAGTAGTTGTTGTTATGTTGGTAGTGGTAGTTGTAATGTTGGCAGTGGTAGTTGTAATGTTGGTAGTGGTTGTTGTAATGTTGGTAGTGGTAGTTGTTATGTTGGTAGTAGTTGTTGTTATGTTGGTAGTGGTAGTTGTAATGTTGGTAGTGGTAGTTGTAATGTTGGTAGTAGTTGTTGTTATGTTGGTAGTGGTAGTTGTAATGTTGGTAGTGGTAGTTGTAATGTTGGTAGTGGTAGTTGTTATGTTGGTAGTAGTTGTTGTTATGTTGGTAGTGGTAGTTGTAATGTTGGCAGTGGTAGTTGTAATGTTGGTAGTGGTTGTTGTAATGTTGGTAGTGGTAGTTGTTATGTTGGTAGTAGTTGTTGTTATGTTGGTAGTGGTAGTTGTAATGTTGGTAGTGGTAGTTGTAATGTTGGTAGTAGTTGTTGTTATGTTGGTAGTGGTAGTTGTAATGTTGGTAGTGGTAGTTGTAATGTTGGTAGTGGTAGTTGTAATGTTGGTAGTGGTAGTTGTAATGTTGGTAGTGGTAGTTGTAATGTTGGGAGTGGTTGTTGTAATGTTGGTAGTGGTTGTTGTAATATAGGTAGTGGTAGTTGTAATGTTGGTAGTGGTAGTTGTAATGTTGGTAGTGGTAGTTGTAATGTTGGTAGTGGTAGTTGTAATGTTGGTAGTGGTAGTTGTAATGTTGGTAGTGGTTGCTGTAATGTTGGTAGTGGTTGTTGTAATGTTGGTAGTGGTAGTTGTAATGTTGGTAGTGGTAGTTGTAATGTTGGTAGTGGTTGTTGTAATGTTGGTAGTGGTAGTTGTAATGTAGGTAGTGGTTGTTGTAATGTTGGTAGTGGTTGTTGTAATGTTGGTAGTGGTTGTTGTAATATTGGTAGTGGTTGTTGTATGTGTGGTAGTGGTAGTTGTAATGTTGGTAGTGGTTGTTGTAGGTGTGGTAGTTGTAGTTGTAATGTTGGTAGTGGTAGTTGTATGTGTGGTAGTGGTAGATGTAATGTTGGTAGTGGTTGTTTTAATGTTGGTAGTGGTAGTTGTAATGTTGGTAGTGGTTGTTGTAATGTTGGTAGTGGTTGTTGTAATGTTGGTAGTGGTAGTTGTAATGTAGGTAGTGGTTGTTGTAATGTTGGTAGTGGTAGTTGTAATGTTGGTAGTGGTTGTTGTAATGTTGGTAGTGGTAGTTGTAATGTTGGTAGTGGTAGTTGTAATGTTGGTAGTGGTAGTTGTAATGTTGGTAGTGGTTGTTGTAATGTTGGTAGTGGTTGTTATAATGATGGTAGTGGTTGTTGTAATGTTGGTAGTGGTAGTTGTAATGTTGGTAGTGGTTGTTGTAATGTTGGTAGTGGTTGTTGTAATGTAGGTAGTGGTAGTTGTAATGTTCGTAGTGGTTGTTGTAATGTTGGTAGTGGTAGTTGTAATGTTGGTAGTGGTAGTTGTAATGTTGGTAGTGGTTGTTGTAATGTTGGTAGTGGTAGTTGTAATGTTGGTAGTGGTAGTTGTAATGTTGGTAGTGGTTGTTGTAATGTTGGTAGTGGTAGTTGTAATGTTGGTAGTGGTAGTTGTAATGTTGGTAGTGGTAGTTGTAATGTTGGTAGTGGTAGTTGTAATGTTGGTAGTGGTAGTTGTAATGTTGGTAGTGGCTGTTGTAGGTGTGGTAGTGGTTGTTGTAATGTTCGTAGTGGTTGTTGTAATGTTGGTAGTGGTAGTTGTAATGTTGGTAGTGGTTGTTGTAATATTGGTAGTGGTTGTTGTAATGTTGGTAGTGGTTGTTGTAATGTTGGTAGTGGTAGTTGTTATGTTGGTAGTAGTTGTTGTTATGTTGGTAGTGGTAGTTGTAATGTTGGCAGTGGTAGTTGTAATGTTGGTAGTGGTTGTTGTAATGTTGGTAGTGGTAGTTGTTATGTTGGTAGTAGTTGTTGTTATGTTGGTAGTGGTAGTTGTAATGTTGGTAGTGGTAGTTGTAATGTTGGTAGTAGTTGTTGTTATGTTGGTAGTGGTAGTTGTAATGTTGGTAGTGGTAGTTGTAATGTTGGTAGTGGTAGTTGTAATGTTGGTAGTAGTAGTTGTAATGTTGGTAGTGGTAGTTGTAATGTTGGGAGTGGTAGTTGTAATGTTGGTAGTGGTAGTTGTAATGTTGGTAGTGGTAGTTGTAATGGTGGTAGTGGTTGTTGTAATGTTGGTAGTGGTTGTTGTAATGTTGGTAGTGGTAGTTGTGATGTTGGTAGTGGTAGTTGTAATGTTGGTAAGGTAGTTGTAATGTTGGTAGTGGTAGTTGTAATGTTGGTAGTGGTAGTTGTAATGTTGGTAGTGGTAGTTGTAATGTTGGTAGTGGTTGTTGTAATGTTGGTAGTGGTTGTTGTTATGGTGGTAGTGGTTGTTGTTATGGTGGTAGTGGTTGATGTAATATTGGTAGTGGTAGTTGTAATGTTGGTAGTGGTTGTTGTTATGTTGGTAGTGGTTGTTGTAATATTGGTAGTGGTAGTTGCTATGTTGGTAGTGGTTGTTGTAATATTGGTATTGGTAGTTGTAATGTTGGAAGTGGTTGTTGTAATGCTGGTAGTGGTAGTTGTGATGTTGGTAGTGGTAGTTGTAATGTTGGTAGTGGTTGTTGTAATGTTGGTAGCGGTTGTTGTAATTATAGGAGTGGTAGTTGTAATGTTGGTAGTGGTTGTTGTTATGGTGGTAGTGGTTGTTGTTATGGTGGTAGTGGTTGTTGTAATGTTGGTAGTGGTTGTTGTAATGTTGGTAGTGGTTGTTGTAATGTTGGTAGCGGTTGTTGTTATGGTGGTAGTGGTTGTTGTAATGTTGGTAGTGGTAGTTGTAATGTAGGTAGTGGTTGTTGTAATGTTGGTAGCGGTTGTTGTTATGGTGGTAGTGGTTGTTGTAATGTTGGTAGTGGTAGTTGTAATGTTGGTTGTGGTAGTTGTAATGTAGGTAGTGGTTGTTGTTATGGTGGTAGTGGTTGTTGTAATGTTGGTAGTGGTTGTTGTTATAGTGGTAGTGGTAGTTGTAATGTTGGTAGTGGTTGTTGTAATGTTGGTAGTGGTAGTTGTAATGTTGGTAATGGTTGTTGTAATGTTGGTAGCGGTTGTTGTTATGGTGGTAGTGGTTGTTGTTATGGTGGTAGTGGTTGTTGTAATGTTGGTAGTGGTTGTTGTAATGTTAGGAGTGGTAGTTGTAATGTTGGTAGTGGTTGTTGTTATGGTGGTAGTGGTTGTTGTTATGGTGGTAGTGGTTGTTGTAATGTTGGTAGTGGTTGTTGTAATGTTGGTAGTAGTTGTTGTAATGTTGGTAGTGGTTGTTGTAATGTTAGGAGTGGTAGTTGTAATGTTGTTAGTGGTTGTTGTAGGTGTGGTAGTGGTTGTTGTAATTTTGGTAGTGGTAGTTGTAATGTTGGCAGTTGTTGTTGTAATGTTGGTAGTGGTTGTTGTAATATTGGTAGTGGTTGTTGTAATGTTGGTAGTGGTAGTTGTAGGTGTGGTAGTGGTAGTTGTTATGTTGGTAGTGGTAGTTGTAATGTTGGTAATGGTTGCTGTAATGTTGGTAATGGTAGTTTTAATGTTGGTAGTGGTTGTTGTAATGTTTGTAGTGGTTGTTGTAATATTGGTAGTGGTAGTTGTTAAGTTGGTAGTGGTAGTTGTTATGTTGGTAGTGGTTGTTGTAATGCTGGTAGTGGTTGTTGTTATGGTGGTAGTCGTTGTTGTAATGTTTGTAGTGGTTGTTGTAATATTGGTAGTGGTAGTTGTTAAGTTGGTAGTGGTAGTTGTAATGTTGGTAGTGGTTGTTGTAATGTTGGTAGTGGTTGTTGTTATGGTGGTAGTGGTAGTTGTAATGTTGGTAGTGGTTGTTGTAATGTTGGTAGTGGTTGTTGTAGGTGTGGTAGTGGTTGTTGTAATGTTAGTAGTGGTAGTTGTAATGTTGGTAGTGGTAGTTGTAGGTGTGGTTGTGGTTGTTGTAATGTTGGTAGTGGTTGTTGTAATGTTGGTAGTGGTTGTTGTAATGTTGTAGTGGTTGTTGTAATGTTGGTAGTGGTAGTTGTAGGTGTGGTAGTGGTTGTTGTAATGTTGGTAGTGGTAGTTGTAGGTGTGGTAGTGGTTGTTGTAATGTTGGTAGTGGTTGTTGTAATGTTGGTAGTGGTAGTTGTAGGTGTGGTAGTGGTTGTTGTAATGTTGGTAGTGGTTGTTGTAGGTGTGGTAGTGGTTGTTGTAATGTTGGTAGTGGTAGTTGTAGGTGTGGTAGTGGTTGTTGTAATGTTGGTAGTGGTTGTTGTAATGTTGGTAGTGGTAGTTGTAGGTGTGGTAGTGGTTGTTGTAATGTTGGTAGTGGTTGTTGTAGGTGTGGTAGTGGTTGTTGTAATGTTGGTAGTGGTAGTTGTAGGTGTGGTAGTGGTTGTTGTAATGTTGGTAATGGTTGTTGTAATGTTGGTAGTGGTAGTTGTAGGTGTGGTAGTGGTTGTTGTAATGTTGGTAGTGGTTGTTGTAATGTTGGTAGTGGTTGTTGTAATGTTGGTAGTGGTAGTTGTAGGTGTGGTAGTGGTTGTTGTAATGTTGGTAGTGGTTGTTGTAATGTTGGTAGTGGTTGTTGTAGGTGTGGTAGTGGTTGTTGTAATGTTGGTAGTGGTTGTTGTAATATTGGTAGTGGTTGTTGTAGGTGTGGTAGTGGTTGTTGTAATGTTGGTAGTGGTTGTTGTAATGTTGGTAGTGGTTGTTGTGGGCGTGGTAGTGGTAGTTGTAATGTTGGTAGTGGTAGTTGTTATGTTGGTAGTGGTTGTTGTTATAGTGGTAGTGGTAGTTGTAATGTTGGTAGTGGTTGTTGTAATGTTGGTAGTGGTAGTTGTAATGTTGGTAGTGGTAGTTGTTATGTTGGTTATGGTTGTTGTAATGTTGGTAGTGGTAGTTGTAATGTTGGTAGTGGTTGTTGTGGGTATGGTAGTGGTTGTTGTAATGTTGGTAGTGGTTGTTGTGGGTGTGGTAGTGGTTGTTGTAATGTTGGTAGTTGTAGTTGTTATGTTGGTAGTTGTAGTTATGTTGGTAGTGGTGGTTGTGATGTTGGTAGTGGTAGTTGTAATGTTGGTAGTGGTAGTTGTGGGTGTAGTAGTGGTTGTTGAAATGTTGGTAGTGGTAGTTGTAATGTTGGTAGTGGTAGTTGTGGGTGTGGTAGTGGTAGTTGTAATGTTGGTAGTGGTAGTTGTAGGCGTGGTAGTGGTTGTTGTAATGTTGGTAGTGGTAGTTGTAATGTTGGTAGTGGTAGTTGTAATATTGGTAGTGGTTATTGTAATGTTGGTAGTGGTTGTTGTAATGTTGGTAGTGGTTGTTGTAATGCTGGTAGTGGTTGTTGTAATGTTGGTAGTGGTAGTTGTAATGTTGGTAGTGGTAGTTGTAATGGTGGTAGCGGTAGCTGTAATGTTGGTAGTGGTTGTTGTTATGGTGGTAGTGGTTGTTGTTATGGTGGTAGTGGTTGTTGTTATGGTGGTAGTGGTTGATGTAATATTGGTAGTGGTAGTTGTAATGTTGGTAGTGGTTGTTGTAATGTTGGCAGTGGTTGTTGTAATATTGGTAGTGGTAGTTGCTATGTTGGTAGTGGTTGTTGTAATATTGGTATTGGTAGTTGTAATGTTGGAAGTGGTTGTTGTAATGCTGGTAGTGGTAGTTGTGATGTTGGTAGTGGTAGTTGTAATGTTGGTAGTGGTTGTTGTAATGTTGGTAGCGGTTGTTGTAATGTTAGGAGTGGTAGTTGTAATGTTGGTAGTGGTTGTTGTTATGGTGGTAGTGGTTGTTGTTATGGTGGTAGTGGTTGTTGTAATGTTGGTAGTGGTTGTTGTAATGTTGGTAGTGGTTGTTGTAATGTTGGTAGCGGTTGTTGTTATGGTGGTAGTGGTTGTTGTAATGTTGGTAGTGGTAGTTGTAATGTAGGTAGTGGTTGTTGTAATGTTGGTAGTGGTTGTTGTAATGTTGGTAGTGGTAGTTGTAATGTTGGTAATGGTTGTTGTAATGCTGGTAGTGGTTGTTGTTATGGTGGTAGTGGTTGTTGTAATGTTAGGAGTGGTAGTTGTAATGTTGTTAGTGGTTGTTGTTGGTGTGGTAGTGGTTGTTGTAATTTTGGTAGTGGTAGTTGTAATGTTGGTAGTGATTGTTGTAATGTTGGTAGTGGTTGTTGTAATATTGGTAGTGGTTGTTGTAATGTTGGTAGTGGTAGTTGTAATGTTGGTAGTGGTTGTTGTAATGTTGGTAGTGGTTGTTGTAATGTTGGTAGTGGTAGTTGTAATGTTGGTAGTGGTTGTTGTAATGTTGGTAGTGGTAATTTCACTACGGATGAAAATAGGATTGATATGAGAGAATTATACTGTTGCTATTACAACATAACCTGCATTAGTAAAGTTAACTAGTGCCGTTATTTCAGCACATTGTACGTACTTTTTTCAGATGGGACAGGAAAATCAAAATCGAAAAACTTGAAACAGGAAATTTATACAGCACGATGCTTATCGTCATCGATGTCAGCTGCTGACAAACAAACTAACAATACAGGGATTTGAGAGAGACAGGTTGATCAGAACTATTGGCAAGTTTTTCTATTCAGTATCTTTGTGTGATATGAAAATGGGCGTTTTTGAGGATGCTCATTTGTATGCTTACTTATTGATTGACAATGGTGACTCGGTTCTCATTTCGAGGACTTGATGTTTACTTGGATGTGACAAAGATTTACATATCGGGTGTCGTCGATGAAGCAGAAGACGCTTTCTCTTCGGAACACCTGATCTTATTCTCTTGTACTTTTACAAAGGTCTCCATGCAAGTCTTTCCTTTCTTCATATTTTGCCCCGAGTTTAATCGATTTTGAGTTCGAATAATGGTTTTGTTAACGCTTCGGTATTCTCTAAAAAAAATGATGAATTATAAAAGTGAACTTTATAACCTAAAATACAGTTGTTAGAGTAAGAATAATTTATTCAAATATCTTATCCATTGCTACTAAATACAATCCCACCACCCCCACCCTTCAAAAAAGCCGAATGTATATGCATGTTCGTCTGACTGATTCAAGTATAGCAATACGTGCCACAGCGCCAGTACTCAAGTGTGACCGGAAGCGGAACCAGGGTGTTCCAGGGGGACACGCATTTACACTAGACCGTAATGTCTTCAGAAAAGCGCGTTTATGACAAATGGAAATATAATATGTGTATGGATAATCTATGTGCGAGATTGAAATATATATATTTATCTTTCGATAGCAAAAAAATGACATAAAGCCTTGAAACAAATTTACCTGTACTGTACTTCCACTGAAATACACAGTGAGTACAGGCGATGTTGGACGGTAACCTGACGTGGAGATCGTATATACCACCTCGACTGCCGACATAGAACTGGGTACTCCACGACTCCTCAATCCATAGCACGTTCTGCTCGAAGCACTCTTGTGTGAGTTTGAAACTGGTACTGTTTCGAGGACAAAGACGGAATTCGAAATATCCTAGAAGATTACTGATCACCTCTACGGTGACGTTGACGGAGCCTCCTTGGTTGTAGGAGCGCACCGTGATACCGCTGGCGTAGTGGCCGTGATCGTCATGCTCCTGTGGTCCAGAGGCGGGGTCTCCACACACTCCGCATCGACCCCCATTTTGTAACCATTGTACCTGTGTTGGAAACACGAAAAATGTTATTGATTTTGTTTAACAAAACACTTGATATAGCAAAAGCGTCAACAAAACCATAATCCGAACTAAAAATAGAATAAACTAGAGGGAAAATATGAAAAAAAGAAACGATTTACATGGATATTTTAGTAAAAGTACAAGAGAATGAGACCAGGTGTTCCGGAAAAATAAACGTCCTCTGTTTCATCGACGACACTCGCCACGAAATTTTGGTTACATACAAGTAAGCATCAATCATGAAATAACAATGATTTTATTTTTAAATCAGACGATTTCATAGCATAAACAAAACAATAATCTATCTCAAACTCGATTCAACTGGGAGCAAAATATAAACAAAGGAAAGGTTTACATAAATACCATTGCAAAAAATACTAAGACCAGGTGTTCACCGACACCCGATTTGTCACATCCCAAAAAACATCCAGTCATCAACGTGAGAAAGGAATCATCTTTCTCAATCACAAGTAAGCACGCTAATGATCATACTCAAAGATATATATCTTCATATTACACAACGATAGAAAATATTTCTCATTGAGACAAAGATGGCGACCATAACACTTGCTCATAGTTCTGATCGATCTGCGTCTCTCGAATCTCTGTGTAGTAAGTTTGTTTGTCAGCAGTCGACATCGATCTAGGGCAAGCCCTATGATGACGAATGAACTGCGACATGTAAACACCATAAGTTGGAAAGCAGGGATGCTACTTTCTAGAAAGGGACAGTTCACGATCGATAAACACATTTTTAGGAACCTTGCAAGTTTTGATTCAAAAGTGTATTTGGGCTGAAGGGTCATCTAAATAGGCAAATTATGTTGAATTTTGAAACAACAGAAAACAAGCAAGTATGGCACAAATACATACAAATACAAGCAGTAAAAATATACATACATTTAGGAAATTGCTTAAAATATTTCTTAACTAAAAAGATATTAGTATGGCACAAATATAGTCATGTATTATACAAAAATATTTGTGATTATATTTACATAATGTAGTTTCTTAATATATTCAAAATAATTTGTAAATGATAAGAGATTCTTGAATAAAGTGACCTTTTGGGAAGATGTAGCATGAGATAATTTCAAGTTTAACAATATATGAAACCATAAAACAAACAAAAGCCCCTTCGGGTGCTATACACTTGAGAGTACAACAACATTGTTCTTTTGTCTGATCTAAATTATCTAATTGTTCCGCCCTGAAACAAATACTTTGTGCATGTTTTTGTCAAATTTACAAACGCCTTTGCAAATTACACGTCAAAAGCAAAGTCCATGGTTAGCCATGATACATACCGACAACTGATCTAGTTATTTCTGTTGATTAATAAGCTTGTTAAATATATATAGATAGCTATATAGATGACCCTTAACTATACTGCACAAAATTAAATGGGACTTCAAGCTTGCTACGTATTACCGTATACCATTATATAATTGACTTTGAGTGTAGTTTTATCATAAAACTAGTTTTCGTGTAAAGGTTGGTCTCATTAAAATTGTTCTAAAACGAACGGAGAGAGCAAAACTTTCCTGAAAGTGGTGTGCTGATAAATCTAGCACGGACCGTGACATTCCACGAGACAACATCACGCTACAACTTCAAAGAGGATGTCATAGGAGCGACAAAGGTGTTTTTATATTTTATTATTAAATAATGTACAACTTGAAACAGTTACAACTTAATTCTACAAATTATTTGTCTGTTAAAACACGAAAATGCATATTTCTAGTTAGATAAACGTAGTTTAAACTCATATTACCATACGACCGTGACAAAGCTATTACTTGTATCACGGCTCGACATATGTGTGTCCGTACACATTGATTTACAAAGCTATAACTGTTATCACGGACTAGCATCTGTGTGTCCGCACACATCGATTTACAATAAGCTGATTCACTTTAACCTGCATGTCTGGTTGACGTTAAAATTAATCTTACATGATTCTGAACCTTATTTCCATTTTATTTAGGTATAAGTTCAACTCACATCGTGCAAGAAAACAATCTATATATCAGAGAACAACACAACACAGGACTACGGGCAAGCTTTATGGGGATCATACTGGTCTCATTGAGAAATATTTTGTATCCTTGTGTGATATGTAGAAGGACATTTTATAATATGTTCATTATTGTGCTTACTTGTTGAGAATGGTGACTCGGCTCTCACATTGAGGACACTACATTTACTTGGATGTGACCAAGATTAGCATGGCGGGTGTCTTCGGTGAAACAGAAGACGCTTGCTCTTCCGGGACACCTGGTATTGTTCTCTTGTTCTTGTACAATGGTATCCGTGTAATTTTTTCCTTTGTTTATATTTTGCCTCTTGTTTAATCGATTTTGTGTTCGGGTCATTGGTTGACACTTCGCTGTCAGCAAAATAATGATATACTTTGATATTGCGTACAAAACAAAATTTGCACAACAGGTTAATTATAATAACCAGAAAACTACTTGCCAATAGTCTTTAACAACATGTACCTTCACGCAGCAATACCCCTTTTAACATTTGCACTGCATCCTTCCATTGTAAAGCGTTATAAAGTCTATGAAAATGATATAAATATATGTAATGGATATATTGTAAATATTGTCATGGTCCTGTAATAACATTTGCTAAATCAGTCATTGATTATGTACACCCGACTGACTGCAATATGTTAACGCTGTGGATACTGAAACCAGGCAACACACCATAGAATGTGCATACTTTACAATTCAAAACATCACGCTTATTGTAAAATGTAACGGTTATTTACAGTGGAACACAGTGCCACCGCATACTATTGTACCAATATTGAAGCTAGTCTTTGAATGTTGCGGAACACCTGGTCGTATTCTCTTGTGCTTTTATGAGAGTCTCCATGTAAATCTTTATTTTGTTCCTATTTTGCCTCTAGTTTAATCGTTTTTGAGTTCGGATTATGGTTTTGTTGACGCTTTGGCATTCTCTGATCTTTTTTCTATTAACAGAAAGTTTACAATCATTGAAATATCAAAATTCACACGTTTATCTCGAACAGTAGAAGTAAGTCGAACAGTAGAAGAAAACTGTCCCTTGTGACTGTATCATAGCTAAATATCAAAGAAAACCTCTTATACTGAACCTATACCGCTTTATTCGGTAGACATAAAAATAATAATCAGCTGTTATTGTACTAATGATGTTCTATATATAGCTGTCTATTTGTATATGACATTTGTATGCACAGACTTGAAAAGGAGGCTGTCAACACGCCCCTTTTATGGCAATGTATGTGTAACGATAGAAATAAAGCCATCATCTAAATTTGACGTCAATGGGCGAATTTATCCTAAATGTCCTTTTCATGATAATAGCACTGCATAGAAATCGGAAGAATTTAGCTTCATTATGTACATATGATTTAACCTACATACCGTCTTGAACTTTCATCCTCGACCCTTGTCACACTAGGGAACTTAGGAGTGAAAATCAAAATAACAAAGTGAGGAGAGAGATATTTATTTATGTTTCTTGTAATTTCGTGCTAGAAGTCCATCAAAACAATAATAAACAATTATCTTAAACTTCAATTCTTCCATAGTGGGGTTACACAATTTTTAACACTTGATGTCAGTTCGTTAAACAATATGTCTAAATTACCATTCATAAACAAAATTCCAAGCTTCTGATCAACCTATATCATGATAGTCCAGTCTATCATTTGGAACTGATTACAACAATTACAAAAACTTTTCCTCCCTTTTTGTCTATTTAGACTAAATTTGTGTCATCTCCATTTGGATGAGTATTATTTTGTATAGACTTGTTATTTTCTTTGTCAGACATTTGTTTCATACACACACACTGCCATTCGAACGTTTCATTACACACACTGTGTACATGATTATTAAGTAAGTTAAATAACAACAAATGATAACAAGTGTGCAATTTTCTAAAAAAAATTAGTCTATTGGTCGGTGACAATGACAATTTATTTCAAAAACATATCACGTCTTAATGTTACTAAGAGGGTCGAGGAAGGGCCTATTTTCAACATGTTAAAAAATGAATAAAAAGTCGTTTTTCTGTCATTTTAACAAACGAATGGTATTGATACAATGATTCACGGTCAAATATATGTAAGACAGAAATACATTGTTGAAACGTATGTACATGTATAAAAAGGATGAAATTGCGAAATTCGCGATATTAGGAACAAACCCTAGCAAAAAGAATAAAAAACGATAGGTAAACACCATAGCTTGGAGAAGTAGGGTTGTTACTACCGAGAAAGGGAAAATTCTCGATCATAATGGAAATTGTTACGTTTACCGTAAAATTTAATAGTATGTCCTCCATGTATGTCACATTGGAAGTACAGATAGAGGTAAGCAGCTGATGTGAAAGAGTATGGTTCGTCGTTGAATTCAAGTTCAGTACGATTGACAAGGTCAGGAAACTTCCTTTTTTATATACAGCATATCGTTGATAAATCTAAAAATTATATTAAAAGATTTAGCAATGTTTTTATTGCTCCTTCTGAGCTCCTCGACAAATACAGTCTTATATGAAAAAGAATCACTTGGAAGGGAGCACTGTTTTTTCACATCGGAACGCCAACAGTTTGCTGGAAAATCTTTCTTTTATTCTCAGCAAACATATTGTTCATCCAGGAATTATAATATCTTCTTCAGTGTATTTAATCTTTGCTTTAGATGATCGAGAAGTCACACGAATCGTACCTCTGTGTTAGATTTGGTTGACCTGTCATTTCAACTTAATTTAATCACCGCATTTACAAACACGTATTAATCAGTACGTAGCTCCTTGTGATATAACCTTACGACGCATATCATTATTATGAAATCATACTTTAAGTGGAATTTCTAATTTGTATTTCGGCGCACCTTTGCACCTACCTCACGACAAGAGTTTTGTTCGTGGCCAATGTTTCAGACTGGAATGCTGTGGGTTGTAGAGGTTAGCGTTTTGTTTTATGTCGGTTTATAGACGGTACATCACATTGATGTCATTAAGCATGATACCGGGGTCAACCTTGCGTACACATTACCATACGTATAACTAACACTTTCTACACAATTGAATACTAATTAAAGCCAGACTACGACACCTGTGTTTAACATCAATTCGGCGTTTTTCATGATAGGTTTGCTATTGTATCCATTAAATTTAGTTCATCAATTCTATGAATTCTTCTTTACATAAAAAAACTTTTCTTTCTACTAGGAGTAATATTTTTACATTACCAAAAGATTGAAAGTTCGTTAAATGCAGAATAAGAGTTTTAAAAGAGAAAATAAGAGATAAGAGTAAAGAGAGAAAATTTAAAATAAAAAATTTAGATAAGAAATAAAGTGAAATTACATATAGGAGTTAAAACTCAACTTAACATAGCAAAGATGAATATCAAGAAGGGGATTTTAAAACCAACATATGTATCGAAAAAATAAAATCGACGAATACATAAGGGTTTAAGCATCAAATGCAATACAACTTTAACAAAGCGATAACAAAACAATTATCCGAACTCAAAGTCGATAAAACCAGGTACAAACCCCACACGAAGGAAAGATATACACATTGAAAAGCGAAGAGAATAAGACCAGACCAAAGCAACAACAAAACCATAATCCGAACTTAAAATCGAATAAACTAGAGGCAAAATAGGAACAAATTTAAGATTAACACGGAGACTGTCGAAAAAACACAAGGGAATAAGACCAGGTGTTCCAGAAAAGTAAGCATATTCTGCTTCATCGACGACACCCGCCATGTAAATCTTGGTCACATCCAAGTAAATGTCATGGCCCTAAAGTGAGAATAGAGGCATGATTCTCAATCACAACAAGCAGGCATACTAATGACCATGTTAAAAAAGTCGACATTTATAAATATATCATACAAGGATACAGAAAATCTGTCAATTAGACCAAAATGGCGACCATAAATCTTGCTTAAAATCCTCAACAACCTGCATCTCTCCCATACCTGTGGCGAAAGGTTGTTCGGAAAAGAAATAAGAGAATACAGAAGCGTTAACAAAATCATAATCCAAACTCAAAATCGATTAAACCAGGGGCAAATTAGGAATCAAAAAAAGATTTACAGAGACCCTCGTAAAAGTATCAATGGATAAGACCAAATGTACCGGAAGAGTAAGCGTCCTCTGCTTCATCGACGACACCCGCCATGTATTTACATGACGGGTAATCTTGGCCACATCCAAAAAACGCAAAGTCCTAAGGAATGGTAGTAAGCAGTTTTGATAATGGCTAGGTCGAGCAATTAGCAGAGCCAGCGATTAAACGTTGCTTATAATGATCCTTGTGTAGCTTCGGTATCCAATAAAGACAAGGTAGGTCAGCGTCTTGCTCATTAACCGGTGCTTGGAAAGATTGTTATACAGAAGCATGGCTAGACAGTATTTCATCTTTCGAAAAACCGGTCAATGTGTAAGTAGGGTTACCTAGGTTATCAAGCAGGCCTAGTTCTTTTTGCAAGCAGTGAATGTAATAGCGTTTGCAAACAATGATCAAGTTGTTAGATGTCTTGTCTGCCGACACAACCACATACTTATCATGTAGATCGTTGTGTTGCGAGTGTTGCTCGAACATCGGGGTCAAGAAATATCGACTTGTGTTTAATTTCATTTTGTGTCGCAAATTGCTTATTCTTTTCTGAATAGAGGACCTGATAGACTTCACCTACTCTGAAAGTGAATCCAAGTCAGCATGTTCACGTTTAGTCCATTGTCTATCGGAATCTTCCACTGAGTCCATAGGAATCGTGAAATTCACATGCCAATTGATGGATGGAGTCTCTCGATACTTTGGACCTTTCATGAAAAGCTCGCGGAGCTTACATTTGGGATAATATTAAGCTTACTTGATAAGTTGCCCACCGAATCTATACGATCATTTCATCCGTATGGCATAGCAGTGCCAAAAAGTCTTATATGGTACAGAGTGCTAAGTGTGGGATTATTTGTAGGGTGATACATTTTTTTCCAGAATACGGACTTTCATGGAAAGAATAGAATGGTCGGGAGGTTGAAATGTTGATATAAACATTTATGCTCGTCCCGGTTAACAGCCGAGCGATGACAATTCATTCTTTGTCGCAAGTGGCCTTTGGTTCCACCAACATAAATTAAACTACAAAGCGAACACTCAATGTCGTATACAACATTGGTAATACGTATACCACAAGTCTTACAATTTTCAATTCAACTTTTGGAAATATTATAAAAATCCGACGTGTCCGAAACATCAAACAAGGCAAGGTGAGACTGACCTTGCATGGTATAAAACGAACAAAAGCGTCAGAAGTTTTATAAAAATGCCTACTATCCGAGCTTTGCACATAATTCGAGTTTTTACAGTCCTTAAGGACTATCTGTGGGGTACGTAGTCTTCCAATAATGGATCATGTACCCATTGGAACCATTAAGGGGGTCCTTTTTTATACTGGGCGGCGCCTCAGCCAGTATGTATTGTTTGTTATTTTCTCCGTCCATGCTTTGAAAAAGCTACTGGGTGTTGAATACCCTCGGGGACAAAACTGTCTACCAGCAGAGGTACCTGCCCAGTGGTGTGAAAATAAAAAAGAGAATAACGATGCGTTAACAAAATCATAATCCAAACTCAAAACTTTTGTATTGTGTTTTTTACAAAGTATATTTCAAGCTCATTACCATATATTTTGTTCGTCGTCCACCTTTTTTTGAAAAGAAAGCTCTCATAATTAGAAATCTAAGACCTAGCTATATAGACAAAAAATTAAAGTGATAAAAAAATAAATATTTGGTTGTACTACAAAAACACACACGCACACAATCCTAATATACAAAAAAATCAGAGAAAACCAAAGCGTCAACAAAACCAAATCCGAAAATCGATTTAAAAAGAGGCAAATTAGGAACAAAAGAAAGATTTACAGAGACTCTCGTAAAAGTTCAAAAGGATAAGACCAAATGTTCCGGAAGAGTAAACGTCTTCTGCTTCATCGACGACACCCGCCATGTAAATCCTGGTCACATCCAATAAACGCAAAGTCCTAAAATTGAGTAATCTTACTCAATCAAAAGTAAACACGTTAACAAAGTACACTGACATACGGTATTTATATTGCATGACTCGGCAAAGTTTGTCTAGTGACTGTATACACGGTGGTTCTCGTCTGGCAGGCCTGGCAGGGCCGGTCTGGCTTGTGATGGATAAGGCTTACTGTCTGTGTACATACCTGGATGCACCTAGTGTCTACAGGGGTCACGTGTCACGTGATTAAGCGTCTTTTCGGCTGTTTTTTCATGGCGTATCTACAATTTTTGCACGTCAAGTGAAACGACAATAATGTGTGTCGCTGAAGAACGTAAATTGGTAATTATCTGTTAACATGCTTTAGTCGCTCAGCGCCAACACCAACTTTCATATTTTAATTAAAAAGCGATTCATTAGCCCAATGGTAAGAGTACATTTAATTTTTGGTTTATGTGCGTTATTTCTCGCAATGACGTACATAGCCATCTCAAGTCTCGTTACGGATGAACAATGAAAAATAATTCCAATAAGTTTTTAAAGACAAAGTTCTTTTTTCGAAAACTTGATTGGAAAGACCTGCCGGATTTCGAGACATACAGTGATTAAACATGCCTCACGAACATGTTTGAATCTCATTTGATACGTACATCTATATTCCATCAATATAGCATGGGTCGTTTTATCTTCCTCGACTCATACTTTACTTTACTCAAAACATACTTTTTAAAAAAATCGAAGAATACCAAATCCGCAACAAAACCATGATCCGAACTCAAAATCGATTGAACTAGAGGCAAAATAGGAACAAAGGAAAGATTAACATGGAGTATCTCGTAAGAGCAAAAGAGAACAAGACCAGGTATTCCGGAAGAGAAAGCGTCCTCTGCTTCATCGACGACACCCGCCATGTCAGTCCCAAATGAGAACCGAGTCATCATTGTCTTCACACCAAGAACGCACACTAATAAGCAAACTCAAAAACGCCCATCTTCATATCACACAAAGATACAGAATATTTCTCGATGAGATCAAGATGGCGACCCTAAAACTTGCCCATAGTCTTCATCAACCTGCATATCTCGAATCCCTGTGCCGTAAGTCTGTTCGTCAGCAGTTGACATTTATCACGAAAATCTCGATATTCAGAGCAAGCTCTAGAATAACGAATCAACAGCGACATGTAAACACCATAGGATGGAGAAGCAGGGATGCTACTATCAAGTTAGGATATATACGATCGACTTGGTCAACAAACTCCTTGTTGTTTATAGACAACACATCGTCGATATACCTGAAAGTGAAATTTAAAGATTTGGTACGGTTGTTATCCGTCCTGATAAGCTCCTCGACAAATTCAATTTGGGGTGGTCGGGTTGCGCAGCGGATAGCGCACTTGCCTTTCAGGTGGTAGAGAGAGTAACATTATAATATAAATGGTTGTAAAATTTTGTTGTTTATTAGATAAAAATAATATTTATTATACTATAAATGGTTGTAGCAGTTCGCTGTTTATTAGACAAAACATAATCTTTATTGATATTATAAATGGTTGTAACAGTTTGTTGTTTATTAGATAAAAATTATATTTATCTAACGTCGCATGTAATAATCAAGAAAAGAAACTTTAAAAATTCAGACCAAGGCGTAGAGATGTGTTTTAATGAGATGCGATTTGCCGAAGCTTGTTTCATGAAAGTTTTTTTTTTTAATTAGGTAAAATATATCTCTAATAAGAATTTTCAGAGAAAAAAAAAGTTAACGTTTAGTACTAGCTCTTTCTGTTATGTTGACAATAAAAAATAAGACAAAGCGTTAACATATTCTGAACTCAAAGTCGATTAAATTAAGGACATATTAGGAAATATATACACGGAAAACCTTGAAAAATTATCAGATGAAAAAACCGGTGTTCCAGAAGAGTAAGCGAAACTTGCTTCATTGACTACTCCGGCATGTTAATGTAGGTTACATCCCATTTAAATGTCACGTCCTCTAAGTGAGCACCGAGACACCATTGTCAATCACATCAAGTAGACATTCTAATGGGTATATAAAGAAACGTTCATATCATACAAGGTAATTGTTTAAGCAAACGTTCCTTGTTTATCAAGTACACTTAGTTGTTTTGTTAGAACAATATGAAACTGTGTTTGCAGACAAAGTTATTAGACAAAGCAACATTCCTGTCAGGCAGATGGTGAGTGTGGTTTTGATATTTGGGTCAGAGAATAAAGACTTGCCTTGTTTTTCTGCTTGGAATGCAAGCTAATTTTGTCTGACAGTTGATGAGTCTGATGGTATTAACCTACTCTAAAGGTGTATGCAATACTTTATCACCATGCTCTATTTGTTTCTCACTTGTTTTATGTGGTCGGTTTTGGAATTCGTAAGTACCAACATTCCTATTGATGGGAGGAGGATTTTTTTCAATTATGAAAACTCTTCTTATATCTAATATGGATGAACTTTTGCTTGTTATTTATTTAAATCCATGATTGATCTATATTTCCAGACATTTTTATGAAAAGCCTGCAGTCATTGTTCGGATTCTTATTTCTCCAGCAGTCAACACTCCAGGCAAAGCGTGCATTTATATATAATCAATTCAAATATGAGATAAATTAATAAATTTAAATAACAATGTACTTGATTGTGATATTGAAATAGACTCTCATCCAGGCAAATTCTTCAGAAAAGATAGATTAAATGGTATGGGGGGAGGTAAAGTTATCTACTGTAAAGACACTGTCTATTCGAAAAGACGTCCTGATTTAGAATCCGATGATATAGAATTATTATGGCTGGAAATAACAGTAAATAATAATCATAAATTCCTACTTGGTTGTTTGTATAGACCACCTGACTCCAACATAGACTATTGGCATAAGTTAGAAAACATCTTGTTAAAAGCTACTGATTCTTCTTCAGATATTATAATAACAGGTGATATAAATGTAGATATGCTGACAGTCCAACCTAATTCATATCTTTCTCGATTGTTATCAATATATGGACTAATTAGCCTTATAAATGAACCAACCCGGATTACTCCTGAGAGTGCTACTTCTATTGACTTTGTTTTTACAAATAACGTAAACATCATTAAAAATACCTATGTAAGTGCACCCTTTTGCAGTGATCACTCACCTATTCATACCAGCATATCTTATTGTGTTTTTAAACAGAATTCTTATAAAAAGAAAGTATGGTGTTATGATAATGCTGATTTTGATAATATGAATAATTCTATTATTAATGCCTTTGACTGGATAGAAATTTCACAGAATCAGAACTCTAATGAGTTTAATAATACTCTAACTAATATAATTTTTGAATATTCAGATACATTTATACCATCTAAGTTGATAACTGTCAGGCTTAGGGATAAACCGTGGATGAATGGCATTATCAGAAAGAAAATGAGACAGCGAAACAGAATCCATAGGAAAGCAAAAACAACTGGAAGTGCAGAACATTGGAATAAATTCAGATTGATAAGAAATGAGGTAATTAACTTAATTAGGGAATCTATATCTATATTTAGACAAACTTCAAAAATCACTTGATGATAATGCCATACCTCCTAATAAATGGTGGAAAATTGCCAAATCAGTCTCTAATTTTGGTAATAAACCTACATCTATCCCCTCTCTAGAATATAATGATAGTATACTATTCCACCCCCATGATAAAGCAGAAAGTCTCAATAGGTACTTTACTTCCATATCCTCAACTATACCTGGTCTTGAACTTCCTGATGTAGATATTGAAGATCCTCCTTTTTCTCTTTCAAATATTACAGTTACTGAGCAAGATGTTATTGATCAAATCTCCTGTATTAATGAAAAAAATCCTCCTGGTCCTGATTGTGTTTTACCCAAGGTAGTTAAAAAACTCAAACCAGCATTAGCCTTACCCTTGAAATTACTCTTTAATAAAACATTGAGTACGGGGAAAATACCAGATATATGGAAACAAGCCAATGTTAATGCAATATATAAGGGATGTGGAAGGGAAAATGATGTATCTAACTATAGGCCCATTTGAAAAAATCATTTAAAGTATCTGTATAACTATCTTTTGTTTAACAAGATTATCTCTGAACACCAGTCAGGTTTCATACCTGGTGATTCTACAGTAAATCAACTTCTATATATCTATAATGAGATAATTAGTAATCTTGATCAGGGTAAGGACTTAAGATTTGTATTCTGTGATGCAAGTAAGGCCTTTGATAGAGTCTGGCATGTTGGTCTCATACATAAGCTAAGTAAATATGGTATAACAGGGAAACTTCTTAAATGGTTTGAAAATTATCTTTCTGATAGAAAACAAAGGGTTGTTACTGAAGGTTTCTTTTCTTCATACAAATTAGTTAATGCTGGTGTTCCGCAAGGTTCAGTTCTTGGTCCTTTTTTATCTCTCCTTTATATTAATGATATAACTGAATTGGTGTCAAGTAAGATTAAACTGTTTGCTGATGATACCTCATTATATGTTATAATTGATAATGATTTGGTACAAGCATCCCAGACATTAACTCATGATTTGGAAATGATAAGTCAATGGGCAAGAATGTGGGATATCAAATTCAATCCAAATAAGACAAAATCAGTATTGTTTACAAGGAAAAAATATCCCATTGTACCTCCAATTTTTTTTCAAGATGAAATAATTTCTAATGTAACCCATCATAAGCACCTTGGTGTATCACTTCATGAAACTGGATTTTGGAATATTCATATTCAAACTATTTTTGAAAAAGCATATAAAAGAATAAACTTACTTAGGGCCATGAAATATAGATTAAGTAGAAATGCAATAACAAAATTATATATATCTTATATCAGACCATTATTAGAATATGCTGATGTTGTCTGGGATAATTGTACCAATCAATCTAAAAATCTAATTGAATCTGTACAGCTTGAGGCAGCAAGAATAATAACTGGTATGCGAAAAGGAACATTTCATGAAAAACTATATAAGGAATTAGGCTGGGAAACATTAGAGGAAAGAAGGAGAAAACACAAGTTAATTTTAATGTACAAGATTTTGCATAATGCAGCCCCTAATTATCTGATTCAGTAAATCCTTTTATTAATCGACCAGAACCAGACATGTATGCTTACGCAGAAATAGGTATTTTAATACTCCTCTATGTAGGACAAGCAGTTATATGAATAGCTACTTTCCTTCTACTTTTCGTGAATTTAATGCTCTAGATCTAGATACTATTAATGCCCCATCCATTGCAAAATTTAAGAATCTTATTTCAGTATCCAATGATGATAATGATGGAAATGAAGTGACTCCAATTTTTAAAAGTAATATGTATAGAAAATGTAGTATTATCATTTGTCAACTTAGAAATGGTTGCAGTAATTTGAATTTTGATTTATTTAAAGACCATTTGAAAGATCATCCTATTTGTGGCTGTGGGTATAAACAAAAAACTGCGCAAAATTATTTTTCCACTGCCCCATTTTTGATACAGAAAGAGACTTATTGAGAGAAAACATACAAAATTTTATAATTCATGATCATTTTAATTTATCAGTACTTTTATATGGTTGCATTCTGTGTGACAATGAAATAAACATTTCAATATTCAGACATATTCTTGCATACATCAAAAACACTAAAAGATTTCCAGAATTTAAGCTGTAATCTATTTAGTTATTTTTCTTCCCCTATTTATGTCAAAACATTCTCAACATCTGCCCATAATCATACTTAAAAGTTATCTTACATATTTGGATGTTGGTCTTGAGTTCCAATCCTTATGTTACAGTATAACCTGTCTAAACCGAAACTTTTACAATTTGAAAACCTATATGTAGTGGCCTTATAATCTAATCCGGGCATTTCTTCCTAAATTAAACCTTATTCTGCCATGGCAGTCCAGACTTCTGTATGGACTGGTCATAGTATTTGATCCCACTGACTTTTGGTTTGGACAGGTTGTGCTGTATCTATTCTTATACAGCTCACACCAATTATGATGTTATTATATATTTAATGGAAAGACTTAAATGAAATTCTTCCTAATTATGTCTTGGTATATTGATAGTTAACTTTTATCTGCCAACCAGAGACCAGATGTAGTAGGTCTAAGTGAAACCATGGACAGTGCGGCCTACACTCTGTGTCTTCTGGATGGTCCAGAATTATATTGATCTCATAATGAATAATAAATTAGCCTAAATGTATAAGATTACATTTCCATAACCAATAGATATAAAAGAGCTGCTGTATATATGTTTGTTGTAACTTTCATTTCAGTAAATATTTATCATAATTTTTATTCAAAAACTATTAGATCCATTGACTGTTTAATTAATTGGCTATTTTATGACATACTTAATCTATTTCCGTATACAATTTTGCCACCAGTGTATTGTTTATATGGAGAGGGCTTACATAGGCTGTGCCTGTTGCCCAATCCCTTTGACAACTTAACATCTATATGTCAATAAAATTTGTTGAAATGAAATGAAATATGAGATAAATAGATGTAATTACATCCGATCAGTAATGGTCTATAAATGACAATTGTTGGTTGATTCTTGTCATAGACTACATATCACTAGGCTCGAGTCGGAAACCATACTGTTGTGATTTTTGTTGACACTTTTTCTTTAAAAAGTTGAAGATTATTCTCTTGAAAAGCTTGTCATTTAACTCAAATTTTCATTCTTGTTATATCAGTAGTTTGTAAAATGTTGAATCAAGATTTAAAGTAATAACTACATTTTCAGATCTAATATTAGCTTGCATCATTTGTGTAATAAACATTGCCATATATAACAGTTTAACATATTGATCCTAAGATATGTTTTTAATCTCTGTTTTTTTACATGTAAGACACCCACATACTATTTAATATGTGAGCAAATTATTATGATGTAAAAGCATAATAAATGCGTTAAATAATAAATGGATATTATTATAATATAAAAGGGTGCTATTAAATGAATATATACTATTATAAAACAAAACAATAAATATTCTATTATTGTATACCATAAAGTCATTGATTGGCTATATAATGAATATGATTATAAACCAAAACCAAAAAGGCGCTATATAATGGATGTATTTTACAATTAAATCTGTAACGGCTTTATAATGGAAATGTATTATCAATATATAATACCATAAACGCGGTACAAAATGGATGTTGTACTAATCATTATAACGGAAATATATTATCAATATATAATACCATAAACACGGTACAAAATGAATGTGGTACTAATCATTATAACGGAAATGTTTTATAATAATAATAATAATAATATACAACATTTATATAGCGCTCTATATAATTTGTAAAATTACTCTAAAGCGCTTCACAACATGTAGATAATAATTTGATACTTACACTGCATAAATAAAGAAGGTATTACAATCTAAGCTAATGTGATAATATAAAAAATTGCATATAAATACGAACTACATCTACTGTAGATAAACAAATGTCAGTATATACATGACGTCTAAGTTGTCAATATTATCAATATATAATACCATAAACACGGTACAAAATGAATGTGGTACTAATCATTATAACGGAAATATATTATCAATATATAATACCATAAACACGGTACAAAATGAATGTGGTACTAATCATTATAACGGAAATGTATTATCAATATATAATACCATAAACACGGTACAAAATGAATGTGGTACTAATCATTATAACGGAAATGTTTTATCAATATATAATACCATAAACACGGTACAAAATGGATGTGGTACTTATCATTATAACGGAAATGTATTATCAATATATAATACCATAAACGCGGTACAAAATGAATGTGGTACTAATCATTATAACGGAAATGTATTATCAATATATAATACCATAAACACGGTACAAAATGAATGTGGTACTAATCATTATAACGGAAATGTATTATCAATATATAATACCATAAACACGGTACAAAATGGATGTAGTACGAAGCATTACAAATTAACCGTCTTAAAGCTATCAATGGTAAAGTTAAGTAATCAGATAAGAGATGATATCGGAACACATCTTCACATTCCTTGCGTTAATATAAGGTTGTACAACAAGAACAATAAACAAGAAAACGACGAAGGAATACAAAACGATGACTTTGTAATAGGTTTCATTAATTTTATCCATATTAATTTCATATTAATTTGTTTTAGTATTAACATATTTTTGTCTTCATTTTTGTTTTTTGTTTTGGGTTTGTTTGCTTTTTATTGGGGGTGTATTTATCTGATTATTTTACTTTAATACTGATGATAAGGGGTAAGGGGGGGGGGTAGGATTATGAATAAGAAGACCGGTTGTTCTATTTTGCACGACAAAGGAAACAACTACTTAAATAATTATAAAGCTTTAGAACATGTCATGTTGTATTTAACCTGTATCTGAATGCATACACTGAAATATTTGGTGGGATTGCATTTCCAAACTCATCAGTGGATGGCCTTGTGAAACACAATGGACTTTTCTGACCTGTATTTGTTGAGTAAGGTAATTTTTTTCACAAAACATTTTATTGATCAAGATTTACATAAATAAAGTGCAAATGATATCCTCACACGTGCACGTTCTTATACATTACTCTTTCACTTTTATGCAATTCTGATTTTAAGTAATACACACACACTCATACCTACAAACCTAAATAATTAAATATTATAATTAATTGTTTTTGACACAATGGTATTTAATTGTGCTTTATAACCAGAGACGTATATACGTCTCTGGTATAACTTACTGTTAGTTTAGTCTGATCAATCATCCCGAGGTCTAGAGCTCAAACTTTTTGCTGGTCAAAACAACTCTAATCACATAACTGCTGAGCTATCGAGATGATTGACCAGGGTCTATTCAGACCTCTTAAAGTTCTTAATTCAAAGCATGCTATCTAAGTCGTAGTTGCATGTAGCATAATGGTGTTGCGCTACCTTATCAGGGGAGCTAACTACACTGTGTAGCCCTTGCCGGAGGTGGACGCCCCGGCTTTTTGTTGTTGTAGCTGCATTCCAGGGAACACGTGGCTGTATGTTATCGCTGTTATTAGGATTTATTAGGATAAATTATGGACGCAGGCTGCTGGCCTCTATGTCCATATTAATAAAAACAATTAAATCATATAATTCCGGTGTAATGTTTTCAAGTTGTATTCTTCCTTCCCCCGGCTCTGACATGTATTATTTTCTTTTCTCAGAAGATTTGATTGGGAGAACTTTACACTTATTTGGGTGACATTTCAGTAGCCATGTATTTGACCAAATTTGAAGTTTGTCCAGGTCATTTTGGATATTTTAGTATCATCAATGCCTGTACAAATTAGTGTCATCTGCCAATAATAGTGATTGAGAAGCTGTTATTTCTGGAAGATCATTAATATAAATCACGAACAAGATTGGACCAAGTACACTTCCCTGGGGAATACCGCTGATTACCGGGTATGTTTTAACGACTTGCCTCTGACAACTACTCGTTGACAACGATTACTAAGAAAGTCCCTTATCCAATTAACGACCTGTTCATGTATTCCGTATCCTGTTTTTTTTTTAATAAACGTTGATGGGGTACTTTGTCAATGATGCGAACAAATCCAATTGTGTTTACTCTGATCACGTGACCAGAAGTTATATCGTATGTATTACTGTATTGTAAGGTAAACGTATATGTATTTTCCTTCTATTTCATTCGTTTATTCAAATCATGGCAGTTTCATCACTAAAATTTACGAACAAATAGACTGGCCTCACAACTTTATGATCGGGCAGGTGTCGTTCGTTGCTGGCAGAGACATCCACGAGGCTAGTGCCTGTGAGCGAGGTATCAAGTTTGTATCTATCACATTGATATACTATGTAATATATTCTTTATATTTGAATTATCCTTTGACAAGGCTGGTTCATCACCTTGGAATTGTCAGAGTTCGCCATATGTATATAGTTATCTAGGTCATGTTTGTTTACATCTCTAGCTATTCGGGGGGGGGGGGGGGGTTGTTAAGGGCCAGGTATGCCAGCTGGTGTTTGGGCCAACCCCTACCGACCAAGCATACCTGTCCTTCTACGAATACAGGACAGAGAAGGAGGTTAAGCGACTTATTTACAAGTCAATGATTATACAGTATCTTAATTGTTTTTAATTTATTGTATTGTAACAGCGACGTTTCTCACATATACGTCCCCTGATTGTAGTCATTTCTTTTTCTTTCTTTTACAGTGTCATTTAGTTACATAGCTGTCGGAGTGTTTGCATTCGATGGAATTAATTCACTGACTTTTCCTGTGAAGATAGACTTGTTTAGGATCATACATGTCAACCCTTTGACATATATCTGAGATGCGTGTTCACCTACAACGGATGCAGAGCGTCTTGGAAAAGTTTACATTGTTTATTTCTGTACTTGTTTATATCTACATTTGTTTTTGTCTAAATAATATAATAATATGTATAGATTACAAAACAAATTATTGTTAGGAGATGGTTGGTTTCATTGTAATTTTTTGGTTTATTTTGTATCCAAATACCAAGTTTTTTGGACTCAACATATCCTTTTTATATCCAAGTTCATCAAAGAGATGTTTAATCGTATTATGAAAACTTTCTAGACATCTGCATTTTATGAAAAAGTGTTCATAGTCTTCTAGTATGTTACAGACATTGCAATTAGGTGTGTCGCTCAATTTCCATTGATGTAGTATTTGCTTTGTTACTAGAATTTTAAGTAATTTCCATCTAAACTCTTTAAGTTTGTTGTTTTGAAGGTGTAACAGAGGTCATTATTATTTCAATGCCTCCGCTAGAAGTCGAACCCGGAACCTCTGGCTACTAGTCTTACGCTCAACCGATCGAGCTAAAGAGAAGATCTCTCTAGCCGAGCGGTATATTGCAGCTAGTATTTACCAGGGTTACATACTCCCCCTCCAGGAAAGAACTCGTCCCGAGTTTTCCATGGGTCATAGGGATTCCTTTGCAAGTATCCCTAGTGTATGTCATGCCCGGGTCCCTACGTGGGCGCCATATGTAACAGAGGTCCTTATTATTTCAATGCCTCCACTAGGAGTCGAACCCGGAACCTCTGGCTACTAGTCTTACGCTCAACCGATCGAGCTAAAGAGAAGATCTCTCTAGCCGAGCGGTATATTGCAGCTAGTATTTACTAAAGTTACAAAGGTATCTGAATATAAAGTCATTTGTGCATTCAATTTCATCACTTAAATTAAGTTTAATTTCCCAATATATTATTGAGATAGGTTTTTTCTGAATGTAGTTTTACTAGATGGCTGTAGATTCTTTTATTGTTACAATTTTTAATTTTCATTCTTTCTACTTTTGGAATTTTAATGATTGAATCTTTTCAATGTTGACTTTATAAAGTCTTGAATTATGCTAGGGGGATATATAACACTGAAATAAGATACGTTTATTGTGGTACAAGTAATGATTTTGCAATTTGTATCCTCCCAGTTATGGTAAGTTTCCTCATTTTCCAGGTGGTTATAGTTTTTTGCACTTCATACAACTTTTCTTTCCAATTGATATCTAATATGAATTATTTATTTAAGCCAAAATGCACACCAAGTGCCTTGATTGATTTATCAGTCCACGAGATTCCTTTTAAGTTGTCTTCAATCAATGTTTGCTTGCCTAATCTGAGCCCTTTTGAGTTTTCTCTATTTAATATTATTAATCCATAAAAAGTGTCAAATGTTTCTATTAAGTTTAAATATTTGGAGATATCATTTTTGACTTCAGAAAAAGTGTTGTGTCGTCTGCTAGTTGGGAAATTTTCAATGGTCTTTTTTATTATTGTGTACCACCATCCCTTGGGTGTTTTGGTTATTTCTATTTTTTATTGCCATCACTTCTGCTTCCATTACGAATAATAAAGCTGATGCTGGACACCCCTGTCTGATACCATGTGATATTCTAATTGGGCCAGAGATCCAGCCATTGTTGCTTATTACACATGTTATGTTTTCATACAGTGTTTTTATCCAATTTAGAAAAGGTGTGTTAAAGCCAAATCTTTCCATTGTTTGATATATAAATTCCCATTCAATAGTATCAAAAGCATCAGCCCCATTTATTCTGAATTTTTCTGTATTATCAATTCTTGAATGTTAAACCCAATATATCTTCCTTTAATAAACCCATTTTGGTCTGTGTTAATTATTTTTGGAAGCGCATGTTTTAATCTCTCCGCCAAACATCTTGCTAGGATTTTGTAGTCTACATTGAGCAATGTTATTGGACGCCAATTTTTTAAGTTGAGTGGGTCATCTTTTTTAAATTAGAGAAAGGTCTCCTTGTCGTTGTGATTTTGTTAGTTCAATTTTCTATAGCTTTCGTTAAAACAAGTTGTCATGATATTTTCTAGATATGGTCAAAATTCTTTATAAAATTCTACGGTTAGTCTATCTAATCCTGGTGGTTTATTCGGTTTCATGCTTTTTATTGCATTGCTTATTTCTTCAGTCTTGATAGACCCATCACAGGTTTCGCTTTCATCTTTTTCATTGTTTTATCAAATGGTGTATTTTATATGTACTTATTTATCTCTTTTGGGTCTGTTTTGTTTGAGGTGTACAGTTTCTCGTAAAATTGTTTCAGTCTTCTCAGAATTTCTTTGCTTTGTGAGAATAATTTCATCTTTATCCTTTCGTTTTGTTATTGATTTTTGTGATTGGGGTTTTTGTTCTAATGAAAGAAAGTATTTTGATTTTTTTTTCACCTTCTTCTAGCCATTTTATTCTAGATCGGATTTGAGCACGATATGCTTTTTTATCATATAAGTTTTCTAATTTAGTTTCTATTTCATTTATTACATCACTGTTTTCATCATATGATTGTTCATGTAGTTGTTTTATAACATTCTGTAATTTCATATTTTATCTCGCTAGACAGCTTTTTACTGAATGCGATTGATTTCTCTTTAATTTGTATTTTACATATATCCCATGCTGATGTGTTGATTTTATATAGCAGGACGTAAATCAGTCTTCATCATTTTTGGAGTTAGTTCCCTTGATATTAAAAAATAGTCTATTCGGCTTACTTCCCGAATCGTTTTCTTTCTTCGCCAAGTGAGTAAGGTAATTTAATCCCGTTAAATGTTTATACAAATAGCTCAAAAATTCTTTTGTGATTACTACTTGTACATATGTACATATTTATCATTGGTAACCACAGTGAAAGATTAATTTATCATTGATAAGTTAAAAAGTAATTGAAACAAAAAAGGATTAAGTAGGCCTAGTTGTTTACACTACTCTTATTTGTTTCTTTCACATTATTTGTATGTGTTGGTATGTGTTTGTATGTGTTATAATGTATATTTCTATCTTGAACAACTGATGCATAATTAAAATTGAAATTTAGATATAATTATATTGACAATTAGTCATACTTTTCTAAAATTATGTTAGAGAAGATTGCAATAAAACAATTGTTCAGACAGTGACTACACGGCTATTGAATGCTTCATGGACATGGGACCTATATGATAATTTGAAAGTTGCTGTATATATTGAACTTATTTAAAATCATCAATAATGATACAAAAAAAAAAGATTTTTTTATGAAAATGTAGTTGTATGTTTTTCAGATGTCTCATGTAAAACTGTTCGCTGCTGATATCGAGTTTCACTAATATACACGTTGTGTATCATATTATAAAGGTTTTTACTGATCTTTATGATTCACCTATTATCGTATTGTTTCATTAATATTATAATTCCCTGAGTTGATTAATATTCAAGTGAAAGTATCAATCCATCAGAAAACGCATGTACTTGCTTGTTATAGTACAAATGTACAAATAAATAAGAGAAAACCGAAGCGTTAACAAAATCATAATCCAAACTAAAAATCGATTAAACTAGGGGCAAAATGTGAACAAAGGAAAGATTTACGTGGAGACTCTTGTAAAAATACAAAGGAATAAGACCAGGCGTTCCGGAAGAGTAAGCGTCGTCTCTTCATCGACGACACCCACCATGTAAATCTTTGTCACATCAACGCAAACATCACATTCTCTACATGAGAACCGAGTATCATTGTCAATCACAACAAGTAAACACACTAATGAGCATACTCATATTTTGTCATTTGCTTGTTATAATACAAAAGTATCTTTTGTCACTTGCTTGTTATAATACAAATGTATCTTTTGTCACTTGCTTGGTATAATACAAATGTATCTTTTGTCACTTGCTTGTTATAATACAAATGTATCTTTTGTCACTTGCTTGGTATAATACAAATGTATCTTTTGTCACTTGCTTGTTATAATACAAATGTATCTTTTGTCACTTGCTTGTTATAATACAAAAGTATCTTTTGTCACTTGCTTGGTATAATACAAATGTATCTTTTGTCACTTGCTTGTTATAATACAAATGTATCTTTTGTCACTAGCTTGTTATAGTAGAAAAGTATCTTTTGTCACTTGCCCATATTTTCACTGTCTTTATGTATTGTCAGCTGAAAACTCAAACACATATCTGCTACTTGTCGCCCTTAATATACTTACACAATCGGATATACTAATACAATCGGATTTACTAATACAATCGGATATACTAATACAATCGGATATACTAATACAATAGGATATACGAATACATATACTAATACAATCGGATATACTAATACAATCGGATATACTAATACAATCGGATATACTAATACAATCGGATATACT
Source organism: Mimachlamys varia (assembly GCA_947623455.1). Taxonomy (NCBI): domain Eukaryota; kingdom Metazoa; phylum Mollusca; class Bivalvia; order Pectinida; family Pectinidae; genus Mimachlamys; species Mimachlamys varia. The sequence continues at coordinate 1,328,305 of OX392528.1, read as the reverse complement.
AATACAATCAATGAAAGTGATAACTATCTTTTGACAGCATCAGAGCACAAATATAAAGAGAATTTTACAGAAATGGCGAATATATTCAAGAAATACAATGTACATCAAATATTCAGATCTATTACAAAATTAATTTGTCACTATCGCTTCCCTTCGCCCCTTCCTTGTTCTGGTTCGGAAGATAATGAGAGCTTTATATAGATATATCTAATCTCTTTTCTCCACTCGAAAAATAACACTCGTTAATGTAATAATTTGTGCTATCTGCGAGCTCATACAAAGAAATATTGTTGATTTTTTTTACACCTACAATGTTTCTTTTTGTACATTTTAAATATGTACTTTGTTTCCAGCAATATCGGACCAAAACAATGGCCTAGTCAAGGACATTAACGGTATTGTGTCTCAACTCTTGTTTAACTAATAGATTTGTTTCCTTGAAGACAAATAAACAGCAATTCTTTACACTTGGATATATATATGATTTTTTTTCTACTATTCATACACTAGGAATACAACAGATATCATTGTGTTACTCTCTCTCTATATATATAAGATCTTCATCCTTAAGTTATACCAACGGCAATTCTACACACTATCAACACTTTGAATTCCATAACACTACTTAAATTTGTCCTCGATATCATATAAATTCTTATATAAAAGACGACGTAACACACACATCTGCTGCACCTTTTAAAGTTAGTAATGGATACAGTATGCCGAAAAAATATTTAAATTGCATCATACAGCTGTACAGAAGTACCATTACAAGATCAGACAGACTTAATAGTCCTGTCGATAAAATAGTCACGCCGGCGGTCACTGTCCTTCAGGAAAGTAGGAGAATATTATTTATTCTTATTCTTGTTGTATATTCAGATTGAAAACATTCTCGAATTTTGATTGGATTGTTTAGATTATTGTAGACATCAAAGCCAGACACAAATAAGGAAGTATTCTGATCGATGATCAGACAAGTCAACATGTAGCAAACACAAGGTAACAAAAATGGTGTCTGCTTCAAACGGGGAATTCGTGTAGCCTCATAATTCGGCCATAATATACTGTAAAGTTGATACCATACATTCGTATATTACTAATCGGATAAACAAGATACATGTAGATAAGAGAATAGCGAACACCAACAAACTATAATCCGCTTTCCATATTTTACACATTAGTTCTCTTTTTGAGGGCGTGACATTTCCTTTGACCTAGACTCACATGGGATGTGTCTTCGACGAAACAGAAAACTCTTTCGGAGAACATAGGCCCGTATTCATGATACTATTCTCGTGCCCAAGCACAGATTCTGTGAACGAGCCAGCTTTCTTTAAACTGTCCCAAATCATGTCGACGATCAAACAGTCATTTGTAAAAACTCAAAATAGTACTCGACTTCAACGTTCTCTGTTGTTATTTTCAAAGCTTTGAATAATAAGGATTTTTAAATCAGTTATGACCAAAACAAGAAATTTAGTTTGAGCAGAAAAAAAAGCCATGCTTGAGCATGAGAATGATCAACGTTGAGTATGCTCATTAGTGTGTTTACTTGTTGTGATTGACAATGATGACCCATTTTGAGGACTTGATGTTTACATGGATGTGATAAAGATTTACTTGGCGGGTGCCGTCAATAAAGCAGAAGACGCTTGCTTTTCCAGAACACCTGGTCTTATTCTTTTGTACTTTTACAAAGGTATCTGTGTAAATATTCCCTTTTTTTTTATTTCGGATTATGATTTTGTTAACGCTTCGGTATTCTTTTTGTGTTATGATTGTCGAGTGTAACCAGTTATATTTTGCCAAAACTTTAATCGATTTTGAATTCAGATTATGGTTTTGTTGATGCTTCGGAATTCTATTTGTGATATGACTATCGTGTGCTACCACTGTTATACGTTTTGATGTAGTATATTGACGATTAGGTATTCTATTTGTGATATGACTGTCGGATGTTACCACGCCTTGTCTTTGACACCGCCGCATATCTTAACCAAATTTCTAACCCTTGAAAAATGTTGTCCTTCAAAATACCTGTAAAGTGTATGTTGATCCTGCGGATTGGTTTATTTATATATTTTAAGTGGTTGATGGCGATTTGGAATACTTTTGTTTTGAGTCTTGGCATAATGGTATATTTTCTTCTTGCTTCTTGGCGATGTTGTGTATTTCAGCTTTTGGTGTTGTTGGCGCTGTGATATAAAAAAGTGTATGCGTGTATTTTTCTTTCTTTCTTTTTTTTATTATTATATATATGAATTAATTTTGGTTATTCTACATTTTATGCTCTAACTAAACTTTAACTGACAATGCAAGTTATAAAACTTTCTCGTGGAGATTTTAAAATACGGCAAGGTACATTTTCAGATAGTTTATTAGATGGCCCCTAAAAGGTTACTAAAGAATGGAAGACATTTTAGTTTTTGGAGAAACAACACGTGACACTTGAGTTACGTAACTGAAATGACCAACATACACCTACCTTGAAGTTGAAGTTACGTGAGGATGGCTATTTTCTCAGACATCATCATAAATCGTGTGCCAAAGCAACTTAAAAGAAATAAAACTGAAAACACCCCAACTGTCCCTTCACCTGTGTAATAGACATCGACGTGTTGATTTTACCTTCAGAAGAAGAGCCAAAGTTCAGAACAGAGAGTGTACGCTCTCCTAATACTACATGTAATATATAAGGCGCTTGTAATGAAAACGGTGTGTAACACGCGAGTACCTGTTATGGTCCATAGTCTTGATCATGTATATGCTTTACTGGTAAAACACGAGAATATGCGAGTGTGGGTACATTTTCGGACGGAAATAAATGATATCCTAGCGATGTTTGTCACACATAAACTGATTACTGTTACTGACATGATGTTCCGATTGAATAGTAAGGTAAGTTTATCAGTTGCCACATGTAATTGCTTTTTTCTCGCCAACTTTTGGTGTAAACAAAATTGCAATAGTATTTTTTTTTTTTTTGTCATATTGTATGATTTCGCTATAACAACACCTTCAATATCCATATCCATGTACTTCAGATGCAGATCGAAAAAATATATCGTGAAAAAAATCAGAAAGTATGTGATGGTTATGTTATAGAAGTGTCGCCGTGCGCTTTCATTGCAAAAATGAGAAACGGTCAGACAACTTGAGTGCCTTTTATACCCAGGGAAATCGACTATCGTTTTCAAGCAAGGCAAAAACTAAAATTTCTGCTATTCCTCAGTAACCTGTTAGGGGTCATCCCAGAGGCTTTCTAAAAATACTTTTGCAGTAATTTTTTTAATCTCAACAAGAAAACCTTTTAAACTTGCATTGCCAGCTTTAAGTCTTTATGGGATAATTTTAAGATTCTGAAATAAGAGTTAAAACATGGGAAATATACATAAAATAAATATTTAATCTTCGTATCCAAGAAAACACGATAATTTTATTTGGTTTAAAAAAAGTATATACTGAAGCATTCACTAAAATTATGATTGTTGTATTTATTAACTGTTTATTGATATGCTAATGAAAACTGCTTTACATAAACGAATTATTTCCTAATATATTGTCTATTTTGGTCGACATTTATAGAGCTATTTTCTTTTATAAGAGTTTATTATTCCAAACAGAGAGCATAAAATAAATCCTGCCAAGAGCATATCAACCGGTTTTGCTGGTTTTATCAGAGGTGTGGACAGAGATCAAATACTTTGTGTGGTCTTCCACATACAGGAAGTACAACTTGTATGGGGATGTCACTATTGACAGGAATCGCAATGAATGTCAGTTACACACTCCATAGACTGATTTGTAATCATTATAGGTGAGGAACTGAGAGAATGTTGATGTATTTATAGCAATTTATAATCCTTAATGTCGTATAAACAGATTATAAACACGTCGGTTATCAAGTGTGGGGGCGGGATTATCTGGGTAAATTAGGTAAACCATATATTGTCACAGGTGAATATCTCAATCCATTATTGGTGATTAGGGAGATGGTTATATCAAAGTAATCATGTGTGGATAATATAAAAAAAAAAGTTTAATTAATATTAGTACCAGGAAAAACCAGAACGATAATAAAACATAAACTAAAAAGCCATAACAACATGAAATTGGGAAAAAATAGAGAATAACGAATCGTCAACAAAACGATAATCCGAACACAAAACACACTAGGATAAACCGTGAACAAAAGGCAAAAATTAGACAAATACCATTGTTTTAAGTATTGTATTTTGGACTAATAAATAAAATGGAATTAGTGTAGGGATAAACGGAATAAAAGACACGTTTCAATTAAAAACTAATAAATTTATGTTATCATTTTACCACAGGTACAGTGTGGCATATCGGGAAAAAATAAGAGAATACTGAAGCGTCAACAAAACCAATATCCGAACTCAAAATGATTAAACGGAAGGAAAATATGAAAAGGAAAGCTTTACATGGAGACCCATGTAAAAGTCGAGGAGAACAAGACCAAGTGTTTGGTTTTCCTTATGTTTCTTTCCGTTTATCATTATATCGTTATGTACAGTAATATTCAAGTAAAGACTGCACACTTAAGTCCAATGATGCGAAATAGAATAAGGAAATGAGCAGCCACAAAAACCAAGACCTTGAGTAGCTACCAACGCACCAAACCAAAGATCTGTCTACACGAGGAATTAAAGATCTGTCTACACGAGGAATTAAAGATCTGTCTACACGAGGAACTGAAGATCTGTCTACACGAGGAACTAAAGATCTGACTACACGAGGAACTGAAGATCTGTCTACACGAGGAACTAAAGATCTGTCTACACGAGGAACTGAAGATCTGTCTACACGAGGAACTAAAGTTCTGTCTACACGAGGAACTGAAGATCTGTCTACCTGAGGAACTAAGGAGCTCCCAAAAGAAGATTTATCAGGTAATGAACGTTGCCTTAATATTAGAAATCATAACCAGTGCTCGCTCTCATCCATACAGTACAGCTAAAGAATCATTTGTAGTTCTCATAAACATGACGGTGCTAGTGATAATGACTGTCAATAGTAATTAAAACCTATTCTTCTTTGATTACAGATAAAGCCAAAGATTCCTAGATATCGAGTGTCTGGTTGTTACTCAACATGAGGTACCCGTCAATATATTATCCTTAAATTCTAGAAATGCATGTAAAAGCTCGATTGGATCGAGACCCATGTTTATGTTTATGATTCGGTAAGTAGTATATGCGACCAGGAATGGGTATTCAATAATTCTCCCAAAAAAAACTGGTGGAAAGTGCAGGGAATATCACCAAGAATACAGGTAGACTGTGTATTTGCACACAAAGTAATTTGGCTTTGTACAAATTATTTGGTTTTACATATTTTATTAATTCTTTGCATTAAAATAATCAATATTTTGTCCATTTGGTATGTATTATTTATTCTTACTATATTCTACCAGTGAGCTTGAGTGGGTTTTATTTTCGTTGTGACATATACGGCTTGAAATGATAATTCAGCATTTTGTTATGACATTCTTGAAATAATGCCTAAATAACTTGTATATCAGTAGTTCGGAACGTTACAAGTTTGTCCTAACGAGTCACACGGAAACATACGACAGTCGTATTAATTTGCTCTATAAAGGTGACGTAACACACACATATGCAGCGCCTTTTAAATCTATAAGATAGTTTACATACTTTTTCCAATAACGCAGACTCCTAACTATTCATATGCGTGTATAGGTGTATATTGTGTTGTTTATATCAACCCAACACGGATATAACCTCATGAAGTTTTGGCAATAGGAACGGCAGCTCTACGGTTTAACCAAACCTTGTTTGACGTCATTATCGATAAACATTGTTCGAGAAAGTTACGCGAGAAAATGCGCTAATATCAGGTGTGGTAATTTGACTATCTTTATTTTATACCTAGGTCAGGATTGGTGAACAATCTATATTTAATGTATCATTATGCTAGGACTGGTTGACAAACTATCTGTATCTTTATAAGTAGGTCAGGAATAGTGAACCAACAATCTATATTTAATGTATCATTATGCTAGGACTGGTTGACAAACTATCTGTATCTTTATAAGTAGGTCAGGAATGGTGAACCAACAATCTATATTTAATGTATCATTATGCTAGGACTGGTTGACAAACTATCTGTATCTTTATAACTAGGTCAGGAATCGTGAACCAACAATCTATATTTAATGTATCATTATACTAGGACTGGTTGACAAACTATCTGTATCTTTATAACTAGGTCAGGAATCGTGAACCAACAATCTATATTTAATGTATCATTATACTAGGAATGGTTGACAAACTATCTGTATCTTTATAACTAGGTCAGGAATGGTGAACAATCTATATTTAATGTATCATTATGCTAGGACTGGTTGACAAACTATCTGTATCTTTATAAGTAGGTCAGGAATGGTGAACCAACAATCTATATTTAATGTATCATTATGCTAGGACTGGTTGACAAACTATCTGTATCTTTATAACTAGGTCAGGAATGGTGAACAATCTATATTTAATGTATCGGTATGCTAGGAATGGTTGACAAACTATCTGTATCTTTATAAGTAGGTCAGGAATGGTGAACCAACAATCTATATTTAATGTATCATTATGCTAGGGCTGGTTGACAAACTATCTGTATCTTTATAACTAGGTCAGGAATCGTGAACAATCTATATTTAATGTATCATTATGCTAGGGCTGGTTGACAAACTATCTGTATCTTTATAACTAGGTCAGGAATGGTGAAACAACAATCTATATTTAATGTATCATTATGCTAGGAATGGTTGACAAACTTTCTGTATCTTTATAACTAGGTCAAGAATGGTGAACAATCTATATTTAATGTATCATTATGCTAGGACTGGTTGACAAACTATCTGTATCTTTATAACTAGGTCAGGAATGGTGAACCAACAATCTATATTTAATGTATCATTATGCTAGGACTGGTTGACAAACTTTCTGTATCTTTATACTTAGGTCAGGAATGGTGAACAATCTATATTTAATGTATCATTATGCTAGGACTGGTTGACAAACTATCTGTATCTTTATAACTAGGTCAGGAATCGTGAACCAACAATCTATATTTAATGTATCATTATGCTAGGAATGGTTGACAAACTTTCTGTATCTTTATAACTAGGTCAGGAATGGTGAACAATCTATATTTAATGTATCATTAAGCTAGGACTGGTTGACAAACTATCTGTATCTTTATAACTAGGTCAGGAATGGTGAACAATCTATATTTAATGTATCATTAAGCTAGGACTGGTTGACAAACTATCTGTATCTTTATAACTAGGTCAGGAATGGTGAACAATCTATATTTAATGTATCATTAAGCTAGGACTGGTTGACAAACTATCTGTATCTTTATAACTATGTCAGGAATCGTGAACCAACAATCTGTATTTTGTTACTGGTTCCTTGTTAAAAGAGGACACACGAACTATCTTTGTATACATCTAGGTGAGTATTAATGGACCTTTGTAAACGTTTATATTTAACCTATCTTGTTATTAGCGGCAGATTTCATGCTAATTGTATATCGTTCTGCCTTCATGATATATCGTCCCATCATTAAGTTTGTCATGTCAAGTCACTTAAACATAATTTCAATCAAATAATTTAAATGTACTGTCAATCGAAAAATTCTAAATATTCATAGCAGTTTTTTGTTTGTTCATTCATGATAGGCTTTCACTGAACAGCTTTTAACGGTTTATCTATTCATATAGACCTTCACTGAACAGTCTTTGTTAACGGTTTGTTAATTCAAATAGGCCATCATTGAACAGCCTTTGTTCACGGTTTGTTTATTCATATACACCTTCATTAAAACAGTTTTTGTTAACGGTTTGTGTATTCATATACTCCTTTACTGAACGTTCTTTGTAAATGATTTCTTCATTCATATGAGTCTTCATTGAACAGTCTTCGTTAATGGTTTGTTTATTCATATAGACTTTCACTGAACAGTCTTTGTTAACGGTTTGTTCATTCAAAATGGACCATCATTAAACAGCTTTTGTTAACGATTTGTTTATTCATATAGGCCTTCAATGAACAGCCTTTTTTGACGTTTTGATAATTCATATAGGCCTTCATTGAACAGCTTTTCTTAACGGTTTGTAGGCCTTCACAAAACAGCTTTTCTTAATGGTTTGTTAATTGATATAGGCTTTCATTGAACAGCTTTTCTTAACGGTTTGCAGGCCTTCACAAAACAGCTTTTCTTAATGATTTGTTAATTGATATAGGCCTTCAATGAACAGCCTTTTTGACGTTTTGATAATTCATATAGGCCTTCATTGAACAGCTTTTCTTAACGGTTTGCAAGCCTTCACAAAACAGCTTTTCTTAACGGTTTGCAGGCCTTCACAAAACAGCTTTTCTTAATGGTTTGCAGGCCTTCACAAAACAGCTTTTCTTAACGGTTTGCAGGCCTTCACAAAACAGCTTTTCTTAACGGTTTGCAGGCCTTCACAAAACAGCTTTTCTTAACGGTTTGAACGTAATGGTAATAGTATGAAATAGACAAGGTGATTTGTAAATATAACGTATCTAATTTACTGATGAAAAGTTGAATGTTGTACATGTTCGTGTATTATCAGATAAAAACTTAGAGCTATCAACCCAGTCCTTTAATAGCTCACTTACTTTGAGGTTTTGGATTTTGTTTAAAAAAAATTTTATGAAAAAAAAATGGGCAAATTAGGATATTTGTATGTAGACATTTTAAAACAATTGTTTTTAAATGAATGACAGTTGCTTTCTTATCAAAGGCCTGTACAAAAGAAGCCAACGACACGTTTATAATTTAGATAAAGATACAGTCGAGCGAAATAAATAAAACTGAATATCAAATTAGCAATTCAAAGTTCTGTCAATTCGATATAAGCTTGTACTTTTCCAATGTTAGTTTTCACCTATTATTTAAAGCTTTAATTTTACGAAATCTAATGCAATACATTAAAACGATATTGAATTATCATAAACTGGTGTTACAGAAAACTAATAAAAAGGTATAACACGATACCATAAGAAATATTATTAATGATAAAATGGTTACATTAGTTTGTGTTTAACATAAGCCAAACTAGTTATGGATGTACATACAAATGTAATGTTGATAACATGTGCACATCGAAATCGTGGAAACTGGTCACACAATTTCAAATGAATAGGATGGATCACGGTAACATTAGAACGGTATTGCTTAAGTAGAAAGCCGTTTTAATAGAAAACTTACATCGTATCCGCCACAGTTAAGTAGATCATCCTGAGTGTTTACGTGGGTGGGGTAGAGAAATCTCCACAGGCTGGATCTGTGGGGAGGCTCCACCATGATTGCTCGTCCGTCGGATTGAAAGAATCCAATTATATCCAATAGTAGCACAATAGTAGAAATCACCAAATGCATATCTTTTTAAAAGTATCTGCTTTTTGGACATCAACTCTCCCTTTAATATCTCACTAGACACATTTCCAAGAAAAGGGGCTCATCATAGACAAGAGCATATGACCCTATTTAACATTTTATGGATAGTGTACGTTTTTCGCGAGTTAAATACTGGCTGGTTTCCTCCATCCCTGTACCAACGTGTGCCACAATCGTCGGTGAATAAGATGACTTTCCTTTGTAACACGACTTTATCACAAATCCTTAAACAGACTAAGGGACGTTTGTAAAAAGTCTGTGTTCTCCCATAGCAGCCAAGAAGGGACCTAAAACTGCAGAAAAAACTTATATTTTGATAATTATTCTACACCAACGGGGAACATGACTGGAAACAAAACTAGACCGTTCTCAAAACTTGTGTGACTCCTCCGTGAAAACCCATATAAGGAATAACGTAATTACAGCACCAGTATGCAGCACTATCCCTCCCGTCTGTAGTGACAACCTCTTCGTTGACATTCCGATTAGCACTCAAGCGTGCTAAGGACCTAGTGGTAATATTTGTTCAAAAGAATAAATTATACGCTGCTTCATTGAAAGAAATTGACACGTATGATACTGCGGGCCTCCTGGTTGGATGAATGACATGATTGTTTGACTTATGTAGACGCTGTTATCAAATCGAATGCCGTGCTTTGAATATAGTCTGACTCGGACAGACGATGACGAAACACGGATTTAGATTATCCAAGAAGGAAATGTCACACACTAAACACCGGGTCAAGATGTCACACACTAACCACCGGGTCAAGGCAGCCACGCTACATAGATCGATCATACGCGGTTAAGATGTGGTGGCTAAATATCATAAGCGGGGACGCTTGTCACATTCTGTTCTGCCTTCATTACATTTTGTGTGTACAGAGCACGGGTCACCAAGGCAGACAGTTTACTCTGATTGTCATGTCTCATGACGTAAACGCTTACACACTTGCCCCTGTCATGTCCTGTAAGTTTAGATCACTTAAAGTCACATCTTCCATCATCCTCGAGTCCACCGTATCCAAATAGCTGCCGTGCTAAATCATTATGGCAAGAAATACGCAACTGGCTACCACCATTATGTCAGATAGGGTAACCTTTGACCACAAGGCAGCGTGGCTACCGTCATTCTGTCAGCTCGGGTAAACCTTCAGCATCAGGCAGCGGACATCTATGAGTCAGTAGAATATCACTTATTCGTGTCCAAGTCCTCTCGCTTCACCTGCTATGATGAAACGCTATCCCCGCACACCAGTAAAGTCATAAGTCTTCCGTTTGCCACTGAATCCTCTAGTGTTACGATGTTCTTGACGACAAGGGAAATAAAAGCAAACATCACAATATCTATCAGAGGGAAATATTTTCTGTTTGCAAATACTGACATGCTGCTTTTATATATGTCTGCTCATTTTACCTTCCGATATTGTTTCTTCTAAAGTAATACAAGCAAGTGCTATTTGGTGCTGTAAGTAAGGCGATAAAACCTTAAAGACGTATGTATACATATTTCATAGTCAGATAAAGAATGTGCATTCTTGACATATTCCCTATATATCTTGGCGAAGCAGAATGTCGAGAAAATGCAGTTGTACAAAAACACTGACCCTATCCTTCAACAGGGTTTGTCACGTCGGGGATTTCTAACATTTATACGTTTAGAACGGCTTGCCAATGATTTATAAAGGATCGTTTTGTAGGCTGAAACATAATGAAATAGAGATGGACACTATGTTTGACATTAGTCAGTCAAGCCTGTAATATGACATGAATTTAACATAAGACATCACAGAGCCAATTCATCATCTTACCCACTTTTACATTAGTACTGATATGTGTAGCTGATTGATGCTAATTATATAGAGACTGAGACAGCCGGTACAGAAGGACAGACAAACAAACGAGCAGACCGCGATCACATGATAGGTGTATACGTTAACAGCAATGGTGATGCGCCAAGGCTAGTCTTAGGTTTTACTTGTTACAAGAAGAAAATAGTGATTTGTATTCATATCATCGTAAATAAATATTAACATTAACGTGAAATATCAACAGACAAAAAACCAAACATGTACCCGCACTTCAATCGAAAGATATCCGGTAAAGTAAGGTTTTCCACGTCAGATACGATAAACATCGTGGTGCGTAAACAATCAAGCCGTAAACTTACCACGACACGTTTGCCACAAAAGTAGCTACACAGATCAAACCTTTGCGTATTCGTTCCCAAACTAGGACTATCACGATGTCTGTGACAGATTCTGACAGTTAAACGTACACTACATGGCCCGGTATGTACAGGCAGATGAAACCCCGGGTGGACATTGTGTGGTATCAATATCGATGAGTTTGTACTGTCCATCAGTCACCATCAGTGAATCGTACCTGCTGCCCCCATTGCATGCTCTTGAGGGGCGACTGGATTTTGGATATTATACTTTCTCTCGAGGTGCTGCTGTTTTCCTAATGTCTCGCTTGAGACTGGCTCACTTTTGGCCTTTGGTTGAGCGTCCTCCCCTGTACCTTGGTGGATACGTTAATACTCACTTGATTCTCTGTACCCTTTGTGGATACGTTAATACTCACTTGATTCTCTGTACCCTGGTGGATACGATAATACACACTTGACCCTCTGTACCCTGGTGGATACTTTAATACTCATTTGGCCCTCTGTAGCCTGGTGGATACGTTAATACTCACTTGACCCTCTGTACCCTGGTGGATATGATAATACTCACTTGACCCTCTGTACCCTGGTGGATACGATAATACACACTTGGCCCTCTGTACCCTGGTGGATACGTTAATACTCACTTGACCCTCTGTACCCTGGTGGATACGTTAATACTCACTTGACCCTCTGTACCCTGGTGGATACGATAATACACACTTGGCCCTCTGTACCCTGGTGGATACGATAATACACACTTGACCCTCTGTACCCTGGTGGATATGATAATACTCACTTGGCCCTCTGTACCCTGGTGGATACGTTAATACTCACTTGACCCTCAACATTAAGGGGTGGAATGACGGATTCCGCTAGGTGTTGTCAGTCTAATAAGACCAATTGCAATGTTCCTGTATTAAATTTTTTTTTAAATATACATTTTTGGAAAACGGAGTTCATGGCATTGCTGAAAATGCAAAGATAATGATATGTCAGCGTGCTCGTGTTTGTGCTCTGATCGGTCAAAGATACCAATATGACATAATAAGTGGTTTTGAGTGAATTTTGCAGCTTTGACCAATTGCAGGACATCTTCATACACTATCTTCCGAATCTGTCATAAAAATGCATGAATGTTTGCAGATATCACAAAAATACTATTTCCTTTTAAGTTATGGAAGTAAAATTTCTGTAACTTAATATTTAAACTTGGGAAAGCGATTTTAGTTACCCCTACACTTATTATCATTTTTTTTACCATTTTTACAGATTTAACACTAAATAACAAAAGTTCAGCAATTAAACTTTTTTAATATGTGCCATATGAAAAGAAAATGGATTTCTCTGTCTAAAACCGCAATAAAAAAGGGGGGTTCGCGTGCTTCATTTTTGTCCCGTTCCTATTTCTATTATTTTTCACAATTTCGGGTTCAAAAATAAAAAGTGCTCCAGATACACTAAAAAATACAAAAAGTATATAATTTTCCACTTTGTTGCATAATATTTCTATAATATTAAACATTATAAAGTTGAACAGTAAAAATTAGCTTGCTATGATCATTCCAGCATCAAAAGGTGAATTTCGGCCTTTAGAAAAGTGCGAAATTTACACAAAAATACGCATTTTCAAAATGGCCGCCAATTGACAAATTGGTAATTTCTTTAACATCATGTAAAAACAGTTCTACAAGCAACAGGCACCTATATTTTTTACACAATTTTCAAATGCATATACATTATCAAAATTGATCAAAATTATTCAATATAATGTAAAATGTTTAAATGAGATTAAAACGAGACTTGAACGTGACTGAAACCTCAGAAGAATACATCCTAATAAACTCATCGAAGTATCATCACCCCGTCCGTAGGAGGTACGGTAATCTAGTGGCAGGACGCTGAGCTCGTGTTGTTGGTTCAAGACACGGCATGGCACAGTGTTATTTCATTGAGCAAGTTACTTGCTCCAGTCTGCTAATCTGAAAAAGAAGAAAAAATTGGGAAGTTCCAGAATTTTATATTGCTAGCTGTGAGCGCAGAAATATCTGCACCGTTTCTATGCTTCCTAGGCAGTCAGTCGAGAAAGCCGGGTAATAATTTGTGACCCACTTTGAGACGATCCACGAACTTGGTTGTGGTGAAGAGGTATATAATATCATCTTACTATCATTATTAGTATTAAAGTATAGCGCTATAAAACGTGAATCACATTACTGCCTGTGAGGAGGTCACGCCTAATTTATATGCAACGTGAAAGACAAATACGCCTTAATTAACTATTTATTTGTTTTTCTAATAAGACACATGTTTTAAAGACAGAATGATTTACAAGCCACATCGTCCTCATATAGTCCATCGTTCGTAAATAAGGAAATCCTATTCAAAGTTCCCGAATTAAAAAAACACGACCACTCCCTGCACCGTTCGGCTCTGGCTGACCGTCCAGAGTTTATTATCATATAATCTACCGTCATGTAGCAGATTGGAATGTTTATTTAGTGCCTTCAGGTGGCATTTCAGGAAGACCCCAAACTTGACATACACTATATAACATCAGATAAATCAATGTAGACAAATGTAAATGCTTAATGTTACGTTCATATAAGTGTTTCCTCGGAGTGATGTACAGGAAGTTCTACGAATATATGTCCGCTACTTCAGGCAGTACTCTAATAAATCAAACTTTACACGTAAACTTATGCAGTAAGATGATAATCAGGTTGATAATGACTTGAGGTATAAATAAGTGCTGTGGTGGTGGATCATTCTGATGGTGGTCAATATCCTGATGATGGTAGACATTCCAAATGGTGGTAGATATCCCTGATAGTGGTATATATTCCTGATGGTGGTAGATATTCCTGATGATGGTAGATATCCCTAATGGTGGTAGATATTCCTGATGGTGGTATATATTCCTGATGATGGTAGACATTCCAAATGGTGGTAGATATCCCTGATGGTGGTAGATATTCCTGATGATGGTAGATATCCCTAATGGTGGTATATATTCCTGATGATGGTAGACATTCCAAATGGTGGTAGATATCCCTGATGGTGGTAGATATTCCTGATGATGGTAGATATCCCTAATGGTGGTATATATTCCTGATGGTGGTAGATATCCCAGGTGGTGGTAGATATTCCTGATGATGGTAGATATCCCTAATGGTGGTAGATATTCCTGATGGTGGTAGATATTCCTGATGATGGTAGATATCCCTAATGGTGGTATATATTCCTGATAGTGGTAGATATTCCTGATGGTGGTAGATATACCTGATGGTGGTAGATATTCCTGATGGTGGTAGATATACCTGATGGTGGTAGATATTCCTGATGGTGGTAGATATTCCTGATGGTGGTAGATATTCCTGATGATGGTAGATATTCCTGATGGTGGTAGATATTCCTGATGGTGGTAGATATACCTGATGGTGGTAGATATTCCTGATGGTGGTAGATATACCTGATGGTGGTATATATTCCTGATGGTGGTAGATATCCCAGGTGGTGGTAGATATTCCTGATGATGGTAGATATCCCTAATGGTGGTAGATATTCCTGATGGTGGTAGATATTCCTGATGATGGTAGATATCCCTAATGGTGGTAGATATTCCTGATGGTGGTAGATATTCCTGATGATTGTAGATATCCCTGATGGTGGTAGATATCCCTAATAGTGGTAGATATTCCTGATGGTGGTTAATATTCCTGATGGTGGTAGATATTACTGATGGTGGTAGATATTCCTGATGATGGTAGACATTCCAAATGGTGGTAGATATTCCTGATGATGGTAGACATTCCAAATGGTGGTAGATATCCCTGATGGTGGTAGATATCCCTGATGGTGGTAGATATTCCTGATTGTGGTAGATATTCCTGATGGTGGTAGATATTCCTGATGATGGTAGACATTCCAAATGGTGGTAGATATCCCTGATGGTGGTAGATATTCCTGATGATGGTAGATATTCCTGATGATGGTAGATATCCCTAATGGTGGTATATATTCCTGATGATGGTAGACATTCCAAATGGTGGTAGATATCCCTGATGGTGGTAGATATTCCTGATGATGGTAGATATCCCTAATGGTGGTATATATTCCTGATGGTGGTAGATATCCCAGGTGGTGGTAGATATTCCTGATGATGGTAGATATCCCTAATGGTGGTAGATATTCCTGATGGTGGTAGATATTCCTGATGATGGTAGATATCCCTAATGGTGGTATATATTCCTGATAGTGGTAGATATTCCTGATGGTGGTAGATATACCTGATGGTGGTAGATATTCCTGATGGTGGTAGATATACCTGATGGTGGTAGATATTCCTGATGGTGGTAGATATTCCTGATGGTGGTAGATATTCCTGATGATGGTAGATATTCCTGATGGTGGTAGATATTCCTGATGGTGGTAGATATACCTGATGGTGGTAGATATTCCTGATGGTGGTAGATATACCTGATGGTGGTATATATTCCTGATGGTGGTAGATATCCCAGGTGGTGGTAGATATTCCTGATGATGGTAGATATCCCTAATGGTGGTAGATATTCCTGATGGTGGTAGATATTCCTGATGATGGTAGATATCCCTAATGGTGGTAGATATTCCTGATGGTGGTAGATATTCCTGATGATTGTAGATATCCCTGATGGTGGTAGATATCCCTAATAGTGGTAGATATTCCTGATGGTGGTTAATATTCCTGATGGTGGTAGATATTCCTGATGGTGGTAGATATTCCTGATGATGGTAGATATTCCTGATGATGGTAGAAATTCCTCATGATGGTAGAAATCCCCGATGGTGGTAGATATATCTGATGGTGGTAGATATTCCTGATGGTGGTAGATATTCCTGATGGTGGTAGATATACCTAATGATGGTAGATATTCCTCATGATGGTAGAAATCCCCGATGGTGGTAGATATACCTGATGGTGGTAGATATTCCTAATGGTGGTAGATATTCCTCATGATGGTAGATATCCCTGGTGGTGGTAGATATTCCTGATGATGGTAGATATCCCTAATGGTGGTATATATTCCTGATGGTGGTAGATATCCCAGGTGGTGGTAGATATTCCTGATGATGGTAGATATCCCTAATGGTGGTAGATATTCCTGATGGTGGTAGATATTCCTGATGATGGTAGATATCCCTAATGGTGGTAGATATTCCTGATAGTGGTAGATATTCCTGATGGTGGTAGATATCCCTGATGGTGGTAGATATCCCTGATGGTGGTAGATATTCCTGATTGTGGTAGATATTCCTGATGGTGGTAGATATTCCTGATGATGGTAGACATTCCAAATGGTGGTAGATATCCCTGATGGTGGTAGATATTCCTGATGATGGTAGATATTCCTGATGATGGTAGACATTCCAAATAGTGGTATATATTCCTGATGATGGTAGACATTCCAAATGGTGGTAGATATCCCTGATGGTGGTAGATATTCCTGATGGTGGTAGATATACCTGATGGTGGTAGATACCCCTCGTGGTGGTGTATATTCCTGATGGTGGTAGATATTCCTGATGGTGGTAGATATTCCTGATGGTGGTAGATATTCCTGATGGTGGTAGATATTCTTGATGGTGGTAAATATTCCTGATGGTGGTAGATATTCCTCATGATGGTATATATTCCTGATGGTGGTAGATATTCCTCATGTTGGTAGATATCCCTCATGGTGGTAGATATTCCTGATGGTGGTAGATATTCCTGATGGTGGTAGATATTCCTGATGGTGGTAGATATTCCTGATGGTGGTAGATATTCCTCATGATGGTAGATATCCCTCGTGGTGGTAGATATACCTGATGGTGGTATATATCCCTGATGATGGTAGATATTCCCGATGGTGGTAGATATTCCTAATGGTGGTAGATATTCCTCATGATGGTAGATATCCCTCGTGGTGGTAGATATACCTGATGGTGGTATATATCCCTGATGATGGTAGATATTCCCGATGGTGGTAGATATTCCTAATGGTGGTAGATATCCCTGATGGTGGTAGATATTCCTGATGATCTTCATCTTCAAGATACGTATGGACTCTGTAGAAGATTATGCTAGGCAATGAGTAAAACGTAGACATGCTAAATTGGATTCACTTCCAGAATGAGTGAAGTCCATCAGGTCGGCTATCCAGAACAGAAGAAGCAGTTTGCGATAAAAAAAATGAAAAGTAAAAACAATATTTCTTGACCCCGATCTTCGAACAACACTCTTCGATCTACATGATAATTATGTGGTTGGGTCTGCAGACAAAGCGTCTTACAACTCGATACTTGTTTGCAAATGCTACTATATTAATTGTTTTCGAAAGGTGCAATACAATCTCACCGTGCTTCCGAGTTACAATCTATCAAGATATTGGTTAATGATAAAGACGCTGACCTACCTTGTCTATATTGCATACCGGAACTACACAAGGATCCATATTATCAACGTTTTATCGCTGACTCTGCTAAGTGCTCAACCAGGCCATTATCAAAAATTCTTACTAACATTCTTAGTACCATTAAATCAGGGTCAGTCTCATTGTGACACCGAATTCTCCAAACGTGAAATTAACGGGATAATTCAAAAGATCTTCTTTTTGAGCACACCTTCCTGGAAAAATATGTTTACGATCAACGATCGAAATATTTTATTTTTCTACCATGTACACTACCATACACCTCATACAAAAACGATAGAACGTCTTCGATCTATCTGCATGAGAGCTTTCATTACCTAGATAGGAGGACGACGATACAAATATATAGTAGTGAGCTTTCTTTTGAACATACTATTTGAACAACACAACAAAATGTAGATTTAGTTCGAATTAAGTTGAATTCTTTTTCATGTTGCAGTTGATTCGTTATTCTGCATATCGTGATCTCGATGATAGACGTTTGACTGTTGACAACCAAACCAACCACACAGGAATTCAAGAGAAAGGCAGGTTAATCAGACCTATGAGCAAATTTTATGGTCGCCATATTGGTTTCGATGAAAATAATTGTGTATCCTTGTGTGATATGACGATGAACGTTTTGAGTATGCCCATTAGTGTTCTTACTTGTGATTGAGAATAACAACTCGATTCTAACTTTGAGAACCTGTCGTTTATCTGGATGTGACAAATATTTACATGGCGGTTGTCGTCGATGAATCAAAAGACGCTTACCCTTCCGGAAAACTTGGTCTTATTTATTTGTGCTTCGTTTCCATGTAAATGTTTCATATTTTCCCCTAGTTTAATCAATTTTAGGTTCGGATTATGGTTTTCTTAAGTCTTCGGTATTCCATGACTGTGTTTACTGTAAATCACTTTGATTTCGCGAATATTTTATTTCGCAAACTTTCCTTTTCAGACATATTAGCGAGAATAAGAGAATAAGAGAATACCGAAGCGTTAACAAAATCATAATCCAAACGCAAAATCGATTTAACCAGTGGCAAAATATGAACAAAGGAAAGATTAAGATGGAGACCCTTGCAAAAGTACAAGAGAATAAGACCAGGTGTTCCGGAAGAGTAAGCGTCTTCTGCTTCATCGACGACACCCGCCATGTAAATCTTTGTCACATCCAAGTAAACATAAAGTTCTAAAAATGAGAACCGAGTATCATTGTCAATCACAACAAGTAAACACACTAATGAGCATACTCAAAAACGTCCATCTTCATATCACTTAAAGATACAGAATATTTCTCAATGAGACAAAGATGTCGACCATATAACTTGCCCATAGTTCTGATCAACCTGTATCTCTCGAATCCTTGTGTTGTTAGTTTGTTTGTCAGCAGTTGACATCAATCACGAAAATCCCGATATTTAGAGCAAGCCATGGAATACCGAATCAACTGCGACATGTAAACACCATAGGTTGGAGAAGCAGGGATGTTACTATCAAGAAATGGAAAGTTAACGATCGGAAACTTGAAATCATCACGTTTATCGTATAGCTTAGTAATAAGCTGTTCATGTTGGTCGTAGTTTAACACGTGCATATATGGAGATAGAAATCATTGCGAGGTATTTTAATTAGCGAATACATTTTCCTCGCGAATTAACGCGAAAATAAATCTCTCGCGTAATATAAGTGATTTACAGTATTGTGAAGTGTGCGCGTGTATGTTTTTAGAACAACCAAATATTTATCAATGTTATTCATCAAGACATCGCTCAAAACAAGACATAGGACAGTTCGAAATGATAAAATCATGTTTTTTTAATGGTCGTATTATCATAAATATAGAAATATAACAGTTTGTGAGTTTGTGAGTGTTGAGTGTTGTAAAACGATGAAACAGTCATAAAGTATCGCTTATAATGATGCCTTCCACTTAATTACATGAAGTATCGCTTATAATGATGCCTTCCACTTAATTACATGAAGTATCGCTTATAATGATGCCTTCCACTTAATTACATGAAGTATCGCTTATAATGATGCCTTCCACTTAATTACATGAAGTATCGCTTATAATGATGCCTTCCACTTAATTACATAAAGTATCGCTTATAATGATGCCTTCCACTTTATTACATGAAGTATCGCTTATAATGATGCCTTCCGCTTAATTACATGAAGTATCGCTTATAATGATGCCTTCCGCTTAATTACATAAAGTATCGCTTATAATGATGCCTTCCACTTTATTACATGAAGTATCGCTTATAATGATGCCTTCCACTTTATTACATAAAGTATCGCTTATAATGATGCCTTCCACTTAATTACATAAAGTATCGCTTTTACCGATGCCTTCCGCTTCATTACATAAAGTATCGCTTTTACCGATGCCTTCCACTTAATTACATATAGTATCGCTTTTACCGATGCCTTTCACTTAAATACATATAGTATCGCTTTTACCGATGCCTTCCACTTAATTACATATAGTATCGCTTTTACCCATGCCTTCCACTTAATTACATATAGTATCGCTTTTACCGATGCCTTCCGCTTCATTACATATAGTATCGCTTTTACCGATGCCTTTCACTTAAATACATAAGGAAAGCAAATCCTCAAAAAGCGTTCTATTTATCGTTTTTCTTCAAATCAACATTTTAAACTTTACCTTTAGATGTTACTCGAAAGTTGTATACCTTTATTATAAGAATTTTAAGTTTAATTCATTTTTTGGCATACTGTATCTATTACTTAATTTAAAAGGTGCAGCATATGTGTGTGTTACGTCATCTTTTTATTAGCTAAAATAAGGATTCAAAATCCTGGTTAAGGTTAATTAATTTTCGTCATCAAATCTGAAAGACAGCGATTCTTTAATAGTGGCGGTGTGGATTATACAGTACGTAGTTATCATTACACAAGGAAAGCCCTATTTTATAAAGGTCTTACATATTATAATTAATCATAGTGTAAACAGCTGATATCGTTATGTATACAGATGGTCATTGTATAGCCTACACCGAACTATCATCAAGACAACTTAATGACCAATACGCTTACAGACAAATGAATGGTTAAGCGGAGAGAGACAACCTGCATTTGTCTGATATGAGGAAACACGACACAGGTACGTTAATAGGTGATTGATTTATATAATACGCTAATTGTTCAGTAGAAAAAAATAGTTTGATTTCGTTGAAATAGAATGTCGGTAAATACTTGTTGATGACAGGTATAAGGTGAACGATCCGACAGGTGAGCAGGATAATACAGATTGATGTATGGTGATTCTGCATTTTTATTTTATTTTTTTAATTATTCAAAGTGAAATCTAATTTTGTTCCTTCTGAAACGTACAAAACTATCTAAAAAAGAAAAAAAAAGAAAAAAAAAGAAGATATATATGGCGCGTATACCAGGAAATTATTTGTATACTGCACCTTGACACCTAAAATAATATTTAACCTATCCCACCTATCCCTCTTGTCCTTATTTCCGTGTTTTCACACTCAGAATTAGTGTATTGTTCTTTAAAAAATGAAAGCATCGGCTTGGTACTTCAATTAATCTTTGCAGATTTTGACTTAAAAGCCGAGTCTTATCATATTCCTATGAAATGAAACTGTATTACAGTTCATTTGATTCATATTTGCGTATAGCTATGTATCATAGAGTAGCAATAATAGGTAGTGAGAAGTGTCAGAACAGCTGTCAGAGGAGGGCGATGACTTAGCAAATCAGTCAATGTATATACTACAACGGGAGGTATACAGTCGGTAAAATCGGGATCATTTAATTACTTCTTATTTCATCACTATTAAAGTGTTATGTAAAGTTGTATTTTATCATGAAAGGCACAGAGGGTCTGTATCGTTCACCAGAGTATATTGTTATTTAATCATTAATTTAAAAACTGGACTCCATCGTGTCATTCTATAGAAGAAAGATTTTAAAGAATGAAGAATTTCCCCCATAAGGCCCCGCCCCTTAAGCCCCAGGGAAGTCTGACCAACCGTTTATACAAAATTGATTCTGATACATCCAAGGATGCTCCAGACCTTATTTGGACAGTTTTCTGTCATTCCTTGATTATAAAACTTCTTTATAAAATGTACTATATTCAGTTCCATCATTGATACAAACTATAATCACCTTCATGCTTTTAGTTTTGTTGTCGCCTTCGTATTCTCTCATTTTTATTTCAGACCAAATTTGAAAAGTACACAGGCGGTCCTACATATTTTACTATATTTCTTGACTAGTAGGTATTCATAGGACCAGCTTTGTTCGGACGATGTAAGCGACGCTGATCAACTTTGTCCGAACGAAGTACGCGACGTTGACCAGCTTTATCCGAACGATGTAAGCGATGCTGACCAGCCTTGTCCGGACGATGTACGCGACGCTGACCAGCCTTGTCCGGACGATGTAAGCGACGCTGACCAGCCTTGTCCGGACGATATAAGCGACGTTGACCAGCCTTGTCCGGACGATGTAGGCTAACACACAGAGAACAAGGTTGTGCTGTCATCAGACTTGCCGCATACCGCTCGTGTAGGTGCATGCACACTTTAGGTAACGTTGGTGACAAATGCTCCCCGGTTAGTGTTCAGACAGTATGACAATTGCTAAACACTCACTGTCGTTATTCCACAGGATAATAAATGTTAATGCTGACTTAGGTTAGGTTTATTACGTAGACACAGAGTAGATTGTTTTTATCACACAGTATTATTCTTCTCAAGTGCAGGTTGCTGCACATTATATTGCATGGTATCATACAAAGACTTATTGTATCTAGTGCATATATTTACACGGCTAATCATATTATTATACAGAAAATGTATGCTTCAGTGCAACGCATCAAGAACATTGTTTTTGAATTTTATCTTTTTCATGACTAAACATGTTGTTTGGCTTAATTTAAACAGCACTTGATTAAACGGCGGACAATACCGATAATTACAAACTTTGCGTATAGACGTAATTTAATAACATTGTTTGTGTTTTTGTTTTCATTAACAAGGATTTACACACAGACTCATGAATCAAAGGACAAGATAATAACACCTGGTGTTCCGGAAGAGCAAGCGTCTTCTCCTTCATCGACGACACCCGCCATGTAAATCAAAGATGACATAACATACATATATTGCAACTTTTAGATTTAGCAATAGATACAGTATGACAAAAAATGAATTAAACTGCAGCATACAGCTGTTTCGTCCTCCCAGGACCCTTCAGTGATGCTAGGGGCCAAAAGGTGGGAATGAAAAATTTCTGAACTATAGTAGAAGTAGAAGGATACATCCAAATACATTTAACTTTCTAAAACTTCAACAAAACATGGACATATCTTTGATCATAACCAATCAAAATACTAAAATACTGTAGAGCTAAAACTTAAGAAAGCTGTTTCATTAGGTCCAATTATGATAAACGGTTGTGTCAGCCTATGGAGTGTGAAAAAATAGAAAATACAGTAGCGTCAACAAAACTTTATAATTCGAACACAAAACCGATTAAACCAAAGGCAAAATACGAAAAAAGGAAAGATCTAGATGAAGACTCTTGTACAAATACAAGAGAATAAGACCAGGTGTTCCGGCGGAGTAAGCGTCTTCTACTTCATCGACGACATCCGCCATGTAAATCTTGGTCACATCCAAGTAAACACCACGTCCCCGAACCCTAACTGTAACATGGATGTAGAACATTTTATCTATTATGTTGGACTAGTATTTTATCTATTATGTTGGACTAGTATTTTATCTATTATGTTGGACTAGTATTTTATCTATTATGTTGGACTAGTATTTTATCTATCATGTTGGACTAGTATTTTATCTATCATGTTGGACTAGTATTTTATCTATTATGTTGGACTAGTATTTTATCTATTATGTTGGACTAGTATTTTATCTATTATGTTGGACTAGTATTTTATCTATTATGTTGGACTAGTATTTTATCTATTATGTTGGACTAGTATTCGGTTTATCGATCCCACAGAAAATGTAATCCTTTTACCGGCCTTTATACCAGCAATGAATTATCGCGTGAATGGTAATGTACATAGTCTGCAGCGTCCAACCTCATTACGAAGATAATATTATATCACTTATTTAGTTTAAGAATAAAGATTTATCAATATATATACTTCATGTACAAATATGTATACTATTTCAAAAACAAATTAGAAAATAAAAAGCGTCAACAAAACCATGGTCAGGACTTAATTAAATCAGGAACAAAATATGAAAAGAAATAGACGAAGATTCTAGAAAAGTAGGTATTCCAGAACAGTAACCGTCTTCTGCTCCATCGACGACACCCACTCTGTAAATCTAGGACAGATGGAAGTAAATGGCATGGCCACAACCGAGAACTAAGGCATACTTATCAATCATATCAAGCAGATATACTTATGATCATATTCAAAAACGTCCAACTTCATATCATGCAAAGATGTAAAATATTTCTCAATGAGACCAAGATGGCGACCATAAAATTTGCTCATAGTCTTCATTAACCTGCATCTCTCGAATCCCTGAACCGCAACTTTGTTCGTGAGTAGCTGATATCTTTCACAAAAATCTCGATACTAAGAGCAAGTCAAAGAATAACAAATGAACTGCGCTGTTAAAACACCATAGGATAGAGAAGCAGGATATTGCTATCAAGAATAGGAAATGTCACGTTTATCGTATAGACTATTAGTAAGTTGTTCATGCTGGCATTAGTTTAAGCAAAGATGGGGTAAGCAGCTCTGTAGAATGTATGTTGTGTCTATGTTTCAAGTTCAGAAGGATATATACGATCGACTTGTCATGCTATTAAAATACAGCATAACGCCGATATGCCTGAACGTGAAATTAAATGATTTGGTAAGATTTTTGTTCAAGTCACAATAAACTCCTCGAAAAATCCATTATCATATGAAAACAAAATAGGTCAGTTAAGAGAGTTTGTTTCCATAGGAATAATTGGTCTGCTGGAAAGTATTTCTCAAAACACAAATGTATTATCAATGAGGAATTATTCACATTGTGACAAAGATTTACGTGGTGGGTGTCATCGATGAAGCAGAAGACGCGTACTCCTCCGGAACACCTGGACCCATATTCATGAAATCGTTCTCATGCTCAAGCATGAATTTTGTGCTCATTACTGATATCTTGTTTTGGTTATAATTTATTTAAAAACTCTTATTTTGTCAACGTTTGGGGAAAATAAAGATCCATGAAGCAGAATACTAATTTCAACATTAACAATTGACTTTTTGATCGTGACATATTTTAGTTGAGTTTCAGGAAAGCTGGCTTGAGCACAGAAACTATGCTTGAGCATGAGAACGGTTTCATGAATACGGGCCCTGGTCTTATTCTCTTGCACTTTTACAGGGGTCTCCATATAAAAAAATTCTTTGTTCATATTTTGCCCCTGGTTTAATCGATTTTGAGTTCGGATTATGATTTTGTTAACGCTTTGATATTCTCAATTTTTTTTGGAAATGCAACAAGATTGTTAGGGATCATCCCTGTATATTTAGACAGTTACCTAACATATCAGTGTGACCTTGAACCCTGACACTGACTGTTATGGATCATCCCTGTATGTTTAGAAAGTAACCTAACATATCTGTGTGCCCTTGAACTCTGACCCTGACTGTTATGGATCATCCCTGTATGTTTAGACAGTAACCTAACATATCTGTGTGACCTTGAACTCTGACACTAACTGTTATCATTCCTGTATGTTTAGACAGTTAGGTACAAGTACATACTTAAGCATGTAAACGCATATATACCTTATCATCGTGGCCTTGAACTAGAACAATGCTGCAAACAACTGTCAGCATTGCTTTCCAAAATAAGTCGTTGTGAACCGCATACAGACGCTATGAACCAAAGTATGGTCAAGGGATATAAAGTGGATCTATTATTATCAGTCCTTCGTGAGCTCTGCAAAAATCACTATAATATACCTTTATATAAGCGTTCATTACATTTTAGTTTAACGGAGGATAATAAACTAGGCTGTAACTGACAGTTCAAAGTCACAACACATGTCCTATATCAGCAACGATACATATGACATCGATATAGCCCCAGGCAAATCTCTTTGATGGTTGTGACACGTGATTGAGATCCGGAAGCTAGTCCAACCCTCTGATTGCAGCACATGTCACCGACAGATGCGTGCATATGTCTATATCTAACTTCCCCAATATAATTGATCATCTCGTGACAAACTCTAATTGAATTATCAGTTCATTATCATTACAAATGTTGTTCCAATATGAATAATTAATGATCAAGTATACGACTTCCACTCTGTCATGACTCAGGACAAGACAATTTGATCGCTGGTGGTCATCATAGGTCAGAAGAGGTCATCAGGGGATCATTAGAGGTCACTGACTGGGCTACGTCTTGTTTTTGCTTCAGATTGATGCATTTTCTCCAAACTTACCTTAATACTGCTCCTTTAAGAACTGACATTAAAAATATCAGAACGATGGCATCAAAAACGAAAAAAGCAGACGATATTCTAAATGCATGCTATGTAATAAATGGAATAACACACATGAGTCTTCCAGTGAATACATAATCATCTTCTAACGTATAAAGATAGGGACGGTCTGTGATACTGGATGTCTTCTAGCGTGCAAAAGCGTCAACAAAAACATTATGCTAATTCAAAATCTGGGGCAAAACATGAAAAAAGGAAAGTGTAACATGGAGACCCTTGTAAAATTACAAGAGTATAAGACCAGGTATTCCTGAAGAGTCCGCATCTTCTGCATCATCGACGAAACTCGCCATGTAGATCGTCGTCACATCCAACTCAACATCCTCAATGTGAGAACCCATTCATCATTCTCACTCAAAAGTAAGCACACTAATGAGCATACTGAAAAACATCCATCTTCATATCACACAAAGATACAAAAAAATCAGAGAATACTAAAGCTTCAACAAACTATAATCCGAACTCAAAATCGATTAAAAGGCTAAATATGATCAAAGGAAATATTTACCCTTCTAAAAGCACAAGAGAATGAGAATGAAAGACGGCGACCCTAAAACTTGCTCAAAGTTCTGATCAATCTGCATCTCTCGTGCATCTAAGTATATAACCTACTACTGAACTTGAGATAAAAGACGCAACAGACAATCCGACATCAGCATCTTACCTCGATCTTTACTCAAATTATGACCAACACATGAAACTTACTACTAAGGTGTATGATAAACGTGACGATTTCGATTGTCCGATCGTGCACTTTCCCTTTCTTGATAGTAACATCCCTGCTTCTCCATTCCATGGTGTTTACAGGTCCGACATGCAGACGAACAAACTTACGGCACAGCGATTCGAGAGATACAGGTTGATTAAAATTGTGGGCAAGTTTTAAGGTCGCCATCTTGATCTCCTCAAGAAATATTCTGTATCTTCGTGTGATATGAAGATGAACGTTTTTAAGTTTGCTTATAAGTGTGCTTACTTGTTGTTATTGAAATGATGACTCAATTCTCATTTTGAAGATTGATGCTTACTTGGATGTGACAAAGATTTACATGGCGGGTGTCGTCGATGAAGCAGAAGACGCTTACTCTCCCAGAACACTTGGTCTTATTCACTTTTACTTTTACGAGGGTTTCACTCTAAATACTTCCTTTGATCCTATGTTGCCTCTAGTTTAACCGATTTGTGTTCGCATTATAGTTTTGTTGATGCTTTGGTATTTTCTGATGTAAAAAAATAGGTCGTCAATGAGACAAAGATGACGACAATCAAACGTTCTCATAGTCTTTGTTAACTTGCTTACCTTTGCTATAAGTTTGTTCTTCAGCAGTCGACATTTCTAACAAAAATCTTTAAGCTATACGATCAACTTGACAATTTCGATTTTCCGACCGTAGACTTTCTCTTTCTGTATCCTTGTATTCTTGTTATTGAGAATGGTGCTTATATTCTCTATTTGAGGACGTGACATTGCCTTGGAAGTGACCTAGATTTACATAGCGGGTGTCTTCGAGAACACCTGGTCTTTTTCTCTTGTACCTTTTCATCTGTCTCTGTGTAAATCTTTGATCTCTGATTTTGTTTCAATAAATATACGTCGGTATAGTCGTAATCGCTAATTGATATTTCAAAGAACTGATATTCAGTCACTGATATTTTGATGGAGAGTCATCCAATACGTATTCAAGTCGAGCATTAGTTCACATTGTAGCTTACTCTGTAAAACCACGAAGGCGCTCCTTCTAAACCGATTTAATAAAGCGGTGACGGTGCTATTCCTACCGCACGT
Source organism: Mimachlamys varia (assembly GCA_947623455.1). Lineage (NCBI taxonomy): Eukaryota > Metazoa > Mollusca > Bivalvia > Pectinida > Pectinidae > Mimachlamys > Mimachlamys varia. Next base: position 1,299,900 of record OX392528.1, on the reverse strand, counting down.
AAGTTCAGTTCTCACATATCTATATTAGGACTCTTGGGTTAACATTTTGACATATGCGTCATCTAAAATGACAAACGCTGTATCGCTAAAAATTACATATTTATGATAGAGTTCGTACAGAGCTTCATTCAAATAAATAAGAGAATACCAAAGCGTTAACAAAATCAGACTTTAATCACACTGCTATCTAAAACAGTTTACTATATTGACATATATAAAATTACTATTACAGTTTATCAGCGTTGACTCCATCATATATACAAAACACCGCTAATGACAATGACGTGTACACTGTATAAGTAAGTTTATCGTGGTGCAACAGATCATCAAAGTGACCACACGACATGTGTCACTGTCACAAATAGCGTGCGTGGTTACGTCGATCGGAAGCATAATTAATTACTCTAAATATATAAGTTCATGTGTATTGCATGCGGTTTTTAACCTTTTCCTCAAATAAAAGATATTTACATACCTGTGTATTATAATAAAGATATCAGTTCCGTCATATCGACGCAAGTAGACAATTGTAAAACATGTTTAACAATTACCAAGTATGATACCCATGTGGCCTGTGTGATAGACGATTAGATAATAATAAAAATGTTATACAATCTCAGATAGCATCCTGTCGTGACAGCATCCGTTAGAACTCTTATCTTGACAGCTATGTATTCATATGAAATGTAACATAATAGTGAACAGCACCTTGAAAAAGTAGCTAATGGAGACCCCCCCCCCCCCAACCACATAATCATATGACAAACGTGCCAGCAGTTGGCAAATAGTTTAGATATTCCACTATTGGTCTTCACTCTGATATCTATTTCATTGGTCAATCCTTTAAATATGCCGTCACGGAAACATGCTTTGCGGCGTAATTTTCAAGTGTGACGTGTTAACAATAAAATTAGAGAATACCAAAGCGTCAACAAAACCATAATCATCTCATGGAATATGAACTCTTAGAGAAACATGATTTTCTAGAAAATGCGCGATCTCGGAATGGTAGATTATCCCATGTATCAATAGCTTATTACCATTTTTCTATATTATGATAGACACACGGTAAATATCTATTTTAACTCAAAAATGAACTAGCTCGAGCAAAGCAGGATATCAGCCCAGCGTGTGTTAGGGACCCTCCGTATGTTACACAATGTTGTAAATCAAATCAAAAGACAAGAATAAACCGAAGTGAGAACAAAACTATAGTTCCAACTAAAAATCCATTAAGATAAGGCATAACATAAAAGTATTAATAAACATGAGTATCCATGAAGTGACGTCATCAACAGGTGAAACCGGTCATACTTTTTGGGGTGATTGCTTAAGAAATGCAATTCGTGAATTATTTTTCCTAAACATCGGTCCAGAGTAGCCTGGACAAAACGCCATTAAATATAAGCTTATCTTGCTTGAAACAGGCATTGTTATTGGCTTAGAAATTTGTATTATCACTACATAACATAAAAAATAGCGTCACGATTTGTAACGTCTGATTTTCTGAGAGGAAAGAGTCACACATTAAAAGTGGATTTTCAAAGGGATTATGTAGAAAAGATTATCGGAATATACTCTAAATAAATCGCGAAGCGGTTTATAATTAGAGTACACTCCGATTTCTTTTGTTATGGATCAATACATAGATTGAAGTTAATTATTAAATAACACATAAATATGGCATCAAGTTGTCAATTACACTTACGTATTTAATTTTCTTTCAATGTCTAAGATTCACATGCATTTTCACGTTAGTTTTATCCTTCTTCGTGTCAATCAATAGAACACCTGCTAAGTGTACATCACCTATAACAGTACAGTGTATTGGCGGTTTATATATCTATTTCTAGTCTTTTACGTTGCCATTATTAGATAAGTCTACCAATTTCCCTTGTTTTATTGTCAGTGGTGTACTCCATCAGTCGTGCAGTGATCGCCGGTACGCCTCGGGGATACAGTCTAATAAACCTGTAGAAAACATTGCAGTATTTACAATTTACGACCCACCTCGAAATGATTACTTTACAAATGATTGTCATAATTACACATTAAAGAAAATTCGAATATTTACTTTAGATCCAAGAAAGTAATTTTAAATTTTATGTTTCAATTTATCATGTGATCAACTGAATGTACATATGTAAGTTATTAATCATTTTCTGTTCTAGCAGATAAAGTTTGATACATCATGTATTATTAATTACATAAGTATACATGTACACCGAACTACTCATAAATCACCTTCACTATCCCTTGAAATATGTTAATACATGCAGATCACTAATGTGAAACATATAGATGTGTCTAGTGCGCAGGTAACACTATGGAATACGCACCTCTCTCAGCAAGGACCTGTCTGCTGAACAGTTTTGCGTAGTATCGCTGGAGAAAACAGGAAAACATGGTTAAGGGGAGATAATAAACAAAACGAAATAAACATGATCATATAACCAGTACACTGAAGAAAGGGATATAGAATACTGACCACAGACGTTTATACTAAAGTCTTCTACTTGATACATATATTACTATTAATAAAAGATCAAATTTATATTGATGAAGACATGAACTTACATATAACATCATTTTACTAATATTTATGGAGTTTAACAGACAAAATAATACAAACTGGAGCATTGTCCTCAATAGCTAGGGTTTTGAACATGTGTGTTTAGGTCTAACTCTGGTTTACGACACATCATCTTCGAATGCCGTCCTACATATATCCTTTGTATTTAATTCAGCATCTGTCGTCAACTAGTCAGAATTTAAGGACTCATCAAATTTGAAATCTAATGTGACCATGACATTGGTCATATGAGCTCAATTGAGGATTGAAATATATTCCCATTTCATCTGAATCACACCCATAATATTATATCGCCGCATATCGAACGAGTCGGAGGATATGACCTATGGTGGCTATGGTGTTTATTTGATTATCATGTAGAAAGATGACAATGGAATGCCTACCTGTCCGGTATCACAAAGACATGTGACAATTGTGTGACCTGGTCCCATCAGCTTAGCAACCTGCTCAGCAGCAGACACGTTCAGTCCTGTCGACGCACCAACGAATAGACCCTCCTCGTGGAGTAGCCGGAATGTCTATACATCGGAACCACACTACATATATACACTATTTAAAATATACATATCAATTATTCTATATCATATATGTTATAAATAATATCATTGTTGACACTTCCGTATTCTTTGATTTTTTCATTATGATGATATTTAAATTTCCTACCTGATTTTCGCCTTAATGTACTAAAGCAAAACAAAAACTTCTATTCTAACATAATTACCATGGCAACTGCATCCGTGTCTTGTATAACCATGGCGTCATCAATAGGTGCGTCCTTGAGATTGTTAGTGACTCGACCTTGACCTATACCCTCTGCTATTGAACTTCCATCTGACCTTTCAAGCGTTCCATGCTTGATGTAGCTGTACAGGACACTTCCCTACAACAAAAGAGCTGTCCGTCACAGTCTGTCTCACTCTCACAAACCAAAGCTCTCCACGACAGACTGTCCTAATCTCACAAACCAAGCGCACAACACGATCGGCTATCCTCATTTCAAAAACTAAGCGCACAGCAAGATCGGCTGTCCTAATCTCACAAACCAAGCGCACAGCAAGATCGGCTGTCCTAATCTCACAAACCAAGCGCACATCACAGTCGACTGTCCTAATCTCACAAACCATGCGCACAACACGATCAGCTGTCCTTATCTCAAAAACCAAGCGCACAACCCGTTCGGCTGTCCAAATCTCACAAACCAAAAGCACAACATGACATACTATCCTATCTAACAAACCAAGCGAAAAACACGAAAAAAAAACAACACGAAAGACTTCCTAATCTCATAATCCAAGCACACAATCAAAAGTACAATTTTGAGTTCCCACCACCTAGGGATGTTTCCAGCCAAATTAGGTCAATTTCCAAATCAGTGCTTTATGGAAAAGAAATCGTTTAGATAAATGTTGACAAGTTCTCCACGACAGACTGTCCTAATCTCACAAACCAAGCGCACAATACAGTCGGCTGTCCTAATCTTACAAACCGAGCGCACAACACGATCGGCTGTCCTAATCTTACAAACCGAGCGCACAATACAGTCGGCTGTCCTAATCTTACAAACCGAGCGCACAATAAGTCGGCTGTCCTAATCTCACCAACCAAACGCACAACACGATCGGCTATCCTAATCTCACAAACCAAGCGCACAACACGTTCGGCTGGCCTAATCTCACAAACCAAGCGCACAACACGATCAGCTATCCTCATCTCAAAAACTAAGCGCACAACACGATCGGCTGTCCTAATTTTACAAACCGAGCGCACAATACAGTCGGCTGTCCTAATCTTACAAACCGATCGCACAATAAAGTCGGCTGTCCTAATCTCACCAACCAAACGCACAACACGATCGGCTATCCTAATCTCACAAACCAAGCGCACAACACGTTCGGCTGGCCTAATCTCACAAACCAAGCGCACAACACGATCAGCTATCCTCATCTCAAACACTAAGCGCACAACACGATCGGCTGTCCTAATCTCACAAACCGAGCGCACAACACGATCGGCTGTCCTAATCTTACAAACCGAGCGCACAATACAGTCGGCTGTCCTAATCTTACAAACCGAGCGCACAATACAGTCGGCTGTCCTAATCTTACAAACCGAGCGCACAATAAGTCGGCTGTCCTAATCTCACCAACCAAACGCACAACACGATCGGCTATCCTAATCTCACAAACCAAGCGCACAACACGTTCGGCTGGCCTAATCTCACAAACCAAGCGCACAACACGATCAGCTATCCTCATCTCAAAAACTAAGCGCACAACACGATCGGCTGTCCTAATCTTACAAACCGAGCGCACAATACAGTCGGCTGTCCTAATCTTACAAACCGATCGCACAATAAAGTCGGCTGTCCTAATCTCACCAACCAAACGCACAACACGATCGGCTATCCTAATCTCACAAACCAAGCGCACAACACGTTCGGCTGGCCTAATCTCACAAACCAAGCGCACAACACGATCAGCTATCCTCATCTCAAACACTAAGCGCACAACACGATCGGCTGTCCTAATCTCACAAACCAAGCGCACAACACGATCAGCTGTCCTTATCTCAAAAACCAAGCGAAAAACACGAAAACAAAAACACGAAAGACTTCCTAATCTCATAACCCAAGCACACAATCAATAGTACAATTTTGAGTTCCCACCACCTAGGGATGTTTCCAGCCAAATTAGGTCGATTTCCAAATCAGTGCTTATGGAAAAGAAATCGTTTAGATAAATGTTGATAAAAAACAAACTTCACGGTAATACATAGGCTCACGTTAGGCCTTCGGGCCAGGCGAGCTATAAAATAGTTGGTTACTAAGGCAGGCCATTTAGGTTGCTTGTAAAACAGTATGTCTATGTATGTTGTTTAGAAGGCAGTGTGCTTGCACTCCACGTAGTTGACCTTCGTTCTATAAGAGGCAAGTGCGTCTGCATCCACTGTATCTAATACTTCATATTAAATTCAGTTAAATTTGTGTTAAACAATAAGTCACAGCGCCTCTATCCTCCTGCATCATTGCGTGTTGACCCTGACAAATCTACATGAGAAATTTCATGACCATAGGAGCAGAGGTTTGTTCACAATGCACCGGCACAAAAACCTTACCGAAGGTCTATCATTTAAGAAAAAGTGCAGTAAGCCATAATGTATGGGGAAAATCCTCCTGTATAGTTGAGTACTGTGCCTTATCAAACTACATATGATGTTTCATCACACTAGATGCATTAGTTTGGTCACAATGAACTGAAACAGAAACTTTAACACAGACAATGACGACGTCCACGCCAACACCGAAGCAGGGACTGCAATAGCCCTGCTGTTCTTCGATCAAGGGAAGCTGCTAAAATGTGTAAAATTACCACTACAAATTACAAGGTATGGAACGCGTATTACAAAACTCGTTGCGAAAGGCATGGTAAACCTCTTGCAACTTTTGCTGATAACTGAGGTTTTGTTTCAAATAAATTAATTGTTTGTTTATTTTCTACAGAATATCATTTCAATCACTTCATTCTTCTCAGGTTTCAGAAGTGAGTATGAGGTAATATTTATACATGATAACTGCAGGATATCAAAGTTCAATATGTATGGACAGGTATGCACTGAGAGCACGTGTTCACAAGATATTAACATTATATCACGTTAGAAAATTTCATAATAATAAACCATGTCATTTTAGAGATACCATAAATCTCGGTAATAGGCGATACTGATGGCAATGTTGCATAAAACGGCTACGGTTTTAATAAAGAGACTGAGTCATCAATTTTATCAATGGTTTATGATTACCTGGGGGTCTGCGAGGAACACCTGTATGTTAGGATTCTTTTCCTTCAGGTAGGTACCGACACCTGTAAAACCGAACGTGACACTTTGTAAACCACCAAAGTCGACCATCATGTTATAATCACACTGGTTAGGTGACACTTAGAGGCAGTTCAAAAGGTGCTAGGAACAAATTTATAGTGTAATAGTCTAAAAGTGTAACGTTTTTTAAAACAAATCACCTCATTTAAATTGCTTAAAATATTTAATCGATATCTAATAAACGTGTAACAAACATACTTGGAATTCAAAAGACAGGTGTGAATTAGATTAAATATGCACCATAAGTCAATAACTGTCAAATAAAAATATTATATACATATATAGACCAGTAATCTGCCAATCGTCGCCCCGCCCAGACATGACCACGGGGTCGTTTTGCAAGCGTTAAACCTTTCCTATCCAGGTATGATCACGGGTTTCCTACCCTCGCAAGCGTTTCACATTTCCCACCCTAGCATGATCGTCTCACAAACAACTTTAAGAATCGGTTTTGTTTCTGTTGTGAACAAAAGCATATGTCTGCCCTTTAACTGTTTACAAGAGGCCCAAGGGCCTTAGCGGCCACCTGAGTAATGTTATAGATATGGTAGCTCAATTTCAATGATGAAATCAACATAAAAACTAAGTGAATTACAGCAGTTGTCATATTATTACAGGAAAACAATTCTAAAACTTTTGGAACGATTGTCATTAAGCAGAAACTTAAGAAATATGGACAAAATATACCTAATAGTATTATTTTCTTATATAAACAATAGTAATCTTTACCTCCTTCCCGAGGGGAAAAGAAGAGCCCGGGGTACTGAAATTGACAAATTAAACAAAGCCCCTGATGATCTTTCTATCCATGTAGAGAAAGAGGTTGTAGTACCTCGGAGTCTGGAGAAGAAGAAATTTCCCCTTTGGGGCCCCGCCCTTGCCCCTGGGGTAGGGATAGAAATCCAAATTTTACAGATTTACTCCAACTTTCTTCAAGAATGATTGTGACAAGCAGGAATAATTTCCTATTTAAAATTGGACAAAATATACCCAAAGTGTTATTTCCTTATATAAACTGAAGTTAACATTACCCCCTCCCCGAGAGGAAAACGGAGAGCCCGGGAGTACTGAAATTTACAAATTACACAAAGCTCCTGAAGATCTTTCTATACATGTAGAGAAAGAGGTTGTAGTACCTCGGAGTCTGGAGAAGAGTTTTGAAATTAAGGATAATTTCCCCTTTTGGACCCCGCCCTAGCCCCTGGGGTAGGGGCAGGAATCCAAATTTTACGGATTGATTTCATCGTTCTCCAAGGATGATTGTGGCGAAATAGGAATAATTTCCTTCTTCAAATGGACAAAATTTACCCAAAAGTGTTATTTCCCTATATAAACTATAGTAAACTTTATCCCCTCCCCATGGGGAAACGGATCTCTTGGGGGTATTGAAATTTACAAATTAAACAAAGCCCCTGATAATCTTTCTATACTTGTAGAGAAATAGGGTGTAGTACATCTGAGTCTTGAGAGGAATCTTTTTGCAATTTTGGATAATTTTCCCTTTGAGGCCCCGCCCGAGCCCCTAGGGTACGGGCAGATCCAATTTTTTCAAATCTGTATCCTCATTAACTAAGGATCATTTTGGCCAAGTTTGAAAAGATTCCATCCACTCGTTCTGGAGTAGAAGTCGAAAATGTTAAAAGTTTACGCACGATGCACGACGGAAAGTGATTGGAATAGGTCACTTGAGACCTCGTCTCAGGTGACCTGAAAAGTTGTACAAGATTTTCTTTAAAATGATGCAGTTTAATTCAATTTTTCGGCATACTGTATCTATAACTAAAGGTCAGATGGAAGTCAAATAGCAGAGGGTATAGGTAAAGGTGCAGCATATATATGCGTCACGTCATCTTTACCATTGCTGAAGAGGCCTGGATTGGATAAGGAGGAGTTGAAGAACTACCGTCCAGTGTCAAATTTGCCTTTTCTGTCGAAGATCTTGGAGAAGGCTGTGTCCCGGCGTTTAGAGGCCCATCTACATGCAAACAGTCTCCATGACAACCTGCAATCGGCCTATCGCATGGGACACTCAGCAGAGACGGCCCTCCTACGTGTGCATAACGACATAGCTTCTGCATTGGATAACAAGTGCAAAGCGGTGCTCGTCATGCTAGACTTGTCAGCTACATTCGACGTCATTGACCATAGCATACTCCATAAACGTCTGGAGTATTCGTACGGAGTGACTGACGACGCCTTATGCTGGATACAGTCCTATCTAAGTGATCGACGGCAGTGTATTGCAATCGGATCTTCTGTTTCACGTGACAGCATGCTGGATTATGGGGTCCTCAAGGGTCGGTGTTAGGACCTCGTAAATACTGCATGTATTCAAAACCAATCGGTGAGATTTGTCATTGACATAACCTTTGTTATCACTGTTATGCTGATGACACACCACAGATCTACATGGCCATCAGACCACAGGACAGCTGGGACACCATATCAGAAAATCTGGAAGCTTGTCTGGCAGACATCAGAAGCTGGATGAATGCCAACATGCTTAAGCTAAATCAGGAAAAGACGGAACTGATCGTCTTTTCTCCAAAGTGTAAGCAATCAACGGCTCTCCAGCTCAAGGTCGGAACAAACACTGTAGAGGCTGTCCCAACTGTTAAAAATCTAGGGATGTACTTTGATAGTTCACTGAACATGGAGAAACAAGTGAATGCTTTTGCCAAATCCTGTTACTACCAGATCAGGAACATCGGCTGTATACAGCAGTTTATAACTGCCGATGCATGCAATATTTTGGTTCATTCACTTGTTACCTCACGGCTGGACTATGGAAATGCTCTACTCTGTGGTATATCTGACAAATTGACAAGTCGCCTACAGAAGGTCCAGAACACGGCAGCACGTCTCGTTTCTCGGGTTAGAAAGAGAGAACACATCACTCCTGTTCTGTATTCATTGCACTGGCTATCAGTACAATACAGGTCACAATATAAAATCTTGGTATACACATACAAGGCACTGGATGGAACAGCTCCCCAGTACATACGGGAGCTAGTTACCCTGTATCAGCCGTCACGATCACTGAGGTCGAAGACAGAATCATTGTTGTGTGTCCCAAAATCTCGTACTGTGACCTATGGAAACCGGTGTTTTGGGAAAGTTTCGGCCACGTTGTGGGATAGATTACCATCCGCTATCCGAAAAACAAATACTCTGGCCAAATTCAAGAAACTTCTGAAGACGTACCTTTTCACGTCTGCATATTAGGGACAACTTAGACGTCATGTATATACTGACATTTGTTTTTCTACAGTAGAAGTAGTTGGTATTTATATGCAATTGTTTATATTATCACATTAGCTTAGATTGTAATAACTTCTTTATTTATGCAGTGTAAGTATCAAATTATTATCTACATGTTGTGAAGCGCTTTAGAGTAATTTTACAAATTATATAGAGCGCTATATAAATGTTGTATATTATTATTATTATTATTAATGATACGGGGTGGCAGACTCTGCTGGTGGATTTTTTAGTCCCCGAGGTTTGCTGGAGCCTCCATAGCCATAGTTAATCTCATTTGAGTAGTGGCAATGTACATAATATACACATTTCCTTAGTACACGAATTGAAATGATACAGAAATAGTTTAATTTTCCTTCTAAATTAATAAATTAAAACGGTTTTACGCACCTGACCCTTCTGCTTCTACATACGTTAAGAAATTTTGGATTCCCACCTTTTGGCCCCTAGTATCACTGAAGAGTCCTAGGAGAGCGACACAGCTGTATGGTGCAGTTTAATTCATTTTTCGGCATACTGTATCTACACACCTTTGTATCACTAAACTAAAAAAGTGCAGCATATGTGTGTGTTACGTCATCCTTAACACATTGTACAAATGTTAGCTTCATAAGAATATCTGGGGCCATTACAGCAATCCTCAAAATTGACCTCTTAATCGGAAATGATGTATGAATAAAGATTTCAATGCAGAGTGTTGGCATTCCAATGGGAACTAACTGTGTCCCACTTTTGGCTAACTTGTTTTTGTTTTCATATAAGGCTGAATCTGTCGAGGGGCTTATCGGGACGAGTAACAAAAGCCTTGCCAAATCTTTCAATTTTACTTTCAGCTATATCGACGATGTGTTGTCTATAAACAACAAGACGTTTGCTGACCTAGTCGATCTACTTTAACTTTTACCAACATGGACAGCTAACTACTAAGCTTCGTGATAGACGTGACGATTTCGATTTACCGATCGTGAACTTTCCCTTTCTTGATAGTAACATTCCTGTTCTACTTCCTATAGTGTTAACATGTCTCAGTTGATTCGTTATTCTAGGGCCTGCTCTGAATATCGCGAATTTCGTGATCGATGTCGACTGCTGACAAACTTACTTCACAACTTCTAAGCTGAGACAGAGTTGTATGTATTTATACGTATAGGGGAAAACCCATTTGTATGTGCTATACTAGTAGTATAGGTTCTAGGCTTCAAAGATGCCGTTTTTGGTTCTCTCTCGAAATCCCTATTTACAAATTTTCCCAGCATGCCCCCAAAGTTTCCCGTTTGGCGAGAAACCATTCTGGTCATATCTTTGCCATTTCTTGAGTGATTTTGGCATTTTTTAATAGAGGTGTTTTAGGGTGGCGAACACGTTTAAAACAATGACAAATCGATATGTAGTCTCTATACAGTGAATGAAATGTCGATCGAAGGAATCAAACCATATTTTCGCACAATTACTCATTAATGGTCCAAGATATTGGAATGTACATCGACTCGTCAAGATAAAATACAGGTCAAGTTGTGATTTGGTGACGATCCAAGGATACATTCAACGGTAAGGTTGATTGAAGCTGCGAATTTTAATCATTTAGGGCTGACCAAACCTGTCAAACTCAAGTCAAGATTTTGGTAGTGAGAAAATTATTTCTCTTGGACGAATTCCCATAAAAGTTTCAGTTTAATATCTACTGCAGTCACGCTTAATTTAGTCGCAACAACTGTTGTTAGAATCTAAGAATTTTTGCATAGATTACCATCACTAGCTTTGGTATATTCAAAGCATTATTACCAAAAAGTACACCCGAGACAATCTGGTGTGTGCAAGACTTGAGTGCGATCAGCTAAAATCAAAATGCATTGATCGCAATAATACAAAAATCCTCATCAAACTCAACCGCAGCATCAATTGCTAACCTAAGATTGGCCGCTTCAATCATGATGATAGTCAGTTATAATCTGAATTTAAAAGGGTAAAAATAGTTTAAAAAACACATTGACAAATACCCTCATATCATTGAGAAATATTCTGTATCTTTGTGTGATTTGAAAGATGACGTAACACACATGCTGTGTGTGGACGTTTTGAGTATACCCATTGGTGTGCTTACTTGTTGTGATTGAGAATGATTATTTGGTTATTATTTTGAGGACTTGGTGTTTACTTGGATGTGACCAAGACTTACATGTACCTTTCGAGGGTCTACATGTAAATATTTTCTTTGGTCCTATTTTGCACCTGGTTTGATCGGTTTTGAGTTCGGATTATAGTTGTGTTGACGCTTCGTTTTTTGATACAGAACAATTTCGCTTTATAACGTCATATCAAAATGTTAGGCAGTACAGAAATGTAAAATTTGACATTGACCTTTGACTCCATGGCCTTGGGGAACACAAAATATGAGCTTGACCTTTGAATAATTATTGTTTTACGTAATTAGACAAACTGAGGGAAAGTTGGCATATCACATTGGTATACACCGTTGTTTGAAGCAATCAGAGCCCAGCAGGTAGGGCGTAATACTTGTACCAGCTGACACGGTTGCATGATTAGTAAGAGGCGACTAAATGTGGGATGTTATTTTTCTGTAACGCTTTCTCCTTCCTTATGTCACCCTTGACATTGTCTTTTACATTGTACTTTTAGAGTCTCAAAAAGTGGAAGTTATAACTTAATTACCCCCTGTCTGCTTGACACGCAGCTTTATGGGTATGGAACGATTGGTTCACTCCACTGTTGTCAGTATAATGTGACCGGGTGGTGTGTTCTTAAGGGGTATTTCGAAAGTACACTTCATTTTGATATAATTTTGAATCGGTACAAGTTCAGGACTATTGTAAGGAGACTACGCATGCACTCAACATATAAACTCAATCTCATCCACCAGGAGGCCGTCTTTATATTACCTCTGCGATGCCCACCTTGTGGCCCATATCATCAACGACGAGTCTTAGAAGGAGGGAACAGCTGTATGATGGAGTTTACGTCATGTTTTCAGCATACTGTATCTATTACTAAATTTTAAAAGGTGCTGCATGCATGTGTGTTTTAGTCATCCAAGCTGTTTATATGGCGTAAATAAACTACACCAGATTGTAACGATCAGACCTTTTTGATATCTGACCTCTGGGTGAAGGTCATAATTACTTAAGGACAATGCACAGGTACGTATGCTGTTACAGATAGATGGACAAATAATTACCTGCCAATGTTCCGCCCGTACCTGTACCAAACACCACAGCGTTAACTTTACCACCTGTGAATAAAACACACAGCATTAGTAAAACACAGTACAATTACAACCAGAGACAATTAACTGAAATGATAATCTCTACAACAATGCTAAAGTGTCCATGAGAATACACGTTACCTAGTGTCAAGAAGAATACACGTTACCTAGTGTCCAGAGGAATATATGTTACCTAGAATGTCCAGAAGTATACACGTTACCTAGTGTCCATGAGAATACACGTTACCTAGTGTCCAGAAGTATACACGTTACCTAGTGTCCAGGAGAATACGCGTTACCTAGTGTCCAGAAGTATACACTTTAACTAGTGTCCAGAAGAATACACGTTACCTAGTATCCAGAAGAATACACGTTACCTAGTGTCCAGAAGAATACACATTACCTAGTGTCCAGGAGAATACACGTTACCTAGTGTCCAGAAGTATACACGTTACCTAGTGTCCAGAAGAATACACGTTACCTAGTATCCAGAAGAATACACGTTACCTAGTGTCCAGAAGAATACACGTTACCTAGTATCCAGAAGAATACACGTTACCTAGTGTCCAGAATATACACGTTACCTAGTGTCCAGGAGAATACGCGTTACCTAGTGTCCAGAAGTATACACTTTAACTAGTGTCCAGAAGAATACACGTTACCTAGTATCCAGAAGAATACACGTTACCTAGTGTCCAGAAGAATACACGTTACCTAGTGTCCAGGAGAATACACGTTACCTAGTGTCCAGAAGTATACACGTTACCTAGTGTCCAGAAGAATACATGTTACCTAGTATCCAGAAGAATACATGTTACCTAGTGTCCAGGAGAATACACGTTACCTAGTGTCCAGAAGAATACACGATACCTAGTGTCCAGAAGAATACACTTTAACTAGTGTCCAGAAGAATACATGTTACCTAGTGTCCAGAAGAATACATGTTACCTAGTGTCCAGAAGAATACACGTTACCTAGTGTCCTGAAGAATACACGTTACCTAGTGTCCACAAGTATACACGTTACCTAGAGTCTAGAAGTATACACTTTAACTAGTGTCCAGAAGAATATATGTTACCTAGTGTCCAGAAGTATACACGTTACCTAGTGTCCAGAAGTATACATTTTAACTAGTGTCCAGAAGAATACACGTTACCCAGTGTCCAGAAGAATACATGTTACCTAGTGTCCAGAAGTATACACTTTAACTAGTGTCCAGAAGAATACACGTTACCTAGTGTCCAGAAGAATACACGTTACCTAGTGTCCAGAATATACCCGTTACCTAGTGTCCAGGATAATACGCGTTACCTAGTGTCCAGAAGTATACACTTTAACTAGTGTCCAGAAGAATACACGTTACCTAGTGTCCAGAAGAATACACGTTATCTAGTGTCCAGAATACGCGTTACCTAGTGTCCAGAAGTATACACTTTAACTAGTGTCCAGAAGAATACATGTTACCCAGTGTCCAGAATATACTCGTTACCTAGTGTCCAGGAGAATACACGTTACCTAGTGTCCAGAAGTATACACGTTACCTAGAGTCCAGAAGAATACACGTTACCTAGTATCCAGAAGAATACACGTTACCTAGTGTTCAGGAGAATACACGTTACCTAGTGTCCAGGAGAATACATGTTACCTAGTGTCCACAAGAATACATGTTACCTAGTGTCCAGAAGTATACACGTTTCCTAGTGTCCAGAAGAATACACTTTAACTAGTGTCCAGAAGAATACATGTTACCTAGTGTCCAGAAGAATACATGTTACCTAGTGTCCAGAAGAATACACGTTACCTAGTGTCCTGAAGAATACACGTTACCTAGTGTCCAGAAGTATACACGTTACCCAGTGTCCAGAAGAATACATGTTACCTAGTGTCCAGAAGAATACATGTTACCTGGTGTCCAGAAGAATACACGTTACCTAGTGTCCAGAAGAATACACGTTATCTAGTGTCCAGAATATACCCGTTATCTAGTGTCCAGGATAATACGCGTTACCTAGTGTCCAGAAGTATACACTTTAACTAGTGTCCAGAAGAATACATGTTACCCAGTGTCCAGAATATATTCGTTACCTAGTGTCCAGGAGAATACACGTTACCTAGTGTCCAGAAGTATACACGTTACCTAGAGTCCAGAAGAATACACGTTACCTAGTATCCAGAAGAATACACGTTACCTAGTGTTCATGAGAATATACGTTACCTAGTGTCCAGGAGAATACATGTTACCTAGTGTCCAGAAGAATACATGTTACCTAGTGTCCAGAAGTATACACGTTTCCTAGTGTCCAGAAGAATACACTTTAACTAGTGTCCAGAAGAATACACGTTACCTAGTGTCCAGAAGTATACACTTTAACTAGTGTCCAGAAGAATACATGTTACCTAGTGTCCAGAAGAATACACGTTACCTAGTGTCCTGAAGAATACACGTTACCTAGTGTCCAGAAGTATACACGTTACCTAGTGTCCAGAAGTACACACTTTAACTAGTGTCCAGAAGAATACATGATACCTAGTGCCCAGAAGTATACACTTTAACTAGTGTCCAGAAGAATACATGTTACCTAGTGTCCAGAAGTATACACGTTACCTAGTGTCCAGAATTATACATTTTAACTAGTGTCCAGAAGAATACACGTTACCCAGTGTCCAGAAGAATACATGTTACCTAGTGTCCAGAATTATACATTTTAACTAGTGTCCAGAAGAATACACGTTACCTAGTGTCCAGAAGAATACACGTTACCTAGTGTCCAGAATATACCCGTTACCTAGTGTCCAGGATAATACGCGTTACCTAGTGTCCAGAAGTATACACTTTAACTAGTGTCCAGAAGAAAACACGTTACCTAGTGTCCAGAAGAATACACGTTATGTAGTGTCCAGAATATACCCGTTATCTAGTGTCCAGGATAATACGCGTTACCTAGTGTCCAGAAGTATACACTTTAACTAGTGTCCAGAAGAATACATGTTACCCAGTGTCCAGAAGTATACGCGTTACCTAGTGTCCAGAAGAATACATGTTACATAGTGTCCAGGAGAATACACGTTACCTAGTGTCCAGAAGTATACACGTTACCTAGAGTCCAGAAGAATACACGTTACCTAGTATCCAGAAGAATACACGTTACCTAGTGTTCAGGAGAATACACGTTACCTAGTGTCCAGGAGAATACATGTTACCTAGTGTCCAGAAGAATACATGTTACCTAGTGTCCAGAAGTATACACGTTTCCTAGTGTCCAGAAGAATACACTTTAACTAGTGTCCAGAAGAATACACGTTACCTAGTGTCCAGAAGAATACACGTTACCTAGTGTCCTGAAGAATACACGTTACCTAGTGTCCAGAAGTATACACGTTACCCAGTGTCCAGAAGAATACATGTTACCTAGTGTCCAGAAGTATACACTTTAACTAGTGTCCAGAAGAATACACGTTACCTAGTGTCCAGAAGAATACATGTTACCTAGTGTCCTGAAGAATACACGTTACCTAGTGTCCAGAAGTATACACGTTACCCAGTGTCCAGAAGAATACATGTTACCTAGTGTCCAGAAGTATACACTTTAACTAGTGTCCAGAAGAATACACTTTAACTAGTGTCCAGAAGAATACATGTTACCTAGTGTCCAGAAGAATACATGTTACCTAGTGTCCAGAAGAATACACGTTACCTAGTGTCCTGAAGAATACACGTTACCTAGTGTCCAGAAGTATACACGTTACCCAGTGTCCAGAAGAATACACGTTACCTAGTGTCCAGAAGAATACACGTTATCTAGTGTCCAGAATATACCCGTTATCTAGTGTCCAGGATAATACGCGTTACCTAGTGTCCAGAAGTATACACTTTAACTAGTGTCCAGAAGAATACATGTTACCCAGTGTCCAGAATATACTCGTTACCTAGTGTCCAGGAGAATACACGTTACCTAGTGTCCAGAAGTATACACGTTACCTAGAGTCCAGAAGAATACACGTTTCCTAGTATCCAGAAGAATACACGTTACCTAGTGTTCATGAGAATACACGTTACCTAGTGTCCAGGAGAATACATGTTACCTAGTGTCCAGAAGAATACATGTTACCTAGTGTCCAGAAGTATACACGTTACCTAGAGTCCAGAAGAATACACGTTACCTAGTATCCAGAAGAATACACGTTACCTAGTGTTCATGAGAATACACGTTACCTAGTGTCCAGGAGAATACATGTTACCTAGTGTCCAGAAGAATACACGTTACCTAGTGTCCAGAAGAATACACTTTAACTAGTGTCCAGAAGAATACACGTTACCTAGTGTCCAGAAGAATACACGTTACCTAGTGTCCAGAAGAATACACGTTACCTAGTGTCCAGAAGTATACACGTTACCTAGTGTCCAGAAGAATACACGTTACCTAGTGTCCAGAAGAATACACGTTACCTAGTGTCCAGAAGAATACACGTTACCTAGTGTCCAGAAGAATACACGTTACCTAGTGTCCAGAAGAATACACGTTACCTAGTGTCCAGAAGAATACACTTTAACTAGTGTCCAGAAGAATACATGTTACCTAGTGTCCAGAAGAATACATGTTACCTAGTGTCCAGAAGAATACACGTTACCTAGTGTCCTGAAGAATACACGTTACCTAGTGTCCAGAAGTATACACGTTACCTAGTGTCCTGAAGAATACACGTTACCTAGTGTCCAGAAGTATACACGTTACCTAGTGTCCAGAAGAATACAAGTTTCCTACTGTCCAGAAGAATACACGTTATCTAGTGTCCAGAGGAATACATGTTACCTAGCGTCCAGAAGAATACGCGTTACCTAGTGTCCAGAAGTATACACTTTAACTAGTGTCCAGAAGAATACATGATACCTAGTGCCCAGAAGTATACACGTTACCTAGTGTCCAGAAGTATACACTTTAACTAGTGTCCAGAAGAATATATGTTACCTAGTGTCCAGAAGTATACACGTTACCTAGTGTCCAGAAGTATACACGTTACCTAGTGTCCAGAAGAATACAAGTTTCCTACTGTCCAGAAGAATACACGTTATCTAGTGTCCAGAGGAATACATGTTACCTAGCGTCCAGAAGAATACGCGTTACCTAGTGTCCAGAAGTATACACTTTAACTAGTGTCCAGAAGAATACACGTTACCTAGTGTCCAGAAGAATTCACGTTATCTAGTGTCCAGAATATACCCGTTATCTAGTGTCCAGGATAATACGCGTTACCTAGTGTCCAGAAGTATACACGTTTCCTAGTGTCCAGAAGTATACACGTTACCTAGTGTCCAGAAGAATACACGTTACCTAGTGTCCAGAAGAATACACGTTACCCAGTGTCTAGAGGAATACATGTTACCTAGTGTCCAGGAGAATACACGTTACCTAGTGTCCAGAAGTATACACGTTTCCTAGTGTCCAGAGGAATACACGTTACCTGGTGTCCAGAAGAATACGCGTTACGTAGTGTCCAGAAGAATACATGTTACCAAGTGTCCAGAGGAATACATGTTACCTAGTGTCCAGGAGAATACACGTTACCTAGTGTCCAGAAGTATACACGTTACATAGCGTCCAGAAGAATACACGTTACCTAGTGTCCAGAAGTATACAATTTAACTAGTGTCCAGAAGAATACACGTTACCTAGTGTCCAGAAGAATACACGTTACCTAGTGTCCAGGAGAATACACGTTTCCTAGTGTCCAGGAGAATACACGTTACCTAGTGTCCAGAAGTATATACGTTACCTAGTGTCCAGAAGAATACACGTTTCCTAGTGTCCAGAAGAATACACGTTACCTAGTGTCCAGAAGAATACACGTTACCTAGTGTCCAGAAGAATACACGTTTCCTAGTGTCCAGAAGAATACACGTTACCTAGTGTCCAGAAGTATATACGTTACCTAGTGTCCAGAAGTATACACGTTTCCTAGTGTCCAGAGGAATACATGTTACCTACTGTCCAGAAGAATACACGTTTCCTAGTGTCCAGAAGAATACACGTTACCTAGTATCCAGAGGAATACATGTTACCTAGTGTCCAGAGGAATACATGTTACCTAGTGTCCAGAAGTATACACGTTACCTAGTGTCCAGAAGTATACACATTACCTAGTGTCCAGAAGAATGCACGTTACCTAGTGTCCAGAGGAATACACGTTATCTAGTGTCCAGAGGAATACACGTTATCTAGTGTCCAGAAGTATACACGTTACCTAGTGTCCAGAGGAATACACGTTATCTAGTGTCCAGAGGAATAAACGTTACCTAGTGTCCAGAGGAATACATGTTACCTAGCGTCCAGAAGAATACGCGTTACCTAGTGTCAAGAAGTATACACTTTAACTAGTGTCCAGGAGAATACACGTTTCCTAGTGTCCAGAAGAATACATGTTACCTATTGTCCAGAAGAATACACGTTTCCTAGTGTCGAGAAGAATACATGTTACCTAGTGTCCAGAAGTATACACGTTACCTAGTGTCCAGAGGAAAACATGTTACCTAGTGTCCAGAGGAATACATGTTACCCAGTGTCCAGAAGAATACACGTTACCTAGTGTCCAGAATATACACGTTACCTAGTGTCCAGGAGAATACACGTTTCCTAGTGTCCAGAATATACACGTTACCTAGTGTCCAGGAGAATACACGTTTCCTAGTGTCCAGGAGAATACACGTTACTTAGTGTCCAGAAGTATACACGTTACCTAGTGTCCAGAGGAATACACGTTACCTAGTGTCCAGAGGAATACACGTTACCTAGTGTCCAGAATATACACGTTACCTAGTGTCCAGGAGAATACATGTTACCTAGTGTCCAGAATATACACGTTACCTAGTGTCCAGGAGAATACGCGTTACCTAGTGTCCAGAAGTATACATGTTACCTAGTTCCAGAGGAATACATGTTACCTAGTGTCCAGAAGTATACACGTTACCTAGTGTCCAGAAGAATACAAGTTTCATAGTGTCCAGAAGAATACACGTTACCTAGTGTCCAGAAGAATACACATTACCTAGTGTCCAGAAGAATACACATTACCTAGTGTACAGAAGAATACACGTTTCCTAGTGTCCAGAAGAATACACGTTACCTAGTGTCCAGAAGAATACACGTTTCCTAGTGTCCAGGAGAATACACGTTACCTAGTATCCAGAGGAATACATGTTACCTAGTGTCCAGAAGTATACACGTTACCTAGTGTCCAGAAGAATACATGTTACTTAGTGTCCAGAAGTATACACGTTACCTAGTGTCCAGACGAATACATATTACCTAGTGTCCAGAGGAATACACGTTACCTAGTGTCCAGAGGAATACATGTTACCTAGTGTCTAGTAGAAAACGCGTTACCTAGTGTCCAGAAGTATACACTTTAACTAGTGTCAAGAAGAATACACGTTTCCTAGTGTCCAGAAGAATACATGTTACCTAGTGTCCAGAAGAATACACGTTTCCTAGTGTCCAGAAGAATACATGTTACCTAGTGTCCAGAAGAATACACGTTACCTAGTGTCCAGAAGAATACACATTACCTGGTGTACAGAAGAATACACGTTTCCTAGTGTCCAGAAGAATACACGTTACCTAGTGTCCAGAAGAATACACGTTTCCTAGTTTCCAGGAGAATACACGTTACCTAGTGTCCAGAAGTATACACGTTACCTAGTGTCCAGAAGAATACATGTTACTTAGTGTCCAGAAGTATACACGTTACCTAGTGTCCAGAAGAATACATGTTACTTAGTGTCCAGAAGTATACACGTTACCTAGTATCCAGAGGAATACATGTTACCTAGTGTCCAGAAGTATACACGTTACCTAGTGTCCAGAAGAATACATGTTACTTAGTGTCCAGAAGTATACACGTTACCTAGTGTCCAGACGAATACATGTTACCTAGTGTCCAGAGGAATACACGTTACCTAGTGTCCAGAGGAATACATGTTACCTAGTGTCCAGAGGAATACACGTTACCTAGTGTCCAGAAGAATACACGTTTCCTAGTGTCCAGAAGAATACATGTTACCTAGTGTCCAGAAGAATACACGTTTCCTAGTGTCCAGAAGAATACATGTTACCTAGTGTCCAGAGGAATACATGTTACCTAGTGTCCAGAATATACACGTTACCTAGTGTCCAGGAGAATACACGTTTCCTAGTGTCCAGGAGAATACACGTTACCTAGTGTCCAGAAGTATACACTTTAACTAGTGTCCAGAAGAATACACGTTTCCTAGTGTCCAGAAGAATACATGTTACCTAGTGTCCAGAAGAATACACGTTTCCTAGTGTCCAGAAGAATACATGTTACCTAGTGTCCAGAAGTATACACGTTACCTAGTGTCCAGAGGAATACACGTTACCTAGTGTCCAGAGGAATACATGTTACCTAGTGTCCAGAGGAATACACGTTACCTAGTGTCCAGAGGAATACACGTTACCTAGTGTCCAGAATATACACGTTACCTAGTGTCCAGGAGAATACACGTTTCCTAGTGTCCAGGAGAATACACGTTACCTAGTGTCCAGAAGTATACACGTTACCTAGTGTCCAGAAGAATACACGTTTCCTAGTGTCCAGAAGAATACATGTTACCTAGTGTCCAGAGGAATACATGTTACCTAGTGTCCAGAATATACACGTTACCTAGTGTCCAGGAGAATACACGTTTCCTAGTGTCCAGGAGAATACACGTTACCTAGTGTCCAGAAGTATACACGTTACCTAGTGTCCAGAAGAATACATGTTACCTAGTGTCCAGAGGAATACACGTTTCCTAGTGTCCAAGAGAATACGCGTTACCTAGTGTCCAGAAGTATACATGTTACCTAGTGTCCAGAGGAATACATGTTACCTAGTGTCCAGAAGTAAACACGTTACCTAGTGTCCAGAGGAATACATGTTACCTAGTGTCCAGAAGTATACACGTTACCTAGTGTCCAAGGGAATACATGTTACCTAGTGTCCAGAAGTATACACGTTACCTAGTGTCCAGAGGAATACATGTTACCTAGTGTCCAGAAGTATACACGTTACCTAGTGTCCAGACGAATACATGTTACCTAGTGTCCAGAGGAATACACGTTACCTAGTGTCCAGAGGAAAACATGTTACCTAGCGTCCAGTAGAATACGCGTTACCTAGTGTCCAGAAGTATACACTTTAACCAGTGTCCAGGAGAATACATGTTACCTAGTGTCCAGAGGAATACATGTTACCTAGTGTCCAGGAGAATACATGTTACCTAGTGTCCAGAAGTATACACGTTTCCTAGTGTCCAGAGGAATACATGTTACCTAGTGTCTAGAGGAATACACGTTACCCAGTGTCCAGAGAAATACATGTTACCTAGTATCCAGGAGAATACATGTTACCTAGTGTCCAGAAGTATACACGTTTCCTAGTGTCCAGAGGAATACATGTTACCTAGTGTCCAGAAGTATACACGTTTCCTAGTGTCCAGAGGAATACATGTTACCTAGTGTCCAGAAGAATACACGTTTCCTAGTGTCCAGAGGAATACATGTTACCTAGTGTCCAGGAGAATACATGTAACCCAGTGTCCAGAAGTATACACGTTTCCTAGTGTCCAGAGGAATACATGTTACCTAGTGTCCAGAGGAATACACGTTACCTAGTGTCCAGAGGAATACATGTTACCTAGTGTCCAGGGGAATACACGTTACCTAGTGTCCAGGAGAATACATGTTACCTAGTGTCCAGAGGAATACATGTTACCTAGTGTCCAGGAGAATACATGTTACCTAGTGTCCAGAAGTATACACGTTACCTAGTATCCAGAAGAATACACGTTACCTAGTGTCCAGAAGTATACACGTTACCTAGTGTCCAGAGGAATACATGTTACCTAGTGTCCAGGAGAATACATGTTACCTAGTGTCCAGAAGAATACACGTTACATAGCGTCCAGAAGAATACACGTTACCTAGTGTCCAGAAGTATACACGTTACCTAGTGTCCAGAAGTATACACGTTACCTAGTGTCCAGAGGAATACATGTTACCTAGTGTCCAGGAGAATACATGTTACCTAGTGTCCAGAAGTATACACGTTACCTAGTGTCCAGAATATACACGTTACCTAGTGTCCAAAAGAATACACGTTACCTAGTGTCCAGAGGAATACATGTTACCTAGTGTCCAGAAGAATACATGTTACCTAGTGTCCAGAATATACCCGTTACCTAGTGTCCAGAAGTATACACGTTACCTAGTGTCCAGAATATACACGTTACCTAGTGTCCAGAAGAATACATGTTACCTAGTGTCCAGAGGAATACATGTTACCTAGTGTCCAGAAGAATACATGTTACCTAGTGTCCAGAAGAATACACGTTACCTAGTGTCCAGAGGAATACATGTTACCTAGTGTCCAGAAGAATACATGTTACCTAGTGTCCAGAAGAATACATGTTACCTAGTGTCCAGAAGAATACATGTTACCTAGTGTCCAGAATATACCCGTTACCTAGTGTCCAGAAGTATACACGTTTCCTAGTGTCCAGAAGAATACACGTTACCTAGTGTCCAGAAGTATACACGTTACCTAGTGTCCAGAGGAATACATGTTACCTAGTGTCCAGAATATACACGTTACCTAGTGTCCAGAAGTATACACGTTACCTAGTGTCCAGAATATACACGTTACCTAGTGTCCAGAATATACACGTTACCTAGTGTCCAGAAGAATACACGTTACCTAGTGTCCAGAGGAATACATGTTACCTAGTGTCCAGGAGAATACATGTTACCTAGTGTCCAGAAGTATACACGTTTCCTAGTGTCCAGAGGAATACATGTTACCTAGTGTCTAGAGGAATACACGTTACCCAGTGTCCAGAGAAATACATGTTACCTAGTATCGTGGAGAATACATGTTACCTAGTGTCCAGAAGTATACACGTTTCCTAGTGTCCAGAGGAATACATGTTACCTAGTGTCCAGAAGTATACACGTTTCCTAGTGTCCAGAGGAATACATGTTACCTAGTGTCCAGAAGAATACACGTTTCCTAGTGTCCAGAGGAATACATGTTACCTAGTGTCCAGGAGAATACATGTAACCTAGTGTCCAGAAGTATACACGTTTCCTAGTGTCCAGAGGAATACATGTTACCTAGTGTCCAGAGGAATACACGTTACCTAGTGTCCAGAGGAATACATGTTACCTAGTGTCCAGGGGAATACACGTTACCTAGTGTCCAGGAGAATACATGTTACCTAGTGTCCAGAGGAATACATGTTACCTAGTGTCCAGGAGAATACATGTTACCTAGTGTCCAGAAGTATACACGTTACCTAGTATCCAGAAGAATACACGTTACCTAGTGTCCAGAAGTATACACGTTACCTAGTGTCCAGAGGAATACATGTTACCTAGTGTCCAGGAGAATACATGTTACCTAGTGTCCAGAAGAATACACGTTACATAGCGTCCAGAAGAATACACGTTACCTAGTGTCCAGAAGTATACACGTTACCTAGTGTCCAGAAGTATACACGTTACCTAGTGTCCAGAGGAATACATGTTACCTAGTGTCCAGGAGAATACATGTTACCTAGTGTCCAGAAGTATACACGTTACCTAGTGTCCAGAATATACACGTTACCTAGTGTCCAAAAGAATACACGTTACCTAGTGTCCAGAGGAATACATGTTACCTAGTGTCCAGAAGAATACATGTTACCTAGTGTCCAGAATATACCCGTTACCTAGTGTCCAGAAGTATACACGTTACCTAGTGTCCAGAATATACACGTTACCTAGTGTCCAGAAGAATACACGTTACCTAGTGTCCAGAAGTATACACGTTACCTAGTGTCCAGAGGAATACATGTTACCTAGTGTCCAGAATATACACGTTACCTAGTGTCCAGAAGTATACACGTTACCTAGTGTCCAGAATATACACGTTACCTAGTGTCCAGAATATACACGTTACCTAGTGTCCAGAAGAATACACGTTACCTAGTGTCCAGAGGAATACATGTTACCTAGTGTCCAGGAGAATACATGTTACCTAGTGTCCAGAAGTATACACGTTTCCTAGTGTCCAGAGGAATACATGTTACCTAGTGTCTAGAGGAATACACGTTACCCAGTGTCCAGAGAAATACATGTTACCTAGTATCCAGGAGAATACATGTTACCTAGTGTCCAGAAGTATACACGTTTCCTAGTGTCCAGAGGAATACATGTTACCTAGTGTCCAGAAGTATACACGTTTCCTAGTGTCCAGAGGAATACATGTTACCTAGTGTCCAGAAGAATACACGTTTCCTAGTGTCCAGAGGAATACATGTTACCTAGTGTCCAGGAGAATACATGTAACCTAGTGTCCAGAAGTATACACGTTTCCTAGTGTCCAGAGGAATACATGTTACCTAGTGTCCAGAGGAATACACGTTACCTAGTGTCCAGAGGAATACATGTTACCTAGTGTCCAGGGGAATACACGTTACCTAGTGTCCAGGAGAATACATGTTACCTAGTGTCCAGAGGAATACATGTTACCTAGTGTCCAGGAGAATACATGTTACCTAGTGTCCAGAAGTATACACGTTACCTAGTATCCAGAAGAATACACGTTACCTAGTGTCCAGAAGTATACACGTTACCTAGTGTCCAGAGGAATACATGTTACCTAGTGTCCAGGAGAATACATGTTACCTAGTGTCCAGAAGAATACACGTTACATAGCGTCCAGAAGAATACACGTTACCTAGTGTCCAGAAGTATACACGTTACCTAGTGTCCAGAAGTATACACGTTACCTAGTGTCCAGAGGAATACATGTTACCTAGTGTCCAGGAGAATACATGTTACCTAGTGTCCAGAAGTATACACGTTACCTAGTGTCCAGAATATACACGTTACCTAGTGTCCAAAAGAATACACGTTACCTAGTGTCCAGAGGAATACATGTTACCTAGTGTCCAGAAGAATACATGTTACCTAGTGTCCAGAATATACCCGTTACCTAGTGTCCAGAAGTATACACGTTACCTAGTGTCCAGAATATACACGTTACCTAGTGTCCAGAATATACACGTTACCTAGTGTCCAGGAGAATACATGTTACTTAGTGTCCAGAGGAATACACGTTACCTAGTGTCCAGAAGAATACATGTTACCTAGTGTCCAGAGGAATACACGTTATCTAGTGTCCAGAGGAATACATGTTACCTAGTGTCCAGAAGAATACATGTTACCTAGTGTCCAGAAGAATACATGTTACCTAGTGTCCAGAGGAATACATGTTACCTAGTGTCCAGAAGAATACATGTTACCTAGTGTCCAGAAGAATACATGTTACCTAGTGTCCAGAGGAATACATGTTACCTAGTGTCCAGAAGAATACATGTTACCTAGTGTCCAGAATATACCCGTTACCTAGTGTCCAGAAGTATACACGTTTCCTAGTGTCCAGAAGAATACACGTTACCTAGTGTCCAGAAGTATACACGTTACCTAGTGTCCAGAGGAATACATGTTACCTAGTGTCCAGAATATACCCGTTACCTAGTGTCCAGAAGTATACACGTTACCTAGTGTCCAGAATATACACGTTACCTAGTGTCCAGAATATACACGTTACCTAGTGTCCAGAATATACACGTTACCTAGTGTCCAGGAGAATACGCGTTACCTAGTGTCCAGAAGTATACACGTTACCTAGTGTCAAGAATATACACGTTACCTAGTGTCCAGAAGAATACACGTTTCATACACCACAAAAAGGACCAACAAAGATGTTCGTCTTTGTTTACAAGAATATCAAAGGCACATGGAACGACTTCTCAGGCATGGTATATAATTAAGTCTCTTATAAAGTAACACTTTCGGAGAGGCCAATATATAATTACTTCCGAAAGTAGTTTTCCTTAAAGTTTAATGGTGTGGCACCAATTTAGCACCAACCTTTGAAATTTTTGTCAAAACAGATTTGAGTTTTGTTGATTCTAATTAAATCATACAATCTACCTACAGTAGTTTAGAACTCGTGTAAACAAATGTTATGAGTAATAACCGTCCGTTACGAAACGTAATATGTACTAGCTCATCATAAACGGCCTATTGTTCAATCATGAGAGTCGTAGGTTTATGACGTAGTCATTTCTGAATTCGACGTTTTTTCTCACCATCTCGTTACAACTTACCAGTCTGTTGCCAAATCTCCGGGCCTGTTGTTTCTATGTGGGCTCTCTTATTGGCTGTGTTGTCAAACTGGTTTGTCCATACGGCGTTCTCAAGACTCTGGGCGAACCTGTCGGCCTGATGTTAAACAACATTCTTCGTTGTAAAATCCATACAGACTGACAGTTCCTATATACACTAATGTCAAACTCTTCGCGCACCTTATATCCAGACCAAAAATATTTACTGATATTAGTTTATAATTGTTATTAAATAGATGTTTATATTTACAAAATATCACGAGCGGTTTCTACATTGATCATGTCTGTCAGTGGGAAATAGGAGTGGGACACCAGAGAAAACAAGTGCTCTATAAATAAACCAACTTTTGTCATCTAAACTTAGTATATTGTAGCTTTCGTATATCACAGCACATACAGACTAATGTTTATTCATTGCATTGCCGTTAAAGAGTTACAATCTCTAGTTCACACATTTGCAGATTAAACATTGAATTGGTTAATAGTTTTCCCACTCAGATAAGCATTTCTTCTTGGTAAAGAGATTACAAATATTGTACAAATTAATACAAAATAGTATAATATATCTATTTATTACTTAATAAAGAGAATACAAAACATTTACTATTTTCTACGTCGCAAGCTTCTAATTTCATTCGAAACATAAACCATTATCTATTGGCACCCTTCAGTTCACCACTATGGAATTACGCATGTCGAGGTCGTTGAGGAGCACCATCTGGCTGTGGCTGAGAGGCCGATTTTAGATTACATTTCGGTCAAAACATTTGATTTTTCCACCCTGTACACTACCATACCTCATACAAAATAGAAGGAACGTCTTCGAACTCTTGTTATGAGAGCTTTCTTTTCCAATACACGATACAAATATATGGTAGTGAGCTATCTTGGAGCATACTTTGTGAAAAACACGACAAAAGCTAAGAGGAAATATACTGAAGAAGATATGGTAAGGATGATTGAATTCCTGGTCGACAATATTTTTGTAGAGTTCGGAGGAAAGATTTTCAAGCAGACTGTTGGCATTCCCATGGGAACAAACTGTGCCCCACTTTTAGCTGACTTGTTTTTGTTTTCATAGAAGGCTGAATTTGTGGAAGGGCTAATCAGGACAGGTAACAAATACCTTGCCAAATCTTTTAATTTTAATTTCAGATATTATTGACGATGCCGCATCACATGGTGTAGATGTTGTACATGTGAAGCCTGACAGGAACGTGTAATACATACCTGGTGATTATAGTTATCGGGGTCAGTAAAGGGGACGACCGGTACGGGTCGAACCACAGCTCCCAGGGTTCTCAGACAGTCAATCTTTTCCTGGAATACATAAGAAACAATACTCTCATTGTCTAACAGTTCCAAAAATAAATCATGATGTCCAACCAAGCAACGATACAAAACAGCCACTCTACAACTACAACTATATAAAATATCATGGTTTTAAACCATACAACGATCAAAACAGCCACTCTGTCAATCCTACAGCTATAAAATATCATGGTTTTAAACCATGCAACGATCAAAACAGCCACTCTGTCAACCATACAACTATAAAATATCAAGGTTTAAAACCCTGCAACGATCAAAACAGCCACTCTATCAACCCTACAACTATAAAATATCATGGTTTTAAACCCTACAACGATCAAAACAGCCACTCTGTTAATCCTTCAACTATAAAATACCATGGTTTTAAACCATTCAACGATAGAAACAGCCACTCTGCCAAGCCTTCCAACCATTAAACCATCAAACCATACAATCACCCGGATAGCAGTGATGGTCATTGATGGTATTGTTGATTATATAATGATTAACCCATTAAGCGTATCAGATTCTAAAAATAAAATAAGCAGTAAAATTGGCATTTACATGATGATGTAGACTTAGTTGTCTTCACATTTGTAAAAATAAATGGGTTAGAGATTAACATTTTTGCCTTTCCGAAACACATGAATACACATGAAAAGCTAGCTTTACAGGAAGTGGCACTTTGACAACAGTACAAGAGGGGAAAAACGAGCGATCTAAACAAACGATCCTTGCTGGGACAAAGACAATTCTACAACCAAGTATGTAGATAGAACGTTAGCAACAATTCTAGAACCAAGTATGTAGATAGAACGTTAGCAGTAATTCTAGAACCAAGTATGTAGATAGAACGTTAGCAGTAATTCTACAACCAAGTATGTAGATAGAACGTTAGCAACAATTCTACAACCAAGTATGTAGATAGAACGTTAGCAACAATTCTACAACCAAGTATGTAGATAGAACGTTAGCAACAATTCTACAACCAAGTATGTAGATAGAACGTTAGCAACAATTCTACAACCAAGTATGTAGATAGAACGTTAGCAATAATGTGGGGGTGAAAGCTTGGGTCCAAAGTAGTGTTATTTTTGCCTTTTCGTATTATTTGATGTGGTAACCATACAGAGCCAGAATAAATGTAAACACTTCTCAGTTCCTTACTTGTATTGGATATAATGCAGTTTCAAACATATATATTTCCAAACGTAAGGTGATGCTGCTGTTTTTACATTTCTAAGACATTGGCCTTGTTTTTTTTAGAGATGACCTATTTTTCTGTGGTCTGCTACCAAATGGTCAGTGGTTCTATTCTCTTGTACTTTTTCAATGATATCCATGGAAATCTTTCATTTTCCATATTTTGGCCCTAATTT
This sequence comes from Mimachlamys varia, assembly GCA_947623455.1. Lineage (NCBI taxonomy): Eukaryota > Metazoa > Mollusca > Bivalvia > Pectinida > Pectinidae > Mimachlamys > Mimachlamys varia. Next base: position 1,270,033 of record OX392528.1, on the reverse strand, counting down.
AATCGATTTTGAGTTCGGATTGCAGTTTTTTTGACGGTTCGGTATTCTATATTTTTTTCTTTATTTTAGTCCCCGAGGTTTGCTGGAGCCTCCATAGCCACGGTTAATCTCATTTGAGTAGTGGCACGGTACATTATATACACATTTTCGTAGTACACGATTTGACATTATACAGAACTAATTCAATTTTACTTCTAAATTCATAAATTATAGATGTTTTACGCACCTGACCCTTCTGTTTCAACATTAGTTCGGACTTTTTGGATTCCCACGTTTTGGCCCCTAGTCCCTATACACAGGGTCCCCCTAGATTCTTTGCGGGTGAGAGTATAAAAAATACAACTCTGCCATGAAAATGTCACACAGAACATATTTCAAATCAACCCGCCCCAGAACTTACCTGTGATTGGTTGTTTGGCATGTATATAACACATTTGTAACCAAGTGCCAGACAAATATGTGCCAGGCCGATCCCAGTGTTTCCGGCTGTTCCTTCTACCACCGTTCCTCCCGGTTTTAGAAGTCCTAGAAAAGATAACCGTGATTTTATGTGTGTTACAATTTAACATGTCCTTGGAATGCCTGATACCAGGTAGGGTTTCTATGACTAGTAGTTGGTATTACCAAAGTTAATATTACATTAATATTGTATGATATTCATTCAGACTACCTTTATCTTCGGCGTCCTTTATGAGGAACAGAGCTGCCCTGTCCTTTACTGATCCTCCTCCGTTACAAAACTCCGCCTTGGCAAGTATCTCGCAGCCTGTCAGACGAAACCAATTACTGATATAGTCAACATTTAGTTATCTCAGTGTTTGGAATTCACGGTGTCACAAATTTGATTATCGTACATGTATGGTATAGTTAAGTAGTAAAATTACTTACAATATATTCTATTTCTCATTTAAACATATTTTATTGATCAAAGGGGTGAGTCACAATGCAAGTTACAGCTTCCTAGGCCGTCTCCAAACATTATAATATATGGTAAGTTGGACAACACGTGATAAGATCACTTCATTGATATTCGGATATGGAATGAAACAGTGAAAAGAAAAGAAAGAAAGACAAAGGCATGGAGGCAATGAGAAATACAAGATGGGGGTTGTGCAGTTGCAGAGATTGTCTCCATTTTATTTTAAACCTTTTTGTTGCTTTTGTCATGTATGTATTTACCTGTTTCGTCACTGAGCTTATTCAAACGCACTAGCGGTGTTCTACAAAATGAAAGCAGAGATGAAGCAAATGAAAAAAACTCATAATCCAACACTTTTTTTATAATAGAAAAGCTAAATATCGTATGCAGATTACAAAACGAAACCGCATTCATATAAATAGAAATAAAGATAAAACAGAGCGTCAACACACAAAGTGATAACTAGAAAAGAGGAAAACTGAAAACATTTCAGCGCACCACAAAACAAAAACGCTCCAAAAGGGCAATCATTTCCTCTACTTTCCGAAATAATAATTTGGCATTTATACATAAATGACGCAAAACATAGTGAATACCGAAGCGATAACAAAATCATAATTCGAACTCAAAATCTATTAAACCAGGGGTAAAATATGAACCAGGAAAGATCTACACGGAGAACCTTGAAAAGTACAAGGAGTACGACCAGGTGTTCGGGAAGAGTATGTGTCTTCTGCTTCATCGACGACACCCGCCATGTACATCTTGGTCACATCCAAGTAAACATCAAGTCCTCAAAATGAGAACCGAGTCATTGTCAATCACAAGTAAGCACACTAATAAGCATACAATCGAATCCCTGGGTTGTTAGTTTGTTTGTCAGCAGTCGACATCGATCAAGAAAATCGCGATATATAAAGCAAGTCCTAGAAAAACGAATCAACTGCGACATATAAACACCATAAGTTGGGGAAACTGGGATGTTACTATCAAGAAATGGAAAGTTCACGATCGGAAAATTGAAATCGTCACGTTTATCGTATATCTCAGTAGTATAAGCTGTCAATGTTGGTCGTAGAGGTGAGCAGCTGATGAAGAGGAGTATGTTTAACATTTAAGTAAGGGAAACATTTACTGCATCATGTAAAACAATTATCTAAAAAGATACAAGAATACAAGCATGTGTCTTAAATTGCGAGTTTAGAGACACCAATCGCAGAATCTCAACAAAGTATTTTTTCGTGTACTTCATAGTAAATCGATAAAAAAATCAAAGTATCATCAAAACCATAATCAGGACTCAAAATCGATTTAACTACATGTAGTGGCAAAATACATTGTATGAACAAAGGAAAGATTTACAAGGGGTCCCTTGAAAAAAGCACTAGTGAACGAGATATGTTACATCCATTCTCAAACAATCATAGTCACATATGGAAACATTTATATCCAACGTTTAGTCGCTGGCTCTTCTAATTGCTCGACCAAGCCTTTATCAAAACGTCTTACTACCATTCTTACAATTTAGTACCATTAAATCAAGGCTAAAGTCAAATTGTGGCATTGTGTACTCAACAAGTAGAATTAACGGGGTTTGGATTTTAAAAAAAATGGATATTCTGATCAATCTTGAGCATTCCTTCCACAGAAATAGTTCGTCGATCAACTCATTTGTTTCACTCTGTACACTACCATACCTCATACAAAAGTGAAAGAACGTCTTAGATTCCTCGTTATAAGAGCTTTCTTTTCTAAGAAAGATTGACGGCAATACAAATATATGTTTGTGAGCTATCTTGAAGCATACTTTGTGGTTAAGATGAAATACACTTAGGAGGATATAGTACGAATGATTGAATTCCTGGTTGACACAAGTTTTGTTTGGTTTCGAAGAAAGATTTTCCAGCAGACTGTTGGCATTCCCATGGGAACAACTGTGCCCCACTCTTAGCTGACTTGTCTGTTTTCATACGAGGCTGGATTTTTGGATGAACCTATCAAGACAGCTAACAAAAACCTTGCCAAATCTATTACTTTCATTTTCAGACGATGTGTTGTCTATAAACAACAAGAAGTTTGCTGACCACGTCGATTGATACCCTTTTGAACTTGAAATAAAGGACACAACAAACTCGTTTATCTCGATCTTTACTTAAACTATGACCAACACGGGCACTTTCCTTTTTCTTGGTGGTAACATCCCAGCTTCTGTAGCCTATAGTATTTACATGTCGCTGTTGATTCCTTATTCTAGGGCTTCCTCAAAATATCGAGATTTTCGTGATACATGTAGATGTCGACTGCTGACGAACAAACTTACGACACATGGATTCGAGAGATGCAGGTTGATGAGAACTAAGAGTAATTGCTATGGTCGCCATCTTGGTTTTCATTGAGAAATATTTTGTATCCTTGTATGATTTTTGAATATGCTTATTAGTGTGCTTACTTGTTGTGATTGAGAATAGTGACTCGGTTCTCAATTTGAGGACTTGACATTTACTCGAATTTGATCATGATTTACATGGCGGGTGTCGTCGATGAGCAAAAGACGTTTACTTTTAAAAAACACTTGGATTTATTCTCTGTTCGTTCTAAATGGTCTCCGTTTAAATATTTCCTTTGTACATATTTGGCCCCTGGTTTAATCGATTTTGAGATCGGTTTATGGTTTTGTTGACGCTTCGATATTTTCTGGGTTTTTTGGGGAGGTGGGGGTATTATTATCGTTTTCTATCTGTACGACTTATTTATTATTTCTTTAAAGAAAACGGTTTAAACGAATATTTCCGATACTTCTGAACAATGTTAAAAATTGTTATAGCGAAAAGTTCTTCTTCAGTTAAAATTAAGATCTGAAGAGAATTTTAACAACACCGAAACCAATATGCCCTAACCCTAACCATTATGAATATAGAGGTAAACGTAATGCTGTTGTCTGTTGTTTGACGGTACATACCTGCCGACCATGCCAACGAGCCCCTGTCTGATGGCGACATCCTGTAAATTATAAAAAGGGAAGCTAGTGTGAGGTTTAATATCACTGTATATTGATGACAGTAGTGTCGTAGGAAGACAGAAGGAACAAATCGAACAAAACATATCTCTCAAACGGCTGTATTCCGACGCGCATTGTGTAAAAAGTGTGTAAGAAAAATAAAGAAGTGTCAAGCAAAGGTTTAGTTTTTGTATGTTGTGAATATTGAGCAGATTTTTATCAAAATCGTATCAGAGTTGATGACTATAAAGATAAAGCTAAGTTTGAGTGTGTGAACGCCACACTTCTATCAGCAACAGCTTTAATGTGTCAATACTGCTAGAATTTAAAAGTTTCTTTGAAAATAGCACATCTATTAAAGGGGCATCCCGCGAAAGCCTAAATGCCTGTTCTTGAATATACATGGTGTCTGCACTACTAATTATACTTTCCTGTTATTCCCATATTCAAAGTCCATTCAAAATGTCTATATTGACCACTTACAAAATCGCATTCCTCGGGAAAGCCCCGATAAAAATAGCGGGGATGACGCCACGTGACAGGTGTGCCGATCGGTTTGCCGGCAGGGGCCATACGGGAGGTCCCCTCGCGTAATGTATACGGCTGATGAAACAGAGACAAAGTCCGTGTATAAACTTATTGAATCATATTCACATTAAAATTAGACATCAATTGCACACATACCGATATTCAAATGCAGAATAATTGTCGGCATATCGGCACCATATATCGACACCAGGAATTATCTATATTATATTTACCTGACCGAGACCGGTACACATGGGTAAGGAATACAGCCATGGTACAAACCTTAATTTATGTAAAAGGTAATATTCACGAACCCAACTTTTCAGATGATTTTATAAAATGTATGTTGCATGCATTGAAAAGTAAAAAAAAAAAGACATGAAATGTTTGCGATTTTTTTAACAATTCAACGTCTTGAGGATTTTTTTTTCAGACTATCTGTATATATACAATGTACATTCATATTCATTTAAAATCTGTCCAACTTTCAGCGTCTTCACACGTTAACACGTATCACGGAATGCGAATATTTAAGTCCATACACTCAAATAACGCACCACACACTAAGCATGACTACATGCATACAACTACCCGTTATTAATATGTTATGATAATTCCGCTTTCTTTTACATTTTTTTTTTTTGCGTCTTGTAAAGGGACAGTGACCTTTTAAAAAAAACTGCAAGAATGGAATATACATATGTATATGTTGAATAACTTTGGGTATTTTTTTCCAGTTATGTATATCCATATCAAATTCAATACCGGGGTCGCAACCCAATGGTATTGGTACCTTCACTAATTTATAGATTAGTATGAATATCACTTTTTTTACGCGTGAAAACATATTTTTTTATTCCTTTTGTCCAAATTGAAGCCGTATGTACCTCGGTCGCACTTCCCGTTTTACAACGTAATCAAACGAATTTTTCTGTTATGGTATATATTGTTTTTGAAAATGTCTTTCTACCCAGCAATTATAATTAAATCATACTGTTTTACTGGTACATCAGATTGTATAAAGGGAATATTATAAAACACACTTTTAAGTTTAATATTACACACGCATTTATGCAACAGAAGACTGAAACAGTTTCCCCTTGGGTAGCCCCAAAACCAAATCAAAGCTTTATTTGTGCATGTAACCGTTACACAGAAGAAATATGTAACATATACACAATAGAGCAGGTAGTTTCTCCTTTTAATACTTCCCATCTCTCAATATGACTCTGTAACGCAGTCTTGCGTCATATATTGACCATTTGGCAAATTTTCGCTTAGTAGTTAGGCCTTATCGTGGTGTAACGGTAATACCAGATAGAGTGTTTACAATGGAAACGGCGCTCGCTGCGCATGCGTTGGTAGATGGAAATCCCAATTGAAAGCGTCTGGCTAGACGGTTTGGAATTCCACTAGTTATTTTGAAATTATTTATTTTATGAATACATATCAGCAAAATCCGATCGTCGTAGTCCGTAAGAATACCCACTCGATATGTGTATATAATATTTTGAAAAAAAATATGAAAAAAAGCTTACTTTCGCGGGATGCCCCTTTAATAAAATGGTATGATAATCCTCTATAATCTAATGTGTGTCATTTTTTTCATAATACATGTTTTATTGTTTTTATAATGTCAAAAACTCGGGAAAGTTGTTTGGAACATCCTGTATTTCTACAAGTTATCATTGTTCTAAGTCTAATATAGATATCAAGCCGGCCATGACGTAAATATGTACAAGCTATAGCAATATTTACATTGTAATGCTTTTTATTGTCATTATTTGGCTGCAAAATAACAAAAAAAAAAGATAAATCATTTTTTAAGATTTTGCTTTTTCAAGGCAATGAAATGGCACAAATAAGCCACCAAATATGTATATTTTTTATGTATATATTTTTCTACTATGGTTACCCATATACCTATATACATACGTCTCTGGGTTACCTCTCCACATTACGAAACGTTATGAGAATTTATCTTTTCCGCCATCATCATGTCACAACACACCAGTACTAAGGTGTCTATAGAATAGGTAATCAGGGTTCCCCAGCAGTGAGGCTGCCGTCTACTCTCGGCAAATTTTACGGTCGTCATTATAATCTTCTGTTTACATAATCGATAGTCTTTGTAACAAGTCTCTCTATTTTAGGACTTTTTTTAATTTTTATTTTTTCAATGACGTTTATAAAAATATTTCCATTGGAACATGCATGTATAACTTTCTTTTTCTGAACATTTTCAAATCTACCTTTCGCTTAAAAGAAATTTGTGTTAAAAGTAGATGACATAATTCACAGCTACGGATAAAGCAAACAAAAATATTCAGATGTATTTTTTTATTATTATCATTATAAAAACTGCAATAACATTTCAGACAAAAAAAGAACGTTTTCTTATACGGGGACTTTGCTATAGATTTTTCATGCATATTTCGGGATAAGATAGTTTTATCGCACCCAATGGAGCTACATGTATGTTATAGCCCTAACCAGCTATGCTATATATAGCTGCAATGGTATGTAAACAATTACCCCATAGGTGCCCCGTTAGCCTACACTACCTGGCCACGCGTTCCGATTTGTGACACGCGATAAAATAATCACTATAACAAAAAATATTTCCAAAAATACATACGTATCACCGACTAAAGTTAATCAGGCTTACCTGTGAGAGTTGTCTGGAACCTCTGATCGCTTTTGATGAAGTGAAACACCTGCACAACAGCGAGGATTTCCCGAGAGCTGCCATCTCGGAATCACCTTTGAGGTCAAAGGTCGAAAGCTCATGTTATCTTTATACCACCGGATAATATTGGCGTAAACGCTCGACAAAACCCGGTACATCCCGGTACAGGTTTAACATTTACATTATATATGTATATTTGTAGGAGTAAGACGTTGCTAGGCTTTCGCCTGCATATATATTTGGTCTTTTCTAATTATGACAAAGAAAATCATAAAAGAAAGAACATTAGAAATATCATAAGCCTCACTTGTACGTTAAGTAATGCAGGTGATACAGCTCATGAATGTCTCCCTTTTCTATTCCTAATACACTCCATATCCCATCCTCGAGATCCAGTCGTTTTGCTCGCTGACGCTCTCTGCATCCCTGGAATATGTCGTGGCAACATTTGATGTAAATAAGAAAATTTCGCGGTCACGTAACGGTGAAATTAAACAAAAATGGCAGATTTTGAAGTCGGATGTCGCTCCCTTGTAGTAATAATAGTCTTCATCTGAACTTGATGTCCCTGACTCGTCTTACATATGGTTAGGTATACAGGGACCTGAGAATTTGTTACAGCTAGTTTTGGACCTAAACTAGGGTGTCTAGAGTAATTTTACACTTTGTGTGTGTGTGTGGGGGGGGGGGGTTAAGATCAATTTTCGATAAAAATGCCCCCTTTGTCAATGGTCATAAAGGCTAAAGGGTGGAAAGCTTTCCAGGTCGAAAAATCGATCCTTACCTACCTTTCTTGCATCGAATCACTTTTTCATAGAAAATGCATTTTGGCGTGACTACGACTACACGCGCTGGCCTTTCGCTGTCATTGGATGGCGGTTTTCCCTCTAAATATAGGCCTCCAGTGACAGCAAAAGGCCGGCGCGTGAAGTGTCAGACAAGCTATGCAAAAGTGCCAGACAAGCCGACGAAAACTTTGAGAAACTATTTCCAAGTCTGGTGTCAGGGCCAGAGGAAACTCGGCCTACTGTTTCCAAGTCTGGTGTCAGGGACAGAGGAAATTCGGACTACTATTTCCAAGTCTGGTGACAGGACCAGAGAAAAGTCGGACTACTATTTCCAAGTCTGGTGTCAGGACCAAAGGAAACTCGGACTACTATTTCCAATCTGGTGTCAGGGCCAGAGGAAACTCGGCCTACTATTTCCATGTCTGGTGTCAGGGTCAGAGGAAACTCGGCCTACTATTTCCATGTCTGGTGTCAGGACCAGAGGAAACTCGGGCTACTATGGAAAAGTCTTGAGACAGAGCCAGAGGAAACTCGGACTACTATTTCCAAGTCTGGTGTCAGGGCTAGAGGAAACTCGGCCTACTATTTCCAAGTCTGGTGACAGGGACAGAGGAAACTCGGACTACTATTTCCAAGTCTGGTGTCAGGGACAGAGGAAACTCGGACTACTATTTCCAAGTCTGGTGTCTGGACCAGAGGAAACTCGGACTACTATTTCCAAGTCTGGTGTCAGGGACAGAGGAAACTCGGACTACTATTTCCAAGTCTGGTGACAGGACCAGAGAAAAGTCGGACTACTATTTCCAAGTCTGGTGTCTGGACCAGAGGAAACTGTTAATTCACTATAAATGACTCTACTGACTCCAATGCTGTCTTCCCGCCATTTTATTTCATCACTCTACAACAATCATATCTCCTTCGAGTAAGAGTTCCAATCTGGGGAAGTAACTGTTGGTAATGTCAGTATATGAGTTACTTCCCTTGCACTGTCATATGAGATCAACATTAATTACAATTTTCTTTTCTTTTTTTTTTTCTCTTTTTCTGGAGTTATGGTTATTATTATATTTTAGAGAAATTAATTAAGTAGGGGAATAAACAAATTAGAAATGAGTCAATCATGAAAATGTTCAAGTTCATACACTAACAAGATCAATTAAGTGACCATCACTGGGTTAGACTATCCTCCGGTCACGGGGATTATTATGCCCCAACAAACTAAGTGTATCACACAAATTCCTCTGGCATTTTCCCTCTTTGCAACACATTCAATAACTCAATTCCTGATGCTCCTCTTTTTGTCAGAGAATTAGCAAGCTGTATCCTTCCTGGACACCATTTGACCTCGACACAGTTATGATCTTTCATCTCCACAATAGCAGCAATGTCGATCCTCAGACGTTTGTCATCAACAAGTTTAGTTGATTGAAGTGCTTCAACTACACTCTTATTGTCTATGAACGCAGTGATCGGTAATTTGGTCTCCTGCATCCCACAAATGTCTTCATACACTTTCCGGTAGTACAGTGCTGATTCAAGTCCTTCCTGTAAGCTTAAAGCCTCAACAGCAATGGTGGACCTCACAACTCTTTTAATTTTGTTGGACTTCCAGTGAATTGGACAACAATTTCCGAGCCTATCTTTAAACCAAACAATGTGCGCTCCCGTGCTACCTCTGCTGTTATTGATATTTCCTAAAGCTGCATCACTGAACATTACGATCTCCCAGTCCCTGGTGGGGTTCCCTTGCAAGGAAGGAAACAACTGTACTGGCCTTATATCCTTCAACTTTCCTATAGCTTTTATAGCTCGTAATAAGTCACTCACAAGTGCTGCAGAAAGTTTTGTACTTAAATCCACCAGTTCAAAAGCCATGTCAGGTCGTGATCCTTGCACTGCCCAGTTTAACTGACCAACTAACCTGCGATACTGTGACTGTTCACCTTCAGTAAGTTCGCCTTGCTTTTGGGAAGCACGTATTGGGTCTATCTGTGGGTGATCCAGTTGCTCCATATACATGGAGTGATCAAGTATGATTCCATCTGTGTTTTGTTTTATGTGGAAACCAATGTATTTGAAATTTCCTTCCTCCACTTTACCAGCAAGAAATCGCTCTCTAAGCCTGCAAATCATTTCCTCAAATGCTTCATTGCCCGCATGTAGAAAATCATCAACATGGCAACATATGATTCCGACCAGGGTTCCATCCTTTATTAATGTGAATACTGCAGGGTCAAGCTGTAACTGTCTACACCCAAGTTTTATAAGCTCATCTTTCACACTCAAGTAGAACTGTCTTGCTCCATCCTTGAGTCCGTATAAGCCATGTTGGAGTTTCCAAATTATACCTTTTGTTGCGTCACTTTCTGCTGGTGGTTTGATAAATACCTCTCGATCCAGCTCTTTTCCTTGTAGGAATGCTGACTTGATATCTGTAGTTTTGACTTTCCAATGTTTACTTGCTGCAACAGTAAGGAAAATTCTCATTGCTCCCTTTCCTACAGTTGGGCTATCTTTAGGTATAAACGACTGTTCTTCAAAACCTCTAGCCACAAGTCTTGCTCTTGGGTTACCGTCTTTATTTGTTATCACCCATCTTGTAGATATGGTATTTTGCCCATGATCTTCCACTTCAGTATATGTTTCAAACTGCCGCAACTTCTGTAATTCAGCTTGTTTAGCTGTTTCAATGCTAGGATTTAGTTCATCAGTTGCAATCTGTACTTCATCTTCACTATCCAATGTTTTCCATTCTACACGGCCTAAGTCCACACTTTTCATTTCATTACTGACATCATCTTGTACATTATACCATGTTTTGTTTCTTCCTGTTGCCTTGCCTGCCCTACTGATTATTGTAGCACTGGTCCATTCCTCAGATGCTGGCATCTTGTATTGAATATGTAAATTCTCTTTGACACGACCTTGACCTTGAGTGAGACTAGGATTCTCATCATCATCACTTGTATCATTGTCTGGTTTACCTGTGACTGTTTCTGATACAATCTGGTGAAATTTTGTTGGGCCCTTCTGACTTCCTGTAGAATCAGTAATACTTTCATCACGATCTTCATTTGAAATTCCATCTTTGACATGCCCTTTCACTTTACACAGCCTGTTGGGTGATACTCGGACAAAAACACCACCATGTCTCACGAACACAACTTTACCGTCCTGGAACACAACCTTTCCAGGTCCAAGCCAGCGCTCCCTCCCTTCTCGTTTGTAGAATACGCTGTCACCATTTTCAAACACCTGTTCTGCTGCCCTCACTTTTGACCGCAAGGCTCGCCTTATCCTTTCGTCAGCCTCTGTTTGTATGTAAGCCTTCCGTGTTTCATGCAAGGCATTCAAGTGCTTGAAAAATATCTCACTCGTTGTGCTCCCTTCTAAGGCTGGTAACTCTGCTTGCATGATGTTAGGTAGGTTAGGATTCTTTCCAAACACAAGCTGGTGGCTGCTGAAGCCATTCCACATTTGCAGCGAGTTTTTCGCCATGTTGGCCCAGGCTAAAAGAGTTTCAGGCTCTACTTTTGAATGTTCGGCTGCTAATTTAACAAACATCATGTCAGTGATTGCATGTACTCGTTCACACAAACCATTTTGAAAAGGACTCATTCCTGCTGTAGTGCACACGCGCACGTTCAAGATTGAAGTGACCTCCCGCATTTCCTCTGAGTTGAACTCTCCTCCATTGTCAGTCATCAATGCACCCATGACTCCAAATACCCCGACCCAGTTCTTCATCAAGGCATCAATTACATTGCTGGGTTTCTTTCTGGTGATGAAAACAGAAACTGTGTATCTAGACCACATGTCAATCATATGCAGTATCCATTTGTCGTTGTAATGCTTGAGATCCATTGACACTTTTTCGTTGAACTCTCTAGCCATTGGTAATGCTACAACCGGCCTCGGTGGGGTCTTGGCATAGACCTTACAAAGTTCACAATTTGTGTCTATTTCAGATAGGTCCTCATCATACTCTTCATGCCATGCTCCAGCATCCTTCAACAATGCTACCAGTCTCTTCTTTGGAGGATGAGCAAACTGACGGTGAAGCTTCAACAAGGTTGATTTCCGTTTCTCTGGGCTGAGTTCTTCAATTTTTACAGCATTCACTTCCTCAACAGGAAGTGTCTCTGTTTTGTCAATTGGGATGCAATAATGGCCAGATGATGTGAGATTCAAAGCTACTTCTTCTCCCATAATCACAGCGGTGTCATTCTCCAAGTCCATTTTAACCCCAGCTTTTTTCATAGCTGACCTTGACAGTAACAAAGGAATGTCTGAGTCCACCACATCTGTTCTGACTGTTACCTGTTTTCCTACCATGCACATGGGAAGAACATATTCACCATCTGATTTTATCTTCGTTCCTCCACCAAACTTGAAAACTCTGTGTCCTTCCTCACTAATCACTTTCATACGGTCCTCATCGCTGAGTGAGTCTAGATAAGTTTGTAACCAAGTCTTTCCACATACTGTACTACTACAAGCACTGTCTAACACAGCACAATTGCGTGCATCAGCACCAAGTTGTATGATGTCCTCCTTGTGATACCCTGTGAACAATACTGCCTGTTCTTCTTCTTCCGCAACATTCACTTTTGCCATGTTTTCCCAGCTGTCGGGACATTTAGCTATAAGATGGCGAAATGACCCACATGACCGACATGTAAGAACTTTTCCATCAGGCCCTGTAGGGTTTATGTTCTTGACTCCTCGTTGGGATGATTGAAATCCTCTCCCACTCCCCCTGTTCTGACGCCCACCTCTTCTGTATCCATAGTTCCCTCTTTTCACATACCCTGCAGCCAACAATGCTTCCTCATTTTCTGCCAAGAAAGTTGGTTCAAGCTTGATACTTGGTGTGTCACTTTTAACATGACTGCCTTCCCCCTTAAACTTTTTCAAGGATGTTTTAGCTTGCTCATATAGGGTGTCACGATTTTCATAGTTCATGCCTGTCAAAACCAACATTTTTTCCTCTTTTGTGATGTTTGCTTTCCTTAGTAACTTGAAGGCTAAGATTTCTGACGGGTATTTCATATTTTTTTCTCGATCCTTCGGTATTTACTATCAAAGGTAGCTATGAAATCATTTACTGACTGACCTTCACTTTTTGTTAGATCCTCAAATTCCTCAAATTTTTCCAAACTGTCTGCAAGATCATCTTTGGCTAGATGTTTGTCAAGAAATGTAACCAGTGTTCCAAATCCAGTTTCCTGTTTTAAGTCATCTAGAGATATTTGATCAAACACTTTCTCACGGATTCTTTGTTCACAATCCTCTGGCAGACTGAGAGCAATAGCAACACCCCTTTTAGCTTTGGCAAGCTCTGTTATTTCATTCCAGGCTAACAGTTCCTGTTTGTAAAGTTCATAAGATTTCCCTTTATGGAAAGTTGGTGGATTCACTTTAGTTGTCATTTTCTCCTCTCACTAGGCACTACTCTTTAACTCTGTTAGAATTCTCCAATGAGTTGTTCAGGTACACTTTTCTCCCAAAAACAGCCACAGTTCGCTCTGCTACCACTGTTAATTCACTATAAATGACTCTACTGACTCCAATGCTGTCTTCCCGCCATTTTATTTCATCACTCTACAACAATCATATCTCCTTCGAGTAAGAGTTCCAATCTGGGGAAGTAACTGTTGGTAATGTCAGTATATGAGTTACTTCCCTTGCACTGTCATATGAGATCAACAGAAACTCGGACTACTATTTCCAATCTGGTGTCAGGGCCAGAGGAAACTCGGCCTACTATTTCCATGTCTGGTGTCAGGACCAGAGGAAACTCGGGCTACTATGGAAAAGTCTTGAGACAGAGCCTGAGGAAACTTGGGCTACGCACGACATCATGATATAGTAAAAGACATTGGGGAAGAAATATCCATTTTCCTCGGAATGACTTTTGTAGCATCTGTACAAGCTAAATCGCAAAACTTAGCAAAGATTGCCGATTGGGAACTTTTCAATTTGGATACGTGTTGGGAATTCTACCAAATAGAAGTGCATTGTCCTATATGTCCAAGCAGAACGAGAATTGTCTATTGCCCTATATAATCAAATGTTACTTTCTTAAAGGACTCACACAACTAAGTACAGTGATTCTGAGTAATTTAAATAGGTAATTGTTGACCTGTTCTGCATTGGATGAAACCTATAGATACAAATATATTTTACTTTACAAAAATATATACTTTTGGTATGGCGGATTGATATGGGGTCAAAAGTTAGAGAGTGTTCCCGTCCCATTTCACTGGCCATGGTTTGACATGTAAATTTCCGGTTGTCTGAAGCAGACGCCTGTAGCGAGCTTAAATGCCTGTAAAGTCCTCATAAAAATGCCATTTGAAGCTTTTGTCATGTATGTATCTGTGAATTTAGGCAGTTAATTGACACAAGTGTTGGACTTCAAATATTAAAGTTATTAGCTTGAAAGCTTAGTAATAACATATAGTAAATTATATACACTGTACATATATAGTTGTGTGAGTCCATATAATTACAGCACGGACTTGAATTTCTGTGATTAGAGTCATTATTACAATCTGTATAACTCATCAGATCTCTCGTTTAACAATTATACCAATGAAGTATAAAAAGGGTGTTTCTACACAGACTTTTTTAAACAAAACTTGTCATTTTGTCAAATATTATATTTTAGGGGTTTTTTAACTAGAAATCAATGAAAGAAATATACTTTTGTGAATTTTTTTCTGTTTAAAATGATGATATATAATATGTATTTATATACATATATATTTCATTCAATTTGTACGGATATATACGCAATATATACTGTGAGCTGATAACTTATTACAACTATATGTTTACTACAAAGTTAAGGTGTTAAGAGTAATTTACCTGTTTTGAATCGACTTAACGAATACCGGTGTGTCCTGTTTCTCGAAAATCAATTTAAATCCTTTACACATCGGTTTAGGGATACATAACTAGCAGTATAAAGTTCACAATGCCCCAATGAAATATCTAATCAAATAATACACATGTCTTTATATTTATTTACTATTATTATTGGCTAGCCTATTATAAATTTCCGGATCTGCCAGAACCGTCAGCGGACTCTACGATTAGACAAACAAATATGGCCGCATGCTGTAGAGTAAAAGGCATGAACACATTCAAGATTTTGTTTTTCAGTATATTTCTTCTTATTTATGTCAACGCAGATGATCATTTGGCGTCGAAGTTAAAGGCTGATGGATATGAAAGGATGAGGTATCATTGATACTGTAGATTTGTAAACACAAGTTGTTCACGTTCCGAAATAGCAATCGTCAAGATGACCAGTGATCGTTTACTCACCGTCATGGTGTATTGTTAGTCTTCGCTATACTCCTTCGGAAAACTGCTCATTTTGATCAAGTCGTTTATAATTCTTCTGAATTTTGCTTATCGTGTATGAATATATCAGTCAAAAGTTGTGTAGGTGAGATTTTGTAATACAGACGCAGTGATCAATCTACAATTATTTTTCCATGGGTCCTTTTCATGTGTATTGCGAAAAACAATGGGTCCCACAATGTTAAATTTAACCACTTCCAGAAATTCAATGGGTCCTTTAAAAATTATTCGAGTACAGGATGCAATATGCGCACGTAGATTTATCACTGCAGACGTTGTCTGGTGGCTCTCAGTGGCAGTTCATCTCTTCATAAGTTTTCAATACGCCATCAATACTGATGATTAAGGATCTGGATCTGCTTGTTTGACTTTTAGGGCTTTCTCGGCGAAAAACGTCGGGAGGTGACTGGTGTCTTCTCATAGAAATCATGATTTACTGCAGAATATAGCATGGTCCAACCCATATCATTTTTCACTTCATACATTGTAAAACACCTCCCTTTCTAGAGTTATTCCCCTTGTACTTAAGTTTTCTAAATTATTTGATAACACCAGTGTGCGAAAGTAATTCATGAAGTCCCGTAGACAATAGGTCTATGGACATTTCAAATTGCATTGACCAAACAAAAATTCTGTAGACTGAATTTTTCCATCAGTGTCGATGAACCGCTTAAAACAGAGTGATCTCCCCTCCTTCAATGCGTGAATAAAAACTTATTTGCAACGACAAATTCAGCCAAACAAACCAGGAAATGAACAACATGCAAGAGAAATGTAATTGATATGATTTATTCAAAGAGTTTTGATACTTTTCGACATTCATGAGCAATTGCTTAGACATCAGGTCTACCATACTAGCATTTTGCATAGACCAACAGGTTTTCCTGTGGCCTCGGTCTATCGTTACTTTCGCACACTGTAACACAAAATATTTGATATTATTAGCTCACCTGGTCCGAAGGACCGAGGTGAGCTTATGCCATACCTTGGCGTCCGTCGTCCGTCAACAATTTCTTTAAACGACTTCTCCTCCATAACCACTGATAGGAAATCAACCTAATTTGGCAGGAAGCATCCTTGGGTGGCGAGGATTCAAAATTGTACTAATGGTGGGACTGACCCCCTAGGGGGCTGAGGGGCGGGGCCAAAAGGGGTTATTTAGCTATGTCGGTATAAGCGACTTCTTCTCCATAACCACTGTTGGAAATCTGCCTTATTTGGCAGAAAGTATCCCTGGGTGCTCAGGTTTCAAAATTGTACTCATGGTGGGACTGACCCCCTAGGGGGCTGAGGGGTGGGGGCCATAAAAAATTATTTAGCTATATTGATATTAGCGACTTCTTCTTCATAACCACTGATTGGTAATCAACCTTATTTGGCAGGAACTATCCCTAGGTGCTCAGGATTCCAAATTGTACTCATGGTGGGACTGACCCCCTAAAGGGCTGAGGGGCGGGGCCAAAAACCGTTATTTAGCTTTATTGGTTTAAGCGACTTCTTCTCCATAACCACTGAATGGTAATCAACCTTATTTAGCAAGAAGCATCCTTAGGTGCCCAGGATTCCAAATTGTACTAATGGTGGGACTGATCCCCTAGGGGGCTGAGGGGTGGGGCCAAAAAGGGTTATTTAGCTATATTGGTTTAGTTGACTTCTTCTCAAAAACCACTGATTGGAAATGAGCCTTAATTATTTGGCAGGAAGCATCCCTAGGTGCTCAGGATTCCAAATTGTACTCATGGTGGGACTGACCCCCTAGGGGGCTGAGGGGCGGGGCCAAAAACCGTTATTTATTTATATTGGTTTAAGCCACTTCTTCTCCATAACCACTGATTGGTAATCAACCTTATTTGGTAGGAACTATCCCTAGGTGCTCAGGATTCCAAGTTGTACTCATGGTGGGACTGACCCCCTAAAGGGCTGAGGGGCGGGGCCAAAAACCGTTATTTAGCTATATTGGTTTAAGCGACTTCTCAATAACCACTGATTGGAAATCAACCTTATTTGGTAGGAACCATCCCTAGGTGCTCAGGATTCCAAATTGTACTCATGGTGGGACTGACCCCTAGGGGGCTGAGGGGTGGGGTCAAAAAGGGTTATTTAGCTATATTGGTTTAAACGACTTCTTCTCCATAACCATTGATTGGAAATGAGCCTTATTTGGCAGGAAGCATCCCTAGGTGCTCAAGATTTAAAATTGTTTTACTAATGGTGGGACTGACCCCCTAGGGGGCTGAGGGGCGAGCCAAAAAGAAAATATTTTATCATGATTACCTAGATACCAATGTATCCAGGTGAGCGATACAGGCCCTCTGGGCCTCTTGTTTATTCCTACGGAACCAGGACCTCCAAACTCTAGATACAGACAATACCATTTTGCCTGATCATGCTCATTAGTACTGGAAGGCATATAAATATAAAGTCACTTGTCAAGTATCAGTACGTATATATACTGTTGTACGTTACTGTACGTTCACTGTATATTGTATGGGCATGTAGATCTAATGGTGTAAAAGATGTGCATTGATAAGGTTGGTCCCATTAAAGCAGCAGAAAAAATGTTATTAATTATATAATATGCAACAAAATGATTTTCTCTATGCGTTCATCCTATGTTAATTTTGTTTTTGTAAGGTGTGGCTATTCGTTGACGACCCTATGGACGGCTGAGCTTGCCCACTCCCCGTTTGCCTCAGCGCCATTGATTGCGGACGTAAATGGTGATGGGTCTCTTGACATAGTAGCTACACCATTCAGTGAGAGTATGTCTGTGATTAGTGCCCAGACAGGCAAGGTTTTGTCAGAGTCCAAATGGCCAGCCCACAACCTGGATAATTCCATATATGCCAGTCCACTTCAGGTATGGTACTGCATGTCCTCTTAGTCGGGTTAAAGCATCGATTGGGATAGATATGAATTGACTCAGACAAAATGTAGTGTGAAAATAGTGAAGTTTCTCACTATTCATGATTTTATTTTGATGGTTAAGGCCCATGTATTTATGTAAAACGAGAGTTAAATACCTTATCTGACCTCTGCATATAGCACCAAGAATGAATTCAGCTTTATATAGGAAAACATGAATGGTAATTAGATATTTTGCTGATCCACTGATTTGTAAAACACTGTCATCAAACAGGCCATCAACATGGATAACCACTCGACCACTCTGAGAGCTGTACATGTGCTGTATCAGTATCTGTATGAACAGGAACTCAGATATGATAAGACAAAATAACTTTGCATCTACTTTCAGTTTGATGTTCTACTTTCAGTTTGATGTTCTACTTTCAGTTTGATGTTGATGGTGATGGTATGCTAGATTTGCTGTTCACAATGGCCTCAGGGGAATTACTGTTTTATCGACCAGATGGAACCAGATTTAAACATAAAAAGTATCAGGTCTGTATCTATTAGACATAAAAGTATCAGGTCTGTATCTATTAGACATAAAAGTATCAGGTCTGTATCTATTAGACATAAAAGTTTCAGGTCTGTATCTATTATATGGCATTAGATGCATACCTTACTGAGAGAAGCCTTAAGATTATGTAAAGGTTTGTATGGAGTCATATTTATCATGGAAACAGAAAACTGAATTATTAGCACAGTTACTCTGTTACAAAGAGTATCACACGTGTATAAGATCTATCAACACCAGTTAACACCAGAAACAGTAGAAAGGAATTCGGTTTTGAGTATCACACATGTATAAGATCTATCAACACCAGTTAACACCAGAAACAGTAGAAAGGAATTCGGTTTTGAGTATCACACGTGTATAAGATCTATCAACACCAGAAACAGTAGAAAGGAATTCGGTTTTGAGTATCACATATGTATAAGATCTATCAACACCAGTTAACACCAGAAACAGTAGAAAGGAATTCGGTTTTGAGTATCACACGTGTATAAGATCTATCAACACCAGAAACAGTAGAAAGGAATTCGGTTTTGAGTATCACACGTGTATAAGATCTATCAACACCAGTTAACACCAGAAACAGTAGAAAGGAATTCGGTTTTGAGTATCACACGTGTATAAGATCTATCAACACCAGTTAACACCAGAAACAGTAGAAAGGAATTCGGTTTTACTTCTTAGATTTCAATTACAATACTAGATAAGGAACTAGTCATGCACTGGTAATGTGACTCATTTTTAGCTCGCCTGTTTGAAGAACAGGGAGAGCTATTGCAATACTCCCTGTGTGAGCGTCAGCATTAATAGTTAAGAAGAATCGGGGCTTTTTCTGGGTAAATTGGGAAAAGGCCCCTGAGTGAAATTGGGAAAAATTAACGACGAATCAACAAATAATACAATGTAATTTAATCAGATAAAAGCAATAAAATGACAATATTTCTTTTCAAATAGCTTCTTTTTCAACTGACGCAGATGTTCAGTTTTAAAATGCAAAAAAAAAAAAAAATTTTTTTTTATCTAACATCAGATTGGGAAAAAAGTCCTTTAATTGGGAAAGATGAAGCCTAAATCTCATTGGGAATGGGGCCGAATTTCTGCCCCTGAGAGACCCCAGAAAAAGCCCTGAGAATGGTTGAGTCCGTTAGTAACAATAAGTCCTACATCAACCAAACTTACCTGCTTGCTGTGTTTAGGATACACAGCACATGCTAACATTCGGATGCTGAATTTGACCTATATTTTCTGCTTGAATGACCATGCTTGCAGGCTAGAGTGACTACATTAAGGTAGTAAATATAAAAATTAAGAATTATGTGTGTACAGGCGAGCATTGGGTGGCTTTGACACCATCTCTGTTTTTCTTTGTTTATGAGGGTCGCAGAAATTTTGATGCACAAAATATTCTTTCTTTGCAGTTTGTCAATATTTAGTCATAAGAATTGGATCTCCGTAGTTTCGGAAAAATGAACTCAAAAGCATTTTTAGCTAGCTTTTCGTTGAGATGAGTGTATCCTATACCCCAAGCGTCAGCATCGGTGTCCGCAGGATCTGTGTTATGTTAATTAAGAAGCATGGTTGAGGTCAGTTGTGACTGTACTGTAAGTCTTATGTCACCAAAAAGTCAATATGATTTATACAATTTCTGGGTTGTGAGGTTGATGTAGAATTGATGTGAGCTTGGTAATCTTTGATTACCTGTTTGTTGTATTAGATGTAACATGTTTTATTTGTGACAGATGTTAAATGTTTGGGTTTTTTTGTCAGGTTGCTCCAATATTTGTGTCGAGGACCTGGTACACTGAAATGATATCCGTACACTACCATGACATCGACAGATATGTTACCACTGACCCACCAAGTGTGCCGGTATGTTCTAATATTTCTTAAATAAAAAATGTATTTAAAGATATCAAGAAATTTATGTGAATAACTTTTTAAAAGGGTCTAACAGGAGAGGAAAGACTGGGCTGCAAACCCAGGACCTACTGAAGCCTAGATGGACGCTCAAACAAATGCTACTGATCGGTCAGGTTGCTGTCAATCAATCCAAACTCCACTACATTCCTCTTGCCTTTTCTAAGTCTTCAGGGGAGGGGGTGGGGGGCTCAACTATATCCCAACCCAGGTAAGGTAAACACCTTGTCAAACATGCACCAAACAAATTCTTGAATCAAGTGTTGGCCACAGGCGGTACCACTGTAAAAGGAGAGAAAAAATTGCACAACCAGACAGGTTCTAACCTGGGACCTTCCCAACTCAAACAGATGCTCAACCAATTAAACTATCTGGTCACCAAGGATCAACACAGTCCAGTTCTACTACAAAAGGAATGGAAAAAAACAGAATCTTGCCATCATACCCTGTATAAAAAAATTGTGGATGTAAGCATCTAATTTCATCAATGTAACTAACCCTTGGTTTTGTTAACCTTATTAGGTCATCTGTTTCGAAGGGTCAGGATGACCTATAGCCATTGTGCACTGATTTTTGGCCTGCTGCATGCATAGATGAAAGGTTACCAAGTTTGTTTCAATGAATGACCTTGATCCATTTTCAAGGTCACAGGTGTCAAATATGTTAAAATCTTCTAGAAGCTTCTTTTCCATAACTGAAAGGCCCAGTGTACTGATATTTGGCCTGTATTGTGCTTAAATGAAGGGCTACCTTGTTTGTTAAATTGAATGACCTTGACCCATGTCCAAGGTCACAGCAGTCAAATATAAATATCTTAGCAATAACCAACAAATATTATACATGAATCTATAGTCGGATGACTGTTACCACAGTGCTACCCGAACTGAGAACTGCCCAGGTGTATAAAGTCCTACCACTCAGCCGTTCACTTGTATCACAGCGATGTCAAACTCCTATAGTTGCTATTTTTAGATTGGTATAGCTGTGACCAGTCCCTGCGAGCTGTAAACTTTCATCTGTTGGATAATCGGGCTACTCGTGATCGGTAGTGAAACCACTCAAAATAAAAACAATATGAATATGAGTTGAGAACATCTTAATATATTTGTACAAAGGATACAGTCAGATATTTGGATCATTCATTGACAAATGCTGGTTATTTTTCATAATTGTTAAACAGCTTTCAATTACACATAGCACGGACTTAGATTCTAAGTCCATGCACATAGTATATATAGCCACACAACCTAAAATAATTTTCCAGCTCCCGATTTGGAATGTCACCAAAAGACCGTGACTACGGCCAGCTCCGGTAAAGTCTCTGCAAAAACGGGATTGTTTCAGAGACGGTGTCTCATTGCTGTAGCTTTTTTAGTTACTGGTACCTACAACTGACGTTCTTTTCACTTTAATTTAGGGTGCGATAAATTACCACTTGCAATTTTGGGACACGCAGATTTCGACACTCCCGTCTGTTTTGATATTTCCCCGAACGAAATACCTTTAGCATAAAGACGGATAATGGTGTTCCTTGAATTACTATCTGAAGATGTTCCATGTTGATAAACACGACCCTCCGAAAGTGTTTTCATCCATTACTGCCAATCAGAATCAAGCGGCCGGAGCCTGAGGCGAGCGGGCACCTGTTTTTATCGATAGACGTTTTGTCGTTCTCAACACTGAAAATGTTACCTGTACGCTGTCATTGTGCAGTCGCTACATCTAATCTAAAAATAGAACCGATATGAGTTTGACACCGCTCTGTGATACAAGGGAACGGCTGAGCGGTAGGAGTTTATACTCCTGGGCCGTTCTCAGTTCGGGTAGCACTGCAGTAAGGCCCATTGGGCCTCTTGTTTAACTAACTGTCAGTTTTGTTTACCTTATGTAACTGACCATTGCTTTTGTTTACCTAGAATGACCAGTATATTGCTGTTGACCCTCACATCCTAGCCACACCTGTTCTGGTGGACCTGAATAATGACGGACGATTGGAGGAACTGGTCATACCAGTGTCTTACTTCTACGAGGAGGATGACTACAGGTAAGGTGATATTTATACAGGTATAAGTTACCTGGAGTAGAGGATCTGGTCATACCAGTGTCGTACTTCTACGAGGAGGATGACTACAGGTAAGGTGATATTTATACAGGTATAAGTTACCTGGAGTATAGGATCTGGTCATACCAGTGTCCTATTTCTACGAGGAGGATGACTACAGGTAAGGTGATATTTATACAGGTATAAGTTACCTGGAGTAGAGGAACTGGTCATACCAGTGTCTTACTTCTACGAGGAGGATGACTACAGGTAAGGTGATATTTATACAGGTATAAGTTACCTGGAGTATAGGATCTGGTCATACCAGTGTCGTACTTCTACGAGGAGGATGACTACAGGTAAGGTGATATTTATACAGGTATAAGTTACCTGGAGTAGAGGAACTGGTCATACCAGTGTCTTACTTCTACGAGGAGGATGACTACAGGTAAGGTGATATTTATACAGGTATAAGTTACCTGGAGTATAGGAACTGGTCATATCAGTGTCCTACTTCTACGAGGAGGATGACTACAGGTAAGGTGATATTTATACAGGTATAAGTTACCTGGAGTAGAGGAATTGGTCATACCAGTGTCCTACTTCTACGAGGAGGATGACTACAGGTAAGGTGATATTTATACAGGTATAAGTTACCTAGAGTAGAGGACCTGGTCATATCAGTGTCCTACTTTTATGAAGAGGATGACTACAGGTATGGTGGTTTAAACACTTTTGAAGCAATTTTTTTTTTGCACATCATACTGGCATAAATAATGGTATCACTTTTTAGCCCACCGTCATCAGATGGTGGGCTATTCAAATCACCCTGGGTCCGTGGTTTTTCGTCCGTCCGTTGTCCCTCCGTCCCTCCTTAAACTATTCTTATTATCGCTATTTCTGGAGAAGTACTGAATGGATCTTACACAAATTTCATATGTAGGTTCCCCTTAGTGCCTAGTTGTGCCCTTTTGATTTTGAGACTGATCTGAAAATCAAAATGGCTGAAAAGCAGTCATCTTGGATTTTGCGATTGAAAGATATCCCTATTTCTTAGAAAATACTTTATGGATCTTCCTAAAATTTCATATGTAGGTTCCTTTGGTCCTAATAGTTGTGTTACTTTTATTTGGGATTGATCAGAAAAAATGCCCATAAGCTATCATCTTTCAAATAATGCTTTTTCTTGAGAGGAACTCTCAAATTTTAGATACAGTACCTGATAATAAAAATTAAATGTTTGAAAGAAAAAAGGAGGAAAAGATCCCACTTTTTAAGAACATGATAAATGAAGATTGCAGAGGGCGCCAAGATCTTCCTGGAATCTCTTGTTTTTCACAATATACCAAGTGATTTTCATCAAAATTAGTGAAAGCGTTATAGAAGATAGACTACAAAGTGTATATCTAGAACCTGACCTATTTTACTTATATAACACAAGGTGATTGAGTATTGATGTCTCAGCAGGTTCCCCCACCAGCTGGAGAAACACAAGATGGGTAACTTCACCGACTTGGAGCGATATGTTGTGGCTGGAGTAACAGTTGTAAACCTGACATCCTTGACCCCACTCTGGACTAGAGTACTCGACCTTACACAGGTAAGAATACCACCTTGTCCTGGCCGGAGTAACAGTTGTAAACCTGACATCCTTGACCCCACTCTGGACTAGAGTACTCGACCTTACACAGGTAAGAATACCACCTTGTCCTGGCCGGAGTTACAGTTGTAAACCTGACATCCTTGAACCCACTCTGGACTAGAGTACTCGACCTTACACAGGTAAGAATACCACCTTGTCCTGGCCGGAGTAACAGTTTTAAACCTGACATCCTTGACCCCACTCTGGACTAGAGTACTCGACCTTACACAGGTAAGAATACCACCTTGTCCTTGCCGGAGTTACAGTTGTAAACCTGACATCCTTGAACCCACTCTGGACTAGAGTACTCGACCTTACACAGGTAAGAATACCACCTTGTCCTGGCCGGAGTAACAGTTTTAAACCTGACATCCTTGACCCCACTCTGGACTAGAGTACTCGACCTTACACAGGTAAGAATACCACCTTGTCCTGGCCGGAGTTACAGTTGTAAACCTTATGTCCTTGACCCCACTTTGGATGAGAGTACTCGACCTTACACAGCTAAAACTACCACTTGACCCCACTCTGGATGAGAATACTCGACCTTGCACAGGTAAAACTAACACTTGACCCCACTTTGAATGAGAGTACTCTAGCTACCTTACACAGCTAAAACTACCACTTGACCCCACTCTGGATGAGAATACTCGACCTTACACAGGTAAAACTACCACTTGACCCCACTCTGGATGAGAGTACTCTACCTTACGCAGGTAAAACTACCACTTGACCCCACTCTGGATGAGAATACTCGACCTTACACAGGTAAAACTACCACTCGACCCCACTCTGGATGAGAGTTCTCTACCTTATGCAGGTAAAACTACCACCTACAGTTTGTGTATGCCTTTTGTTCCAGGTCGTGTCTGTGTTTCCTGCCTACAACTTGTTCTCCCCGACAGTGGCTGACCTGGACAGTGAGGGCGGGACTCTGGAAGTTGTCTTGGGAACGTCAGCCGGCCGAATATATGTGTTTGATCACCTGGGAGTGACTAGGAAGGGCTGGCCAGTCACAGCCAACAGTGTCCACGGCCAGGTCTGTACCTCATCAACTCGAGATCTGATTCTTTCATTGTTTCCATATGAGACTGGTCCCTCCATTGTTTAGATATGACATGTGACTTTCATTGTACTTCCAATTGTGCATTCCTTAAGCAGTATTCATGTACTTAGAAACAACAAGATATAAGCATCGGCTTGATGTATTACTGTTAATGTGCAATACAAAAAGTAGAACAGAAGAGTGCTCTATATTTTAAAAATATTTCAGCACTCTCCTGCTTCAACTTCCTACATGTTCTATACGTGGCATACCATAGATTTCTGGATTGATATGACTACCAGAATTACCAGTCTGATAAAACTAACGTTTTCCACATTAAGATATTATCGAACCATGCCTATGTGTATATGTGACATACAAACAAGTGTTACAAGGCTTTCTTTACAACAACGGACGATCTAAACATAGTAGTATCTTATGAAACAGTTTAATTATATTGCTGGGATTTGTATAGCGTTTATCTGATACTGATATAATTTTGACTTCTGTAGATCACATTATCAGATGTGAATGGTGATGAGCGATTAGACATGGTTGTCGTGGACACTAGTGGTAATGTACAGTGTCTCAGTGTAGATGGCAGCACTGTCTGGGAAGCGGAGATATCGGGGACTTCCTCTCCTGGCAGCCGGTTATATGACATAAATGAGGACTCTGTCTTGGATGTCATTATCACCACCAATGATGGGTAAGATCTGTGTTTCCCTGGTAAGATCTAGCTGTGTTTCCCTCGTAAGATCTGTGTTTCCCTGGTAAAATCTGTGTTTCCCTGGTAAGATCTGTCTTTCCCTGGTAAGATCTGTGTTTCCCTGGTAAGATCTGTGTTTCCCAGGTAAGATCTGTGTTTCCCAGGTAAGATCTGTGTTTCCCTGGTAAGATCTGTGTTTCCCTGGTAAGATCTGTGTTTCCCTGGTAAGATCTGTGTTTCCCTGGTAAGATCTGTGTTTCCCTAGTAAGATCTGTGTTTCCCTAGTAAGATCTGTGTTTCCCTAGTAAGATCTGTGTTTCCCTAGTAAGATCTGTGTTTCCCTAGTAAGATCTGTGTTTCCCTGGTAAGATCTGTGGTTTCCCTAGTAAGATCTGTGTTTCCCTGGTAAGATCTAGCTGTGTTTCCCTGGTAAGATCTGTGTTTCCCTGGTAAGATCTGTGTTTCCCTGGTAAGATCTAGCTGTGTTTCCCTCGTAAGATCTGTGTTTCCCTGGTAAAATCTGTGTTTCCCTGGTAAGATCTGTCTTTCCCTGGTAAGATCTGTGTTTCCCTAGTAAGATCTGTGTTTCCCTAGTAAGATCTGTGTTTCCCTAGTAAGATCTAGCTGTGTTTCCCTGGTAAGATCTAGCTGTGTTTCCCTCGTAAGATCTGTGTTTCCCTGGTAAGATCTGTGTTTCCCTGGTAAGATCTAGCTTTGTTTCCCTGGTAAGATCTGTGTTTCCCTGGTAAGATCTGTGTTTCCCTGGTAAGATCTGTGTTTCCCTGGTAAGATCTGTGTTTCCCAGGTAAGATCTGTGTTTCCCAGGTAAGATCTGTGTTTCCCTGGTAAGATTTGTGTTTCCCTGGTAAAATCTGTGTTTCCCTGGTAAGATCTGTGTTTCCCTGGTAAGATCTGTGTTTCCCTGGTAAGATCTGTGTTTCCCTAGTAAGATCTGTGTTTCCCTAGTAAGATCTGTGTTTCCCTAGTAAGATCTAGCTGTGTTTCCCTGGTAAGATCTAGCTGTGTTTCCCTCGTAAGATCTGTGTTTCCCTGGTAAGATCTGTGTTTCCCTGGTAAGATCTGTGTTTCCCTGGTAAGATCTGTGTTTCCCTGGTAAGATCTAGCTGTGTTTCCCAGGTAAGATCTAGCTTTGTTTCCCTGGTAAGATCTGTGTTTCCCTGGTAAGATCTAGCTGTGTTTCCCTGGTAAGATCTGTGTTTCCCTGGTAAGATCTGTGTTTCCCAGGTAAGATCTGTGTTTCCCAGGTAAGATCTGTGTTTCCCTGGTAAGATCTGTGTTTCCCTGGTAAGATCTGTGTTTCCCTGGTAAGATCTGTGTTTCCCTGGTAAGATCTGTGTTTCCCTCGTAAGATCTGTGTTTCCCAGGTAAGATCTTTGTTTCCCTGGTAAGATCTGTGTTTCCCTCGTAAGATCTGTGTTTCCCTGGTAAGATCTGTGTTTCCCTGGTAAGATCTGTGTTTCCCTGGTAAGATCTAGCTGTGTTTCCCTGGTAAGATTTGTGTTTCCCTGGTAAGATCTGTGTTTCCCTGGTTAGATCTGTGTTTCCCTGGTAAGATCTGTGTTTCCCTGGTAAAATCTGTGTTTCCCTGGTAAGATCTAGCTGTGTTTCCCTGGTAAGATCTGTGTTTCCCTGGTAAGATCTGTGTTTCCCAGGTACACACACACACACATGGCAAATACCGGGAGGCCGTCCTTAAATGACCCTGGCTGTTAATAGTATGTATAAACAATGAACAAACCAACCCACAACCTTAAAAACCTGTGAACCGATTCAAGCGAAACTCCATAGGAACGCTAGGGACCATGTTTAAATGTGCAGGCAGGGTGTTTTTCTTCAGAAAGTTTGGTTGCCTTGATGGTAACCATGTCACAATACCAATATTCCTGTGGAAAACTTTGTCAGCACAACTCCCCCTTAACTTATGAACCAATTTCAATGAAGTTTCACAATGAATGTTTAGAACCATGTGTAGCATACCTGTCAAGGGTCAAATGCTAACAAACTGGAGATCTCCAGTTTGCTGACTATTCTCAAACTGGAGATTACGCGTGACGACATTTTTCTGAACACGGTGCATTCGTCAACAAAAAAAAAACATCAACCCATGTACATATTATGATTAATATACAGTCAAACCTGTCATATATGACCTTCGAAGGGAGGCAACAAAAAAGTTCACATATGACAGGTGGTCTCTTAATACAGGTTCAATAAAAAAAGGTTGAAAACGAATTAAATTTTATTCCTATATATTACATACTGAGGAACTACCATATTTAAAGTAGATTATATCATAAAACTTCCTTCAAAGACAAAAAATATAATTTTTGAAATGCATGTCTTTTTAACCTAGATTAATTATAAAGAAAACATATCTCAAATCATTGGGAATAATTAATCTTTGTGAAAAAAATAACTTCCGATAATTTTATTTTTGTCCAATTGAAGAAATTTGCTAATTTATATGTTGGTTTCTTATCAACATTCATCCCATCGCTACGACCGGACAAATTCCGGATCGAATGTTATGGTCCGGTTTCTATTTTATAGTCTCTACTTCACTTCCTTTCAGTAAACAATGCGAGACTCACCATGCTTACGATGTGGCTATTTAATGTTTATACATCCTGTAATCACATATTAATTAGCAACTAGCCCCAACTGGATGATTTAATTGCTCTATAGTATACACATCAGTAAGAATGACACGAAGGCATGTGCCGCGATCGAGGCCCCACAGCTGTTGTGTACGGGCCGTGATGCATGACCATCTGATCATGACCATGTACAACTTTCACACCAGTCTCCACGCTGCTAATTGGTCTGGTCTGTAATTACATATTGTAAAGTGGCTTGTCTGTGACAAAGGTCAGTGTGAATCCATGTCGTTATTGTTTATTCGTTAAAATGACCAAGTTTGATTATTTTTGTGAGACAAAGCGGGAGAAAACGGGAGAATTTAATAACTCGAGATTTTGATTTCTGTCATAAATAATCGGGAGTCTCCCGTCCAAAGCGGGAGACTTGACAGGTATGGTGTAGATATGCATGTAGGGTATTTTGTGTAGGCTTTTGGTTGTCATGGTAACCAGGTCACTATAAACAGGTTTTCGTTGGAAAATTTTGTCTGAAAACTACTCCCAAAACCTGTGACAAATTTCAGTAAAACTACAAAGGAATGTTACGGACATTGTGTAGATGTATCTGCAGATGAAAATTTGTTCATCATCAACATTGCAGGGGGTATTAGTCAGCCATTGGCTTACAGTTCTAGTTCATAAAGGTTCAGTGACTGGCTACTACCTATCAGCATATTAAAGTTGTTGGAAGTAGACATGTTTTCCTATTTAATGATGTGATACATTTTTCATCTGATTTCAGAAACGTTTATGCTTTAGATGGGAAGAATGGATCTATATTACCAGGCTGGCCTATCAGGACGGCACAAAAACTGACTGCCAATATCCTAATAGCTAAACTGTCTACCACACACAGTGATCCAGACATGGTAAAGAAATACAGAATTAGTAAAATTGTCAAAATATTGGTTTGCTTTCTTTAAATTATTTGATCAAATGTTTATACTTGAAGTCTTTATTTATACATATTTATGAAATAATTAATTTGTTTTCCAAAATATGTTTAGTAAAAATATCACTTGAAACATACACTGTACAGTGTAGATTTCATAAGATCATCAATTGTGACATACAGAGTTTATCAAGCCCCTACCGGCAAAGGGGGGGGGGGGGGGGGGACTATTAGTATACCTGCCGTCTGTCACCTTACCGGGTATACAGATACATCATGGGGATATCTAGGTCATGTTCTGATTTGGTTACATGGTAACAATTGAATCATTTTTTTTACAGAGAAACGGCCTTTGAATTAGAATTATCCAATTATTCAGTTTCCATTCATTATCACAGTACCTGAGAATTTTGTTTATGTTACAGGTTTTCTTAACAAATGATGGGTCTTTACATATTGTATCAACGTCTCTACAATGTAACACCCATTATCCTCTCGGGGAGTCGTCACTGGTGCAGATCTTGTCACATGACCTGGTAGACAAAGCTGAAGGCGTGGAGCTTCTCATCGCCACCAATGACGGATCTCTCCTATGTCTAGGCTCGGAAAACGAAGTGGAGAATCCATTTACTGGAGTAGACGATGACAAAATACGGGAAACTCACCTGCAGTCTTTACCGTCTGATGTCAAAACTCCCAACGACTTTTCTTATGCACAAAATAAGGTAAACATCTATGTACATTCTCTGTAATGTGGTACTCACTTTGTTGTCGAGTAATACTTATAATCATTCAGAATATCATTTCACTGTCAAGGTTAAATTGCTCTGATATATACTGCCCTATTAGACAGGAGAAAAGGAGAAGACTTGCGGGATATAACTCTCTTCTTTCCCTGACCGACAAGTTGTAAATAGACATTGTTAGATCTTGTTCTCACTCAGGTAAATACATTTTGTAAAACATTTGCAGAATATAAAATTATATATTATTTCATTTTTTATTGATGTTTTGCAGAACTGAAAGCGATAATATCACAAATATGTGTCACTTTGCAGTGCTTGTACAGATGTGCTTGTACCTGCCTTATATATAATACAGTTCTATTGAATACTGCTCTATAGAATACAGTTCTATAGAATACAGTTCTATAGAATACAGTTCTATTGAATACAATTCTATAGAATACAGTTCCATGCAATACTGTTCTATTGAATACAGTTCTATTGAATACAGTTCTATATAATACAATTCTATAGAATACAGTTCTATGGAATACAGTTCTATTGAATATTGTTCTATAGAATACAGTTCTATGAAATACAGTTCGATCGAATACAATTCTATAGAATACAGTTCCATGCAATCCTGTTCTATTGAATACAGTTCTATATAATACAATTCTATAGAATACAGTTCTATGGAATACAGTTCTATTGAATATTGTTCTATAGAATACAGTTCTATGGAATACAGTAATATAGAATACAGTTCTATGGAATACAGTTATATAGATTACAGTTCTATTGAATACAATTCTATAGACACAGTTATATGGAATACAGTTCTATTGAATACAATTCTATAGATACAGTTCTATGGAATACAGTTCTATTGAATACAGTTCTATGGAATACAGTAATATAGAATACAGTTCTTTGGAATACAGTTCTATAGATTACAGTTCTATTGAATACAATTCTATAGATACAATTCTATAGATACAGTTCTATTGAATACAATTCTATAGATACAGTTCTTTGGAATACAGTTCTAAAGAATACAGTTATATAGAATACAGTTATATAGAATACAGTTCTATGGAATACAATTCTATAGATACAGTTCTATTGAATGCAATTCTATAGATAAAATTCTATAGATACAGTTCTATGGAATACAGTTATATAGAATACAGTTCTATGGAAAACAGTTCTATGGAATACAGTTCTATGGAATACAGTTCTATAGAATACATTTCTATTGAATACAGTTCTATAGAATACAGTTCTATTGAATACAATTCTATAGATACAGTTCTATGGAATACAGTTCTATGGAAAACAGTTCTATGGAATACAGTTCTATGGAATACAGTTCTATAGAATACATTTCTATTGAATACAGTTCTATAGAATACAGTTCTATGGAATACAATTCTATAGATACAGTTCTATTGAATACAATTCTATGGAATATAGCTCTATTGAATACAATTCTATGGAATACAGTTATATAGAATACAGTTCTATTGAATGCAATTCTATAGATACAATTCTAAAGATACAGTTCTATTGAATACAGTTCTATGGAATACAATTCTATTGAATACAATTCTATGGAATACAGTTCTGTAGATACAGTTCTATTGAATACAATTCTATAGAAAACCATTCTATGAATACTGACAGTGTTGTAATATTGCTGTGCTGTAATACAGACAGTGTTGTAATATTGCTGTGCTGTAATACAGACAGTGTTGTAATATTGCTGTGCTGTAATACAGACAGTGTTGTAATATTGCTGTGCTGTAATACAGACAGTGTTGTAATATTGCTGTGCTGTAATACAGACAGTGTTGTAATATTGCTGTGCTGTAATACAGACAGTGTTGTAATATTGCTGTGCTGTAATACAGACAGTGTTGTAATATTGCTGTGCTGTAATACAAACAGTGTTGTAATATTGCTGTGCTGTAATACAGACAGTGTTGTAATACAGACAGTGTTGTAATATTGCTGTGACTTTGCTCCACAGCTCGGTGTCTATGTTACCTGGTTTACCAAGTCAGAAGGGGAGGTAACTGGTGGAAAGTTCAATTTACAATTTGAAATAATTGATCCAACAGGAAACACGAAAAATGTCTACAAAATCAAGGTAACTATGAATATATATCACTTCTCATAGTTCTACAAAACAAGATATCTATAAATATTTCACTTCTCATAGTTCTATAAAATCAAGATATCTATAATATATCACATCTCATAGTTCTACAAAATCAAGATATCTATAAATATTTCACTTCTCATAGTTCTATAAAAACAAGATATCTATAAATATTTCACTTCTCATAGTTCTATAAAATCAAGATATCTATAATATATCACATCTCATAGTTCTACAAAATCAAGATATCTATAAATATATCACATCTCATAGTTCTACAAAGACATCAAGATAAAATGTGAAACTCGTCTCCAAGATGATCTAAAGGACACAGTCACAAGTGTAACAGGTGCCAATAACAAATGTTAGGTTCTTGTCTAATTTAACTTATCGCCATTCCAGGTGTATTTTGGTGGGAATTTACTGTTTGCTGATGAGTATGACCAACCTGGAGAATACACTGTCATTGTCCCAGTATGGGAGGAGCCGAGGCTTGGTCATGTGACTGTGATCATGACCAATCAGCATGGTCAAATTTTCCAGGATTCCTACCCATTAAGGTATGTAGTTTTGGCCGACATTGCTACAGGTTCAAAATCACTCCACAGGAAGATATTTCTTATTTACTCTTGTACTAAATCCCCACTGTTGCACTAATGTTTGATTACAAAGAGTTGGTGTGAACTTTCTATTTTATACCCTTGGAAAGAGGGGGGGGCTCTGGAATCAGTCTGTCTGTGTAGATTTCTGTATATAGTCTGCAGTTATTATTTGTCTGGAAATCTCCAACTTCACTAACAGGCAGATTTTGCAATGTACTTGAACTTCGCTTGAATGACCAATATACCCAGGTAATATGTATGCTGTAGATGTCATTAATGAAGAGTTACTGTGAACCTGATGTTGGTAATGAAGAGTTATTGGGAACCTAATGATGTTAATGAAGAGTTATTGGGAACCTAATGTTGTTAATAAAGAGTTGTTGTGAATCTGATGTTGTTAATGAAGAGGTTATTGTGAACCTGATGTTGGTAATAAAGAGTTATTGTGAACCTTATGTTTGTAATGAAGAGGTTATTGTGAACCTGATGTTGGTAATGAAGAGTTATTCTGAACCTGATGTTGGTAATGAAGAACTTTTATGAAGCTGGTGTGTTGTTTTTGACAGATTTAACACCTTAGTGATGGAGGATCTACAGTGGTTGTTGATGGCGCCCTTCATCGCCATGGTGATCATACTACTGGTGATACACGGATTTCCAGCTAAAGACTTGTTACCTTATACAAATCAGTCCAAGGGGAGCTGACACACAACAATCTCCTATGACTTCTACGTGTTTGTTTGTTGTTTTGTGTGTGATATAAATGTTTATCATGAAATGATATTGAGAGAATGTAAACTTTAACATTACAGTTAAGGATGTACACCTCTGAGAAGTCAACATTTTCCTGTGTCAAACTTTTTTTCTCATATACATTTTTGGATAAGGGAGTTAAAAGCATGACAGAAAAAGCAAAGATAATGATATGTATGTCAGTGTGCTCGTTTTTGTGAAATGATCGGTCAAAGATACCAATATGACATAATACCGGAGATAAGCAATTTTAAGTGAATTTTGTAGTTTTGACCAATTGCAGGATATTTTCATACAATATCTTCCGAATTTGTAATCCGAAAAGTATGAATGTTTGCAGAAATGACATAAATAGTGTTTTCTTTTAAGTTATCGTAGTAAAATTTCTTTAACTTAATATTTTTACTCAGGAAAGCAATTTGAGTTACCCCTACCCCTTATTTTTTAATGAGAAAATCCTCATTTTTTCACCATTTTTTGCAGATTTAACGCTTAATAAAAAAAGGTCTGATATCAAACTTTTTTTAAATAACCAGCAAATGAAAAGAAAATGGGTTTCTCTTTCTGAAACCATCATAAAAATGGGAGTTTAGTGTGCTTAATTTGTAATTTGTATTATTTGTGTTATTTTTCAGTTTTGTGTTCAAAAATAAAAACTGCTCCAGTTACACTGAATATATGAACAAAATACTAAAATTGTATAATTATCCCCTTTGTAGCATAATATTTCCATAAAATTGAACATTATAATGTTGTACAGCAAAAATGAGCTTGCTATCATTAAAATTGGCTCAGCACTGATGTTTTTAAGAGATCGATCTAGCATCAAGAAGGTGAAATTCTGGCCTTTCGCAAAGTGCATAATTAATAAGATAGACAGAAATACACACATTCAAAATGGCCGTCAAATTAGTTTTTTTTTTTTTAATTCATGTAAAAAAAGTTCTACAAGCAACAGACACTTATATATTTTACACAATTTTCAGATGTATATATGCTAAATCTTTAAATGAGACATAAACGAGACTTGGAACGTGACTGAAACCTCAGAAGGGTACATCCTTAACTAAGTATAAGAAGTGCTTGTTGTTACATTTCCTTGTTCCATTAGATTGCTACATTGGATAGTGTGTTTCTATAGATTTATGACAAGATTTTTATATTAACAATTGATGCAATTATTCGCCTGAGTTATATTGAGGATCTGTATGGTAGAGTTCTTATGAGAGTCTGTATGGTCGAGTTCTATTGAGGGTCTGTATGGTAGAGTTATATTGAGGGTCTGTATGGTAGAGTTCTATTGAGGGTCTGTATGGTAGAGTTATATTGAGGGTCTGTATGGTAGAGTTATATTGAGGGTCTGTATGGTAGAGTTATATTGAGGGTCTGTATGGTAGAGTTCTATTGAGGGTCTGTATGGTAGAGTTCTATTGAGGGTCTGTATGGTAGAGTTCTATTGAGGGTCTGTATGGTAGAGTTCTATTGAGGGTCTGTATGGTAGAGTTCTTATGAGAGTCTGTATGGTCGAGTTCTATTGAGGGTCTGTATGGTAGAGTTCTATTGAGGGTCTGTATGGTAGAGTTCTATTGAGGGTCTGTATGGTAGAGTTCTATTGAGGGTCTGTATGGTAGAGTTATATTGAGGGTCTGTATGGTAGAGTTATATTGAGGGTCTGTATGGTAGAGTTCTATTGAGGATATGTATGGTAGAGTTCTATTGAGGGTCTGTATGGTAGTGTTATATTGAGGGTCTGTATGGTAGTTTTATTGAGGGTCTGTATGGTAGAGTTCTTATGAGAGTCTGTATGGTAGAGTTATATTGAGGGTCTGTATGGTAGAGTTATATTGAGGATCTGTATGGTAGAGTTCTATTGAGGGTCTGTATGGTATAGTTATATTGAGGGTCTGTATGGTAGAGTTATATTGAGGGTCTGTATGGTAGAGTTATATTGAGGATCTGTATGGTAGAGTTATATTGAGGATCTGTATGGTAGAGTTCTATTGAGAGTCTGTATGGTAGAGTTCTTATGAGAGTCTGTATGGTAGAGTTATATTGAGAGTCTGTAGGGTAGAGTTCTTATGAGAGTCTGTATGGTAGAGTTATATTGAGGATCTGTATGGTAGAGTTCTTATGAGAGTCTGTATGGTAGAGTTATATTGAGGATCTGTATGGAAGAGTTCTTATGAGAGTCTGTATGGTAAAGTTCTTATGAGAGTCTGTATGGTAGAGTTATATTGAGGGTCTGTATGGTAGAGTTCTTATGAGAGTCTGTATGGTAGAGTTATATTGAGGGTCTGTATGGTAGAGTTCTTATGAGAGTCTGTATGGTAGAGTTATATTGAGGATCTGTATGGTAGAGTTATATTGAGGGTCTGTATGGTAGAGTTCTATTGAGGGTCTGTATGGTAGAGTTCTATTGAGGATCTGTATGGTAGAGTTCTATTGAGGATCTGTATGGTAGAGTTCTATTGAGGGTCTGTATGGTAGAGTTCTATTGAGGATCTGTATGGAAGTTATATTGAGGATCTGTATGATAATTGTGTTGAAGATTTTTATAGTAAAATTTCACACCTTAGAGTTACACTACCAGCTTTATTCTTTCAATTATTGTGTCCTATCATAGTGTTTTTTGTATTGCTTTCGGTGATTGTATCCCAAATCACAAATACATGTAATGTGTTTCCTAGTTATAAGTAAAATGGTTTTCTGGGAACATTTATGATTATGAATGTTATGGGAAATAAAAACATCAGGTTACCATGTTAATACAATTAAAAAATGAGTAAATACCCGAAATGTCCAGGGTACTGATATTTGGCCTGTAACATTCTTAAATCAAGTGCTATCAAGTTTGTTAAAATGAATGACCTTGACCTACTCTCAAGGTCACAGTGTCAAATATGTTAATATCATAACCAACTAAAATTATATATATTCAGATGACCGTTAAGGTATGTTGGCCCTCTTGTTGTGACCTTTGACCTTTACTATATTTAAAAAAAAAAAAAAACATTACCAGTGTCACTGTTATTCAATATCTGTATTTTCAGAAAAGAGAATGTGACAGACTTTCACAGTGCATGGGTTCACCATTAACTAGCAGTAATGACTTCAAACCTGCCTGTCTATTTCTGTAATTTGGTTAAAGATCTGATGTGTGGTAGAATTCTCAACACATCCCAGCGACAATAATGTTTGATAATAATAGTTTTTTTTTTATTTATTTATTGAGGATAAAAGACCTGTTTAGCAAAGCTAATATTCCACAGGGTCCTCTTGTTAGTAAAAGGATTAGTTGAAACAATAATCATCACAGATAAGATAGGCAAAACATAAATTAAATACATGTACATCAATTAAAGGATCATTTACAAAATATCCTTTGAAGTAACACAGAGGTAAAGGTAAAATATGGTATTCAGTATTATTATCCCAGCATACATTGTGTGTAGGTATAAAATTAAGTTTGATTATTATTCAAATTACTATAATTAGACTAAATATTCATATAAAATTGAAGGGTAATTTTACTCTATTTCATTAAAACTATTACAGAAGCGAAGATGTTTTGATATCTTTAAACTTTCAGGAATTAGATTCATTCTCAATCCACACGAACAACTGTGGACACCATTAACATCCTGTTTCCTTGTAGATCTAGGAGTACATGTATTTCTGTGCAGAAAAGACACTGCCTTCATGTTCCTATGCTAAGTCATGTTCCAGCCATGGTGGTGGTTGGTTTTTTCCAATACTTTATTAAATAAATCTTATTTTTCTATTTTACTGAAGTGTTTGTTTCTGAAGTATTTGAGTGACTTTTTTATACCGGTACTCTCACAGTATGTACATTGTCGCAGTATATTCAATGTCATAGTATGTACCATTTCACAGTATGTTCAATTTTTATACATTTATGTATTACAAGACTCTTGATTGTTTATGGTGAGAAATACAACAACACAAATAATATCCTACATTTATACTGTTTATTTCTAAGTTATATACAAGTAAGACACAGCCATTGATGAGCATCAAACAATAGTTACTTGTATATTATTAAATACTTGATTAAAACATTGCCTCTATCACATTCCCTCTTTCTCTTTACACATAACTACTTTTAGTTACACACTATACACTTACACAGCTCACTATACACTTACACAGCTCACTATACACTTACACAGCACACTATACACAGCTCATTATACTTATACAGCTCACTATATACTTACACAGCTCACTATACACTTACACAGCTCACTATACACTTACACAGCTCACTATACACAGCTCATTACACTTACACAGCTCACTATACACTTACACAGCTCACTATACACTTACACAGCTCACTATACACTTCTACAGCTCACTATACACTTACACAGATCACTATACACAGCTCATTATATTTATACAGCTCACTATACACTTACACAGCTCACTATACACTTACACAGCTCACTATACACTTACACAGCTCACTATACACTTACACAGCTCATTATACACAGAGCAGATTACATGTTTACACTAAACATGAACACAGCTTTCAGTTGATCCGTACCTAATTCAGTACAATCATACCATTCTAGACTAACACTAAATTCTATGTGGTTCCAATACTTATCCTTGAGAAAGGTTATCGTCTAGTGCACTATTTAACAAAGCCAGCTTAGCACTGAGTCTTTTTCACACATGAATAAAATAAAAACAGATGTACATATGATTTTTCAAGCACTAAAATTTTCATTTATTCATTAAATTTTTTGATAAGATAAAACACTCAACTTTAATCAATACATTATGTATAAACACTCTCGCACTTTCACTTCTGACTAGAATGTTATAGGGCTTAGCCTCCACTGCTTAGATCATTTACGGTAACATAATGGTATACCTCAGGTATATATGAAATATTAAAAAACAGATCCATTATATAAAATCATACAAACTCTTTTACTGATGAATCCCTGTTTAAATTCATTCCTGTAAATAGGAGTTTAAAAAGATTCCTCTGAATTTAACACTACCAGGCAATTTAAGCTTTCAAAACATATGATATTCCAAAGCCACCTAAATAACTAGGATCAAAAACAGTTCATAGGTTTACCTTTTATGCAAGGGTAAATAAGAAAATGGCAAAAAAAAACTTTTGTGGAAGCTTTCATTTCAGTGTTGGCTTTAGGGCGGGGAATAGATAAAACAGGAAACAAGGTTCATACAGTACACTGGGTACAGAATGGACCATTAACATTTTCAAAATGAAATACAATACATTATAAATTATAACAATTAAAATTAGAACACATGTACAACCAACAAATATGAAATTTTATAAAACCAAAAACTTCGCATAAATACTGACAAAACGTTAAAATGCACTCTCAAACTTGCTTTATAATGTATCGAGATAAACTCCACAAGTGTCTGAATCAACAGTTATCGCTCTAATTCCATTTGGAAGATCTCTCCCCAGCCTTCTACATCCATGGTACACATGATTTGTTTAGGCAGTTCTTGGTATGAACTGAAGTTGCTGCGACACCCTCTTAACCACTGCCTCCTCCTGCCTCGACTGCCGTGGTTCATCTGGTACACTTCCTGAATAGGAGATTTATACAATACATACCCCCTCGCCGTACTGATTGGGTTCATCATCTTTGTTTTAATATTTACAGTACCATTATGTAAAAAATAACGATTTTTTTATTTATATCAAAACTTAACGGCACTGATTAATCACCATAGTTATATTTCTCTTTTCTCTGAAATCTTTGATTGGCTGTATTAATATTTAATACTATTATGAACGGATCAATAACTGTTTGTCATAGAGAATTTCAAGCATGAATGGGTACTTCAAAAGTAGATTAGTTATCAAACTTAATGTTGAATAGAACAATTTTCTCAAAGCACTTAAACAAGACATTTTCTCTAATTCTCTAATAAATCATCATAAACCATCCCCACCTTCCAGGAGTATCCAAGTGCCCGATCATTATGGATGAGTTCTGGTTTCACCTCCAGTGTGTCACACAGCTCCCTCCATAGAGCCTCTGATGTACTGATATAGCTCCAGTACCTACAGACTCTCCCCACACTGCACAGATCAGCTGCAGTTAAGTGCTGGAAGATCTGTAACAACAGCTCAGGGGGCAGGTCCCTCATTATGTCAACTGAGGCTGTACCCGGTGGCAGGCCCTCGGCATCAAAACATTCTTCAAAAGATGACTAGCTGTTAGGGAAGAAAAAGTGTGTGAACTAATAAAATAATATTTATTCAGGTAAAAGGCAACAATTAGATTTAAAATATCACAGATGGTAATTATAAAAACAGATTTTGACTCCTTTCATCCTTTCCCCTGGGATAGCCCATAAAGCCTTGAAGGCTTATTTCCAATGTGGTCTGATCATGAACTTTCATACGAAAGGTAAATACAATGTATTAGCATATATATACAAGGTACATCCGATCAGTGAACACAACTTTCAATATAATTATGATTTATG
Source organism: Mimachlamys varia (assembly GCA_947623455.1). Taxonomy (NCBI): domain Eukaryota; kingdom Metazoa; phylum Mollusca; class Bivalvia; order Pectinida; family Pectinidae; genus Mimachlamys; species Mimachlamys varia. The sequence goes on along the minus strand of OX392528.1, from coordinate 1,229,647 downwards.
TTACAATTTCCTATCTATATATAAAAATGTATCGCTCAATACTAGGAGACAAGTTCCTTTGGTGGAAAAAGAAGAAGAAATTAAACGTCCAATTGGTTTTCCCGTCAGCTGTCAAAATGGGGGCGTGGCAACTCGTTCATAATCTTACCATGAATTCCTGTTTTTTATGCACATGTGGTCATCGTGCACGCAGAAAACCCTTCAATAAATCGCACTATATGAGCCACAACATCATGTAGAAATATCACGGGAACATTCTTAAATTGGTGCAAGCTGTGTCATGACGCTTACGCGTGGTTTTGTTTTGACATGATTCGAACCCGGAAGTGACGTATTAACGAACATAAATTCTGCGAGAAGGAGCTCTTCTCTGCGTAGAGGATGAAAACTCAAATTCAAGATGTCTGCGCCCATGAATTTGCGACTTCCAAACAAGGACACTGTTAATTTACTGATAAGAACACATTTATTTCTGTGTTTAATAACAACTTTAACTGTTTACCTCTCAATGAACACAAATTTACCTATTGACATTGTTAATGAATGTCTTACTGCTGTAAAATCGTTAATTGTTGTTTTCACATTGTTTCAAATTGTGGTGAATGCGATTGCAGTGCCGAAGTATGCACAGAATAAATCAACAACATTTAAAGTAAGCTTTATTTAAAATAATTCTGAATGTTTATACAATGGTTTATAGTGGATCTAAATTCAAACAGGTTTCTATGTCTGTACAAATACCATGTTTTTCTGTCGAAAGTTCTGAAGAGTTTTGAATGATAAGCTGAAGCAGCTGCACAGGTACCAGACGCGTTGTAAAAAAAACACATACACGAGCACATATATATATGTACCATTGGAAACTAGATATTCAGGTATTTAGGGTTCCGGTATCCTTGAGCAAACTAGCACTATCACCATGACCATCTAACTTATGCTTTATTATCCCCGAATTATATAAAGTCCGTATAGTTACAAAAAAGTTTATAGCTGTGTTGATAACAGCCTTATAAACATAGTTTTATTATGTTTCAGCTGTCAGAGTTTTATCTTTGAAATGTCTATCGTTAATTTTTTTTCAGCAACACGTACAGGTTGATAGTTCCACATTGATATCTTCTATCTAAATGTGAACGAGTTTCTCCTCAACTCTATGTTGTATCAGCTTTTATATGTTTAAGTTTACACAATGCTTGTTCCCAGATCAGAAGTGCAGTAAAGGTGTTCGGGGTTCTCGTCCTTGGAAGTATCAGCTACCACTGTACTGCAGTCCTGTTTGGTGCTCCGTTTATAAAGTAAGCAATTCGTTACTGTACTTTGCACTGCATTGGTTTGTCATCTTTACGTTAAATAATGGTTTCCTGAGAAAATCTCAGCTGCAGTTTAATGAAAAGAGATGAGAAAGTGGTGTGTCGAACCAACAATAAAGAAAAAAAGATGATGGTTTCATGGGTGGGCGCCAAACTTTATATGACCTTCTTAAAATATGGTCACTGTGACCTCACTAAAGTCTGTATATCAGACCATGCCTCAAGTTTGTGGGGAGGTGGGGGTATTTTTAATGTCCATGCTTCAAGTTTTATTAAGTTGCTCTGAGTCCTATTATTATTGACAATGTAAGTTTTGCATCAATCAGATCAAACTAGAGTAATTAAGACAAAAGATAGTGTAAAAACATTGCAACAATACAATAATCTAAATTCTGGATTTTTTTATCTGTTTTCTTATCAAATGGCCAGCCAATGACTGTTAAGAGTTGAAATGCAATTACAATGTATATAACATTGTGTATGATGTCATTTATTGTCGCATACCCATGATTGATTGCACCACGCTACTTTACACTCAGAGTAACATAGTGCAAACAATCAGTGGTATCCAACGATAGATGCCATTGTGATTTTCATAAATATGTTTTTTTGTTTTTTGTATGTAGTTCTGTAACAGACTTTTGTTTAAGTGTTTTAGTTTAGGTTTTGGCTAGAGGAGATGTTTGCTGATGTGTTTGAGTGTATTTTGTAGCTCTGTAGCCGAGACCTTTCACTTTGCCCTGCTCCTGACCGTAACAACGGTATTACCAAGCCTGTGTGTGTTGGGAGTAAACTTTTCAAACTGGGTTAGAGTGTATGCCCAAAATAGGTAAGATACCATTAGTCTGAGGGTTCTTTAATTTTACTATGTAAATATCTCGATAATAATAAACATAATTTGAGGCTCTTATACATACCGCTTTATCACATATAGGGACTTCTCAAAGTGGTTCACAAATTATTATCCATGGTTAATTATAGGGCCTTAGCAACCAGCCAATATCGTTCTCAACTCCCTGGGGAGCATACAACCTGTGCTGCCATTTAGGCGATCACAGCTAGCTACAATTTCTAGCACTGACCAACAATGTCATTATTTACAGCTGAGAAGACTGGAACAAGCAGAGTTAAGGATCTTCCTTATATAAGGATACAGCACAAAAGCTATGGCCAGGACTCGAAACCATTCAATCATGAGCCTGACATCCTACCACTAGACCACCGTGCGGTATATGCCAATATTTAGCAGATCAGATAGTCAGAATCCTTTGGACATTTAAAATGATTATGAGTTTGATATATGAAGGATGATACGTGAATATAGATTATTTGTCTGTTACAGTCCTGACGTAGGAGCAGAGTCTATCCTGTACTGTGCCTCAGTAGGAAGTATCCTGGGGGCGTGGCTAGGCGCTCTCCCCATCCCTCTGGATTGGGACAGACCCTGGCAGGTATGGATCAATCTGGATTTTATTGCTTGTTGCATTGGGAAATCCATATTATGTATAAGAAGACATTTAAAAGCAAGGTCATTTACTGCATGGGTTTCTTTTTTGACAGATATAACATGAGACTAGTGTACTTTTGTAAAAAAAAAATAGTTTCTTTATAATTTGACCCCTCAAACTCTGAGTTTGAGGGGTTAATTGTCCTCTTAAACCAATAGTATGCAGTCAGTCTTCTCAGAGCTAAGATTATGAAAACACTTCTTTTATACACAAGTTTGAATTCTTCCTAGAAGGCTTTGTGTATATCATTGAAATTAACAAATCATATTTCCAGTGTATTTGTAGTGACACATGTAGTGACAAGTTTTGGTCTAATGTAAATAAAAGACTCCTAGAAATCTATTGCTATTTTATGCTCAAACTTCACAGCTTAATTTTGCATTTATTTTTGTAGCCAGTGGTCATCACCGATAATTTATTGTAAGTTTAGCTATCGGCTGTTTACCAGTGATTTTGTGTTTATTGCAGGTGTGGCCGATCACTTGTGTGCTAGGAAACCTCGGCGGGTATTTACTGGGACTATGTGCTGGCACAGCACATCTTTATCTACAGTACCACAAATCAAAGAAGTTCAAACTCACCTGAAACTTTTACCAAAGTAATTATGTCAAATAGTTGGAATACATAAGATATACTCGGGACCAAGTGGCTGATGATGAGATTATGTTTGATGGGAAATACTAAATGGACATTAAATACATTCACAACAGCTGTGACCGTAAGACACATGGAGGCATTATATTCAGTACATTGGATGAGAACATTAACATATTTACATTTCTTCACTACCTGATGTAGGTCTCGTCACACCTGATGTAGGTCTCGTCACACCTGATGTAGGTCTTGTCACACCTGATATAGGTTTCGTCACACCTGATGTAGGTTTTGTCACACTTGATGTAGGTTTCGTCACACCTGATGTAGGTTTCGTCACACCTGATATAGGTCTCGTCACACCTGATAAAGGTCTCGTCACACCTGATATAGATCTCGTCACACCTGATATAGGTCTCGTCACACCTGATGTAGGTTTCGTCACACCTGATATAGGTCTCGTCACACCTGATATAGGTCTCGTCACACCTGATGTAGGTTTCGTCACACCTGATATAGGTCTCGTCACACCTGATGTTGGTTTCATCACACCTGATGTAGGTTTTGTCACACCTGATGTAGGTTTGTCACACCTGATGTAGGTTTTGTCATACCTGATGTAGGTTTCGTCACACCTGATGTTGGTCTCGTCACACCTGATGTAGGTTTCGTCACACCTGATGTAGGTTTTGTCACACCTGATGTAGGTTTCGTCACACCTGATGTAGGTTTTGTCACACCTGATGTAGGTTTTGTCATACCTGATGTAGGTTTTGTCATACCTGAACATCAGGTGGGGCATCAATGTATAGACAAGAATGAGAGAAATTGAGTCTCTGTTGGCCGGACGCTTGAATAGGCACACACGTACACACACTGTCGTGGAAACACGGTCGGTGACAACTGTACTGTCGATGGGTAATCCTCACTGGAGGCTCCACATGTAACCGTGGATTTTCAAATGATCACTAAGGCTATGATTTGTTTGTCGTGATTCTTTATTACACCATGATTTCAGTAGGTTAAACACCTACACTCTGTAATAAACATAAAAGACTAAAATTAGATTTTTATAAACTTATCACATGTACATCATGTGATGTATAAAAATATTACCATACAGGTAAAATAATCTAAGAATAGAACTACAGGTAAGTCATCAAAGAATCACTCACTGTAACCTATAACACACATATACATACACCTCTTCTCTTTCAAACACACTGAACAATATAGGCACAGACAAATAAATAACACAAGTCAATAAAATGTATACATACAAATTATATAAAACATGACATATTAATCACCCTATTACAAAGACACATACAGAAGTGTAATTATTTAACAATTTTTTGGAGTTAATTCTCAATTATGATCTTGAGGTATACAGTCTTTATCATTTAGATCCTGAAGAATGACTTATGTTACTGTAAGCACATTGCAATCTTCACAAGTTACATTTGGATGTCCTATTTTAATGACATTGAATAATGTATGTGGAGAAGGTGTAGATATTTGTCTATATTAACACCCTTTCTCTTCCTGTTCCACTACTATATTACATAATAATATTTTGTAAAGTTAATGTCTGTGCCCTGAATCATAGCATTTTATTTTCAGGCATATGAGGTTTGTTTTGGTGCTATACAAAATAATCTACATGACAGAAGGTAATGAAAATTTGTATTTTTGTCAATAAATGTTACTGTTCTTATTATCATTGTTAGCGTTATCCATCAGGTACAGAACTAGTGTATGTGGTATACAACTAGGTTTGATGTACTACACCAGATATCATACTACACAAGATATTGTACCACACCGGATAACCTACTACACCAGATATCCTACTACACCAGATATCCTACTACACCAAATATTGTACTACACCAGATAGCCTACTACACCAGATATCGTACTACACCAGATATTGTACTACACCAGATGTCCTACTGCACCAGATATTGTACTACACCAGATATCCTACTACACCAGATATCCTACTTCACCAGATATTGTACTACACCAGATGTCCTACTACACCAGATGTCCTACTACACCAGATGTCCTACTACACCAGTTATTGTACTACACCAGGTATCCTACTACACCAGGTATCATACTACACCAGATATCCTACTACACCAGATATCATACTACACCAGATATCCTACTACACCAGATATTGTTCCACACCAGATGTCCTACTACACCAGATATCGTACTACACCAGATATTGTACCACACCAGATATCCTACTACACCAGATATCCTACTTCACCAGATATCCTACTACACCAGATATCATACTTCACCAGATATCCTACCACACCAGATATCCTACTACACAAGATATCCTACTACACCAGATATCATACTACACCAGATATCCTACTTAACCAGATATCCTACTATACCAGATATCCTACTACACCAGATATCCCACTACACCAGATAACCTACTACACCAGATATCTTACTACACCAGATATCCTACTACACCAGATAACCTACTACACCAGATATCGTACCACACCAGATATCCTACTACACCAGATATTGTACCACACCAGGTATCCTACTTTACCAGATATCCTACTACACCAAATATCCTACTACACCAAATATCCTACTACACCAGATATCCTACTACACCAGATATTGTACCACACCAGATATCCTACTTCACCAAATATCCTACTACACCAGATATGGTACCACACCAGTTATCGTACTACGCCCGGTATCGTACAACACCAGATATATTACTACACCAGATATCGTACTACACCAGCTATCCTACTACACCAGATATCCAACTACACCAGATATCTTACTACACCAGATATCCTACTACACCAGATATCATACTACACCAGATAACCTACTACACCAGATATCCTACTACACCAGATATCCTACTACACCAGATATCATACTACACCAGATATCATACTACACCAGATATCCTACTTCACCAGATATCCTACTACACCAGATAACCTACTACACGAGATATCCTACTACACCAGATGTCGTACTACACCAGATATCCTACTACACCAGATATCCTACTACACCAGATATCCTACTACACCAGATATCGTACCACACCAGATATCATACTACGCCAGGTATCGTACAACACCAGGTATCCTACTACACCAGATATTGTACCACACCAGATATCCTACTTCACCAGATATCCTACTACACCAGATATCCTACTACACCAGATATTGTACCACACCAGATATTCTACTTCACCAGATATCCTACTACACCAGATATCCTACTACACCAGATATCGTACCAAACCAGATATCTTACTACACCAGCTATTCTACTACACAAGATATCTTATTACACCAGATATCATACTACACCAGATAACCTACTACACCAGATATCCTACTACACCAGATATCCTACTACACCAGATATCATACTACACCAGATATCCTACTACACCAGATATCCTACTACACCAGATATCCTACTTCACCAGATATCCTACTACACCAGATAACCTACTACACCAGATATCCTACTACACCAGATAACCTACTACACCAGATAACCTACTACACCAGATATCCTACTACACCAGATATCGTACCACACCAGATATCATACTACGCCAGGTATCGTACAACACCAGGTATCCTACTACACCAGATATTGTACCACACCAGATATCCTACTTCACCAGATATTGTACCACACCAGATATCCTACTTCACCAGATATCCTACTACACCAGATATCCTACTACACCAGATATTGTACCACACCAGATATCGTACTACGCCAGGTATCGTACAACACCAGATATCTTACTACACCAGATATCCTACTACACCAGATATCCTACTACACCAGATATCCTACTACATCAGATATCTTACTACACCAGATATCCTACTACACCAGATATCTTACTACACCAGATATCCTACTACACCAGATATTGTACTACACCAAATATTGTACTACACTAGATATCCTACTACACCAGATATTGTACTACACCCAATATTGTACTACACTAGATATCCTACTACACGAGATATCCTACTACACCAGATGTCGTACTACACCAGATATCCTACTACACCAGGTATCCTACTACACAAGATATCCTACTACACCAGATATCCTACTATACCAGATATCCTACTACACCAAATATCGTACTACACCAGATATCCTACTACAATGGAAATCTAATTTAAATATTTCCATTGAACTTGTCGGTTTTCTGAGAATCGTCACATAATCATAGTTGTATGTGTAGGGGTTCATACAGCAGAACTTGTCAGTTGTCTGAGAATCGTCATATAATCATAGTTGTATGTGTAGGGGTTCATACAGCAGAACTTGTCAGTTGTATGTGTAGGGGTTCATACAGCAGAACTTGTCAGTTGTCTGAGAATCGTCACATAATCATAGTTGTATGTGTAGGGGTTCATACAGCAGAAATAGTCAGTTGTCTGAGAATCGTCACATATCCACAGTTGTATGTGTAGGGATTCATACAGCAAAACTTGTCAGTTGTCTGAGAATCGTCACATAATCTCAGTTGTATGTGTAGGGGTTCATACAGCAAAACTTGTCAGTTGTCTGAGAATCGTTACATAATCACAGTTGTATGTGTAGGGGTTCATACAGCAGAAATTGTCAGTTGTCTGAGAATCGTCACATACCCACAGTTGTATGTGTAAGGGTTCATACAGCAGAAATTGTCAGTTGTCTGAGAATCGTCACATACTCACAGTTGTATGTGTAGGGGTTCATACAGCAAAACTTTTCAGTTGTCTGAGAATCGTCACATAATCTCAGTTGTATGTGTAGGGGTTCATACAGCAAAACTTGTCAGTTGTCTGAGAATCGTCACATACCCACAGTTGTATGTGTAGGGGTTCATACAGCAGAAATTGTCAGTTGTCTGAGAATCGTCACATAATCTCAGTTGTATGTGTAGGGGTTCATACAGCAGAAATTGTTAGTTGTCTGAGAATCGTCACATACTCACAGTTGTATGTGTAGGGGTTCATACAGCAGAAATTGTCAGTTGTCTGAGAATCGTCACATAATCATAGTTGTATGTGTAGGGGTTCATACAGCAGAAATTGTCAGTTGTCTGAGAATCGTCACATAATCTCAGTTGTATGTGTAGGGGTTCATACAGCAGAACTTGTCAGTTGTCTGAGAATCGTTACATAATCATAGTTGTATGTGTAGGGGTTCATACAGCAAAACTTGTCAGTTGTCTGAGAATCGTCACATAATCTCAGTTGTATGTGTAGGGGTTCATACAGCAGAAATTGTCAGTTGTCTGAGAATCGTCACATACTCACAGTTGTATGTGTAGGGGTTCATACAGCAGGCTTTAATCGTGATTTTACACAACACCAATCTATAGCTTGGCTGTTAAGGATTTATATCTTATCAACAGCTAAGGTCATTAGGACGTGCCTACACATATTGGTGCTGAAGGTCGAGGTAACGCTGATCCAATACCTACCTTATTTCCTACCACGCTGAAATGCTATACTGATAGCGTCGATATCATACATAATTATAATAAAAGCAACTGCGTTTCTTGACATCTTGTTCTTGCTAAGAGAATGTATAAAGGTAAAAGTCTAGTCTGAAAGTTAATGTCTGAACTGATCTCATAACCTCAACACATTGATGCCCTTAAATACTGCGCTATGCTAAAAAAAGAAATGTGCAAGATCTAGAATGTACATTTTTATAATATGTAGATTTCGAATCATAATACGTAGTCAGGTAAAAATATGATCTCTATTAGTATCCCGTATACAGTATTGTTGTAATGTCTTAATCATACGCCCGCAACGAAGTAAGGGGGTATACTGGAATCAGGTTGTCCGTCCGTCCGTCTGTAGACACAACAATGAACTGGCTACCCCTCCTAAACTGCTAATGGAATTTCAACGAAACTTGGCGGCAATAATCCTTATACATTGTAGATGTGCGAAATAATTACTAGGTTTAAATTGGTTACCATGGTAACCAGGTCATTATACTTCGTTTGTTAAGGGGGGATTTTGTCCATTCTTCATTAGCCTGTGAACCAATTCAAGTGAAACTACACAGGAATGTTAGGGACCATTTGTAAATGTGATGTGAAAATATTTTTCTGTCGAAATTTTGGTTGCCATGGTATCCAGGACACAATACCCATTTTTTTGTAGGAAACGTTGTCAGGATAACTCCTAATGCTGTTCTTTTTGTGTTTATTTGTGAACATAGTTGGCGAGATCGCTGTACTATTTTATGAACATAATTGGCGTGATCGCTGTACTATTTTATGAACATAATTGGCGTGATCGCTGTACTATTTTATGAACATAATTGGCGAGATCGCTGTACTATTTTATGAACATAATTGGCGTGATCGCTGTACTATTTTATGAACATAATTGGCGAGATCGCTGTACTATTTTATGAACATAGTTGGCGAGATCGCTGTACTATTTTATGAACATAATTGGCGTGATCGCTGTACTATTTTATGAACATAATTGGCGTGATCGCTGTACTATTTTATGAACATAGTTGGCGAGATCGCTGTACTATTTTATGAACATAATTGGCGTGATCGCTGTACTATTTTATGAACATAATTGGCGAGATCGCTGTACTGTTTTATGAACATAATTGGCGAGATCGCTGTACTGTTTTATGAACATAATTGGCGAGATCGCTGTACTGTTTTATGAACATTATTGGCGATATCGCTGTACTGTTTTATGAACATAATTGGCGAGATCGCTGTACTGTTTTATGAACATAATTGGCGTGATCGCTGTACTATTTTATGAACATAATTGGCGAGATCGCTGTACTGTTTTATGAACATTATTGGCGAGATCGCTGTACTGTTTTATGAACATAATTGGCGAGATCGCTGTACTGTTTTATGAACATAATTGGCGTGATCGCTGTACTATTTTATGAACATAATTGGCGTGATCGCTGTACTGTTTTATGAACATAATTGGTGAGATAGCTGAACTGTTTTATGAACATAATCAACGAGATAGCTGTACTGTTTTATGAACATAATCAACAAGATCGCTGTACTGTTTTATGAACATAATCAACGAGATCGCTTTACTATTTTATGAACAAACTTAAGTACATGTAGTTGGCGAGATCACTGTACTTTTTAATCAACATAGTTAGCAATATTTTGTCATTGTGTACAGAAATATCCAAAGTTTCTTCTCATAATATTAATTCAATATTCTGTTGGGTAGATGTGGAGCTCCACAGACTTATCCACACTGCTTATTTCTGTTTGACGCCATTTCTCTATATGACAATACCAACATAACGTCAAAATGGCGACCAAAAAATTGGATGCTGTTACATAAATCATGATTTCTCTGGACAAACTCATCGGAAAAAGAGATGAAACAGGAAACAATTTTCTATTATTGTACAAAATTTCATTAAAATTCTCAATTAATAAAGTAAGGAATATTAATTGTGATAAGTTTGAAATACAAAGAATATACAGCAAAATAAAAAAAAAAAGACTTGGCCCATGAGTGTAGTTAGCGAGATTGCTGTACTGTTTTATGAACATAATCAGTGAGATCGCTGTACTGTGTTATGAACATAATCAGCGAGATTGCTGTACTGTGTTATGAACATAATCAGCGAGATTGCTGTACTGTGTTATGAACATAATCAGCGAGATTGCTGTACTGTTTTATGAACATAATCAGCGAGATTGCTGTACTGTTTTATGAACATAATCAGCGAGATTGCTGTACTGTGTTATGAACATAATCAGCGAGATTGCTGTACTGTGTTATGAACATAATCAGCGAGATTGCTGTACTGTGTTATGAACATAATCAGCGAGATTGCTGTACTGTTTTATGAACATAATCAGTGAGATTGCTGTACTGTGTTATGAACATAATCAGCGAGATTGCTGTACTGTTTTATGAACATAATCAGCGCGATTGCTGTACTGTTTTATGAACATAATCAGCGAGATTGCTGTACTGTTTTATGAACATAATCAGCGCGATTGCTGTACTGTGTTATGAACATAATCAGCGAGATTGCTGTACTGTTTTATGAACATAATCAGCGCGATTGCTGTACTGTTTTATGAACATAATCAGTGAGATCGCTGTACTGTTTTATGAACATAATCAGCGCGATTGCTGTACTGTGTTATGAACATAATCAGCGAGATTGCTGTACTGTTTTATGAACATAATCAGCGCGATTGCTGTACTGTTTTATGAACATAATTGGCGAGATCGCTGTACTGTGTTATGAACATAATCAGTGAGATTGCTGTACTGTTTTATGAACATAATCAGCGAGATTGCTGTACTGTTTTATGAACATAATCAGCGCGATTGCTGTACTGTGTTATGAACATAATCAGCGAGATTGCTGTACTGTTTTATGAACATAATCAGCGCGATTGCTGTACTGTTTTATGAACATAATTGGCGAGATCGCTGTACTGTGTTATGAACATAATCAGCGAGATCGCTGTACTGTGTTATGAACATAATCAGCGAGATCGCTGTACTGTGTTATGAACATAATCAGCGAGATCGCTGTACTGTGTTATGAACATAATCAGCGAGATCGCTGTACTGTGTTATGAACATAATCAGCGAGATCGCTGTACTGTGTTATGAACATAATCAGCGAGATCGCTGTACTGTGTTATGAACATAATCAGCAGTGATTGGATGTAGCAGTGTTGGATTGTGGTGATCACATATCAACAAACACTTGCGAGAATTCTTTCCGATTTATTCCAGTCAGTCATCTTCGACATAAATGAATGTTACACCCTGCAATTATATGATAATTACATTTCAGATATGTACACGCTGAAGTTGCTGTATTACGCACATATACATATAGCACAATATACGTTCAGAAGTATTTATCTAGGAAGTTTTACATTTACAATTATAGTTCTATGAATTACCTATATTATCTCTAGATTTACATTATATTAACTTATATCATACACATGTAATATAGCACATATGATGTAAATGTTATCTTGCATTAACTCAGTATGAATGGATACAGAGATAATTGAATAAATAAAGTACAATAAAAATACATTCCCTTATACATTACTAAAATAATTAAAAGAAGGAAAACTGTACCTATTTGTATCCTGAGGCTTTCTACGTACACAATGTATCTCGTATATCTGTATAACAAAGAAATACGTACACATAGAATACAACTAAAATGACACAATGTATATACGGTACATACAAGGATAAATCCAGAATTTACTAGTGTAATCGTTTTATCTATTACTATAAAATATAATTGAAAGCAGATACTTTAGAATTCAGATTATTAATTTGTGAAAGTTAGTATTTCTTACCTGTCAATGTCTTGTCTGCTTTCGTCAAGACGTCATGTTATATCTGACAAATATCGCGCCAAATCTCTCGGTCACACAAAGAATACAAAGAAAGACTTGACCATTGGCTAACCCAAGAGGCGACAACGGGAAAACTCAAATACTGACCAATGATAAAATACGTCTAACTGAATCAATTTAAGAGGCCAAAATAAGGAATATAACCAAACCACAGAAATAAAGAGTGTTAGTTATATATATATCAGAGTATATGTATAAACCGTATATAATGATAAAAAACCTAAATGTAACAAATATCGTCTCTGCCACATTCTCCCCCCTTCTGAGAAAATATCGTCCTCGATTAAAAACATCTGAAATAAAAATAAAACAGTTAATACCTGGACGTGAAATACAAAGTTTGTTCATATATATGCAATCTATCAAGCATGAAAATCTTCACGTGGAAATGGTCAATAATATCTTACTGCACCTGTGAAAGTAAATCATTTGATAAATACAATACATGTACATGTTTATGTTGTCACAATACGGCATATTGCCGAACAAATATCCGTCTTGCAACCTGGCACCTTGTCAAGTAATTCCCGCAGGTAATCTGCTCGCACCATCCAATCTGGATCTCCTTGCTGCTGAGACATGATATACTCACCACTAGTTATCCAAGTCGGTGGTTTCCGATTGCGCACTGGTCTAGTGCGTCCCTCTTCGGCAACGTGATGTGGGGAATCCCCAACTTCCGGTCCAGGTTCTTGTATTTCTTCTTCTTCTTGTTCTTCTACTTCCGGTTCCGGTTCTTCCACTTCTTGTTCCGGTTCTCCTTCATTTGCAGACATCTCTGGGGCGTCCCCCTCAACTATGTCCTCGTCAGAGATTATCTCCTCGATGTCGCCCGGGTCATCCATCTCTGAAATCTCGTCGTCTACCAATGAAGTTTCAGTTGTATGTCCAACTAAAATTGTAGACTCATCATCATCCTCATCCTGTGTATCCGATGATAGTTCGGTGGTTTTCGGTCTGAGTGATGATCTTGGTACCGGTACAGGTTTTCTTAGCGTAGAAGAGTTGTTGGTCCCAATCATTCCAATAGGAAGAAGCAAATTTCTGTGTAGTGTACGTTGGCGTCCTTCTCCTGATTCTTTCCTCACTACATAAACTGGAACGTCCTTGTTTGGTCTAGTAGTGACGATATACGGATCTTCTTCCCATTTGTTTGCCAGTTTATGCTTTCCCTCAAACGCAACAAGCCTTACAAGCACTCTGTCTCCTTCCTCCAATACAGCTCCACGAATGCGGCGATCATAGTTGGCTTTCTGACTCGCTTTTTCCTTCATGGAATGCTCTCTTGCAAGTCTATAGGCTGTTTTCAAACGTTCTTTAAGTTTCCCTGCATATACTGTAATGGTCTCTTCGCTTTCATCTTTCCTGACACCAAACGCTATATCCACAGGTAAATTTGGCTCTCTCCCAAACATTAGAAAGTATGGACTCCGTCCTGTTGTTTCCTGTCGTGTACAGTTGTAAGCATGTACAAGGCTTGATGTGTGAGCTTTCCAGCCTTTCTTATGTACATCCTCCAATGTTCCTAGCATTCCCAACAAAGTCCTGTTGAATCGCTCACATGCGCCGTTTCCCATTGGATGGTAAGGTGTTGTGTGGGTCTTGTTCATACCAGTGATGTTGCACAGTTCTTTGATGATGTTGCTTTCAAAATTCCTCCCTTGGTCAGTATGAATTCGTTTTGGAATTCCGTAGTGCGTAATGAAATGCTGGTAAAACGCATCTGCAGTAGTCTTAGCTGTCTGATTCCTTGTTGGTACAGCTACTGCATAATGGGTAAAATGGTCTGTTATAACCAAGATGTTCTCATATCCTCCTTTAGACTTTTCCAGACTCAAATAATCCATACATACCAACTCAAGAGGTTCATGAGAGATGATTGGTACGAGTGGTGCTCTACTATCCGTAGCCTTTCTCCTGATGCAACGGTCGCATTTCCTAACATATTCCTCAACATCCTTTACTATTCCCGGCCAATAAAACCTGTCTCGAACCAAAGACATTGTCTTATCCCTGCCCTGGTGACCCATCTCATCATGAAGCATCTTAAGAACAGTCGATCTACAGTTGCTTGGTAAAACCACTTGTTCCTTGATACCCTCATCAGTGTTGGTAACTCTGTATAACACGGTCTTCTTCACCTGTAGACGGTCAAAGTTTCGCAGTAACGCCAGACTAGTCCCGGTTTGAGGTATGTCCTTCTTTGGTGGCTTCTGGTTGTTTTCTACTGCCTGTAAACACCATCGGATATCCAGGTCTTCTCGCTGCTTGTCTCCCATGTCTGTACGAGCAATGTTGACAAAATCATGGCTTAAAACATCAGTAGTATCCACTGATATCGATAACGTCTCCACATAAGGTATCTTACTTGCAGCATTGCAGATTTCCCTGACAGAATTTTCTGTTATCCTATCCAGTTCCTCTGATCTTGCTTTGAGTCCAGGATGACGAGACATACCATCAGCATCGCTGTTCTTCTTTCCTGGTCTGTAAATCAAGTCAAAATCAAATGCTGCAAGTGCTGCAACCCACCTCTTTGAAGTAGCATCTAACTTGGCAGAAGACAATACGTATGTTAGTGGATTGTTGTCTGTTATGCTGGTAAACGTCTGTCCGAATAAATAGTCCCTGAACTTCTCACACACCGCCCACTTCAATGCCAGGAATTCCAGCTTGTGCGAAGAGTAATTACGTTCAGACTTGTTGAGTCCTCTACAAGAGTAGGCTATGACGCGCAACTGTCCTCCTTGTTGCTGGTAAAGTATCGCTCCTAATCCCAGCAGTGAAGCATCAGTATGGAGTTCAAACGGTAGGGAAAAGTTCGGATAACCAAGTATTGGCGGAGAAATTGCCCTCTGCTTCAAATCCTGGAACGCTGTTTCCTCCTTCTCACCCCAGGTCCATGGTTTCCCTTTCTTCTTCTTGGACCCTTTACATGGAGTTGGCGCAGGCATTAAGTCATTCAATGGCTTAGCAATCTTCGCGAAGTCCTTGATGAAACGTCGGTAGTACCCTATAAAGCCTAAAAACTTTCTTACCTCTTCTGGTGTAGTAGGTCGATCCCATTTGGCTACCTTCTCTATCTTAGCTGGATCTGGCTCAATTCCATTCTCAGATACTATATGTCCGACGTAACGTACCTTAGGCTGAAAAAACGAGCATTTCTTGCCCGAAAGCTTTAGTCCTGATTCCTGTAGTCGGGTTAACACCATATCTAGTCGCCGTAGATGTTCTTCATATGTCGGAGCAAATATAATCAGATCGTCAAGATATATGTAGCAAATCTGGGTGTGGTAATCCCCAAAAATCATTTCCATACAGCGTTGATAGGTTCCTGGTGCGTTGACTAGTCCAAATGGCATGCGAGTATACTCATAAAACCCAAGTGGCCCAACCGTGAATGCCGTTCTTGCCTTGTGTTCCTCTGCAATCTCAATCTGGTGGTAGCCACTTTTCATATCCAGCACGGTGAAGTAACTATTTCCTGCCAAAGAATCCAAAATATCGTCGATCCTTGGTAATGCATATGCATCTTTAATAGTCCTTCCATTCAACTGACGGTAATCTACGCACATCCTCAATGCACCATCTTTCTTGCGAACCAGCACTACATTTGACGACCATGGCGAGTATGAGGTCTTAATAACTCCTGCTGTCAGTAGTTGTTGTAAATGATCTCGTACCTCTTGATACATGCTAGGAGGGATCCTTCGGTACCTCTGTTTGAATGGCACATCTACGGTTAAGTCAATCCTATGAGTCACATCACTGTAGTGTCCCAAATCAGTGTCACCTGTAGAGAAAATAGGTCGAAACTTCTCAAGTAGATCCTTTCCCTCCTGTATCTGCTCTGCTGATAAGCCTTCAGTGAACATCTCCACCTTCTGTAAAACATCTTGTGACTTATCTTGCTCAGGTAGTTCCTCAACATCTTCAATAGATACTGGCTGTAGCTCACAAAGTATGGATCGGGGCTGTATAGTCACAGTACGTGTAGACAGGTTTGAGATTCCAACTGCCAATAGTCCTGTGTTCTTGTACCTATAAGGTACAACTGTAGGGGTAATGTCCAAGTCCTCTGGTATTGATGATCTTGATGTTGGCTATAACAGAGCACACACTGCTGGATATGGTAATTCCTTATCCAAGTAACCATCGACAATTACCTCTGTATTGGGTCGGATCGTCATTGGTTGATGTCCTGCCAGCTTTACAAAAGCTAATCTCCCCTTCTTCCTCCATACCTCTCTATCCCTGAGCTCTATGCAGCGGAAAGCCATATACCAAGGCTGAGACAACTTTGCTGTCTGTAGAAAAGTTGCTCCATGAACAGCTTTAGCACCATTCATAAATGTAGATATGATATTGGTTCCCAGGAGTATCGGAACAGCATGATTGTAGTAACTTGGTGGTACTACAAGAAATAGTCCGGTAACTGGTTCCTCACTGCAGCTATCCATCGTCGGTATATCCAGCTTCAATTTGACCATTCCATCATAAGGAAGCATCTCTCCATCTGCACATTCAACCTTCAAAACAGTCTGCAGGGACTGCATGGGAATATTTGCAAAATGTTCCTCATAAAATGTCCTATTTATCGTTGATACTGTCGCTCCTGTATCTAGTAAAGCTCTGGCTGATATCCCCTCAATTACAAGATCAATCTCATTGACTGGTCCTACCAAGTCTGGTGCTTCGGGGCGCTTCTGTATAAGACCTAACGCTCGCCCCTTCCGTAAGGTCTGTTGGAGTTTAAAGTCGGTCTCCGCTTATGATCCAATATGACACGACATCCAATCTGGAAATGACCAGGTTGACCACATCTGTAGCACGTTGGTTCCTCTCTATCACCACGTTTCTGATCCTCATCTTCTGCACGATGATGTTGGTGATGATGTTGTTGCTGTGGTGTGGGATCATCTTGATGATACTTACCTCCCCCTCTTGAAGAATTCCCACGTCTATTAAACCCACGTCGTGTGTAGTGTTGTTGTTGCTGCTGTTGTTGTTGTTGCCATTCCACCACAGACTGTAACGTCGCTTCCATCCTATGCACTGTAGCATACAAATCGCTCTCTTCCTTTACATCTACAGCTGCCTTGGCATTCGCTTTTGTCTCTGACTTCCTCTGTCTTCTATCTTGCTCTACCCTTCTGACAGCTTTGAGCAACTCGTCATATTCACTGTGTGTTTCAAATAAGTGGCCGGTGACATCCTTCAATGACTGTTGAAGTCCACTCCAGAAGATGGTTCTAAGTGTCTGACCTCCATCATCTGCCACTGACGATGTTCCCATGCTCATAGCATCATCATAAAGTTCTTGTAGTCTGACACTCCATGTAGCTACATCTTCTCCTGATTCCTGAGTAGCGTTGTAGAATTTCTTTAATAGAATATCCTTTGGCTGTACAATGCCATACACCGCATTAAGTTTCTGTAATATCTCCTCTACAGATGCATCTGCCCCAATCTTCGTTCTTATCTTTAGCGCTGATCCTTTCAACGAAGTTCTTATGGCTTGGCGGATTGTAGACTGGTTGTGGCCTTCACTTTTTAAACAAAGTACTTCCTGTCTCCAGATATCATAAGCTACTCCTTTTCCGTCTCCGGAAAACTGGGACACTTTAGGAAAATGTTGAAGCATGGACACTGACATTGCACCACCCTTTTTACCTTGATCTGTATCGCTGATGTCAGGTTTCTGTTCTGCATCGTAGTTGCTAGCCGTTCCTGCCATCCAGTGAATAAAGTCTTCTTCAGAGTCTTGCTTTGGTTTCACTTTCATTTTCTTCATAAGCTCTAGCATCTTAGAAATCTCCTCTTGTGACAAATCTTCGCTCATGTTGAATTGTAATTAAGTATATGAACAAAAAATATATGTAACTAAGCACTAAGTAACACAAAAAAATAAATATTAATACTGAAAAGAAAATTGCATAAATCAAATCAGCAATCAAATGAAAATTCAGAATCAAAATATTCAAGGTTATAAGATGCTAATAATATACAAAACCTGAAAGTAAATGGGAAAATAAATATAATACAACATTATGTATATATTACACTATCAAAACACCTCACTGAAACCAAATTAAGTAATCACTGAAATAAAAAAGTGATATGAATATAGATGTAATCTAAGATAAGCAATGTAAGTACATCCGGTTTATAGCCTGAAACAAAATCAAAGTTTATAAGGTAACAAATTAGTAAGAGTAACCCGAAATATAAAGAATGACAGCTAAGATAGAAATAGCAGCCAAAAACTAAACGAAGTAAAATGAAATACACTATCAGAGTTAAACCAAGTCAATCAGACAAGAAACCAATAAGCCAAACAAAATAACCAAGATATCGAATATCGGTTAAGTCAAATAAACGTCGATGTCGTCAGTGTCACTGTATAGGTATGTACGTGGAATTAGTAACCTGCATATGATGAAAAGAATGATGGGCAGAAAACCACTAACTCGGGGTTTTCTTTCAACAAAAAAATAAGAAAATGAAATAAGAAAAAAATGAAAAAAAAATAAATCAACCACTACTTTCTCAATCTAGTCTATATCTTGACTAAGTAGCAAAGTTCCAAACAAATATAAATAAGGGAAAAAATCTACAAGTATCTGTGTTTCTAGGTAGCCAAGTTCCACATGTGCACTATGTCATAGCCCGTACACCACAACATAAATATAGAGCAATGGTAATATATAAAATATACAACGATGAATATCAATAAGTATCAAACATCATGCAAATCTAAATGAGAAAAAAAACAGCGAAGTTATTTTTAACGAATATGAATGAAATAATTTCAGTAATACACATGAAAGTCAATATTCCTTTTCTAATATATACCAGGATGCCAAAATGTCACTGCTTTCCAAGTAGGATGTCGAAATTAATAAAAAATATCAGCGAAATTCACAAAGTTTATTTAATAATATGATACATTATGGACGCAGGCTATAAGCCTATATATCCATATCAATACATTAAAACAAAATGTACATTATAACATACTTCCTGTGTCAAATGAGCAACATTTAAACTAAAATTTAAAAGTTCTATTATCACGCTTATAGTACTCATCTAAAGCAATTTCAAATTTTATAACATCGGTTGAATCAATTACATCCTGCGGAAGACTGTTCCATAGATCAACTACACGAAAAGTTTTTCCTTATATCAAGGTGACTGTGTTTTTTAAAGAGTTTTTGTGAATGCCCTCTCGTTCTACTACTCATGTCACGCTGAAACATGCTTGTAGTTACTCTCGGATCGTAAAAGTTTTTCATAATCTTGAACACATTTATAAGGTCTCCTCGCATGCGGCGGTGCTATAAGGTTGCAGGGGCGTAGCTGCCATGTAAGCACATAAGCCCGTGCATGCACATCATTTTCCAAAGTATGTGTATTAAAGTCGAGTAATTTCATATTTCAACTTATATTCTTAAAAGTTCACTGATATTGTTACTCCTTTTTCCTTTTTTTCGACTCGTCAGATTAACATATTAGGCTGCAGAAAATTTGTTATGTGTAGCTATAGATACTTCAAATTCAATTTTATTTCTTTCCGAATGCAATAGCATATAGGATTACAATACACATACATATTAAATCATATATAATTGTGCAAGATGTCGGAGACCGCAGCCAACACAATTCAAATAATATTTATAATACAGCTCACTATGACAATATAGGTAATGTCTTTATCGTGAGAAAATTCGTATACAAATGAATACCGAACAACATCCAAACATAAGCATCAGTTTGAAACTACCTTCACTTAGGCCGTCTTTTTCATAAAATCATGTCATATTAGGTTTTAGTGATAGATATCAGCTGCTGACGAACAAACTTATGACAAAGGGAAAGGAGAGGTGCAGGTTGATGAAGACTGTGGGCAAGTTTTATGGTCGCCATCTTGGTTTCATGGGACATGTTCTGTATCTTTAAGTGATATGAAGATGGACGTTTTTGAGAATGCTCATTAGTGTTCTCCCTTGTTTTTATTGACAATGAGGACTCGGTTCTCATTTTGACATGTTTACATGTCAGTTGTCGTCGATGAAGTATAAGACGCTTACTTTTCCGGAACACTTGGTCTTATTATCTTGTGCTTTTACAAGGGTCTCCATGTACATCTTTCCTTTTTTCATATTTTGTCTCTAGTTTAATCGATTTTGGGTTCGGATTATGGTTTTGTTGACGCTTTGGTACTCTCTGTTTTTTTAGTAAATCTGTATTAGATTTAATATACAAAAATGACCGTTTTATCATTCTAAGAGTAATAAAAGAAGGACCAATTTTTACTGCATTTCGGTCCAAACAACATGTCAGCAAATGCAATTATTAATGAGCCCGGCCAAAATTCCTTAAGTTAAATATCTCCATAGGAAAGCATTACAGAAATTATGGAAAACTCCTTTACCTTAAGATTTTCCGTTAATTCTTTAATGCTTTTCTATGGAGATTTTTAAGTCAAGGAACTTTCGTGAAACTAGGCCTGTTCGAATTATACAAAATTATGCTTAAGAACACAAGCGTGAGTTCTTACTTCCCGAGTCCTGCACAGAACATATATACTTATAAACAGAGACGTATGTATATCAAAGATGGTTTTACAAGTACATGTCTCTGGTTTTACTTACTGATGAGTTTATGGCATAAATAATTTGTATAATGATAGGCCAGACAATGATGATTTAAACAAGTCCAATCAATGGCACCATTTGAAGTCCAAAATTGAAAACGTCGTGGGCTTGCACATCAAAATACCTCCAGCTACGCCCCTGTGTTGGAAGGTTAAGTCTCTGAAGACGCTCTGTATACGTCATTTCTTTAAGTCCAGGTATGACCTTCGTAGCTCGCCTTTGTACGTTCTCAATCAGATCAATATCTTTGCTCATAAACGGATTCCATACACTGGAGGCATATTCTAAGTGTGGTCTAACAAGCGACTTAAACAAAAGTTTGAACATATTTTCATCCAGATAAGTGAATGATCTTCTTATGCGACCAACAATACTATTGGCTTTGTTAACATTTAATTGAATATGTGTCCTAAAGTTTAAATTTTCATCCACCATTACACCAATGTCTTTTTCACATGCTGTGCTCTCCAACTCTATTCTCTTTCCAGATGCCTCAAACATATAGTACTGTCTATTAGGCTTGATTTATGTCAATAATCAACAGCTCAACTTACTGACAGTTCATACCGGAAGTTCCGTTCCAGGCCAATCGGGTATCCAAAACGCTTTAATCCAATGGGTGGATAAATATTCCAAAGAATGGGCAAATCAGCATCATCTAGACGCTTGTAATACACACGCACTCTACGTACAGGTAAATCCCGTACATCGTAGCGTAAATGTATACACAGGTATGCGAAACACAGGTAGGCACATACAGGTAGCAGACGATCTAATCACATGTTATAGCAATGTACATACGTTTGACAGCTCAGCACCGAATCGAGAACAGATGACACAACATTGCACGTGCACTTGGTCTCCTCCGTTGACTGAACGTTCCTCACAATCTGTAAATCGGACCTCTGGAGCCTCCATTGTAGCAGTGTTGGATTGTGGTGATCACATATCAACAAACACTTGCGAGAATTCTTTCCGATTTATTCCAGTCAGTCATCTTCGACATAAATGAATGTTACACCCTGCAATTATATGATAATTACATTTCAGATATGTACACGCTGAAGTTGCTGTATTACGCACATATACATATAGCACAATATACGTTCAGAAGTATTTATCTAGGAAGTTTTACATTTACAATTATAGTTCTATGAATTACCTATATTATCTCTAGATTTACATTATATTAACTTATATCATACACATGTAATATTGCACATATGATGTAAATGTTATCTTACATTAACTCAGTATGTATGGATACAGAGATAATTGAATAAATAAAGTACAATAAAAATACATTCCCTTATACATTACTAAAATAATTTAAAGAAGGAAAACTGTACCTATTTGTGGAACAGGGCCATTTTACGTCAGGAAATATCCTGAGGCTTTCTACGTACACAATGTATCTCGTATATCTGTATAACAAAGAAATACGTACACATAGAATACAACTAAAATGACACAATGTATATACGGTACATACAAGGATAAATCCAGAATTTACTAGAGTAATCGTTTTATCTATTACTATAAAATATAATTGAAAGCAGATACTTTAGAATTCAGATTATTAATTTGTGAAAGTTAGTATTTCTTACCTGTCAATGTCTTGTCTGCTTTCGTCAAGACGTCATGTTATATCTGACAAATATCGCGCCAAATCTCTCGGTCACACAAAGAATACAAAGAAAGACTTGACCATTGGCTAACCCAAGAGGCGACAACGGGAAAACTCAAATACTGACCAATGATAAAATACGTCTAACTGAATCAATTTAAGAGGCCAAAATAAGGAATATAACCAAACCACAGAAATAAAGAGTGTTAGTTATATATATAAGAGTATATGTATAAACCGTATATACTGATAAAAAACCTAAATGTAACAAATATCGTCTCTGCCACATTCTCCCCCCTTCTGAGAAAATATCGTCTCTGCCACATAATCAACGAGATTGCTATACTGTTTTATGAACATAATAAGCGCGATTGCTGTACTGTTTTATGAACATAATCAGCGCGATTGCTGTACTGTTTTATGAACATAATCAGCGAGATTGCTGTACTGTTTTATGAACATAATCAGTGAGATTGCTGTACTGTTTTATGAACATAATCAGTGAGATTGCTGTACTGTTTTATGAACATAATCAGCGAAATTGCTGTACTGTTTTATGAACATAATCAGTGAGATTGAGGTACTGTTTTATACACATAATCAGTGAGATTGCTGTACTGTTTTATGCACATAATTGTCGAGATTGCTGTACTGTTTTATGCACATAATTGCCGAGATTGCTGTACTGTAAATGAATATACACTCACGGGTCAAATGTCTTTCCGCATATATTTCTTTTCCAATATATTCTTTGTATTTACAACTTCTTTCAGTGTGTTAATTTTTCTGGCTTTGTTTATGGACAGATTTTGACAATATTTTGTCATTGTGTACAAAGTTTCTTCTCATAATATTAATTCAATATTCTGTTGGGTAGATGTGGAGCTCCACAGAATTATCCACACTGCTTATTTGACGCCATTTCTCTATATGACGATACCAACAAAACGTAAAAAAGGCGACCAAAAAATTGGTTGCTGTTACATAAATCATTTTTTCTCTGGACGAACCCATCGGAAAACAGTCAAAATATTATGAGATGAAACAGGAAACAGTTTTCTATCATTGTACAAAATTTCATTAAAATGCTCAATTAATAAAGTAATGAATACAAGACATGTATTTTAAAATTGTAAAAAGTTTGAAATACAAAGAATATAATAATAGCAAAACTATTTTATAAACATAATTGGCGACATTTCTGTACTGTTATGTGAGCATAATTGGCGACATTTCTGTACTGTTTTATGAGCATCGTTAAGGAGATTGCTTTACTGTTTTATAAACATAATTGGCGACACTGCTGTACTGTTTAATGAACATAGTTGGCGACATTTCTGTACTGTTTTATGAGCATCGTTAAGGAGATTGCTGTACTGTTTTATGAACATAAGGAGATTACTGTACTGTTTTATCAACATAGTTGGCGTGATAGCTGTACTGTTTTATAAACATAAGGAGATTACTGTACTGTTTTAAAAACATAATTGGCGACATTTCGGAACTGTTTTATTACCATAGTTGGTAAAATTGCTGTACTGTTTTTGAATATAGTTGCCGAGATTGCTGTATTGTTTATTGATATAGTTGGCGACATTTCTGTACATTTTTATATTAACATTTGCGCTGCAACCCACTATATGAAAGCAATGGTTCTCGAGACGTAGCACGTGGTTTAATTATGACATCATATCAAGCTTGTTCAGTGAGAGTCTTGTCATGCCACTTCCAAAACATGAAGATCGCCCCTGCGTCAAACGCTACAATGCCTAATTATTATCGTTACCGCTAATTTCATTCAAACTGGGTTGTTCCGCCAATGTCGTTTAAATGGTGCATTAATAAACGCATGTTATAAACTATTGATTGTAGAAAATAAAAATGACATTAAGCAATTGCTCTACAGCTAAAATGTAAATATATGGATTGACCATAGCGGGCTTCATGTAATATGGATGTAACGGGTGACCTTTCATAGCACTATGAAATTTCAAAAAATGACTTTCAATCCTTATAAGAACACAGTTGGCGAATTTTCTGTACTGTTTTATAAACATAGTTGGCGATATCGCTATATATATACTGTTTCATGAACAAAGTAGGCGAAAACACAACGAAATATATAATTTGTATTCTGGCCAGAAATTGTATAAAGATTTGAAGTAAGCTGTGTGTGTTACCCGGAGACTAAAGAATCAGGAAAAGTGACCAGAATCAAATTTACAATATTTACAATGTTTAATGTCATTACTGTGTAAGCATTTAACCAATCAAGACAGTTACATATACTATTGTACTAGTTCTAGTCAGTATACGTAAGTACATGCAGTGTCAATGATTGCTTTAGAAGCTTATATCCGACACACTTTAAGGAACTCTGGGAAAGAGACAGGCGATCCGAAGTTATTGTTGCTGTACATGTCCGTCTATCTTCTGCGGCCTTTCAGTTTCTTTGGTGACTTTCGTGACCTAGGGGATCGTTTGGGTGACCTCTTGGGTGATCTTTTGGGGGGTCTTTTGGGCGATCTCTTGGGCGATCTTTTGGGTGATCTCTTGGGCGATCTCTTGGGCGATCTCTTGGGCGATCTTTTGGGCGATCTTTTGGGTGATCTCTTGGGCGATCTCTTGGGCGATCGTTTGGGTGAACTCTTGCGCGAACTCTTGGGCGATCTCTTAGGTGATCTTTTGGGTGATCTCTTGGGCGATCTCTTGGGCGATCGTTTGGGTGAACTCTTGCGCGAACTCTTGGGTGATCTCTTTGGTGATCTTTTGGGCGATCTCTTGCGCGAACTCTTGGGTGATCTCTTTGGCGATCTCTTGGGCGATCTTTTGGGCGAACTCTTGCGAGAACTCTTGGGAGATCTTTTGGGCGATCTCTTTGGCGAACTCTTGCGCGAACTCTTGGGCGATCTTTCGGGCGAACTCTTGCGAGAACTCTTGGGCGATCTTTTGGGCGAATTCTTGCGCGATCTTTTGGGCGAACTCTTGCGCGAACTCTTGAGCGATCTGGGCGAACTCTTGAGCGATCTTTCGGGCGAACTCTTGCGCGATCTCTTAGGCGATCTTTCAGGCGATCTGTTAGGTTTTGACGGAGTTTCCTCTCTGGAAGACCGTTTCGATTTCGGAGAACCTTTCCTTTTAGAAGGTGAGGTTTTACCATCAGATTTTTTATCCTTATGGCCCTTAGATTTGTCTTTTTCTTTTGTGTCCTTTCTCTTTTTGTCCCTTTTGTCGTTTTCTTTTCTCTCCTTTTTGTCCTTTTTATCTTTTCTGCTCATTTTCTTATCTTTTTTGCTTGTATGCTTCGATTCGTCCCTTCCACCAACACCCTTCCGGTCAAATTCCGGGGCGGTTCTATCCATTCCATATTCTACATCATCCCTTGCACGCTGCCTCCCTGTTAATAGAGCATGTAAGAAATGTATTCTTTGTTAGGAAGTGAGGAATTTGGAGAATAACTTTGTAACCTGGAAATGGCGCGTAAATTTGGAGGTAATGGAAATCATGTTCGTGGAAGGAGAATACATTTTACTTGCATAAAGAAACAATGGTCAATCTTTCCACTGCATGGTACTAAGTATGTTTCGGTATATTTAGTATACAGTTCAACATCGAGAGCTTTCTGTCCTTCCCGTATAAGACAATTAAGGGGAGAGGGGGTATCCAAAATAGATCTAAACCCCATCAAAAGCGGGAAAAAATCTTTTAAAACGTTATTTTAGGTACAAAAACGTGATTGTAACAAATTCTCAGGCCCCGGACGGACTGAACAGTGATATGAGGGATTATATATTGAACAGTTTCTAGTTGATCACACTCTTTATGGTTTAACTTACGTGACTCCGGGTCAAACTCCGGGGCGGCTCTATCCATTCCATATTCTTCATCATCCCTGGCACGCTGCCTCCCTGTTAATAGAGCATGTAAGAAATGTATTCTTTGTTAGTAATTGAAGAATTTAGAGAAAAACTTTGTAACCTGGAAATGGCGCGTACGTTTGGAGGTAATGGAGATCATGTTCGTGGAAGGAGAATACATTTTACTTGCATAAAGAAACAATGGTCAATCTTTCCACTGCATGGTACTAAGCATGTTTCGGTTTATTTAGTATACAGTTCAACATCGAGAGCTTTCTGTCCTTCCCGTATAAGACAATTAAGGGGAGAGGGGGTATCCAAAATAGATCTAAACCCCATCAAAAGCGGGAAAAAAATCTTTTAAAACGTTATTTTAGGTACAAAAACGTGATTGTAACAAATTCTCAGGCCCCGGACGGACTGAACAGTGATATGAGGGATTATATATTGAACAGTTTCTAGTTAATCACACTCTTTATGGTTTAACTTACGTGACTCCGGGTAAAACTCCGGGGCGGCTCTATCCATTCCATATTCTTCATCATCCCTGGCACGCTGCCTCCCTGTTAATAGAGCATGTAAGAAATGTATTCTTTGTTAGTAATTGAAGAATTTAGAGAAAAACTTTGTAACCTGGAAATGGCGCGTACGTTTGGAGGTAATGGAGATCATGTTCGTGGAAGGAGAATGCATTTTACTTGCATAAAGAAACAATGGTCAATCTTTCCACTGGTACTAAGTATGTTTCGATATATCTTTTACATCATGTAGCTAGGTTGGATCAACAGTTCAACATCGAGAGCTTTCTGTCCTTCCCGTATAAGACTATATTGATGGGAGGGGGGTATCCAAAATAGATCTAAACCCCATTAAAAGCGAAAACATTACATTTAAAACGTTATTTTAGGTACAAACTAGAATAATGTCAGTATGACATCAAAGCCGCTCACCGCATAAGGATAATTGTCAACGCAAGTAAGAAAGCTTTCTTAGATACCAGCTTTATTTATCAGCTTCGTCACAAAATGTGAATACATGTTGAAGGACGGCCGTGTCATGTTTCTATATTCGCTTAATTTAGTAAATGCATACATGAAACATAACACATTGTTACCAGAAGTGTGTTAAAAGAAACCAAATCCTTATTTTGATAAACTATCAGTATTAGTACTAGTTAGATCTAGAGTACAGTTGACCGGTTATCGTCATTTCGACCTAAGCACGGCAGGTAAATTGCTTCGCCATTTGCAACATGTATCATCTGTGTATGTGGTATATATGCTATTTGCATCTTCCAATGTTTTATAGCTGTCATGATATCATTTATCAACGAACTGAGATTTATAAACTGAAATACCATTTTATTTGACGAAGTGAACCAAAATAAATGGGAATTCCCATAAAAGACCTGCATCATGAAAACGCTTTCAGGTCGCGAAGTCAACTACTCGAATCAAACATTCTAGTAACAACAACGATCACCACAGCGGTTTCCTGACAGCCGGACTGTGTACAAGACATACTGAGCGTTTAAAACCAGATTTATGCATTTGTTTATGCGAGGAAAGTACAACAGAACACTGCGTATATAAGAAGACCATAGTTTCTTTCTTTCTGTTAACGATACTTCACTACAGAGCATGGTTAATTGTGACGTAACAGATACAGATCAGGGCGCTTTCCAATTTGACGGTCATCACTAGGGACGATCATTAGGCCTAGACGCTACTGCCGTAACAACTGTACAGCGAACTTGAAAATTGTCCACACCCAAAGCGAAAACAATAAGCAGCCCGGCTCTGCCGAGAGCGGCTTAAAAATAAATGTTACAAATTCTCAGGCCCCGGACGGACTGAACAGTGATATGAGTGATTATATATCGAACAGTTTCTAGTTGATCACACTCTTTATGGTTTAACTTACGTGACTCCGGGTAAAACTCCGGGGCGGCTCTATCCATTCCATATTCTTCATCATCCCTGGCATGCTGCCTCCCTGTTAATAGAACAAGTAAGAAATGTATTCCTTGTTAGGAAGAGAAGAATTAAGAGAAAAACTTTGTAACCTTGAAATGAGGCGTAAGATTGGAGGTAATGTTCGTGATATGAGGAATTATATATCGAACAGTTTCTAGTTGATCACACTCTTTATGGTTTAACTTACGTGACTCCGGGTAAAACTCCGGGGCGGATCTATCCATTCCATATTCTTCATCATCCCTGGCACGCTGCCTCCCTGTTAATAGAGCATGTAAGAAATGTATTCTTTGTTAGGAAGAGAGGAATTTGGAGAATAACTTTGAAATGGCGCGTAAATTTGGAGGTAAAGGAGATCATGTTCGTGGAAGGAGAATACATTTTACGTGCATAAAGAAACAATGGTCAATCTTTCCACTGGTACTAAGCATGTTTCGGTATATTTAGTATACAGTTCAACATCGAGAGCTCTCTGTCCTTCCCGTATAAGACTATTGAGCGGAGAAGGGGTATCCAAAGTAGATCTTATCCCAATCAAAAGCGGAAAAAATACCTTTAAAACGTTATTTTAGGTACACAAAGAATAAATGTAACAAATTCTCAGGCCCCTGTGGGACTGAGCAGTGATATGGGGAATTATATATCTAACAGTTTCTAATATTAGCAATAAGATTCATCGGTTGGGTATGAATGATATATAATGAGTTTGTTTTGTACACAAACAGGAATTGAAAACTTAATTCCAAGTAACAGCTGCAACCACACATACATAGGTGAAACTAGTCGGAAATTTGGAACGCGTCTGAAAGACCATCAAAAAGACGTGGAAGACATGGAACAGCAAGTCTACAACAGACATACTAGAAAAACATCAGAAAAAACAATATAACAAATCAGCTATCACAGACCATGCCAACATATACAACCATATCATTGACTGGAACAACTCCAAAGTGTTGGAAATGGAGGAAAACTGGAGAATGGGGAAAATTAAAGAATCCATATTGGTTAGGAAGGACGGGGAATCAATGAACAGAGACGAGAGGGGGCACCAGTTAAGTCATCTTTATGACCCTATTTTAACATCCAATAAGGGGCGGAATGGGTAAACATCTTACCCGTCCCTCTGCCTACCTGTAGTATTAGAGTACATTTGGACGAAATGTCGCGCTACGTTTTTGACAGCTGACTTCTCTAACTCGCCCTATGTTGGGTAGTGAGCTGATTTTAGCGGTCAGAACACCGACACTCGGCTATTGCACTCTTTGCTTGACAAAGGAATCAGACGTTTTCGAAAGCTCACAAATTAAGTTTTCAATTCCTGTTTGTGTAAAAAACAAACTCAGTATATATAACAGTTTCTAGCTCATCACATTCTTTATGGTTTAACTTACATGACTCCGGGTAAAACTCCGGGGCGGCTCTATCCATTCCGTATTCTTCATCATCCATGGCACGCTGCCTCCCTGTTAAGTTCGTTACAGAGAATTGTTTAAGATGCTGCCGTCATGTGATCAATAGAACATGTAAGAAGTGTGGTGTTGGTCAGTACGAGAATGATTTACCACGGAACAGATCACTACAGTCTGATCCATGTAACACGACAGATCACTACAGCCTGATTCATGTAACACGACAGATCACTACAGCCTGATCCATGTAACACGACAGTTGATTACTCACTCAATATTAGCGACAATAAATCACGATATACATGTATTTACCATTGTCTGGTATTGCCTCTATATCTGTTTGTAACCCTACCAACTAAGACGGCATTCACATAACTATAACTGCAATGGACGTTGACGTCATCATTACAATGAAGTCAAACTAACTGACCGTCCCAAAGTGACAGTTGTTCTATTAATTGAACAACCATTTATACACGATACATATTGATATATTATTTAAACTAGATTAAGAATAATAATAATGTTCACCTAAATTATCTCTTATGAGTTAGCATTCATAGGCAATATACAGTGTAAATCATGTCTATGGCAGGGAAATACCAATTATCAATTTTTCCAAGATTTATATTCAAATGTCAATTTATATACATCGGTATATAACTCCTAATATTGATCGTATTTTACTAAAAGTGTAAATCTGAAAGTAAATAACAATAATTGTAAATAGATGTTTACGATTGATGTATTTCGAAGGATCGCCGGTAGAGCAGAAGGTACATGGACAGCCCGGAAAGCAGAACCCAGCCCCTTCCCCATAGGGGTCGTTCATGTCACGTGCATCTGCCATGGAAGTCTGCAGGTAACGCATCAACACTACCGTCACCAACTGTAAAAACAGACACGTGTAGTTATAGTCAGTGTTGTTGTACTTAGCTGATACAAACCTCATTGAGATTCTTGGAGATGAAAGGACTTCCCCGTTATTAGCCATGAGTTCGGCTCTAATGTTCATGCTGTGTTTTCTTGACTCTTAAAGGCCCAATATACGTAACTTTCGGCAAAACTTGATGCGAAAATCTAGCCTAATAACTTGTTATTTTTATGGATTTAGTTAAGATTAACTGATATCAGCAATATTCAAGATGACTTCGTACGCGGTAACCGGAACGGCAGCAGTTTTGATTTAAACATATTTATTGCCTTCCATAGCAATGGGATTGGGCACAAGTTGTACAACTTATACTAAGCCCTTTCCCTAAAATAAAACATTGATATATTTACAAATTTCAAGATGGCTTATTTACAATAATAAAATACAATATCTCACAGTATCATACAGTCACACATTCAAACATCATGAGAGAGAGAGGGGGGGGGAGAGAGAGAAAGAGGGAGAGGGGAGGAGTAGAGAGAGGGAGGGAGAGAGAGATTATCTTATGAGTAACATTTTATATATATAATGATAGTAATCTTTTCCGACACCGACGGCAAAAGTTAACACTGACACTATTCGATACTCTCAGCTGGTACTAAATGTTCATCACTTCCCGTGCCTTGGTTTGCGTCCTCCTGGTCATTCCGTTCGTCCTTTAAAATTCGTTTCTCTAGTGCCGTCGACGTCGGAAAAGATTTGATATAAATCTTTAAATACATAACCTAGTTGTTTAAAATCATAAAAAGAGAAGGAGAAGGTGGGGGGGGGGGGAGGGGGGCTAAAATCTGTTTGAATCATTAATATATTGCTGAGTGTACATAAAAATCAGTTCGTTTTCATGCGCAGAAAGGGTTGCGTCTCCATAAAGAAGTAAATTTACAGTAAGAGGAATATACGAGTTAAGGTGTCGGAAGAGCTTAATTCTTTGTTCAGCATAAGTATTGCAATTAAAGAAAAAGCAGTTGAAACTCGGTATTTGTAAACACGCGTCCATTTTGACTGTCTATTAACTTCGGCTTGTTATTGAAGTGGGCCCAACCTGAATTATTTTCAATTCTTTGGATTTTTCTGTCAGGTGTTTCTTGTTAGTTACCGCTCATGTTTACTTGGTTTGAGGCTTATTTTTGCATGGTTATCAACTGGATTTTTTTCAGAATTTTTCAGATTGACGAAAAATTTCCTGAAGTTACTTATATTGGGCCTTTAATATGATTTTCATTTCCACAAAGTTATGATCATCTTTATGTCGATCTTGGTGCTTAAGTACGCTTTAAGGTACATGTCCCTGGTCAGTAACAGCAATATAATGTGTATTAGTCTACTGTTCGTACAAATGTCAAGCATTATCTTCATTTTATTTTCAAAAAGTAACATTTCGAACAATTTCACTCTGTAAAGTGCTACTTGACTTATCAATCAACTCCTTTATTTTACTACAGTGCCAACAACACATTCTTAACTTGACCGTAACGTTTACCGTAATTTAAACCATTATTGAACTTTAAAGAAATGTTTGAAAAACGTTTTGTCACAAACCTGTAAAACAAAAGCCGATATGACAGACCATCCTGTGGGTACGAGGATTTTGTTTTCAAAGAAGTCCATCAGAACGTTGGAACAGCCAGTTTGGTAGAGCGTTACACTTCCGTAGTGCACGTGCACCGATTTGTCCTTGACAGCATGATGGACACATGGACGGGGTGAAGTTACGTCACAACAACTGTAGGGAACATCGTCGGAGTAGAATAAACCCCCCTTCAGCTTCCTACAAAAAAAGTCGTCTAGAAATGAAAACAAAAGTTATTATAAACTTTGAGCAAGTATCTAGCATAGGCTCAGTTATCAATCTACACGCGAGTCTCTTATTTTCGGCAATATGTACAAAAAGGACCCATGGAAATAAATTGTAAAGTGATCGCTGTAACGTGACGCTACCCCATTTGGTACACGGTCACAAAATGGTTGGAAAAGTGCTTGAAAATGATAATTGAACATTTTCCTTTGATATTATAACAAAATAGATATTTGTCAGCATTACCACCAAATATTTTTATTTTCTAGATCAATTTACAATTACACGATAACATCAAAGTCATCATATCAGAAACCCAGTAAAAACGCTGTGCGTCGACGACATTTTTGGCGAATTTTGAAGGGGGTAATTTTAAGCAAGTTTAAATGTAGATTTTGCGTCCTTATAACTAAAAAATATCAAAGTGGATATGTAAAACTGTAGTTTGGTATGGTGTTTAAAAAGGCAGAATATTTTGTTGCAAAAGGTACATTCATTAGTTGAAATAAAAACAAATTGCATGACCTGTGATACGGTGTACCAATTTGGGTACGGGTCACGGCTGAAAAACGGACAAAATCTCCTGGAAAGTTTTGCGTTATATTTTCAAAACAAAATCACCTTGTATAATTTTTACTTCTGAAAATGAACCAACATACGTACTCTTTGTCAAAAATCAAGAAACATTCCAAATACACCATCTGAATTTGTAGATATCACTGAAAATCTGTCAAAATTATACCAATTGTGGTAGTGTGACGTTGACTTAGGCTTATTGTAGGCTTACTACCCTGACGAGTTTGTTGTTGCTATCGCAAACAGAATTGTAAATGTGTGCTGTGTATGTTACTCGTAGGACATGTAGCCGCTCGTGTGGATAATATTTCGGTATTTTTCACTCGTGCTGCACACTCGTAAAAATGTCAAAATATTAGCTCCACTCGTGAAATAATTTGGTATTACAGAAGACACTGTTAGATATCCTCTATTTATCCTACGAAAACGAATTGTTCCCTTTCCCTACCCCGTTGTAACGGGTACTGTACTGCCATCCCTTCCTTACCCAACCCTTTAAGAGTGTACATTTTGTACAACTTCATAAGTAACCTACATGTACTACGAGTCACATAGACTGCACCCATTTCCAATTCTGTTTACAATAATGACATGAACTTAGTGTACATGAAGGGAGTCGCCATACCGTTTAATGTCTGGGTGTTTAGTGTTCAGGAACTCTTCATTGACCCAGTTGGTGCCAAACCAGTCACTGTAGCCATTGCTGCCACAACAGTGGTAGTCCTGTTGTAGTTTATCTAAGGTCACCTTCACGAACATATCCGTTTTGTACCGTTTCATCACATAGCCTAGACCATTCTGCAAGGATTCTTCGATAACAGAACGATGAGTGAAACACATCAAGCCCCCGGCCAGTAAGAGCCAGACTAAAATAAAAGAGAGCAGCATGGCAAGAAAGAGAAAGTTAACACATCGCCCACTCGTGGCAGAAGTCGAACAATCGTATACAATCTTAAATGTTATGATATGTAAAATAACCACTGTGATTCCAACTGCAAGGAGAAAATGTGGCAGAAGGTCGGTGTCATATCCATCCAGCAACATCATTCTGGATTCAATTTTTATCTTCATGTAGACTGCCATGCCGATTAGAGCTATTCCAAATAAAGCGATCAAACTATTGAGTATACAAATCGCAATTGCAATCTTCTCCCTCGCTTTCGCCGATATGTTGCAGGCTATGCACATGTTTGCAACGTAAAATAGTCGAAACGTCACAACGATACAAAATGGACGATCACATAGCTTACGGAAGTGACGTCATAATCGAAACAATGACGTGCCGTCATATGACGCGAAATTGTATGTATGTACCAAGATCCATCAATTAAATATAATGACGGATGGCTGGCCTTCGCTTTTCCTTTTCAATCGCCAGTTTGCTATTTTCCACATTTTACACTGGTACATGTAAGAATACATTTTAAAACACAAGGCTCGATGGTGTTGGATGCACAAGACTCACAAGACACAAGACTCGTTACATATCCATTGAGGTTGACGTCACTGCACGCGGAGGCCTTACGCTGTCATTGAATGGTGGTCTTCCTTTAAATTTAGGCATCCGATGACAGCAAACGACCAGCACGCGGGGTGACGTCAACCTCAATGAATATGTAACGAGTGGCCGGCAAGCTGCCGAAAACTTTGAGACACGGGAATTTTGCGTGTTTTTGGAGGAAATGGAGATTATTTCTGCGGAAGGAGGATACATTTGACTTGCATTTGGGAGGTTTATAAAATAAAAATTATCCATCTTTCCAACGGTACCAAGCGTATTTTCGTACCCCAACTAGAAATGTGATTTTTGATGCAAGAATGGTAGGTGGGGTCGATTTTTCGATCTGGAAAGCTTTCCACCCTTTAGCTTTTATGAACATTGAGGGGGCATTTTTATCGAACATTGATCTTAACACCCCCAACCCCCCCAACCCCCACCCCAAATGTGTAAAATTACTCTAAACACCCTATTTTAGGTCCAAAACTAGCCGTAACAAATTCTCAAGTCCCTGTGGAGAGAACTTCACATGGTGCTGAAGATAACAAGAAACTCATTAAAGATGGAGAGGTAAAGTTGTCTAAGGACCCGGAGATATCTCGGCATAGACGACTGACAAAGGACGACACAAAACATACCCCATTTACAAAAGACGAGTCGAAATACACACAAGATCACAAAGATGAACCAAAGCACTTCAGGGGTGACACGTCACACGTAAGGCCACACCGACGGTACAGTCAGTATGATGTGAGGAAGAGTAACGGTATCAAAAACGAGCGACTGTATGAGGAAGATGACGCGAGAGACGCAATGCTCGAAAGACGATACGGCAAACTTTCAAACGAAAAAGGGGAGAAAATAAAGTACATTGACGATGGCGATCCGGAAGTTGTAGATGAGAGTGATGACAACGATGAGTTAAGAAGACTAATAGAGAAAAGGCATCAGAGTCAGAGGTTCAATCTTCCTCCTGGACGCCGGGAACCCCCTATAGTGGCTCCACGGCATTGGACACGTCCAGAGAGGATTGCGGACAGAGAACCACGTGGTGTTAACTTTGCCTTTTGGGGCATGCATGGTGTTACATTTTGAATCACAATATTATAAACTTTGGATTATTATTTAAGTTATTGTGACGATGCACGTACAGTGACGTCATAGAAGTGGTTTCTTAGTGATTTTAGTAGCGGTCACGTTACACAGGAGAATCAGTCGCGCAGCCCATTGCCGCTTATACCAGTAAGTAAAGTTTACAGTTCCAAATCAAGTTTTATTTACCGTCGGTATATATACAACAATATAACATTAGCTCTAATCAGCTATTTTTTGGGGCCGCGGTGGCCGAGTGGTTAAGGTGTTCCGCCGTTCTACCACTAGCACTCCACCTCTGGGTTGCGAGTTCGAATCCCACGTAGGGCAGTTGCCAGGTACTGACCGTAGGTCGGTGGTTTTCCACTGGGTACTCCGGCTTTCCTCCACCTCCAAAACCTGACACGTCCTTAAATGACCCTGGCTGTTAATAGGACGTAAAACAAAATGAACCAAACCTAATGAGCCATTAGAACTGACACAGCTTAATGACATTATTCGTTATAACGGTATGGTGGCATTATAGTCAGTTGGTCAGTGAAGTGGTCTGATGCAGTTGTGTTAATTACGTGGCTCGGACATCATAACATCGCCTTAAAGCACACAGCTTATAAACATTTTCTGGGTTCGCTCGATTTTTATTGATAATTAAAGAAAGATGAGAAATATAATTAGAAATATTATATAGATCTGAAAGAAACATATACAAAAACACAGTGATTAATTTCGTGTTACTCCACACTACGCAATGATCCTTAGAAAACATCAGCCTAGCTAGCTGTATAGACACTGTCCGAGGGTATTTAAAGCGAAATGTGTTTAATCAAAATGGGTGCTCCTTGTGTACTCAGCTTTGTATAACTCGGTACATGAAACGAAAGGTTGACAACGTACCAAGAAGTAATACATTCAAACGTTCCATAGGCTGTGTTGAAAAACCACACAGCCTATGGAACGTTTGAATGTCTAACCACACAGACACTGTTTAATGCGGTAGGTGTCTTCAATATTTATAATATACCGTGAAGGTATCGGTCTTACATGCATGATAATCTAAACAAGCGAATTGGATTTTTTGGGTTTTTTTTGTGTTACTATTTGTATTTCAATTTCAAATGCGTGCTAAGTATATTGATAGCGGAGGAGAACAATGAGTGTTGTACATAGAAGCCCTGTCCCGTACAGGAAGTCGCATATTAGACATTTTCAGGTACACGGAGTACCGACACCGACACGGACGCCGACTACTGTTTAATTCGGGGTCGTTTCAAAGGTATATTTGTATGGACAGAAATGCTAGAACTTTGTATTTAGGTGCCGGTATGTTTATATATAGTTTATAACATGCATATTCGTTAGCAATATTAATTCAAGGTATCCATTTCAAATCGTACGACAAACAAACAAATGTAAGATGATCACAGCTTCATATTATACATATATATGTGTGTAATAGGACGAGGAAAAGTAAAAAGTTAAATGCCGTCGTTGGGGCTCGAACCCGCGACCCTTGGTTCTTCTGTCCGATGCTCTACCGACTGAGCTAAATGGATACGGGTAGGTGTACGAAATGACATCTAATTGTGGCACACTCGCGGTCGCTAAGCTGAACACTATGTTGATGTGGAAGCACACGTGGCAAGTCCGCAGTGTTGCACTATGAATATGAAAATAATGGGGGGGGGGGGGGGGTGTTCCCATGTACGTTTAATTTATTCTCATTATTTGTTTCATTTCAAATATACGTATCTTCAAGCCTATCCCCTTCAAATGAAAAGTTGACGTTGCAAATCTCCACGTTTGATGAAATATACCATATATATATTCCGTATAATGTTAGGTATGAAGTTGGCATTATGTGTATTGTTCATGTATGTATGTATACTTGTTTTGCCAATATACCCTCTCCCGTTGTACTACACTAAAAGGCACAAATTACATGTAAACATACATGTACATAATGGGTAAAGCGGCAAACATTTAATTGATAGAGTAGAGAGTGTAACAAATATTTCCGTAATGGCGTTTTTATAGCTATTCGCATCCATACTTCAGTGTTGTCGAATACACATCTGTGAGGCTATATGTACGTACATTGCAGGTGAATTTATATCAGTTGG
Source organism: Mimachlamys varia (assembly GCA_947623455.1). Lineage (NCBI taxonomy): Eukaryota > Metazoa > Mollusca > Bivalvia > Pectinida > Pectinidae > Mimachlamys > Mimachlamys varia. Next base: position 1,191,204 of record OX392528.1, on the reverse strand, counting down.
ACAACGCATATATGCATTCCAAACAAATAGTTTTTGAGACGATCCCCAATTTACCAGTAGTCCGCGTCCGGGTCCGTGTAGGTACTCCGCGTACCTGAAAATCGGAAATGTCTAATAGCAGCATAACGAATATTCTGTCCCAGACTGGAAATGACATGATGAAAACAAATGTTAATTTTGCTCAGAAAACGAAACCTACCTTTTGCACGACTATACGTCGCGGTATATGTTTTCAATTTGTTTGTTTATTTACTGTGAACCTATAAAGCAGTGAATCATTTTATGTTTGTACAATGCAATTCGTTTTGTTGTGTAGTCGGTGTTGATATTGTTGATATGCGTCTCATCCTAGTCCATCCTTTTATCACTTTTAAAGACAAAGGCATTTAATTTTAAAAATTGATATAAAAGATCCTGTAATTTTCTATTTTACAGGGAGATGATGGTCTAGGTATTCCGATGGGGAGGTAACTCATGGGAAATGGACAGGCCAAGGAAGGCGGGACGACGTATTCTGGCGGAGCACGTGTTGTCATAGTGTCTCCCTCAGCTTCAGAAAACTTAGATCCTGGAAGTAAAACTCGGATAAAGTTCCGAGGAGACAAGCGGAAACATGTCACCTTCACCAAACGACCACAGATGGTCGAAAAAGGACAACTAACCAAATACCGTATAACGGGAAAGTTAAATTCCAGCGAAGCCAGACCAGAGCCGTGGGGATCTCCGACACTGGAGAAGACAACAAAGCATCGATGACGTCAGTAAATACTGTGACGTCATCAGTACCAGGGGTTCCTATCATTGGGGCCTACCAACAACCGGAAGAAGATTTCCAATGGGAACAAAGACCAACGCAACGAGCGGCGCTCACGAAAGTAGACGAAATATAAGTGGTTGATATTATAGTAACCAAGGGTCTTTCAATTTTGTTTAAAACCAAAATGTACACGTAGTTTTATAAACAGAAACAAAATCCATGAGATATACATGTCTATCATCCAATCTAATTGAATGCTGCTTTATAAACAGAGAACGACTTCAATTCTTCAATGATTTATTTAATGCTGTGAACTGTGTTTTGTGTGAATCACTTTGGACAAGTACCGCAATATACATACATGTAAACATAATTTGTTTGATTAAAGTATATGCATGCATTTATGTCAAAGTCCTGTATTTATCTGACCTTTAACATTTAAGGGCCAAAGTCAAGGTCCTGTGTTCATCTGACGTTTAACATTAAAGGGCCAAAGTCAAGGTTCTGTGTTCATCTAACGTGTAAAAATGAGGGCCAAAGTCAAGGTCCTGTATTTATCTGACGTGTAACATTTAGGGGCCAAAGTCAAGGTCCTGTGTTTATCTGACGTGAAACAATTAGGGCCAAAGTCAAGGTCCTGAGTTTATCTGACGTGAAACAATTAGGGCCAAAGTCAAGGTCCTGTGTTTATCTGACGTGAAACAATTAGGGCCAAAGTCAAGGTCCTGAGTTTATCTGACGTGAAACAATTAGGGCCAAAGTCAAGGTCCTGTGTTTATCTGACGTGAAACAATTAGGGCCAAAGTCAAGGTCCTGAGTTTATCTGACGTGAAACAATTAGGGCCAAAGTCAAGGTCCTGTGTTTATCTGACGTGAAACAATTAGGGCCAAAGTCAAGGTCATGTGTTTATCTGACGTGAAACAATTAGGGCCAAAGTCAAGGTCCTGTGTTTATCTGACGTGAAACAATTAGGGCCAAAGTCAAGGTCATGTGTTTATCTGACGTGAAACAATTAGGGCCAAAGTCAAGGTCCTGTGTTTATCTGACGTGAAACAATTAGGGCCAAAGTCAAGGTCATGTGTTTATCTGACGTGAAACAATTAGGGCCAAAGTCAAGGTCCTGAGTTTATCTGACGTGAAACAATTAGGACCAGAGTCAAGGTCCTGTGTTTATCTGACGTGTAACAATTAGGGCCAGAATGAGTAATATGCATGTACATTGTATCTTTACAAGATATCCCAGAGGGATTTCGGCGCCCACCATCGATGATCTTCATTAAATTTGTTTTTAAATCGTTGAATCTTTTCCTTTCTGTTTTTCTTTCATCTAAGTATTCAAACTTAGGTATATGAAATTTGAAAGTCAGTGGAGTAGGTGATCATTAACAATAATTTTTTTTCAAATCAATTGCATCATTATATAATTATAGAAACTGACCAGGGTCGACATTATACAGCTCATGTCTACGTCTTTGTGTTTATGTATACGTCCTTGTTTTTGTTTTTTTGTTTGCTTTGTTTTGTTTTTGTTTGTCATTTAAGTGTATGTCAATTACATAATTATATATAATTTACCACCATGATTAATGGCCTCATTAAAACAAATATAATCAAATATCATCTGAATGTATTAATGATATGTTGTAACAACCTGCTATATGCATGTATGCTTTTGTGTATGTATTTATGTATGTCTTGTATTATTATTTAAAATGAATAAAAAATGAATAAAAAAAAATATGAGAATTCCTCTTAAAATTAATAATAGTTTAAAGATGGTCGCTTGTCAGAAATCATATTTTTCTGATCAATTTCAAAATCAAAAGAGTAAAACTAAGGACCAAGGGGAACCTACGTATGAAATCTAAAATTTAAGAAAATTCCATCTAAATAGTTTTTCTCAAAACATTACCATAATACACTTTCATAGTCAAACTCAAAGATGGATGCTGTCCGGGTCAGTCCGATAATGAGACCATGAACAACTAGGGACCAAAAAGTTACCAACATATATGACACGGAAATGCTCAATCTAGTTAAAACATTGCGATAAGTATTTGTCAAAATTCAAGATGCCTGCATTTCGGCCATATTGTTTATCGGATATGAAAGATATTACTCACAAATCCATGATGATCTATATTGTTCATCGGATCTGACAGAGAATACACTATGTACAACTAGGCACTAAGGGGAACCTACATATACTTTTTTAGAATGATCAATCTAGTACTTCTAATGAAGTAGCAATAACAAACTATCACTCATAAATCCAAGATGGCCGTCTATCGGCCATATTGTTTATCGGATTTGTCCAAAAATTGACTATGCATAACTTAGCACCAAGGGGAACCTACATATGAAATTTGAGAATGATCCATCCAGTACTTCTCAAGAAATAGCGATAGGAAAAGCTTTGATTTATTTGTGTTTGTAGAGAAAAGTAGGATTTGAAGAAAAATAGACGAACGGCCAGTACATGGTGACTACCCCAATAAGATAGTTTAGATTTAAAGCTAGAAATTGAAACAGAATTTCTTATAGAGTCATCCAGAGAGTTCCAATCATTCATAGAAGAAGGGAAAACTGCCTTTATAATTATTAATTATAGCAGTATGTATATTAAAGATTATTTCATTTCTAAATGATTGAGATGTATTTGGTTGTATGATGTTATAGAGATATGTAGAAGAAAAGTTATTGATAATTTTAAACAAAAGTGTAAGTTTATGATTGTGTCTTATTTGTGTTTCAGAATATTGTTTATGGTGGGATGTACATCTCCTTAATCCAGTTATTTCTATAGCTTAAATTTATAGATTCAAGTAAGTCAGATTCATTATTAGTGCAATTATCCCAAACTATGTCGGAATAGTCCGAGATTGGCCTAATGTGTGGCTATGTATATTGATTTTAATGTATTTTTGTCAACTTTATATTGAAGAATTCTCAATAAATTCAATCTAGATGAAGCTTGATCATAAATGTTATCGATACGATTAGACCAGGTACCCTTTTTATTAAATGTTAGTCCTGGATGTTTATGACAATCTGTTCTGTGAATGGTTATAAGGTCTAGAGTTTATACCAATTTGTTACAGCTTATACAAAAAGATATACATGCCTAACCCTGTCAAATGCCTTACTTATATCACAGAAAACCAAGCGTAAGTCTTTCTTTGCCTTTGTCTAAATTAGAATTAATTGAGAAAAACTTTCGCAGTTTTTAAAATAGTAGGAATCTTATCCCTGTGATTGTCATGATCAATAAAATATGATTTGATGATACATTGTAAATAATAAGACATTGGATTAAACCAAGAAAACAAGCTTAAAACTAAATAATACAAAGTCAAACCCAGCTGCGTGACGTTTTTAATGAATCGTGTACGTTTCTTAAATCTTAGGGTCAGAAAAAATCTGTAAATCAATTACTTGCCAAGAACGTAAATATATCCGTATACAGAAACGCAAATAATTAGAATAGATGGTTGTTCTTGAGCTGGGTTGCTTGTTTAGTTAATTTATCGACTGTCTATTTTATCGGGAAATCACAGAGGAAAGATAATCCACCAGTAGGATTAGACGCGTTCCTTAAAACAACACGAGGGTGGGGCCAAGGTGGGAGGGGCCGGGCGGCGCTCTATGATGTATCGCCGTAGTGTACCTCGTTAGGGACTTGTGACCCCTACAATGTTGTTTTAGTTCCGGGTAGGTCGGGCTTGTGTGTTAATAGTTATCACTCGAACACTCGACCCTCCCGTTAAGGAAGCCCAGTGTATATACTACGCGGTAAAGATGAAAAACGATCCCTTTTACGGAGCAATGGAGTTGTTTTTGTGAAATTAATTGTAGAAACGCACGAGGTGAAACTTGAACGCAGTCAACACACCAAACCACTTCTCGTGAAACCATCATACGGCAAGGTTGGCAGAGAAATTTGTCTGTGTTTCCAGCAATACTACACATCGATCCATCAATAAGTGAGTGAAAATTTGCTTCTTCATTTATAAGTATATGTATAATTATTTTAAGATTTTAATGAATTTTTAGAAGTGTTGATGGTGCTAACATTGGGTTTGATAATTCCCTATTACATGTATCTCTTGACTAGTAGAAAATAATTGTTAATATTTAAATGTCCGTTATGACGGTTTTTAACAAGAAACGCTGTCTACAGTTTGTTTTTGACATCATTGAGTAAGCGTTCGAAAAAAATATTACCAATATTCAAAAGATATATCGTGTTAATATTCAAGAAACCTACATGTTCTTATATATAGCATTAATTGTAACAAGACGTTTTTCAGAGAAATAATGTAACGTTTCATTCACTTCTGGTATGAAATTCTCAATACCATCATTCACTAGAAATTTTCGTAGGAAATATAATCGTAAACCTTCAATATACATATTTGTTTATTGTTAAAATTCACACAACGGAGTTGTTTTGTGAAATTAATGGTAGCGTTTTGAAATTCGCGATATATTTTTCATATTTAGAAATCCTGGTTTCTTTAAGGGATACGACAAAATTTATCCAAAACATTCAAGAGACACGATGCGATTTTATTTTTTTACAAAGCATCATTTAGTGTTGAAATTGTTCAAATTAACGCGATACATTTTATTGCTATTATTCACAGAATTAAACTTCAATTCAACAGACCCTTATATATTAAGTCCAATAATATTTAAGAGACATATATTTTTAAACCATTAGAACACTGTTTACGCGAAATAGAAACTGAAATGATCAGACTCGTTGTGTCGACATTAATGCATTGTCGAAAACCGCATCGAAATCGGCCGACCGGTTACAAAGTTACGACAGGTTGAAGTTTGGTTTTTTACCTGTTTTGCCTCACGCTAATTAAGCGCACTGCGAACCGCTAAAAGTTGTGCACATGTATTGGTGACGTCACAACGGGAACACAAGAAATTGGATCCTATGTCTCTCTATATAATAGTAATATGTACGTCTGGTTGATTAATGATTCAAAATGTATTATACAATGAAATTAAAGGACGTACCATAATATGAGGGTCGGGAGAATAATCTGAAATCGTCATTGAAATAACTTTATTTTGATTCTTTCATAAATATAGTGTTTATTGATTGTTCAAATTCATTTTAATGGACCCATATATATATGCGCTATGATATTGTAATACTCTGTGTCATTTATAATGTCAGTTATACATATCATTTATCCAATGATTCAAGAGTGACTCTTATAATAATACCTTTGAATATTGTACATCTCATGTTAGTGTCCATTATATTACGTAATCAGATTAGCGAGATAATCTACCTGGTCAGTTCGATAACTTCACACGTACCTTGTTACTCATATAGCAAGTAATTAACATTGGAGAGGGGTGGGGGGTGGGGGGGCTATCAAAGTTAACTAAATTGTAATAGCTGAGTATGTTGCGGCTATTATCCCCTCTTTATAACTTCAAAATGTGTACTCTAAATCTGTAGTTCCATGTAGATCTCGACTGGAACATAGACTATCGAGCGCACATGTATCTTTTGAAATCTCCGTAACCCACCGTCAACTCACACAGTTTATGACACTTTTTTAATTTCAAATTTGACTCTTCTATTCAACGAGAAAAGTTCTGTTGAAAACTTACGTGAGATGTCTCAGGGACGTATATGCACATATACGTCCCTGGTATGTCTGTATCACAGTTTTTTTCATATTTTATTTTTAACATAAATGAATAAAATGCGGATTAAAGCCACAGGCACTTGTGGCAGGGAGAATAGCCATCTAAATATATAGATAACATAGCGAAATATGATAATTAAAATAAAATATAAAAACTGAATTTTCAAATTTTCTTTTTATGTTATTAATCATCTAAAACCATATTGAAAATAATTGCCAAATTTCAGCTTGATACGTCAAGCGGTTTAATTTAACAAAAAATCTACTATCAGACACTCTTTTTTTTTGTGAAATTTAACCGCTTGACGTATCAAGCTGAAATTTGGCAATTACTTTCATTATGGTTTTAGATGATTAATAACATAAAAAGATAATTGTTAAAGTCAGTTTTCAAATTTCATTTTAATTATTCATATTTTGCAAATATCTTTATATTTAGATGACTATTCTCCTGGCCACAAGTGCCTGTGATTAAAACCAATTAAGTAATCTTCTCATCTTATTTTCAAAAGACGTTCCATGTTCATTTCTTATCAGTAAAACACAGGGGTTTTCAAAGATCTAATCTTATTTTTTCTCAAACAGAATTCGAAATACATTGTTCTTGATTTCTATTTCGATGTATGTGCCTGAAGACAGGTAACATCAGGATTTCGCTCGAATTCTATTTATTTTACAATATTCACGATTTGAAATGGGTTTTTGTTATACTGCATAGACATTAATAAATTATCAATGGATAGAAAACTGTTAACTTTAATACACACCTATAATTTCTCAAACATAATATTATAATAACGATAAAAAGAAGTCGAAATGTGATACCCGTCAAAACAGTTAGTTATATATTTTTATTTTCCAATATACGTACATCGCATTGTACGTATAAAAAGGCTGGTCTTGTCGTTCTATTTAAGCATTAAACATCATTCTGTTCCGTGTTATAGGACCATAACACGGAACAGAATGATGTTTAATGCTTATATTTACATTTTCCCATTGGTTTTGATAATAAATTTATATCTTTATTCTACGTTTGTTCTGAAAATTTGAGGTAGATTTCTAATAAATGGAACAGCGAACAGCCAGTATCGGCCGGCTATTTCCAACGTTATGATTATGACGTCATAATCGTAATGACGTCATTATGACCACTCCAGTGTTATGCTCTCATAACACAGAACTGGCCTTGGTAGTGTTATATAGTGGCAATGCAGAGCAAATGTAAATATATGACGTTACTAACTGTTCTTCTTTGAAGTCCAATAAAATATATGGTTTTCGAAGTTCCGAGTCTTTACACGGAATTATATTATATCTAAGTCCGTGGTCTAAAGCAACACAAATATCCTTTTCCTTATCTGTTTGTTTGAGGTTGTTTCTAGGTAGTTTTGTATTAATACAGCCGACCGACATGCATTATAAATTTTCAGCGTGCATTTTAAAAGGTGTTACGATCAGTTCCTGCTGATATGTGCATGCAATCAACGTGACCATCGGTGAATACACACGCCGTTTTAGCGGTGTTATATGAAATAAAATATGAGAAAATTAATACCTAATCATATCAAGTGCATGTTTTGAAATCTTAAAGTTTTTCCACAAAACAATAACCTGTTAATCATGTTAGCGAGCTGGCGGTAATTGATTTATGGTCGAGTGATCATGACCACGTGTGACGCACACCTGTGTAACTCCCGACCCCCCTCCTCGCGACTAATTACGGCCCCCTGGGGCATACAACACATTGGAATTATCAGTAGGGTCATTAATGAACTCCATACAACCTTTATATATAATAAGTGTCATATTCTTGAATAGAAGACTCTATACAAATAACAAGTCGTGATACGATTCATATAATTTTAATATAATGACTACACAAGTCTATCAGTGTGGTCACCGTTGTGACGTCACTTCCGGTCGTATGGCAAAATCGGGGATTTTCTGATTTGCGTTCTGGTGTGAAATTAAGAAAAATTGCCAAAACTTCGCAATTTTTACAAAAAAAAAAATTTTCGTGTGAATTATCTCACTTACCATTTATCAATCTTTCCATACACAAAAGATGGTTTTGCACTACATTTACTCTTTAATAATATATGTCTCGTAAATATTATTGGACTTAATATATAAGGGTCTAGTGAATAATAACACTGAAATATGTCTAGTGAATAATAACACTGAAATATGTCTAGTGAATTTAAATACTGAAATATATGCCTCGTTAATATTGACGCTGAAATATTTGCCTCGTGAATAATATAGCTGAAATATATATCTCGTGAATATTAACACTGAAATATATACCTCGTGAAATATATCACTGAAATATATGCCTCGTGAATAATATCACTGAAATATATGCCTCGTGAATAATATCACTGAAATATATACCTCGTGAATAATGATACCGAAATATATATCTCGTGAATATTAACACTGAAATATATATCTCGTGAATATTAACACTGAAATATATACCTCGTGAATATTAACACTGAAAAATATACCTCGTGAAATATATCACTGAATTATATACCTCGTGAATAATATCACTGAAATATGTCTAGTGAATGATAACACTGAAATACATGCCTCGTGAATTTAAATACTGAAATACATGCCTCGTGAATTTAAATACTGAAATACATGCCTCGTGAATTTAAATACTGAAATATATGCCTCGTTAATATTGACGCTGAAATATTTGCCTCGTGAATAATATAACTGAAATATATATCTCGTGAATATTAACACTGAAATATATACTTCGTGAAATATATCACTGAAATATATGCCTCGTGAATAATATCACTGAAATATATATCTCGTGAATATTAACACTGAAATATATACCTCGTGAAATATATCACTGAATTATATACCTCGTGAATAATATCACTGAAATATATGTCTCGTGAATATTAACACTGAAATATATACCTCGTGAAATATATCACTGAAATATATGCCTCGTGAATAATATCACTGAATTATATACCTCGTGAATAATGACACTGAATTATGCCTCGTGAATAATAACACCGAATTATGTCTCGTGAATATTAAAACTGAAATATATATACCTCGTGAATATTAAAACTGAAATATATGCCTCGTGAATAATATCACTGAAATATATGCATCGTGAATAATGACACTGAAATACATACCTCGTGAATAATGACACTGAAATATGTCTCGTTAATATTGACACTGAAAGTACAGAAATTCTTAATATCGATCTCGACAAAATTTATAAATGGTTTCCTAGATTGTTAGTAAACTTAACCCAGAAAACCTTCTAAGACAGAAACTCTTCTAAGACATAAACCCTTTTAGACAGAAACCCTTCTAAGACATACACCCTTCTAAGACATAAACCCTTCTAAGACAGAAACCCTTCTCAGACAGAAACCCTTCTAAGACAGAAACCCTTCTCAGATAGAAACCCTTCTCAGACAGAAACCCTTCTAAGATATAAACCCTTCTAAGACAGAAACCCTTCTAAGACAGAAACCCTTTTAAAACAGAAACCCTTCTCAGGCAGAAACCGTTCTCAGACAGAAACCCTTCTCAGACATAAAACCTTCTCAGACAGAAACTCTTCTAAGACATAAAACCGTCTCAGACAGAAACCCTTCTAAGACAGAAACCCTTCTCAGACATAAACCCTTCTCAGACATAAACCCTTCTTAGACATAAACCCTTCTAAGACAGAAACCATTCTAAGACAGAAACCCTTCTCGTCAGTAGAAAAATCGTTAAGCATTTTCATCATACCTTAACTATGAACAATACTGACATCTCTGAGGTTATTTCGCACAAGCACTTAGGTATTTTTCTTTCTTGGAATGGATACTGGAATGAGCACATCGATTATCTTATTTTTAAGATTTCCCCTAAAATGAATATTATACGTCAAGTTAATTTTTCCGTTAGTCTTCAAACTATGTATTTCACTCTTATAAGACCCATATTGTAGTAAACCCTAGTATGGTGATGTATTTTGGGATGGTCTTACAAAATCCCAATCTGATTTATTAAACAATTTGCAACTAGAAGCCGCGCGCATATAGTGACTGGCGACACTAGACTAACGAGAAGAGTTAAATTATATACCGAAACAGGTTGGCTTCCACTTGAGGGAAAACGAAAACTTATACTTTTTACAAAATGGTTCTGGAATTGAGTGTAGCTCTCTTAAAAGTTACCTTCACCGAAGAAATCTTATTGATAGTCCTATGTGTCTTAGTATTAAATCAAATGAAACCAAAGAACATTATCTATTACACTGTCGTCTTTTTTCCCACAAATTCGCCTGCGTATATTTGACAACATAAACCATCCAATAACAACCAATCTACTTTTGTTAGGGAAGGAAGAGTTTTCCGATGATGAAAATATTACAACTCCCGTTTGTTTTAATACATCCCAATGTCTCAGTGATTCTTCTACATAAAGTCCGGAAATTATGATTGGACTCATAGAAACTTTGTAAATGCTTCCATTTAACATTGTGGGACCCATTGACTTGGCCGTATGTACTAAAAAGGACACATGAAAATAATTCATTAATTGTCTATTTTATCTTTTTTTAAATATCATTTTATGAGGTTAAAAGAATGATGAGGTTGAAGATTTGGATACACGTGGTACATATATTGACATTGGTATCTAACCATTATTTATTTCTGTTAATGAGACAATTTTACATTGGTTGCTAAACTAATCTTAAGACATCGGACCTTCGGACTTCTTGTTAAAAACCTTTCCCATACGATTGAAGTCCTCCGTCAACCCTGTACAATATAACCCGCGTTAAGTACTATACGTATATCTCCCTGCAGCTCAGACAAGTTCAATGCTTGATTAGTGTCGACACAAGACAGCACTTGTGTATGTCTGTATGTACCTATAACCCTAAGGGTTTTTGGCTAATAAAGAACGAACGAGCCTACGGTAATCTTAAAGAAGTTGTTAATATAGCATGTAATAGATACAATAAACTAACAATATTGGTGAAATTACTTAATTAATTTAATGGTTGAAGGCGTTATTTCTTAGACACATCCACAGGGTAACGCACCCTACATACATGCTCGTCATCCCTGAATATCGAGGATGGGGAACATTTGTTCAGTTATTGGGAACATTAAGCAGGAACAAGTTTGTTTAGTCATGGGGAACATTAAGCACGTACAAGTTTGTTCAGTCATGGGAAACATTAAGCACGCATAGGTTTGTTCAGTCATGGGGAACATTAAGCACGTACACGTTTGTTCAGTCATGGGGAACATTAAGCACGTACAAGTTTGTTCAGTCATGGGAAACATTAAGCACGTACAAGTTTGTTCAGTCATGGGGAACATTAAGCACGTACAAGTTTGTTCAGTCATGGGAAACATTAAGCACGCATAGGTTTGTTCAGTCATGGGGAACATTAAGCACGTACACGTTTGTTCAGTCATGGGGAACATTAAGCACGTACAAGTTTGTTCAGTCATGGGAAACATTAAGCACGTACAAGTTTGTTCAGTCATGGGAAACACTAGCAGGTACAAGTTTGTTCAGTCATGGGAAACACTAGCAGGTACAAGTTTGTTCAGTCATGGGGAACATTAAGCACGTACAAGTTTGTTCAGTCATTGGAAACATTAAGCACGCATAGGTTTGTTCAGTCATGGGGAACATTAAGCACGTACAAGTTTGTTCAGTCATGGGGAACATTAAGCACGTACAAGTTTGTTCAGTCATGGGAAACACTAGCAGGTACAAGTTTGTTCAGTCATGGGGAACATTAAGCACGTACAAGTTTGTTCAGTCATGGGAAACACTAGCAGGTACACGTTTGTTCAGTCATGGGAAACACTAGCAGGTACAAGTTTGTTAAGTCATGGGGAACATTAAGCACGTACAAGTTTGTTCAGTCATGGGAAACACTAGCAGGTACAAGTTTGTTCAGTCATGGGAAACACTAGCACGTACAAGTTTGTTTAGTCATGGGGAACGTTAAGCACGTACAAGTTTGTTCAGTCATGGGAAACACTAGCACGTACAAGTTTGTTCAGTCATGGGGAACATTAAGCACGTACAAGTTTGTTCAGTCATGGGAAACATTAAGCACGTACAAATTTGTTCAGTCATGGGGAACATTAAGCTCGTACAAGTTTGTTCAGTCATGGGGAACATTAAGCACGTACTCGTTTATTCAGTCTAGAGAAAACTTTAAGCTCGTATAGGTTTATTCAGTCTAGAGAAAACTTTAAGCACGCATAGGTTTGTTCAGTCATGGGGAACATTAAACACGTACAAGTTTGTTCAGTCATGGGGAACATCAAACACGTACACGTTTGTTCAGTCATTCAGATAACCAGTATGATGCTGAAAATTGATAGTGATAGGTGAGAATGAGATCTTTTTAACATGTTTTGTTAAGTCGCAAAATTGTCGTTAATCATACATACATACATAGTAGCGCACACTTATACATTATTGTACATAGAAGGATAGTTATAGGTGTGCAGTGCACGGAGGTGAATTGAACTAGAGTTTACTTATTAATTGGTTAATGAAACCCTTTGTTATCCAATCACAAAACACTTGGGCGTATATAATGGATTTAACTTACCGTTAAGTATAAACATTAACATAAGCACACTTCACACAATCCTATCTGACCATGCCCCGTGTTTGCCCCCGTTTGGCCGGTTATCAACACTAATTGGTCTATCTGAAAAGTTAAACGATTGTCTATATCTGGCAGGGGTTATATAGGTAATGGGATAACAGAAGCCGCAAGCTTAGTGTATCGGGCACGTGGTGTACACAACTCATGAATATTCATATTGTTGATAGATATATATATATATATACAAATATTCAAACGGACTGTCTTAAGAGTTGAAGAGATTTGGCATATTACTGTAAGTCTTCTAGATCATTTCTCTATGGAACTTAACATAAGCAGGATTTGAAACAGAAATCAAATCAATTGAAATAGTGTATTGATACTACAATAAAAAATTGATAGTTTTATATTAAAATGAAAAATTTCAATTGTTCTTGCAGACATGACGATGGGAGCCCCGTCCGACAGGAAGTGTTCACAGAGGAACCGTATAAAATATACCCCGGAACAGGTCAGTTACACATCCGGAAATAAATTAATCATTGTTCTTTTTTTATACAGTGAAGTGCCAGAAGCTTTTTTTATTTCGCTATATATTCTTTCTACTGACAAATTTGTTTCTATGAATTTTCCTGACTTTGTTTTATGGAACGATTTTGACAATATTTTGACACAACCAGTTTCAAAATATTTAATCGATATATACAGTAATATAATTTTCTATTGATCAGAGGGTATTCACATGCGTACAGTGAGGTGTATAATCCGTCTATTTATCAGAGGGTAGTCACAATGAACAGTATAATCTGTCTATTTATCAGAGGGTAGTCACAATGAACAGTTTAATCTGTCTATTTATCAGAGGGTAGTCACAATGAACAGTATAATCTGTCTATTTATCAGAGGGTAGTCACAATGTACAGTATAATCCGTCTATTTATCAGAGGGTCACACAATGAACATTATATTCTGTCTATTTATCAGAGGGTAGTGACAATGAACAGTATAATCTGTCTATTTATCAGAGGGTAGTCACAATGTACAGTATAATCCGTCTATTTATCAGAGGGTAGTCACAATGAACAGTTTAATCTGTCTATTTATCAGAGGGTAATCACAATGAACAGTATAATCTGTCTATTTATCAGAGGGTAGTCACAATGAACAGTATAATCTGTCTATTTATCAGAGGGTAATCACAATGAACATTATATTCTGTCTATTTATCAGAGGGTAATCACAATGAACATTATATTCTGTCTATTTATCAGAGGGTAATCACAATGAACAGTATAATCTGTCTATTTATCAGAGGGTAATCACAATGAACATTATATTCTGTCTATTTATCAGAGGGTAATCACAATGAACAGTATAATCCGTCTATTTATAAGAGGGTAGTCACAATGAACAGTATAATCTGTCTATTTATCAGAGGATATATCACAATGTACAGTATAATCTGTTTATTTATCAGAGGGTTATCACAATGAACAGTATAATCTGTCTATTTATCAGAGGATATATCACAATGAACAATATAATCTGTCTATTTATCAGAGGATAATCACAATGAACAGTATAATCTGTCTATTTATCAGAGGGTAATCACAATGTACAGTATAATCTGTTTATTTATCAGAGGGTTATCACAATGAACAGTATAATCTGTCTATTTATCAGAGGATATATCACAATGAACAATATAATCTGTCTATTTATCAGAGGGATATCACAATGAACAGTATAATCTGTCTATTTATCAGAGGGTAGTCACAATGAACAGTATAATCTGTCTATTTATCAGAGGGTAATCACAATGAACAGTATAATCTGTCTATTTATCAGAGGGTAACCACAATGAACAATATAATCTGTCTATTTATCAGAGGGTAGTAACAATGTACAGTATAATCTGTCTATTTATCAGAGGGTAGTCACAATGAACAGTATAATCTGTCTATTTATCAGAGGGTTATCACAATGAATAGTATAATCTGTCTATTTATCAGAGGGTAGTCACAATGAACAGTATAATCTGTCTATTTATCAGAGGGTTATCACAATGAACAGTATATGCTGTCTATTTATCAGAGGGTAGTCACAATGAACAGTATAATCTGTGTCTATTTATCAGAGGGTAGTCACAATGAACAGTATAATCTGTCTATTTACCAGAGGATATATCACAATGAACAATATAATCTGTCTATTTATCAGAGGATAATCACAATGAACAGTATAATCTGTCTATTTATCAGAGGGTAATCACAATGTACAGTATAATCTGTTTATTTATCAGAGGGTTATCACAATGAACAGTATAATCTGTCTATTTATCAGAGGATATATCACAATGAACAATATAATCTGTCTATTTATCAGAGGGTAATCACAATGAACAGTATAATCTGTCTATTTATCAGAGGGTAGTCACAATGAACAGTATAATCTGTCTATTTATCAGAGGGTAATCACAATGAACAGTATAATCTGTCTATTTATCAGAGGGTAACCACAATGAACAATATAATCTGTCTATTTATCAGAGGGTAGTAACAATGTACAGTATAATCTGTCTATTTATCAGAGGGTAGTCACAATGAACAGTATAATCTGTCTATTTATCAGAGGGTTATCACAATGAACAGTATATGCTGTCTATTTATCAGAGGGTAGTCACAATGAACAGTATAATCTGTGTCTATTTATCAGAGGGTAGTCACAATGAACAGTATAATCTGTCTATTTACCAGAGGATATATCACAATGAACAATATAATCTGTCTATTTATCAGAGGATAATCACAATGAACAGTATAATCTGTCTATTTATCAGAGGGTAATCACAATGTACAGTATAATCTGTTTATTTATCAGAGGGTTATCACAATGAACAGTATAATCTGTCTATTTATCAGAGGATATATCACAATGAACAATATAATCTGTCTATTTATCAGAGGGTAATCACAATGAACAGTATAATCTGTCTATTTATCAGAGGGTAGTCACAATGAACAGTATAATCTGTCTATTTATCAGAGGGTAATCACAATGAACAGTATAATCTGTCTATTTATCAGAGGGTAACCACAATGAACAATATAATCTGTCTATTTATCAGAGGGTAGTAACAATGTACAGTATAATCTGTCTATTTATCAGAGGGTAGTCACAATGAACAGTATAATCTGTCTATTTATCAGAGGGTTATCACAATGAATAGTATAATCTGTCTATTTATCAGAGGGTAGTCACAATGAACAGTATAATCTGTCTATTTATCAGAGGGTTATCACAATGAACAGTATATGCTGTCTATTTATCAGAGGGTAGTCACAATGAACAGTATAATCTGTGTCTATTTATCAGAGGGTAGTCACAATGAACAGTATAATCTGTCCATTTATCAGAGGATATATCACAATGTACAGTATAATCTGTTTATTTATCAGAGGGTTATCACAATGAACAGTATAATCTGTCTATTTATCAGAGGATATATCACAATGAACAATATAATCTGTCTATTTATCAGAGGATAATCACAATGAACAGTATAATCTGTCTATTTATCAGAGGGTAATCACAATGTACAGTATAATCTGTTTATTTATCAGAGGGTTATCACAATGAACAGTATAATCTGTCTATTTATCAGAGGATATATCACAATGAACAATATAATCTGTCTATTTATCAGAGGGTAATCACAATGAACAGTATAATCTGTCTATTTATCAGAGGGTAGTCACAATGAACAGTATAATCTGTCTATTTATCAGAGGGTAATCACAATGAACAGTATAATCTGTCTATTTATCAGAGGGTAACCACAATGAACAATATAATCTGTCTATTTATCAGAGGGTAGTAACAATGTACAGTATAATCTGTCTATTTATCAGAGGGTAGTCACAATGAACAGTATAATCTGTCTATTTATCAGAGGGTTATCACAATGAATAGTATAATCTGTCTATTTATCAGAGGGTAGTCACAATGAACAGTATAATCTGTCTATTTATCAGAGGGTTATCACAATGAACAGTATATGCTGTCTATTTATCAGAGGGTAGTCACAATGAACAGTATAATCTGTGTCTATTTATCAGAGGGTAGTCACAATGAACAGTATAATCTGTCTATTTACCAGAGGATATATCACAATGAACAGTATAATCTGTCTATTTATCAGAGGGTAATCACAATGAACAGTATAATCTGTCTATTTATCAGAGGGTAGTGACAATGAACAGTATAATCTGTCCATTTATCAGAGGGTAATCACAATAAACAGAATAATCTGTCCATTTATCAGAGGATATATCACAATAAACAGTATAATCTGTCTATTTATCAGGGGGTAGTGACAATGAACAGTATATTCTGTCTATTTACCAGAGGGTAGTCACAATGAACAGTATAATCTGTCTATTTATCAGAGGGTAATCACAATGAACATTATATTCTGTCTATTTATCAGAGGGTAGTCACAATGAACAGTATAATCTGTCTATTTATCAGAGGGTAGTGACAATAAACAGTATAATCTGTCTATTTATCAGAGGGTAGTCACAATGAACAGTATAATCTGTCTATTTATCAGAGGGTAGTGACAATGAACAGTATAATCTGTCTATTTATCAGAGGGTAGTCACAATAAACAGTATAATCTGTCTATTTATCAGAGGGTAGTCACAATGAACAGTATAATCTGTCTATTTATCACAGGGTAAGCATAATGTACAGTATAACCTGTCAGAGGGTATGCTAATCTTTGTTGGTATATTACCCCTTTTTGACCCTGTTGATGGTATATCACCCCTTTTTGACCCTGTTGTCGGTATATTACCCCTTTTTGACCCGTTGAGGGTATATCACCCCTTTTTGACCCTGTTGTCGGTATATTACCCCTTTTTGACCCTGTTATCGGTATATCACCCCTTTTTGACCCTGTTGATGGTATATCACCCCTTTTTGACCCTGTTGTCGGTATATTACCCCTTTTTGACCCGTTGAGGGTATATCACCCCTTTTTGACCCTGTTGTCGGTATATCACCCCTTTTTGACCCTGTTGATGGTTAACTGACAGTAATTGTTTGTGTGGTTAACTGACAGTAATTGTTTGTGTGGTTAACTGACAGTAATTGTTTGTGTGGTTAACTGACAGTCATTGTTTGTGTCTCCAGCTGGAGCGTCTGGAGACGGAGTTCGGCATTTCCCATTACCCGGACACCGCTACCATGGAGGACCTGGCTTTTGGACTAAACGTCAGCCTCGACCGAGTGTCGGTAAGCAATGTATAAGAGACAGTCTGACATTCGGAAACTAAACTTTAGTCCCGATCGCGCGTACGTTACGCATAATGACACATACTTTGTAGGGTTCTTTTGCTCTGCCAATGACACATACTTTGTAGGGTTCTTTTGCTCTACCAATGACATATACTTTGTAGGGTTCTTTTGCTCTACCAATGACACATACTTTGTAGGGTTCTTTTGCTCTACCAATGACACATACTTTGTAGGGTTCTTTTGCTCTACCAATGACATATTCTTTGTAGGGTTCTTTTGCTCTACCAATGACATATTCTTTGTAGGGTTCTTTTGCTCTACCAATGACACATACTTTGTAGGGTTCTTTTGCTCTACCAATGACATATACTTTGTAGGGTTCTTTTGCTCTACCAATGACACATACTTTGTAGGGTTCTTTTGTTCTACCAAAGACACATACTTTGTAGGGTTCTTTGCTCTACCAATGACATATACTTTGTAGGGTTCTTTTGCTCTACCAATGACATATACTTTGTAGGGTTCTTTTGCTCTACCAATGACATATTCTTTGTAGGGTTCTTTTGCTCTACCAATGACACATACTTTGTAGGGTTCTTTTGCTCTACCAATGACATATACTTTGTAGGGTTCTTTTGCTCTACCAATGACACATACTTTGTAGGGTCTTTTTGCTCTACCAATGACATATACTTTGTAGGGTTCTTTTGCTCTACCAATGACATATTCTTTGTAGGGTTCTTTTGCTCTACCAATGACACATACTTTGTAGGGTTCTTTTGCTCTACCAATGACACATACTTTGTAGGGTTCTTTTGCTCTACCAATGACATATACTTTGTAGGGTTCTTTTGCTCTACCAATTTTTAATTACATTGTATCTTTAGGCACAACTTATTAAAAGAATGCGCGAGGTCAAATATAGAGTAACATTGATATCCACTGCTGGACATCTTAGACGGCTGTCCGGCCTGCTCACACAGCCAGTCTGTGGCAACCCGCTCTAATGTCTACACCAATCCTTAAGTCGAAAGCAATGTAGTCAAATACAGTCAGAAAAAAAATATATCAGCCGTTAATTGTAATAAGCTTTGTGGGTTTTCAAAGCTTGTCCTTTTATTGTGGGTACAATAAACCCATGGATTTACTGAGATGGTCGAACGCTTTATACCGCTATAATCGGCGATTCACACCACAGTATAATATCCCGTTGTATTGGCGCCATATGTAATGCTACAGTGTATGATGTTTCTTTGTAGATATGGTTCCAGAACAGGCGATCCAAGTTCAAGCGCCAGTCCAAAGACAGTCAGGTGACATGGATGAGGAAGCAAATCTTTAACCAGGACCCATCTTCCACGTCCTGCCGCGTCGTCCAACCCAAGATTGTCCCCCAGCGACACGTGCTCTCTGCGCCTGCGTACCCACTCAGTAGTAGACGAGACTTGTCGTGGCACAGGCGACCATCCTCCAAGTAAGTCTATAGGTAGAACAATCAGAAACGAACCATCCTCCAAGTAAGTCCATAGGTAGAACAATCAGAAACGAACCATCCTCCAAGTAAGTCTGTAGGTAGAACAATCAGAAACGAACCATCCTCCAAGTAAGTTTATAGGTAGAACAATCAGAAACGAACCATCCTCCAAGTAAGTCCATAGGTAGAACAATCAGAAACGAACCATCCTCCAAGTAAGTCTGTAGGTAGAACAATCAGAAACGAACCATCCTCCAAGTAAGTCTATAGGTAGAACAATCAGAAACGAACCATCCTCCAAGTAAGTCTGTAGGTAGAACAATCAGAAACGAACCATCCTCCAAGTAAGTCTGTAGGTAGAACAATCAGAAACGAACCATCCTCCAAGTAAGTCTATAGGTAGAACAATCAGAAACGAACCATCCTCCAAGTAAGTCTGTAGGTAGAACAATCAGAAACGAACCATCCTCCAAGTTAGTATATAGGTAGAACAATCAGAAACGAACCATCCTCCAAGTAAGTCGGTAGGTAGAACAATCAGAAACGAACCATCCTCCAAGTAAGTCTGTAGGTAGAACAATCAGAAACGAACCATCCTCCAAGTAAGTCTGTAGGTAGAACAATCAGAAACGAACCATCCTCCAAGTAAGTCTATAGGTAGAACAATCAGAAACGAACCATCCTCCAAGTAAGTCTGTAGGTAGAACAATCAGAAACGAACCATCCTCCAAGTAAGTTTATAGGTAGAACAATCAGAAACGAACCATCCTCCAAGTAAGTCTATAGGTAGAACAATCAGAAACGAACCATCCTCCAAGTAAGTCTGTAGGTAGAACAATCAGAAACGAACCATCCTCCAAGTAAGTCCATAGGTAGAACAATCAGAAACGCACCATCCTCCAAGTAAGTCCATAGGTAGAACAATCAGAAACGAACCATCCTCCAAGTAAGTCTGAAGGTAGAACAATCAGAAACGAACCATCCTCCAAGTAAGTCCATAGGTAGAACAATCAGAAACGAACCATCCTCCAAGTAAGTCCATAGGTAGAACAATCAGAAACGAACCATCCTCCAAGTAAGTCTGTAGGTAAAACAATCAGAAACGAACCATCCTCTAAGTAAGTCTATAGGTAGAACAATCAGAAACGAACCATCCTCCAAGTAAGTCTGTAGATAGAACAATCAGAAACGAACCATCCTCTAAGTAAGTCTATAGGTAGAACAATCAGAAACGAACCTTCCTCCAAGTAAGTCCATAGGTAGAACAATCAGAAACGAACCTTCCTCCAAGTAAGTCCATAGGTAGAACAATCAGAAACGAACCATCCTCTAAGTAAGTCTATAGGTAGAACAATCAGAAACGAACCTTCCTCCAAGTAAGTCTGTAGGTAGAACAATCAGAAACGAACCTTCCTCTAAGTAAGTCTATAGGTAGAACAATCAGAAACAAACCTTCCTCCAAGTAAGAACCATCCTCTAAGTAAGTCTATAGGTAGAACAATCAGAAACGAACCATCCTCTAAGTAAGTCTATAGGTAGAACAATCAGAAACGAACCATCCTCTAAGTAAGTCTATAGGTAGAACAATCAGAAACAAACCTTCCTCCAAGTAAGTCTGTAGGTAGAACAATCAGAAACGAACCATCCTCTAAGTAAGTCTATAGGTAGAACAATCAGAAACAAACCTTCCTCCAAGTAAGTCCATAGGTAGAACAATCAGAAACGAACCATCCTCCAAGTAAGAACCATCCTCCAAGTAAGTCTATAGGTAGAACAATCAGAAACGAACCATCCTCCAAGTAAGAACCATCCTCCAAGTAAGTCTATAGGTAGAACAATCAGAAACGAACCATCCTCCAAGTAAGAACCATCCTCCAAGTAAGAACCATCCTCCAAAGAAGTCTATAGGTAGAACAATCAGAAACGAACCATCCTCCAAGTAAGAACCATCCTCCAAGTAAGTCTATAGGTAGAACAATCAGAAACGAACCATCCTCCAAGTAAGTCCATAGGTAGAACAATCAGAAACGAACCATCCTCCAAGTAAGTCCATAGGTAGAACAATCAGAAACGAACCATCCTCCAAGTAAGTCCATAGGTAGAACAATCAGAAACGAACCATCCTCCAAGTAAGTCTGAAGGTAGAACAATCAGAAACGAACCATCCTCCAAGTAAGTCCATAGGTAGAACAATCAGAAACGAACCATCCTCCAAGTAAGTCCATAGGTAGAACAATCAGAAACGAACCATCCTCCAAGTAAGTCTGTAGGTAGAACAATCAGAAACGAACCATCCTCCAAGTAAGAACCATCCTCCAAGTAAGTCCATAGGTAGAACAATCAGAAACGCACCATCCTCCAAGTAAGTCCATAGGTAGAACAATCAGAAACGAACCATCCTCCAAGTAAGTCTGAAGGTAGAACAATCAGAAACGAACCATCCTCCAAGTAAGTCCATAGGTAGAACAATCAGAAACGAACCATCCTCCAAGTAAGTCCATAGGTAGAACAATCAGAAACGAACCATCCTCCAAGTAAGTCTGTAGGTAAAACAATCAGAAACGAACCATCCTCTAAGTAAGTCTATAGGTAGAACAATCAGAAACGAACCATCCTCCAAGTAAGTCTGTAGATAGAACAATCAGAAACGAACCATCCTCTAAGTAAGTCTATAGGTAGAACAATCAGAAACGAACCTTCCTCCAAGTAAGTCCATAGGTAGAACAATCAGAAACGAACCTTCCTCCAAGTAAGTCCATAGGTAGAACAATCAGAAACGAACCATCCTCTAAGTAAGTCTATAGGTAGAACAATCAGAAACGAACCTTCCTCCAAGTAAGTCTGTAGGTAGAACAATCAGAAACGAACCTTCCTCTAAGTAAGTCTATAGGTAGAACAATCAGAAACAAACCTTCCTCCAAGTAAGAACCATCCTCTAAGTAAGTCTATAGGTAGAACAATCAGAAACGAACCATCCTCTAAGTAAGTCTATAGGTAGAACAATCAGAAACGAACCATCCTCTAAGTAAGTCTATAGGTAGAACAATCAGAAACAAACCTTCCTCCAAGTAAGTCTGTAGGTAGAACAATCAGAAACGAACCATCCTCTAAGTAAGTCTATAGGTAGAACAATCAGAAACAAACCTTCCTCCAAGTAAGTCCATAGGTAGAACAATCAGAAACGAACCATCCTCCAAGTAAGAACCATCCTCCAAGTAAGTCTATAGGTAGAACAATCAGAAACGAACCATCCTCCAAGTAAGAACCATCCTCCAAGTAAGTCTATAGGTAGAACAATCAGAAACGAACCATCCTCCAAGTAAGAACCATCCTCCAAGTAAGAACCATCCTCCAAAGAAGTCTATAGGTAGAACAATCAGAAACGAACCATCCTCCAAGTAAGAACCATCCTCCAAGTAAGTCTATAGGTAGAACAATCAGAAACGAACCATCCTCCAAGTAAGTCCATAGGTAGAACAATCAGAAACGAACCATCCTCCAAGTAAGTCCATAGGTAGAACAATCAGAAACGAACCATCCTCCAAGTAAGTCCATAGGTAGAACAATCAGAAACGAACCATCCTCCAAGTAAGTCTGTAGGTAGAACAATCAGAAACGAACCATCCTCCAAGTAAGTCTGTAGGTAGAACAATCAGAAACGAACCATCCTCCAAGTAAGTCTGTAGGTAGAACAATCAGAAACGAACCATCCTCCAAGTAAGTCCATAGGTAGAACAATCAGACGAATATTTGATACATAACAGGCACAATGGGTCGCAGAGTACAGTAGACATGGTTTTGTCCTAAACATAAAGGGTATGTATCAGAAAAAACATGAATAATCAGTTCATCCTCCCACATGTTTGTAAAAACACTTTTCACGTGTTTCCCCCATATTTTTGGGACCATTTTTACCATGTCAAAACAATACCAAACCAATCCGTGACTTTCAACCAAAATATACCAATTTTAGTGCTGCTTTTTTGTAATTTTCGTGCAAGTAGTATTAAAGGGGTGAGAATGTCACTCATTGTATCTTACGCTTATGTACACTGTTACCTTATAAATCACGTTCTTTCCCCAAAAATGATATTAAAAACCCCAAACTTCTTGAAAACGACACAATGAAAAAAACCATGCACCCAATTCCATCTCCCCTAATACACTAGAGTTACCGCGTTATACGAGTTCCCATGACAGGTGTACTTTTTTACCAATTCTGCCAGCAAAGGGAGATAATCTGAAAATGTAAAAATTTCAAAAGAATTGTAGTTAACAAGAATAAAATGTAATTTTGGATGAAATAGGATGCGTTAACATCATGTGCTCGTGGAAAGGGACAGTGAGATAATTACGTCTTATCCGGAGCGTTCCCGAAACTGAAACCTACAACTCTACGTGTTTGATTAGTAACCTGGAAAGAATCTAAATCAACTAGCTCTGGGTAAAAAGTACATATTGTATATGTTCGAACGAGCCCGTCTTGTAATGGTATCATTTGTACTTGCAGTATTCATTACCTTCCTTCGGCACCAGTCCTCTTTGATCAGCTTGTCGACGCTCACCATGGCCAGTCACCACTGTCAAGCGGAAATGGTTGCATCACTTCACCGGAAACGGCGTTCTACACATACTCTCAGTGCTCGAACTCAGGAGGTCAATCACCGCCACAGTCACCACCAGAGTCACCGCCGGTCACGTCACCACTGTCCACACATGCGCTGATGCTGTCACACTTGATGAGTGAAGGTCACCCGATGGTTTCCTCTGCCAGTTCCTACCAGACTTGTGCCAATCAAACTCCGCCCAGCTGTGTGTTCGCTGACCATTACAACCACGTGCCTCTCTACCCAGCATGCCCCGCGCCGTACTCGTCCCGTCCCCAGCTGACCGGGGTGTGACCACACAACTTTTAGTCATTATCACAGAATGTGCTATGTTACCTAGTAACTGATATCAATGTGTGCCGTTAAAAATGGACTATGATTTGTACAGTGTTGTGTAAATAACTTGTAATTATTGGGCAGATGATCCACATCCATTTGTATCAGACAGGGCTCTCATTGGCTTGGCGAGATTATGCTTAGCTTTTCTCGCAAGACTGTGCCTAACAGTTTAATGATAACTTCCGGTATTTATTTTTTCTCAGTAAAAATTGCATTTCAATCATGTTCAAGTCATGTATGTAGCATACAAACCTGCAGTAGGAAATTAAGAGCAATCTCCTTTTGGTGCGCTTCAAAGTTCCCGTATGATCAGTATTAGTATTGATGTCCAAAGGGTTTCATATCTTACGAAATGCTACTAGAGTACATTTTGAAGATTGAGTCTAAGAATGATTTTGTGAGCACGCGGTGGAACTGGGTTTATATTTGATATTCAAATATTACCAAAGTTTTGAGGGGTCAGTATCTTTTGGTTTCACGTCTTTAAAATCCTCGTCATCTTGCACTGCTGTGGTTTCATGTGATAAAATCACCAAACATTGGGGTTGTTTCATTCCTTAACTGGAATATATGTCGCACAAGCGACTGGGAAAGATGACGAACAGCGAACTCACTTCTGTGCATATGGCTACCATTTTAATCAACAACCCGGTTAATACATTTTACAGACTCAATGCAATATGAGGAAGATGCGGAACGCAATATAAATTTACCTGACTAGACTTAACACTGACAAGATTGTTACATCTTTCCTCCTTTGAAGATTGAACTTATATGGACAAGAATTAGAATAGATGCATTGTGAAATACTAATAAATGTAAATCTGACAGCAGGTATACATTAGAAAATCAATTACTTTCAGTTTTCACTACTTTCACTTTGTATGTATAATACATGTAGCACAGTTCATGAATTGAAATGTCATTATATACTGTTGGCATTTATCTGCATATGACTTTTGCATTAAATTCCATGAATTATTTGAGTATTATGTAATAAAAATTGGCATGTAATACTGTCTTTGCATTATCAATTGTTCTAAATTGAAAGTCACATTCTGTTTCACCTAGAGCTATATATGTATACTAGCCATTTCCTAGAATGATCAATTATGAACTAACTGAAATTCAAATTAACACAACAGTTCATTTCAAAATGTTTTCCGTTTAACTCGCGAGGTATTTCGCTTTCGCTTCAGCGAATGAAAGAAAACTTTAAACTAACGCAGAAAAGTAACTCTTTGTCACAAATATAAAATTATTACGCGCACATTCATTGTTAATAAAGTGAAGCACGCATAAAGCTTATTAGTAATTATATTTTCATAATTACTCTAGTCCTCGAATCGCGAAGGCACTTTAATCTGTTTGCCGGCTTGGGATCTTGTCATCATCCTCATCGGTGGTGTATCAGGAGGTGGTTCTACCCAAGGTGGTGACATTGGTGGTGCCACATGTGGTACTTCCGGTTCCTCATTTCTGACTTCCTGTTCCGACTCAAACTCGTTTCCTAGCATGTTTGGAGTAAACGATTCCTTTGATCGACGAAGATGACGTCGGTTTCTACGATACGTCCTTCCGGATTCCTCTGTTGTAACGTCATACGACCTGGTATTGACTTGTGCGTTTACGACTCCTCTTTTCCATGTGTTTTGTCGATCACCTGGAAATGGTGCGATGCGAACAGTGTCCCCTGGATTCAGTGGTTCCAAGTCTCGCGCTCCTTTGTCATAGTAAAAGGACTGACGTTCTTTTACACCCTTCAGCTGTCTTGAAACACTTCCTGGTGTTGGAACTTGGGGTTTCAACAAACTTCCCTTCATAGGAAGAAGTGTTTTTGTCCGTCTGTTCATCAGACGCTGAACAGGACTAGTGTCCATTGACTGAGATGGCGTATTTCTATAATCTAACAGTGCTAAATACGGGTCTGACCCAGATGACTTTGCACGTTTCATTATACGCTTTGCAGTTTTCACGGCTTGCTCGGATTTCCCATTGCTTTGAGGGTAACCTGGGGATGATGTCTCATGTTCAAATTCCCATTCCTTTGCAAATGTGCGAAACTCTTCAGAACTAAACTGCGGCCCATTGTCACTGACCAAGACATCTGGAATACCATGTCTGGCAAACTGTGCACGCAGAGCTCTGACAACAGTCCTTGCTCTGGTGTCTTCCAGATAGTCAATCTCAAAGTAGTTGGAATAATAATCTACAGTAATCAAATACTGCTTGTTGTCGAAGAGACATAAATCACTCCCGAGTTTAGCCCAGGGGCGATCCGGAATGTCGTGAGATATCAGGGTCTCTTTTGGCTGTTTGTCGTCATAGGCTCGGCATGTGTCACATCGTTCTACATAATCTCGAACCTCAGCATTCATACGCGGCCAATAAACAGTTTCACGTGCACGGCGTAAACATCCCTCAACTCCAATGTGTGATGAGTGAATTTTGGACTTTATATCCTCCCTCAAGCTCCTGGGGATTACCGCACGTTCTCCGCGAAATATGATTCCATTCTGTGCAGAGAGTTCATCCCTCACATGAAAGTATGGTTGTGCCAACTCTGGCGTTGTCGACCTCTTGTCTGGCCAACCATGTAGTATTACCTGTTTGAGAGTCTGTAGACTTTCATCACGGCTGGTCTCCTGTTGGATTTCTTGTAGTTTAGGCTCAGCAATTGGCAGAAATTGCGCCATGTTTATGCACTCAACATCCTCCAGAAACGCTGTCTTGTCCTCGGTCTGAAGAAACGCACGACTGAGAGTGTCCGCTAAATACATCAATTTACCGGGATGATACACGATTTCGAACGTGTAGGTCTGTAGTCGAAGAAGCATTCGTTGTAAGCGTTTGGGCGCGCTGTGAAGAGATTTCCGCATTATCATTTCCAGCGGCTTGTGATCACTCTGCACAGTTACCGACCTCCCATATGTATATTGATGGAACTTTTCCAATCCAAAAACCACTGCCAGAAGCTCCTTTTCGATTTGGGCATATCTTCTTTCTACATCGGTTAGAGCACGGCTCGCGTACGCGACTGGCTGGCCATTTTGCAGTATGGCTGCGCCTAATCCTTTCTCAGATGCGTCACATTGTAAGGTAAGTTCTTCTCCAGGGTCGTAATACTTCAGAACTGGTTTGGACGTGACTAGCATTTTCACATCCTCTATCGCGCGACTGTGACTGTCCAACCAACACCAATCTGCATCTTGCAGAGTTAACTTCCTAAGTGGCTCGCACTTGTCACTGAGACAGGGCAGGAATTTGCTCAGGTAGTTTACGAAGCCAATGAATCGTCGGACTCCAGCTACGTCTGTGGGGTTTGGCATATCAGCTACAGCCTTGACCTTGTCCGGGTCAGGTTTCAGACCTGTCGCTGTAATCAAATGTCCCACGAATCGAACTTCCTTCTGTCGTAATCGAAGTTTTTCTTTGTTGAGTTTCAATCCCCGCTCTCTGCAGCGGTTCAACAATGCAACCATTTTCCTGTCATGATCCAATATTGCCTGATCCTCTGTATCTCCCTCTCCACACACCAATATATCATCCACAATGCTGTGGACCCCAGGCAATATTGGATCATGACAGGAAAATGGTTGCATCCCACTTCTGAATTCATGATTGCGACCACAAAACTTGCACGAGTATTCTTTCGCTGCTCCTTTTGATGATCCATAATTAGTAGACTTATTGGGCCCTGTGTATTTCTTACTGTGGACTCGTTCCTGTGTGTGCTTTGGATATTTGGACTTAACTTTGTTTACAGTCACTGAAGCACCACTACTATGTGCATGATCCAATGTGTTGACACTATTTTTAGTAAGCTCGCTCGCTCTACACATGTCCTCTGCCTTGTCTAAAGTGAGGTCCGGTATTCTTAATAACCGTTCACGCAAATGTGTATCAGTGATTCCACACACTATTCTATCGCGTATCAGGGAATGGGCGACTGTGCCAAAATTACAAGTTTTAGCCAAAGTTTTTACATCTGTGATATATTTGTCCATTGTCTCGTCCCCTTGTTGATTTCTTCTGTTGAATTTAAATCTTTCAACTGTTTCATTTTTCTTTGGTTCACAGTACCTGTTGAAGCTGGCTATTACAGTTTCTAACGTTCTGTTTTCCTCAGCATCGGTCCAGTTTATGTTGTTGTATATTTCCCTCCCTTCCGAACTTACGAGATATTTAAACATCTTAATCTTCTCTAATTCTTCGCTATCTTTCAATGCTAGATCAACGTAAAGGGTAAACTCCTCCTTCCACTTTTTCCAGTCTTCACTGACGTTTCTGGTGTGAAAATTTATCTTACTTGGAGGTGGTATACGATTGAGCGCCATCGTGAGAATTTACCAGTGAACCACGTGGTTTGACGACTGACGACGAAAATCGGGAAATGTCACAACTCAACAGTATTTACTCACTGTAACTGTTCATCTGTATATTCTGCGTGGTCCTATTAACCATTCTGACACCATGTTTCATTCCTTAACTGGAATATATGTCGCACAAGCGACTGGGAAAGATGACGAACAGCGAACTCACTTCTGTGCATATGGCTACCATTTTAATCAACAACCCGGTTAATACATTTTACAGACTCAATGCAATATGAGGAAGATGCGGAACGCAATATAAATTTACCTGACTAGACTTAACACTGACAAGATTGTTACAGGGGTCATCTCTAAAAGCATTCGTCTTTACACTCCGGTAACGCCTCCCATAGTTCCACCAGATCTAAATGTGTGTATAGACTAGTCATCTTACACCATACATCAACCCACATCCAACACAAATTGGAAAATAAAAATCGGTATTGACACGGAGACAAAAGCATGTGGTTAGTGATGTGACCATAGTAAGATTGTACCTACATGTACCAATGACTTCCCCTGGTAGTTATCGTATATGGTCCTGTTAAACGTGAACTGAATTCTATCTAGCATTCACAAGGTATGGTTTCATTATAATTTATTGTATATATGTCTGACCCATGAAATGTACTATTGTAAATTAAAAACAAATAATACTATGGAAATTATGTTGTTTGTTTTTTGTTTTGCTATGAGATTGCCAAAATGATGTCTCGCCAACATTACAAACGTGCACTGTACACGTGGACAGGGTGTTAATTACACGATTCGATAGCAGTGTGTCGAACTGAATAGAGACTTTTATTGACAAAACTGATAAATAACATTAAAGGCCCAATATACGTAACTTTTGGCAAAACTTGAAGCGAAAATCAGGCCTAATTACTTGTTATATTTATAGATTTAGCTAAGATTAACTTATATCAGCAATATTCAAGATGAATCATTTCGCGGTTTCCGGTACAGCAGCAGTTGAAACACGCTATTTGTAAACACGCGTCCATTTCGAACCGTCTTCTGCCTTTGGTTTGTTGTTGAAGTGGGCCCCACCTGAATTATTTTCAATTCTTTTGTCCAGAGTTTCTTGTTAGTTACCGCTCATGTTTACTTCGCTTTAGGCTTATTTTTGCATGGTTATCAACTGGATTTTTTTTCAGAATTTTTCAGAATCACGAAAATTTCTCTGAAGTTACGTATATTGGGCCTTTAAAATGTAAAACCATGGAAAAGCGAAAGAAAATGTGTCTTTTTAAGGCAAAAAATTAAAAAGAATAAAAGTGACTGATGGGGATTCGAACCTGCACCGTTTATTTCCTGGCCAGAAGTTTACTGCGTTACACGTTCGGCTTTACCGGACAACCACGTGTTTCATTATTTTCAGCACTTTCCCAAGGTAGGAACATTTTTCCGAAATATGAATTGTTTTTGTATATTACATCATGAAACATCAAAATTGTATACAAAAGTGGTGCTCGATTTCATTTAAACATATTTATTACCCAAAAGCTGAGTAGAGGATTAGGTACAAGTTATTCCAACTTATCAACGCCGAGTTGTCCTCGGATGGGAAAGTATTGAAAATATTCTTTTGAGTCTTGGAAACCCCATCACTTTCTTAGATATAGTGAATATGGCTATATTTGAAGTATTATATTAGCAATACCGAATATCTTAGAAGTGATATATTGTCTATGCAGTTGTGCTACCTGAAATTATTTCCTCATTAATATTTTATCCGTTTTCATAACTGCCAAAATATGGGCAGATTTTCGCATTGCCTCTTTGCCCTAACAGAAGATATAACAACACAAATAAGTTTTTGTTTTTTGGTTTTTTTTTTCTAAAAATATTTGCATAACGTGACGTCATTTATATATGATGTCACAATAATGTTCCCACTGTGACAAGGCTCAATTATGCTTATTGTACGCGTGGTATCATTGACTGATACGCCGTGATCTAGGATGACCCATTAAAGTGGTGAATTAAACATATTTCCAATGGGAGGGGGTCCTTTAAAAAAAATCTGCAACCGGTCAAAATTGAAAAATGAAATATAGGTTTGGACATGTTATTGTAATCAAAATGGAACATGACAATGGTAATACAGGATAGGGTATTATAAAAATACAAATTAGTTTTTATGTTCCTTCATAGACATTTCATCAGGTGTTTTTAATTGAAATTTAAACTTGTGCTTTTTTGTTTATACACTTTATGTAGGTAGGTAAGGAGTTCCAGTCTTTGATACCGTTATGTTAAAAAGTGGGCGACTCGGCTCCTTTAATATTATGTACAGTAAAGTTATATTCACAGCACCTTATGAATGGAATATTATGTACAGTAAAGTTATATACACAGCACCTTATGAATGGAATATTATCATTTCTATAACAAAGCCTTTATTCAGAGAGTTTGGATAACTCTGATGACAGATATTGTAAAATATTTGAGACGAAGCTGATTAAAGCTATTTTTGACATGCAGGCTATTTAAAGAGGCAAGTTCCTCACTTAATTCGTTTTTCTATTATTTAATTGAAGACTGAATCTAACAACTTTATTTTGCATAGATTGAAGTTTCTGTGAAGTTTTTTTTTGTGAGGCCGCTGTACCATGACGAGCAGACAGTATGGTACTATCATCAGCAACAATAGCAGCTGACATTCTAAATCAATATTGATTTAAATATTATTAACATATGTCAAATCTAAAAGAGGACTCATTATGAAATGGATGTCTGATAATAACTTATCTATCTCGAATGTGACCCCTCCAACTTCTATATATCTGTGACATATATAGCAGTGGAAGGGGTCATATTCGAGATAAGTAAATAGGCCAAATTATCAGACATTCATTTCATCAGAGACGTATATAACACTTTATACGTCTCTGCTTCTACCTAGGGAGGGTTGGTAGGTATGTGGTGAAATAGCTGGTTTGCCCAACCAGCTGTTGACATACCTACCAACTAACCGACTGCTACCACAGGCATTAGCCTCGTCTGTGAAACACCTAAAATAAATATATTATATGTACATGTACAATTGTAGGTGTTTGACAGACGAGGCTAGTGCCTGTTCTGTTACAGGAAGGAGTCTTTATCACTTTTACTTGTCCTATTACACATTTATCTGGTTAGAAAATAACAATTAATATATATTGTTGCTATTGTAATACTTTTTTTTATAATTGGAAAGAACATTTAAAAATAACAAAACGAAAATAAAAAAAAAATAATCCTCCCCGGCGGGGAATTGAACCCCGGTCTCCCGCGTGACAGGCGGGGATACTTACCACTATACCACCGAGGATTGGAAAAGTGAAGCCAATTTTATATTTATCACGATAGAGCTTTATTGACTTTATTGACAAACTAGCCGAAGAAATAAGTTTAAAATTGTACGATGGTGTATATCTTTTCAATTATTCGTCCAGATAAAACAGATTAGTCATAGGGTGCACTTTACAAACGTACGAGAATAATTAACGAATTGTTGCATGTCACGGACGTGACTACATGCGAGTGATCTCCCTTTTAGACGCCGGGTTTAGTAAGAAAGCCTTGGTAAGAAGTAGGACTAGGACTATCGGATCATTTGTAAGTTCCTTGTGTCATAGTAGTTAATTTAGGAATTGAAATCGCATGTGATAATTACATAATAACACATTTTTATTCATTCACTGTTGTTAAGTGTTTCACACGAGTTGAACATTTCACGGTTTCGAAACACCTGTTAGGTTGAATGTCAATGCAGGATGGGGCTACTTTCTGTTTACGCTAGGACTAAGCTTAGTAGTATATTTGTAGGATCGGGGAAATTATATATACAGTATACTCAACAGAGACCAGAATGGCTTTAAGCTGTGACAGTGCCAGAATCCTTGTAGTTGGGTTTTTTTCAAGTTTTCTGGTTCCTATACAGTACAGATTTATAAAATACCCATAACGTTATATATATACTAAATTTGTAGACCTAAGATAGAATAAATCTCGTGTTCATTTAAATATGTAGCCCACACCATCAGATAGGCCTAGTGGGCTATTCAAATCATGCATCATTGTGGTCGTCCGTGTTCAGTCCTTCCTTAAACAATTCTTGTTATCGCTATTTCTTAAGAAATACTGGATGGATCATTCTCAATTTTTTCACAAATTTTCATATGTTGGTTTCCCTTGGTACATACTTAAGCTTATGCGTAGTCCATTTTTGGACAGATTGGATAAACAATATGGCCGACAGGTGGCCATCTTGGATTTGTGAGTAATAGGCCTTGCAGTTATCGCTATTTCTTGAGAAGTACTGGGTGGATCATTCTCAAATTCTTTATGTATGTTCTAGGTCACTGTGGTGCCTAACGGTTAGCTATGCATAGTCCATGTTCAGTTAGATCTTATAAACGATATGGCTGACATAGGGCCATCTTGGATTTGTGAGTAATATGTTGTTATTGCTATTTCTTGAGAAGAACCGGATGGATCATTCTTAAATTTCATGTGTAGATTCCCTTTGGTGCCTTTGTTGATTTTCTTTAGAGGAATTCTCAAATTTTTATAGAACTGAAATTATATAAAAATAAATACATTTAAGAGAAAAGAAGGGAAAAGATCCAACAATTGAAGAATAAGTAAAGATTGTCTATGCTGGGCGACTGGGCGCCAAGATCCCTCTGGACCCCTCTGGACTTCTTGTTCTACATGTTTCATTTATGTTTGAAAAATCCCTCACCATATTCTTATGATTACTAAAATTAGTTATTATTATGGATTTTTTTCATTATGATTAAAATAACCAAATCATTTATTATTGTTATCTGCTGATTCTATGTAAGTTTTACACCAAACCACTGGTAAAAAGTCTGAATCAAGAAGATATTTATAGATCTACCTGGAACTGGTTTGTAATGCATTACAATATTGACAATCTTTGGAAATCCATATGCTATTTTTAGACATATTATGTGGAAACTTTCATGGACCAGGAAATAGGAGTGCACCTACATTGTAGTCACCAATTGGCAGGCGAGTAATTTTTGGTGTCTATTTGGACAATAGCTCACTATTTATTTCGCCTATAAATGAATTAATTATACTTCCTCTTTCACTATTGGGAATATATTCACCATACACACCACCAGTGTTCCTTTGGGTCATAGCATGAAAGCTAATGAAAGGTAAATAGTCGTGCTGCTAGATAGAATGAATCCCTGGGTCTGGCCTGTTCCATTAAGACTTACATCCTGAGTGGATAATAGCCATGGAAACAGTGGAGATCCCCTACCAGTAACAATAGAGAAATTGTGAAAGCTATGATACATTGCATCCTTAGTGACTTGTATTACATCCTTAGTGACTTGTATTACATCCTTAGTGACTTGTATTACATCCTTAGTGACTTGTATTACATCCTTAGTGACTTGTATCACATCCTTAGTGACTTGTATTACATCCTTAGTGACTTGTATCACATCCTTTGTGACTTGTATTACATCCTTAGTGACTTGTATTACATCATTAGTGACTTGTATTACATCCTTAGTGACTTGTATTACATTCTTAGTGACCTGTATTACATCATTAGTGACTTGTATTACATCCTTAGTGACTTGTATTACATCCTTAGTGACTTGTATTACATCCTTAGTGACTTGTATTACATCCTTACTGACTTGTATTACATCCTTAGTGATTTGTATTACATCATTAGTGACCTGTATTACATTATTACTGACTTGTATTATATCCTTTGTGACTTGTATTACATCCTTAGTGACTTGTATTATATTCTTAGTGACTTAAATTACATCCTTAGTGACTTGTATTACATCCTTTGTGACTTGTATTACATCCTTAGTGACTAAATGTATTACATCCTTAGTGACTTGTATTATATCCTTAGTGACTTAAATTACATCCTTAGTGACTTGTATTACATCCTTAGTGACTAAATGTATTGCATCCTTAGTGACTTGTATTACATCCTTAGTGACTTGTATTACATCCTTAGTGACTTGTGTTGCATCCTTAGTGACTTGTATTGCATCCTTAGTGACTTGTATTACATCCTTAGTGACTTGTGTTGCATCCTTAGTGACTTGTATTACATCCTTAGTGATTTGTATTACATCATTAGTGACCTGTATTACATCATTAGTGACCTGTTTTACATCCTTAGTGACTTGTATTACATCCTTAGTGACTTGTATTACATCCTTAGTGACTTGTATTACATCCTTAGTGACTTAAATTACATCCTTAGTGACTTGTATTACATCCTTAGTGACTTGTATTACATCCTTAGTGACTTGTGTTACATCATTAGTGACTTGTGTTACATCCTTAGTGACTTGTATTACATCATTAGTGACTTGTATTACATCCTTAGTGACTTGTATTACATTCTTAGTGACTTGTTTTATATCCTTAGTGACTTAAATTACATCCTTAGTGACTTGTATTACATCCTTTGTGACTTGTATTACATCCTTAGTGTCTAAATGTATTACATCCTTAGTGACTTGTATTATATCCTTAGTGACTTGAATTACATCCTTAGTGACTTGTATTACATCCTTAGTGACTAATATGTATTGCATCCTTAGTGACTTGTATTACATCCTTAGTGACTTGTATTACACCCTTAGTGACTTGTATTACATCCTTAGTGACTTGTGTTGCATCCTTAGTGACTTGTATTGCATCCTTAGTGACTTGTATTACATCCTTAGTGACTTGTATTACATCCTTAGTGACTTGTATTACATCCTTAGTGACTTGTATTACATCCTTAGTGACTTGTATTACATCCTTAGTGACTTAAATTACATCCTTAGTGACTTGTATTACATCCTTAGTGACTTGTATTACATCCTTAGTGACTTGTGTTACATCATTAGTGACTTGTGTTACATCCTTAGTGACTTGTATTACATCATTAGTGACTTGTATTACATCCTTAGTGACTTGTATTACATTCTTAGTGACTTGTATTACATCCTTAGTGACTTAAATTACATCCTTAGTGACTTGTATTACATCCTTAGTGACTTGTATTACATCATTAGTGACTTGTATTACATCCTTAGTGACTTGTATTATATCCTTTGTGACTTGTATTACATCCTTAGTGACTTGTATTACATCCTTAGTGACTTGTATTACATCCTTAGTGACTTGTATTACATCCTTAGTGATTTGTATTACATCATT
The DNA here is from genome assembly GCA_947623455.1 of Mimachlamys varia. Taxonomy (NCBI): domain Eukaryota; kingdom Metazoa; phylum Mollusca; class Bivalvia; order Pectinida; family Pectinidae; genus Mimachlamys; species Mimachlamys varia. Next base: position 1,154,825 of record OX392528.1, on the reverse strand, counting down.
AGTGACCTGTATTACATTCTTAGTGACTTGTATTACATCCTTAGTGACTTGTATTACATCCTTAGTGACTTGTATTACATCATTAGTGACTTGTATTACATCCTTAGTGACTTGTATTACATCCTTAGTGACTTGTATTGCATCCTTAGTGACTTGTATTACATCCTTAGTGACTTAAATTACATCGTTAGTGACTTGTATTACATCCTTAGTGACTTGTATTACATCCTTAGTGACTTGTATTACATCCTTAGTGACTTGTATTACATCCTTAGTGACTTGTATTACATCATTAGTTACTTGTATTACATCCTTAGTGACTTGTATTACATCATTAGTGACTTGTATTACATCCTTAGTGACTAAATGTATTACATCATTAATGACTTGTATTACATCCTTAGTGACTTGTATTACATCCTTAGTGACTTGTATTACATCCTTAGTGACTTGTATTACATCCTTAGTGACTTGTATTACATCCTTAGTGACTTGTATTACATCCTTTGTGACTTGTTTTACATCATTAGTGACTTGTATTACATCCTTAGTGACTTGTATTACATCCTTTGTGACTTGTATTACATCCTTAGTGACTAAATGTATTACATCCTTAGTGACTTGTATTATATCCTTAGTGACTTAAATTACATCCTTAGTGACTTGTATTACATCCTTAGTGACTAAATGTATTGCATCCTTAGTGACTTGTATTACATCCTTAGTGACTTGTATTACATCCTTAGTGACTTGTATTACATCCTTAGTGACTTGTGTTGCATCCTTAGTGACTTGTAATGCATCCTTAGTGACTTGTATTACATCCTTAGTGACTTGTATTACATCCTTAGTGACTTGTATTACATCCTTAGTGACTTGTATTACATCCTTAGTGACTTGTATTACATCCTTAGTGACTTGTATTACATCCTTAGTGACTTGTATTACATTCTTAGTGACTTGTATTACATCCTTAGTGACTTAAATTACATCCTTAGTGACTTGTATTACATCATTAGTGACTTGTATTACATCCTTAGTGACTTGTATTACATCCTTAGTGACTTGTATTACATCCTTAGTGACTTGTATTACATGCTTAGTGACTTGTATTATATCCTTTGTGACTTGTATTACATCCTTTGTGACTTGTATTACATCCTTAGTGACTTGTATTACATCCTTAGTGACTTGTATTACATCCTTTGTGACTTGTATTGCATCCTTAGTGACTTGTATTACATCCTTAGTGACTTGTATTACATCCTTAGTGACTTGTATTACATCCTTAGTGACTTGTATTACATCCTTTGTGACTTGTATTACATCCTTAGTGACTTAAATTACATCCTTAGTGACTTGTATTACATCTTTATTATATCCCAGTATGTGATGCCCAAAGACAGGGATCTTAATGGTTATACTATTTTCAGGTAGAGAACTGTAAGATGACGGACATATCCCAGTATGTGATGCCCAATGACACAGGTCTGTGTCTGTTGGACTGTGCAACAGCCTTTGGTAACCTGACCGACAGAGAAAAGCTGTATGCCCACTACATTTCTCAGGCATCCTGGTACGGGGGACTCATCGTCCTGGTCCAGGTAAGTCACAGTACAGGGGACTCATCGTCCTGATCCAGGAAAGTCACAGTACGGGGGACTCATCGTCCTGATCCAGGAAAGTCACAGTACAGGGACTCATCGTCTAGTACAGGTAAGTCACAGTACGGGGGACTCATCGTCCTGATCCAGGAAAGTCACAGTACAGTGACTCATCGTCTAGTACAGGTAAGTCACAGTACAGGGACTCATCGTCCTGATCCAGGTAAGTCACAGTACAGGGACTCATCGTCTAGAACAGGTAAGTCACAGTACAGGGACTCATCGTCCTGATCCAGGAAAGTCACAGTACGGGGGACTCATCGTCCTGGTCCAGGTAAGTCACAGTACGGGGGGCTCATCGTCTAGTACAGGTAAGTCACAGTACAGGGACTCATCGTCTAGTACGGGTAAGTCACAGTACAGGAACTCTTCATCCTGGTCCAGGTAAGTCACAGTACGGGGGACTCATCGTCCTAGAACAGGTAAGTCACAGTACGGGGGACTCATCGTCCTAGAACAGGTAAGTCACAGTACGGGGACTCATCGTCCTAGAACAGGTAAGTCACAGTACAGGGACTCTTCGTCCTACAACAGGTAAGTCACAGTACGGGGGACTCATCGTCCTAGAACAGGTAAGTCACAGTACGGGGGACTCATCGTCCTAGAACAGGTAAGTCACAGTACCGGGACTCATTGTCCTGATACAGGTAAGTCACAGTACAGGGACTCATCGGCCTAGAACAGGTAAGTCACAGTATGGGGGACTCATCGTCCTGATCCAGGAAAGTCACAGTACGGGGGACTCATCATCCAGGTCCAGGTAAGTCACAGTACGGGGGGCTCATCGTCTAGTACAGGTAAGTCACAGTACAGGGACTCATCGTCTAGTACGGGTAAGTCACAGTACAGGGACTCTTCATCCTGGTCCAGGTAAGTCACAGTACGGGGGACTCATCGTCCTAGAACAGGTAAGTCACAGTACGGGGGACTCATCGTCCTAGAACAGGTAAGTCACAGTACGGGGACTCATCGTCCTAGAACAGGTAAGTCACAGTACAGGGACTCTTCGTCCTAGAACAGGTAAGTCACAGTATGGGGGACTCATCGTCCTAGAACAGGTAAGTCACAGTACGGGGGACTCATCGTCCTAGAACAGGTAAGTCACAGTACCGGGACTCATTGTCCTGATACAGGTAAGTCACAGTACAGGGACTCATCGGCCTAGAACAGGTAAGTCACAGTATGGGGGACTCATCGTCCTAGAACAGGTAATGTCACAGTACAAGATACTCATCGTCCTGGTCCAGGTAAGTCACAGTACGGGGGACTCATCGTCCTAGAACAGGTAAGTCACAGTACCGGGACTCATTGTCCTGATACAGGTAAGTCACAGTACAGGGACTCATCGGCCTAGAACAGGTAAGTCACAGTACGGGGGACTCATCGTCCTAGAACAGGTAAGTCACAGTACCGGGACTCATTGTCCTGATACAGGTAAGTTACAGTACGGGGACTCATCATCCTGGTACAGGTAAGTCACAGTACAAGGGACTCATCGTCCTGCTCCAGGTAAGTCACAGTACAGGGACTCATCGTCCTGATCCAGGAAAGTCACAGTACGGGGGACTCATCGTCCTGGTCCAGGTAAGTCACAGTACGGGGGGCTCATCGTCCTAGTACAGGTAAGTCACAATACGGAGACTCATCGTCTAGTACGGGTAAGTCACAGTACGAAGGACTCATCGTCCTGTTCCAGGTAAATCACTGTACGGGGACTCCTCGTCCTAGAACAGGTAAGTCACAGTACGGGGGACTCATCGTCCTAGAACAGGTAAGTCACAGTACCGGGACTCATTGTCCTGATACAGGTAAGTCACAGTACAGGGACTCATCGGCCTAGAACAGGTAAGTCACAGTATGGGGGACTCATCGTCCTAGAATAGGTAATGTCACAGTACAAGATACTCATCGTCCTGGTCCAGGTAAATCACAGTACGGGGACTCCTCGTCCTAGAACAGGTGAATCACAGTACGAAGGACTCATCGTCCTGCTCCAGGTAAGTCACAGTACAAGGGACTCATCGTCCTGCTCCAGGTAAGTTACAGTACGGGGACTCATCATCCTGGTACAGGTAAGTCACAGTACAAGGGACTCATCGTCCTGCTCCAGGTAAGTCACAGTACGGGGACTCATCGTCCTATTACAGGTAAGTCACAGTACGTGAACTCATCATCCTAGTACAGGTAAGTCACAGTACGAAGGACTCATCGTCCTGTTCCAGGTAAATCACAGTACGGGGACTCATCATCCTAGAACAGGTAAGTCACAGTACGAAGGACTATAATAGCTATAGAAGGTATAATAGCTACACAGTGAAAAACAAGATGACTGACAGCGCGAAAATGTCCACACCGCGTACAGTTTGGAGGCTTTTACAGTAAGTCACAGTACTGAGGGCTCATCGTCCTAGTACAGGTAAGTCACAGTACTTGGGACTCATCGTCCTATTTTAACCTTAAAAGCTTAAGAATGTTTGATATTTGTTTTGCAGACATCCCCTGAGTCGCCTGGAATATTCCTGTTACTACAGAAAGTGTTTCGGGGTCAGACAGTTGAGGAGCTGAAGAAAGTTGTAACAACAGATGGATTACTGACAGAGGACCAGTTCCAGGTAAAAACACCTGTTACAGCTTTAGTAAACAGTTTTGTATAAAACCTTATTTCTTATATTAATTAAAATTGTAAAAAAAACTTGTCAATCATTAAAAATGTGACAATTGAAATTTACTTTTGTTAAATATATAACATCCTACTTGGCTATCACATTAAGCATTGAAAATGTCCAATAATGATTATAATCCCTAACTTAAAGATCTTTGGCGTGAGCCAACAGATTGATTTTCATTTTAACTTTTAAGTGACTGGATGTTTGTTGAGTTGGATAGTATGAAGTGACAGAAAGCCTGTCCTTTAAAAGAGACTTTGTTTAAGTACACTAAGTCTCTCTCAAATAATGCAAGGAACTGTGACTTAACACCAGGAATTACGACCATCTTAATTTTAACACCAAGAATTTTGACTAACTTTAATTTAACGCCAGGAATTCTGACTGTCTTTAATTTTACACTGGGAATTGTGACTATCTTTATTTTCTGAGCAGGAATTGTGAATAATTTACTTCAATATCAGAATTGTGAATAATTTACTTCAATATCAGAATTGTGAATAACTTTAGTTAAACACCAGGAATTGTGACTTTGTTTACAGGCGGTGCTGATCTATGCCTCAGCTTTCTATGCCAACATGGGGAACTACAAATCTTTTGGGGACAGCAAGATTATTCCAAATCTACCCAAGGTAACCAGATGTTTTCTCCTACTAGTTTGTCATTATACGTCTTTGTTATTGTCTGTACATCTAACATATATACAACTCCTTATAAACCTGTAAACCGATTCAAGTTAAACTACGCAGGAATGTTAGGGACCCTGTATAAATGCAGGGTATTTTTCTGCTGAACTTTTAGTTGCCATGGTAACCAGGTTACAGAGATGAAGGTTTATGTATTACCTTTCTTTATGTTGATCAGAGTCCCGCTCTCAGGATTGTATTTTACATTTAGATTTTGTTGCAAATTACTTTCTGTTTATTAATTAGTGTTTTTTCTTCAAAAATGGAATCCAGTATTCTTTGAAGTTATTTTGAAAGGTTGTGTCTCACGTTTTGTGTACACAGGAAAAATTTGAAGCTCTGGTGATGAAGAGTGCTGCATGTCAAAGTGATGCCAGTGGGATTAAGGCCCTCTGGGACTCGGTGAGCGAGAGAATGTTTGGTCTGTCAGAGCGACAGAAGGAACTGGGACTGGGACAGAAGGTAAAACAAAACACAAAAGATTGTTTCATTTTAAACCACAATGTTATCCTCTTATCAATGATACATTATTGTAATAACAAAATGTCCGCTGTCATTATTGATGTCTGTAAACTATATTTATTGTAGCAATATTCATGCTGAAAGCATATTCTATTTCAAATTCGCTTTAGATTTGGTTATGTGCTAAAATTTGAGTAATCCTATCAGTAAGTATGTTGATAGTGTTTTAAATTATACTCCCAGGGAACAACATCATACTTTTCTGCGAACTGTGATTTAGACGATGCAAAGATTGCTCAAGAGTTCCTGACAGCCAAGGTATTGTATTAGTTCCTATATATCATATCAAGATATCATGATGAAATTTACTTCACCATATAGGGATTGAACAGCATTTGTATGCCCCCGCCATGAAATGGGGGGGGGGGCATATAAGTGTTACCCATGTCCGTCCCGTCCTGTGGTAATGTAACCAGCTTATTAAAATAACTACTGATCCAATTGTCATCAAACTTTGCATACTTACGTAATAATTTTCACGTCAGTATGAATGAAATGGGGTTATACATCCATATTGCATGAAGTCCACTTGGGTTTCCTGGTCAATATGGATGTAACCATTCCATATATTTATCTTTTTTTATATTGAACAGTAGTATAATTCAATTTATCATTTCTTAGATATTTAATCAGTTAACCAAGTGGTTTTGAGTTATCATTTTAACGACATTGGCAGGACAGCCCTAATTTGAGTAAAATTGGCGCCAAAAATTATTCGTAGTCATGAGTGTTTGACACAAAGGCGTGTCTTGTTATCTGAAGCGGATGGACAAGACTCGCATTGAACAAGATTAATTAATATATTAATTACATCATACTGTAAGTAATCCACATGAATGGATGTATTCATACTGTATTCAAAGTCTAGTTTGTTGTATTAATGATCAGTAGGTGAGTTTTCCCCATTATTCTTGTTTGGGCAATAAATTTTGAATCATTAAAGACATACTGATAAAACTTTTAGTATACCTGCATCACCAATAGATGATGTGCAGTGCACTCTCATAAGGTCACTGTGACCTTCACCCAACAGTCAAAGGTAAAACAAATGTTGATGTCATGGTCCTTCACTGTTTAATGTCACACATGTCATGTAACAAAAATAATTTACCAAACCTTAGATCTAAAGTCCAGCTCATTTTTCATGCTCTAACTTTGTATGTGATATTATACTAAGGTCAGTTTAGAGGACTACTGTAATGATCCTCATTACAATGAGGAATTGTTCATATATGTATTTTATAATTTATCAGGAGACAGTTTCTCTAAGACTTATAATATGGTCAAATAGGTTCTGAAGTATTCTGATGAAACTAAAATTTGTGCAGTGTTTTCAGGAAAATCTTACTTTGGCTGTTAATTTTAAACCATTAAAAGGGAGACATGTTTTTGTTCATAAAAATAAATCTTCAGTTGAGAATTGTTAATCAATGAAAATTTAATGTAAAATTGGATTACTTTTTTGCTGTAAAATGGGACTTTGAGATCTACACTGTTGGTCTACTTTAGGATCTGAGTCCATACAACACCAGACTATTCAAAACCACAGAGAATGGAAAAACCTGCTACGAAGTACGACTCGCATCCGCTGCAACAGGTGGTAAGTGCTGTGCTTGTCATTTTCAGTCCGATGTTTTATCCTTCATTAAGCTTATTACCTACCTGAAGTATTACATAGATCTATAGAATATGTAAGGCTCACTTGATGACAGAAGATCCCTCAAGTCTACCATATTGTATATTATAATGTAACAAAACCCAATGTCTTGCATTGATGATATTGCCTTTTGCCCGTCATTACGTCACTCCGTCATTCCGTCATAGTTTTTTGCGATTCTGCTCATTTACTCATTAACAAATGAAGATAATGAAATGTAATCTGGTGTGTAGATTCACCATGATGCAGGTCAAGTTCTGATTGGGTGGTGATGCACTGATTCATTTTAAAGTTATGGCTAAATGAAGTTGAGACATTTTCATTAATGAGGCTGTGACCCAGTTTAGAAACTTGTCGAACTCCGGTCAAAGTAACGTACTATTTTAGGAATTTGTGTATGTGTGCATGCTTTCCCTGGGACAATTGACACAAAATTGTATATTAATTACTGCAGTCGGGTTAAGTTAGGTGTCACACTGTAGGAATTATTGTTTAGAAAATTCCAAAAGTGTGAATTTCCTCAGACAAGTAAAATATTCACAGTAACATGAGAAAATTTACACAAAATAGTGGGGATTTATATGAAGCCACTTATATTTACAGTGGTTCAAGTATTTTAGTAAATTTACATTACTTGAGTAAATTTACAGTGGGGTTTACGGCCTTAGGAGCTCTGTGCTGGTTTTGTATGAATTATATAATTTAGGTGATTTCTGGTTGTGAAAGTCACAGCACAGAGTGATGGAAAGGCGGAAGACAGGAAGGAAAACTAGTTAGGATGTGATGGGAAAAACGCGTGCTAAGTCATACAGTCCGTCTGTCAACGGTGAGTCGGACGCTCTCACATTCCAACACATACACACATGTGTGACAACAATTCACGCATCTCGCTCACACAACACATACACAGAGTGGTATACCACAGGTATAACCCTGGTCTACAGATACATCTAGTTTCTTTTTTCTTTGACAATGTATTATAATCGTGACTTACAGATGGAGCAATTGCGGGTTGTCAGGAGGGAATACTCGGATGTCATGAATTTACACCAACTCTTACCTCAAAAGCCTGCACATTCCGTGTGACCAGGGGAGACTACTCTCAACTCATGTCCTTAGTAGTGGACAATCTGAAAAAGGCACAGGTATGAAATAGACACAGGGAGAGTGAAGTAGAAATTTGATTCCCAGTTAAGTCCTCCACAATATAAATGATATCTCATAATTGTTGTATAATTAAAAAAAAAATGCAGGGTTACACATAAACCCCCTTTGGACACAGATTTCATTTCAAAACTTATAAACATGGGAATGGTTTAATAAATGTAACAGCATGAAATTTGCAAGCTCCGCCCACATTTATTGTTGGTGACGTCACACAATTGTGTTTCAAACTGTAGGATTTGCATAGCTCCGCCCACATGTATTGTTGTCGATGTCATAGAAATTTGTCTCGTGTTTGAGTACAGTTATGCAGTGATAATGATAGTCTGTTGAGCAATGGTTATCGAGTGAATGTCAGTGTAGACTGTAAATATTATTTAATCAATAAAAGTGTATACCTGCCCTCTCCTAATTATTACTACCTGTCTAACACTTGGTGGTGATTTTGGAAATGTACAAATTCTTTTGATATTAAGTTCTTTGGTTGAAACTTTATAAAAAGTCTCTGGCAGAAATAAATTCAATGTAGATTCCCTAACCCTGAGTGTTTATTGTATAGCGCATATCAATAGTGGGCACTGACTATAAGGCAGATACTGCATGGCACTGAGGGCAATATGGGAGATTATGAACTGGTCAGTCACCAGGCCTCGGCTTCGCTTCGGTCCATATACATATTTTGGGGCGACTGGCCAGTCCATAAAATTCCATATTGCCCTAAGTGACATGCAATATTTGTAATATTATACCGAATCTCGAAAACACGGCCACATAATATGCAATATAAACAGACCATTCGGTCAGACGCCATTTTACTCATTGTCTGGAATAATGACGTCACTTCATTGTCATCCTGCAATTATGACTTCAAAATATATAGCGTCGGCCCAATATACGAAAATATTGACCAGAGCAACTACTGGAATCATAAAGGCACTTAAATGAAGGAACTATACTACAGCTAATATAATGACCTGTCTATATGTTACTGAAGGTATATAGAGCTAATGACCTGTCTATATGTTACTGAAGGTATATACAGCTAATGACCTGTCTAATGTTACTGAAGGAATATGCAGCTAATGACCTGTCTATATGTTACTGAAGGAATATACAGCTAATGACCTGTCTATATGTTACTGAAGGAATATACAGCTAATGACATGTCTATATGTTACTGAAGGAATATGCAGCTAATGACCATGAGAGGAATATGCTGAAAGAGTACGTGGAGAGTTTTACCTCGGGCTCTATCCCCTCACACAAGAATGGGTCTAGACACTGGATAAAGAACACAGGCCCTATCGTAGAAACGTGAGTATATTCTCGGACAGTGGTATAGGATAAAGAGCACAGGCCCTATCGTAGAAACGTGAGTATATACTCGGACAGAGTTCTAGGATAAAGAGCACAGGCCCTATCGTAGAAACGTGAGTATATTCTCGGACAGAGGTCTAGGATAAAGAGCACAGGCCCTATTGTAGAAACGTGAGTATATACTCTGACAGAGGTCCAGGATACAGAACACAGACCCTATTGTAGAAACGTGAGTATAGTCCAGACGCTTGATTAATAAATGTGTTAAAAAAAACTTGTGTAACTTAATTTTCACCACTGTAAGCCAAAATGGACTCAACCAGGTGAATGTAAGGGAGAGTCTACTCGAGTAACCTAGGGGATGAGAGCTAAATAAGTTACCTTATTACATGTAAATAAAACCACTGAGATACCTAATTAAATAAAACAACTGAATGACATTATTAAATAAAACCACTGAGATACCTAATTAGATAAAACAACTGAGATACCTAATTAAATAAAACCACTGAGATACCTAATTAAATAAAACAACTGAGATACCTAATTAAATAAAACCACTGAGATACCTAATTAAATAAAACCACTGAGATACCTAATTAAATAAAACAACTGAATGACATTATTAAATAAAACCACAGAATGACCTAATTAAATAAAACAGCTAGTTAGCTAATTGAATAAACAACTAGTTACCTAATTGAATAAAACCACTGAATGACCTAATTTAAATGAAATAACTTTTTTTGTTAATATCTTTAATAATATAAATTTGGATATTATGAAATATAGTTTATTAAAACAAAATATAGATACCTATTTAATCGTTTATTCTAATACAATGGTATTACTACATTCTTTTGTTCGATTTTATTCACAGATACATTGGCTTCATTGAGTCGTACAGGGACCCATTTGGAATGAGGGGAGAGTTTGAGGGTAGGTATAGTAAAACAGATATTCCTCAACCAGATATTGTGTCCATGTCATATTACCTAGCCCAGGTAGATATTTTCTTACTGTCACATTGTACAGGTTAATCTTGTGATAATATCACATTTAACAGGTACACTTTGTACTAGTTATCACATCGTACAGGTAAATATTTTAAAAGCCTAATATATGCAACTTCAGGAATTTTTTGTGATTCTGAAAAATTATGAAAAATAATCCAGTTGATAACCATGCAAAAATAAGTCTAAAATAAAATAAGCCTGTGCGGTAACTTACAAGAAACTGTTGACAGAAAAATCCAAAGAATTGAAAATAATTCAGGTGTGGCCCACTTATAGTTACATAATTACATTGGGCCTTTAATAATGTCAAATTGTTCAGGTAAATTTTGTAGTCTAGAGTCTTGAATAATTATACCTTTTCCTTGTCAGGTTTTGTGGCAGTGGTTAACAAAGAGATGAGCGCCAAGTTTACAGATCTTGTGGCCAATGCTGAAGAATTTCTTCCTCTGTTGCCATGGCCTTCAGCCTTTGAGAAGGACAAGTTCTTACGACCTGATTTTACCTCACTTGATGTGCTAACATTTGGAGGGTCGGGTATTCCGGCAGGGATCAATATTCCTAATTGTTAGTCAATCATCATATATTGTAACCGGTATCTCAAACATAACTGATTATTAATGCCTTCCATGTAAGTTAGGAATTAGCGATGTATTATTTTGTTTTTGGGGTAAAATAAATTGTGCATAAATTCAAATGTAATAAATTACTTGTCATGTATGTCAGGAAATTATTATGTTTCAATAATTTACAGAGTGTCGAAAATTATGAGAAAACCTGTTACATGTATAACATGAGATAATCATTTCACTATGTAAGGCGGCTTTTTGTATCTGTTCCATGTTGTTGATAGACGATGACATCCGCCAGTCGGAGGGATTTAAGAATGTGTCGCTGGGAAATGTCATTGTGTCGGCCTACAAGGACACCAAAGACAAGGTCAACTTTCTGGCAGAGGATGACAAGGTTAGTAAGGTCAAAGGTCAATATAAAACTCTGATCAATGGTTGTGTATAAGACTTTGTTAAAAAGATTATTTGTGTCTCAAAACGCTCTGAATCTCATGAGAATATAATATTATAATTGTTTGGTTGTTTGATTATGAAATATAACACTCACCATTTCTTCAGTGACTTGACAATCAGTCTTCTATTTTCAGGAGTTATTTGTTAATCTTAAGACAACAACGTTTGAAGTCCAGGTTGGTCTCCATGAACTGCTGGGTCACGGCAGTGGGAAACTGTTTGTAAAGGTAGGTGTTACCTTTGTAGAGGTAGAGTTGTGGGATCACGCCAGGTTACACGATGTGCAGTAGAATTAAAGTAAAGGAGTAAATACCTTTTCACAGTGAATGTCTACATGTACTGGTATTGTTCAGGAACTTGATTGATAGGGAGCTGTATAAAATTCATCTCTAATTAATATGTAACTTTGTCATATCTTTTACACAGGACAAAGAAGGAAATCTCAACTTTGATGTAGCCTCTGTGACCTACCCAGAAACAGACAAACAGGTACACTATCACTACACACAAAAAGGTTCATTATCACTACTTCATACTGAGAATGTTATATGTTATACCCATTGTGACCTACCCAGAAACAGACAAACAGGTACACTATCACTACTTCATACTGGGAATGTTATATGTTATACCCATTGTGACCTACCCAGAAACAGACAAACAGGTACACTATCACTACTTCATACTGGGAATGTTATATGTTATACCCATTGTGACCTACCCAGAAACAGACAAACAGGTACACTATCACTACTTCATACTGGGAATGTTATACCCATTGTGACATACCCAGAAACAGACAAACAGGTACACTATCACTACTTCATACTGGGAATGTTATACCCATTGTGACTTACCCAGAAACAGACAAACAGGTACACTATCACTACTTCATACTGGGAATGTTATACCCATTGTGACCTACCCAGAAACAGACAAACAGGTATACTTTCACTAGTTCATATTGGGAATGTTATATGTTATACCCATTGTGACCTACCCAGAAACAGACAAACAGGTACACTATCACTACTACATACTGGGAATGTTATACCCATTGTGACCTACCCAGAAACAGACAAACAGGTATACTTTCACTAGTTCATATTGGGAATGTTATATGTTGTACCCATTGTGACTTACCCACAAACAGACAAACAGGTACACTATCACTAACACATACTGGGAATGATATACCCACTGTAACCTACCCAGAAACAGACAAACAGGTACACTATCACTACTTCATACTGGGAATGTTATATGTTATACCCTTTGTGACCTACCCAGAAACAGACAAACAGGTACACTATCACTACTACATACTGGGAATGTTATACTCATTGTGACTTACCCACAAACAGACAAACAGGTACACTATCACTAACACATACTGGGAATGTTATACCCACTGTAACCTACCCAGAAACAGACAAACAGGTACACTATCACTACTTCATACTGGGAATGTTATATGTTATACCCACTGTAACCTACCCAGAAACAGACAAACAGGTACACTATCACTACTACATACTGGGAATGTTATACCCATTGTGACTTACCCAGAAACAGACAAACAGGTACACTATCACTACTTCATACAGGGAATGTTATACTCATTGTGACTTACCAAGAAACAGACAAACAGGTAAACTATCACTACTTCATACTGGGAATGTTATACCCTTTGTGACCTACCCAGAAACAGACAAACAGGTACACTATCACTACTTCATACTGGGAATGTTATACTCATTGTAACCTACCCAGAAACAGACAAACAGGTACAATATCACTACTACATACTGGGAATGTTATACCCATTGTAACCTACCCAGAAACAGACAAACAGGTACACTATCACTACTACATACTGGGAATGTTATACCCATTGTGACTTACCCAGAAACAGACAAACAGGTACACTATCACTACTACATACTGGGAATGTTATACCCATTGTGACCTACCCAGAAACAGACAAACAGGTATACTTTCACTAGTTCATATTGGGAATGTTATATGTTATACCCATTGTGACTTACCCAGAAACAGACAAACAGGTACACTATCACTACTACATACTGGGAATGTTATACTCATTGTGACTTACCCACAAACAGACAAACAGGTACACTATCACTAACACATACTGGGAATGTTATACCCACTGTAACCTACCCAGAAACAGACAAACAGGTACACTATCACTACTTCATACTGGGAATGTTATATGTTATACCCACTGTAACCTACCCAGAAACAGACAAACAGGTACACTATCACTACTACATACTGGGAATGTTATACCCATTGTGACTTACCCAGAAACAGACAAACAGGTACACTATCACTACTTCATACAGGGAATGTTATACTCATTGTGACTTACCAAGAAACAGACAAACAGGTAAACTATCACTACTTCATACTGGGAATGTTATACCCTTTGTGACCTACCCAGAAACAGACAAACAGGTACACTATCACTAACACATACTGGGAATGTTATACCCACTGTAACCTACCCAGAAACAGACAAACAGGTACACTATCACTACTTCATACTGGGAATGTTATATGTTATACCCACTGTAACCTACCCAGAAACAGACAAACAGGTACACTATCACTACTACATACTGGGAATGTTATACCCATTGTGACTTACCCAGAAACAGACAAACAGGTACACTATCACTACTTCATACAGGGAATGTTATACTCATTGTGACTTACCAAGAAACAGACAAACAGGTAAACTATCACTACTTCATACTGGGAATGTTATACCCTTTGTGACCTACCCAGAAACAGACAAACAGGTACACTATCACTACTTCATACTGGGAATGTTATACTCATTGTAACCTACCCAGAAACAGACAAACAGGTACAATATCACTACTACATACTGGGAATGTTATACCCATTGTAACCTACCCAGAAACAGACAAACAGGTACACTATCACTACTACATACTGGGAATGTTATACCCATTGTGACTTACCCAGAAACAGACAAACAGGTACACTATCACTACTACATACTGGGAATGTTATACCCATTGTGACCTACCCAGAAACAGACAAACAGGTATACTTTCACTAGTTCATATTGGGAATGTTATATGTTATACCCATTGTGACTTACCCAGAAACAGACAAACAGGTACACTATCACTACTACATACTGGGAATGTTATACTCATTGTGACTTACCCACAAACAGACAAACAGGTACACTATCACTAACACATACTGGGAATGTTATACCCACTGTAACCTACCCAGAAACAGACAAACAGGTACACTATCACTACTTCATACTGGGAATGTTATATGTTATACCCACTGTAACCTACCCAGAAACAGACAAACAGGTACACTATCACTACTACATACTGGGAATGTTATACCCATTGTGACTTACCCAGAAACAGACAAACAGGTACACTATCACTACTTCATACAGGGAATGTTATACTCATTGTGACTTACCAAGAAACAGACAAACAGGTAAACTATCACTACTTCATACTGGGAATGTTATACCCTTTGTGACCTACCCAGAAACAGACAAACAGGTACACTATCACTACTTCATACTGGGAATGTTATACTCATTGTAACCTACCCAGAAACAGACAAACAGGTACACTATCACTACTACATACTGGGAATGTTATACCCATTGTGACTTACCCAGAAACAGACAAACAGGTACACTATCACTACTACATACTGGGAATGTTATACCCATTGTGACTTACCCAGAAACAGACAAACAGGTACACTATCACTACTACATACTGGGAATGTTATACCCATTGTGACTTACCCAGAAACAGACAAACAGGTACACTATCACTACTTCATACTGGGAATGTTATACCCATTGTGACCTACCCAGAAACAGACAAACAGGTACACTATCACTACTACATACTGGGAATGTTATACCCATTGTGACTTACCCAGAAACAGACAAACAGGTACACTATCACTACTACATACTGGGAATGTTATACCCATTGTGACTTACCCAGAAACAGACAAACAGGTACACTATCACTACTTCATACTGGGAATGTTGTACCCATTGTGACTTACCAAGAAACAGACAAACAGGTACACTATCACTACTACATACTGGGAATGTTGTACCCATTGTGACTTACCCAGAAACAGACAAACAGGTACACTATCACTACTTCATACTGGGAATGTTATATGTTATACCCACTGTAACCTACCCAGAAACAGACAAACAGGTACACTATCACTACTTCATACTGGGAATGTTATATGTTATACCCATTGTAACCTACCCAGAAACAGACAAACAGGTACACTATCACTACTTCATACTGGGAATGTTGTACCCATTGTCACTTACCCAGAAACAGACAAACAGGTACACTATCACTACTTCATACTGGGAATGTTGTACCCATTGTCACTTACCCAGAAACAGACAAACAGGTACACTATCACTACTTCATACTGGGAATGTTGTACCCATTGTCACTTACCCAGAAACAGACAAACAGGTACACTATCACTACTTCATACTGGGAATGTTGTACCCATTGTCACTTACCCAGAAACAGACAAACAGGTACACTATCACTACTTCATACTGGGAATGTTATACCCATTGTCACTTACCCAGAAACAGACAAACAGGTATACTATCACTACTACATACTGGGAATGTTATACCCATTGTGACTTACCAAGAAACAGACAAACAGGTATACTATCACTACTACATACTGGGAATGTTATACCCATTGTGACTTACCCAGAAACAGACAAACAGGTACACTATCACCACTTCATACTGGGAATGTTATATCAAATCGAAATGTGTCTAATATATGTTAAATTTCATTCGGTACAGATAGAGAAATGGTATGAACACAATGAGACTTGGGATAGCAAGTTCACATCCTGTGCATCAAGTTACGAGGAATGTCGTGCTGAGTGTGTAGGGATCTACCTCTGTCTGTCTGCTAAAGTCCTCAGGTATGTTAATATAGCAATGTGATATTTGGGGGGGGGGGGTATCTACCTCTGTCTGCCTGCTAAAGTCGTCCACAGGTATGTTATATATGGGGGGGGGGGGGTATCTACCTCTTATCTGTCTGCTAAAGTCCTTAGGTATGTTATAGCAATGTTATATATGCTTGGGTGGGGGGATATACCACTAAATTGTATCTCTGTGTGGTATGGGGGGGGGGGTATACCGCTACATTGCATCTGTGTGTGTGTGGGAGGGGGGAGGTATACCACTACTGTACATTGTATCTCTGTGTGGGTGGGGATATACCACTACATACTACAGTAAAGGGGCATGCAGTTATTGCTTCACATCACATCTTATGTTTAGTTTAAATAAGCAGAACGTCTTGTTCTCCATCAGAATATTTGGCCATACTGATGATGCTGCAGATGACATTATCTACATCAACTGGCTGAACATGGCTCGAGCAGGACTGTTGGCTCTCGAGTTCTACTCTCCTGAGACAGGTGCCTGGAGACAGGTAAGTAATCAAGTTCTACTCTCCAGAGACAGGTAAATAATCAAGTTCTACTCTCCATAGACAGGTAAGTAATCAAGTTCTACTCTCCAGAGACAGGTAAGTAATCAAGTTCTACTCTCCTGAGACAGGTGCCTGGAGACAGGTAAGTAATCAAGTTCTACTCTCCAGAGACAGGTAAGTAATCAAGTTCTACTCTCCATAGACAGGTACCTGGAGACAGGTAAGTAATCAAGTTTTACTCTCCTGAGACAGGTGCCTGGAGACAGGTAAGTAATCAAGTTCTACTCTCCAGAGACAGGTAAATAATCAAGTTCTACTCTCCATAGACAGGTAAGTAATCAAGTTCTACTCTCCATAGACAGGTACCTGGAGACAGGTAAGTAATCAAGTTCTACTCTCCTGAGACAGGTACCTGGAGACAGGTAAGTAATCAAGTTCTACTCTCCATAGACAGGTAAGTAATCAAGTTCTACTCTCCATAGACAGGTAAGTAATCAAGTTCTACTCTCCATAGACAGGTAAGTAATCAAGTTCTACTCTCCAGAGACAGGTGCCTGGAGACAGGTAAGTAATCAAGTTCTACCCTCCATAGACAGGTAAGTAATCAAGTTCTACTCTCCATAGACAGGTAAGTAATCAAGTTCTACTCTCCATAGACAGGTAAGTAATCAAGTTCTACTCTCCAGAGACAGGTGCCTGGAGACAGGTAAGTAATCAAGTTCTACCCTCCATAGACAGGTAAGTAATCAAGTTCTACTCTCCAGAGACAGGTGCCTGGAGACAGGTAAGTAATCAAGTTCTACTTTCCAGAGACAGGTAAGTAATTCAGTTCTACTCTCCATAGACAGGTAAGTAATCAAGTTCTACTCTCCATAGACAGGTACCTGGAGACAGGTAAGTAATCAAGTTCTACTCTCTATAGACAGGTTCCTGGAGACAGGTAAATAATCAAGTTCTACTCTCCAGAGACAGGTGCCTGGAGACAGGTAAATAATAAAGTTCTACTCTCCAGAGACAGGTGCCTGGAGACAGGTAAGTAATCAAGTTCTACCCTCCATAGACAGGTAAGTAATCAAGTTCTACTCTCCAGAGACAGGTGCCTGGAGACAGGTAAGTAATCAAGTTCTACTTTCCAGAGACAGGTAAGTAATCCAGTTCTACTCTCCATAGACAGGTAAGTAATCAAGTTCTACTCTCCATAGACAGGTACCTGGAGACAGGTAAGTAATCAAGTTCTACTCTCTATAGACAGGTTCCTGGAGACAGGTAAATAATCAAGTTCTACTCTCCAGAGACAGGTGCCTGGAGACAGGTAAGTAATCAAGTTCTACTCTCCAGAGACAGGTAAGTAATAAAGTTCTATTCTCTAGAGACATGTGCCTTGAGACAGAAAAATAAGCTGTAAAGCTGTATGAATGCCGTATGGACGTATCATATTAAGTATAATATCTTGTTACCCAGGTTATTTGATGTAAGGATCATTTATTTTCCTTGTTCCGAGTATTATTTGATGAAGGGATCATTATAAATATGCTTTGCTCCGAGTGCTATTTTGATGGAAGGGTCATATTAATAATCTTGTTTCCAGGATCAGTTGTTGGCTCACATGCAGGCCTAGTTTGTTATTATGGGGGTGTTGCTGTATACAAACCATGTTCTGTATTGTAGGCCCACATGCAGGCCCGCTTTGTGATCCTGAGGGTTTTGCTGGAGGCCGGTAAGGGCCTGGTCACAGTTGATTACTTCACAAGTGATGATGGCAGTGAGGACATGGTACTGAAGCTGGATCGGAGTAAAATCGTCCCTGTAGGAAAGCCAGCAATTGGTGACTTCCTCAGGAAACTACAGGTACTACTGATTAGGGCTGCAACCGTTAGAAATAATTGTGTGTAACCGAAATGAAACGGGGTAGCCGTGTTTTTTGTGTCCCCAAAAATATTGCCACAAAGGACGCTTCATTTTTTCTAAAATATGACAACATAAGTCACTCAATGCATAAACAAATGTAACTTAATACTTATACCTTGTAATACAGCTGTTAAACATAACAATTTCTTGAAATTTTTATGAATTGGCTATATATTGCTAGCCTTCCTCCTGGGAAATTTTCGTTCTATCACTTTCCACTTGCGTGTTGGCAACGTTTAAATGTGTATCAAAAGCAATCAGGAGCTCATTTCTATCAAGAAAATCAATCAATATTGACCTACATTTTGGGTTGGTTTTCCGTATGTGGATTTGCTACCCTGATAGTATTTGTAACCGAACATAACCAAGTACTCGGTTACCCTTTCCAGTACTATTACAGAAGAGACAAACTGTTCAGTAAAAGTTTGAAAAGTTCCGTGTCAAATTCACTATGACTGTAAAAATAGAAAGGGGGGGGTTCTTGTTGAATAAGCATTGTTTTGTCCTTTTTGGCCAATATAATATATCATATTTTTTAAATATCTTATGAATCTCTTAGTATATCAGCATTACCCACACACAAGGGCACAGTGCCTTATATGTCACAGTGCAAACTTTGCAGCTTAAAACTGTGAACTGATTCAAATGAAACTACACAGGAATGTTGCGGTGTGGAAATTTTCGCTTATTTTGCTGGCATTAAATCTCCATGAATATATCCACACACAAATATTTAGTTAACACCATTCAAACTTTACAGTGTGTAATAATAGTATGATAGGTACACAGTGCACCTGCATGGCTGCAACGCGAAAATTTCAACATCACGAACTGTTTGGAGGCTTAATATACAAAAACTTCCACACATGAAAATATTGGCTTTTATAGTATTTTCTGCAGAAATTTCGGTTGCCATGGTAACCAGATCACAATACCCAAATTCTGGTGGAAAATTATGTCAGGACAACTCCATCCTCCTAATCCAATGAAACGATTGCAATGCAGATTTTGTTTTACCAGAAATCTAGGTTTCCGTGGTAACAGGTCTTGACACTATGAACAGGCTTTTGTTGGACAAGTTTTACCAGACTCTTAAGCCAGTGTAGGTGTATCTACAGATAAAATGTGTTACTCTCAACATTGCCTTGTTAAAGTATTTATTGCAAAGGGTGGAGGGAGGGGTATTACAGCTCTGTAGTTAGCCATTGGCTTACAGTTCTAGCTAAATCTTACTTTTGTCATGACATCATGTGCCACATTTTGTGTTGACCAGGTTTACAAATCGACGGGTGATGTTGAGGCTGGGAAGGCCCTGTATGAGAAATACTCTGAAGTACATGACAGAGAGGAGCCCCACTTCCTGTCTCGTCGGGCCACAGTCCTCGCCAGGAAACAGCCACGAAAAATGTTTGTCCAGCATAACACTGTAGTCAATGGTGAGACTTCTGTTAGCAGTATACAGTTGTTCCAGGGCTTTTTGGGGAACAGTCAAAACTAATTCAGATGTAGGGGAAAGCCCTGGGAAATTATTTGCCCGAGGTCGCTTGGCCATGCAAGAGCCAACAGTTCCCCATTGCTACCCCTTACCAAGCATCTGAGATAATTTTGACTCTTTCCCTAAAAGCTTTGAAACAATTGTTTTATTACCCAATTAGACCTGTTATTGAGTAACAATGTAATATATAGTAGTTTTTTCCCCATAACACTATATCAATAGTAAGACTTTTTCGTGGTAACCTGTAGTCAATATCAAGACTTTTCCCTCTAGCACTAGTCAATTCCATGGTTCATTCGTTCATCTGTCAACATTTGGTTTGTCCGACACTTTTCCGGAGAAATATTTGAAGGATGTTGATGAAACTTCACACAAATGTTCTATGTATCAAGATCTGAAGCTGAATTGATTTTAAGGTTGTTGTTGTAACAGAGTTATGGCCCTTGACCTTTGCAAATTTTAACAAATTTAAGGATGCCAAACCCATATTTTTTCCATTTCGTAATTGTGCAGGTGGGCTTATCATGTATGGTCCACAGTATTCTTGGTCCCTGTAGCACTAGTATATCTGGTAGTATAAAGTAATACTTTATGTTCCTAGAACACTAATTATTAGTAACACTGTACTACTGCCACAGTCGTGAATGGTGACACTATTTTGTATAACACTATTTATTAGTAACACTGTAATACCGCCACAGTCGTGAATGGTGACACTATTTTGTATATCACTAATTATTAGTAACACTGTAATACCGCCACAGTAGTGAATGATGACACTATTTTGTATAACACTATTTATTGGTAACACTGTAATACCGCCACAGTAGTGAAAGGTGTCACTATTTTGTATAACACTATTTATTAGTAACACTGTAATACCGCCACAGTCGTGAATGGTGACACTATTTTGTATAACACTAATTATTAGTAACACTGTAATACCGCAAAAGTCGTGAATGATGACACTATTTTGTATAACACTATTTATTGGTAACACTGTAATACCGCCACAGTAGTGAATGATGACACTATTTTGTATAACACTATTTATTAGTAACACTGTAATACCGCCACAGTCGTGAATGATGACACTATTTTGTATAACACTATTTATTAGTAACGCTGTAATACCGCCACAGAAGTGAAAGGTGTCACTATTTTGTATAACACTAATTATTAGTAACACTGTAATACCGCCACAGTCGTGAATGATGACACTATTTTGTATAACACTATTTATTAGTAACACTGTAATACCGCCACAGTCGTGAATGATGACACTATTTTGTATAACACTAATTATTAGTAACACTGTAATACCGCCACAGTAGTGAATGATGACACTATTTTGTATAACACTAATTATTAGTAACACTGTAATACCGCCACAGAAGTGAAAGGTGTCACTATTTTGTAAAACACTAATTATTAGTAACACTGTAATACCGCCACAGTCGTGAACGGTGACATTATTTTTTATAACACTAATTATTAGTAACACTGTAATACCGCCACAGTCGTGAATGGTGACACTATTTTGTATAACACTAATTATTAGTAACACTGTAATACCGCCACAGTCGTGAACGGTGACACTATTTTGTATAACACTAATTATTAGTAACACTGTAATACCGCCACAGTAGTGAATGATGACACTATTTTGTATAACACTAATTATTAGTAACACTGTAATACCGCCACAGTCGTGAACGGTGACATTATTTTGTATATCACTAATTATTAGTAACACTGTAATACCGCCACAGTCGTGAACGGTGACACTATTTTGTATAACACTAATTATTAGTAACACTGTAATACCGCCACAGTAGTGAATGGTGACACTATTTTGTATAACACTAATTATTAGTAACACTGTAATACCGCCACAGTCGTGAATGGTGACACTATTTTGTATAACACTATTTATTAGTAACACTGTAATACCGCCACAGTAGTGAATGATGACACTATTTTGTATAACACTAATTATTAGTAACACTGTAATACCGCCACAGAAGTGAAAGGTGTCACTATTTTGTATAACACTAATTATTAGTAACACTGTAATACCGCCACAGTAGTGAATGATGACACTATTTTGTATAACACTAATTATTAGTAACACTGTAATACCGCCACAGTCGTGAACGGTGACATTATTTTGTATAACACTAATTATTAGTAACACTGTAATACCGCCACAGTCGTGAATGGTGACACTATTTTGTATAACACTATTTATTAGTAACACTGTAATACCGCCACAGTCGTGAATGGTGACACTATTTTGTATAACACTATTTATTAGTAACACTGTAATACCGCCACAGTCGTGAATGGTGACACTATTTTGTATAACACTATTTATTAGTAACACTGTAATACCGCCACAGTCGTGAATGGTGACACTATTTTGTATAACACTATTTATTAGTAACACTGTAATACCGCCACAGTAGTGAATGATGACACTATTTTGTATAACACTAATTATTAGTAACACTGTAATACCGCCACAGTCGTGAACGGTGACATTATTTTTTATAACACTAATTATTAGTAACACTGTAATACCGCCACAGTCGTGAATGGTGACACTATTTTGTATAACACTATTTATTAGTAACACTGTAATACCGCCACAGTCGTGAATGGTGACACTATTTTGTATAACACTATTTATTAGTAACACTGTAATACCGCCACAGTAGTGAATGATGACACTATTTTGTATAACACTAATTATTAGTAACACTGTAATACCGCCACAGTCGTGAACGGTGACATTATTTTTTATAACACTAATTATTAGTAACACTGTAATACCGCCACAGTCGTGAATGGTGACACTATTTTGTATAACACTAATTATTAGTAACACTGTAATACCGCCACAGTAGTGAATGGTGACACTATTTTGTATAACACTAATTATTAGTAACACTGTAATACCGCCACAGTCGTGAATGGTGACACTATTTTGTATAACACTATTTATTAGTAACACTGTAATACCGCCACAGTAGTGAATGATGACACTATTTTGTATAACACTAATTATTAGTAACACTGTAATACCGCCACAGAAGTGAAAGGTGTCACTATTTTGTATAACACTAATTATTAGTAACACTGTAATACCGCCACAGTAGTGAATGATGACACTATTTTGTATAACACTAATTATTAGTAACACTGTAATACCGCCACAGTCGTGAACGGTGACATTATTTTGTATAACACTAATTATTAGTAACACTGTAATACCGCCACAGTCGTGAATGGTGACACTATTTTGTATAACACTATTTATTAGTAACACTGTAATACCGCCACAGTCGTGAATGGTGACACTATTTTGTATAACACTATTTATTAGTAACACTGTAATACCGCCACAGTCGTGAATGGTGACACTATTTTGTATAACACTATTTATTAGTAACACTGTAATACCGCCACAGTCGTGAATGGTGACACTATTTTGTATAACACTATTTATTAGTAACACTGTAATACCGCCACAGTAGTGAATGATGACACTATTTTGTATAACACTAATTATTAGTAACACTGTAATACCGCCACAGTCGTGAACGGTGACATTATTTTTTATAACACTAATTATTAGTAACACTGTAATACCGCCACAGTCGTGAATGGTGACACTATTTTGTATAACACTAATTATTAGTAACACTGTAATACCGCCACAGAAGTGAAAGGTGTCACTATTTTGTATAACACTAATTATTAGTAACACTGTAATACCACCACAGTAGTGAATGATGACACTATTTTGTATAACACTGATTATTAGTAACACTGTAATGTCCTCACAGTAGTGAATGGTGACACTATTTTGTATAACACTAATTATTAGTAAAACTGTAATACCGCCACAGTCGTGAACGGTGACACTATTTTGTATAACACTATTTATTAGTAACACTGTAATACCGCCACAGTCGTGAATGGTGACACTATTTTGTATAACACTATTTATTAGTAACACTGTAATACCGCCACAGTAGTGAATGGTGACACTATTTTGTATAACACTAATTATTAGTAACACTGTAATACCGCCACAGTCGTGATGGTGACACTATTTTGTATAACACTGAAGTCCGATTCAAAGCTGTGTAATGTTTCTGTAATTGTAGGCAGCACAGTAGATCTGAAGAATTATGAATCCTCCGCTGCTGGTCTCATCCAATCGTTCGCTGAACGTTTCCCGTCCACCAACATTGACGACATTGTGCAGGACTTGTGGGAAAAAGAGAAACCACACTTCTGAGGGTACAAACTTACTTACAAACAGTGCTAGGGAGATACAGATGTATACTTATAAACAGTGCTAGGGAGACGACAGATCATTTCTGAGGGAGGAGTACAGATATATATAAACAGTGCTGTGGAGATGACGGCTCTCCTGTAATAGACAGACCCAGGGATTATTGCTGATGTGCCATTCTTCAAAGATCCTTTTTTCTTTCGCATTCTTTATTCCATTTAAAATTACTTTCCAAGTGTCTGTAGTATTTCTGGATGTATATACTAAAGATTCTATGAAGTGAAATGTGGAAAATTGGTTTATGTCATTATGATTAGTAAAACTGACACAAGCAAGTTTTGTTTTGACCAGAGAACTTAATGTACCATATTTATTTCAAATGAGCTTGTTTCTGGATATGTGGTTTTTGATGTATTTTTTTCATATTTATTTTATTTTCAAATACAACTGTATTTATATTTCTATTGAAAGAGTTTTATATCCTATACAGGACCAGTTTTTGAAGGACTGCATCTGTTTTCTCATATGAACTCAAGCAATATTTACTACAAGTCATGATAACTTGATTGATGCATGAAAGCTACATTTTTTTTTGTAATATTGATAACAATCTTTTACATTGGAAGAGAGAATTTGAGGTAATCATATTAATTAGATTTCACTTGGATGAGAGAATGAGTACCATAAATCAGAGATACCGTCGTAACAACAAGCTGTTCAATGAGTTTTAGTGTACAAGAATGAGTACCATAAATCAGAGATACCGTCTTAACAACGAGCTGTTTAATGAGTTTTAGTGTACAAGAATGAGTACCATAAATCAGAGATACCGTCGTAACAACAAGCTGTTTAATGAGTTTTAGTGTACAAGAATGAGTACCATAAATCAGAGATACCGTCTTAACAACGAGCTGTTTAATGAGTTTTAGTGTACAAGAATGAGTACCATAAATCAGAGATACAGTCGTAACAACGAGCTGTTTAATGAGTTTTAGTGTACAAGAATGAGTACCATAAATCAGAGATACCGTCGAAACAACGAGCTGTTTAATGAGTTTTAGTATACAAGAATGAGTTAATATTGTCTAACGTGTATCTTTAAATTTCAAAGTTACAAATATTCACAGGAAGTTACTAACATATACCGATAGCAGAGACATTAAACTGTACAAGCATGTAAAGGAAGCAGAGTTTTACAAGCATGTAAAGGAAGCAGAGTTTTACAAGCATGTAGAGGAAGCAGAGTTTTACAAGCATGTAGAGGAAGCAGAGTTTCGGTGCATCCTTGATACTCAGTGTTTCATGATCTGGGTAAATGTTTGATGTGGTGGTCTGGGGGGGGGGGGGGGTTAAACATCTAACCATATTATGTCAAAACAAACATCATATTTACTGCAGTCCAAGATAATTATTAAAATTACCAAGATATAATGTAAACTAAAATTTTGAGATAACAAATTATGAAATACATCATCACATTTATTTTGTCATACTTTAATTTCTTCAAATAAAATATTTCTAATGTGAAAGCACGGTATTTTTGAGTTGTAGATACACCAGTTTATTATGTTGATAAACCAGACTACACAGTGTAAACTGTGTATAGGTTTTGTACATGTGTAGAATATAGGTCTACCATATACACTGCTGTATCATTACTGACCATACCATGTAGTTTGTTTATTTAATGAATCCTACAATAAATAATGCTGTAACGAGTGTTTGATTAATTTAAATCTGTTGGGTAAAGTTTACCACTGGTACAAGTGCCATAAAATTATTTGCCACATTAATGTGATGATTTAGGCCCCTTGGGTCTCTTGTTAGTCCCCTGTATGAAAGTGTGGGTACCCTATAGTAGTCACTGTGTCCGTCTGTCTGTCAGCACTTTTGTACGTTTTCACTGATTGACGTTTTGTTATGACATTATGAAGCAAACTTGGTCAGAATTAAACAAGGAGTCAACTGACCAATGTCAAGGTCACTGAGGCAAAGGTCAAATCGCCAGGTAAAGGTTAAATATTGTACCTTTTCACTGTGAAACATTTTGTTGTAAACTATGAAGCAAAGTTAAACAGAATGAAACAAAGAGTCAACTGAACAAAATTCAAGGTCATCAGTTCAAAGATCAAACATTGTATTTTTTCACAGACAGATGAATTTGTTCGAATAAAACTTGGAATCAAATGACAAAACATCAAGGTCACATTTTGTAACTTTCCACTGATGAACATTTCCTTAAGACATAAAGCAAAAATTGCCAGAATTTGACAAGAAGTTAATGGATCAAAGATCAGCCTTGTTGGGTTTGACCATTATGGGAGATCAATAGCCACATGGCGGGGCCCTGGCTGACCTGTCAGTTTGTTTGGTTGTTACAAAGCTTTTTGCCCTAAATTTAGCTTGGATTATCTCCCTTCAAACACTACTATTGCTCCGTTCCGGGCGAACGGGCGGTTATGGAACTAAAATCGTTTTAGGTTATTTTATTATTACATGTGTATCGAGAGATTTGACTATATGAAACCATTTACATAAAACCACCCACTCCTTTTAAATCAACTCAGTTCAAATATACTTCACAAACAGACAGAGAGTTTGAAAATAGCCTTGGACGCCATTAATTGGAAGACCGAGCTCATTATTTATAACCACAGGGAACCTATCAAAGTCACACAAATTTAGAATTGTATTGGACACCGAACACACTAACCCAATCTAGACTCGATCCCTGTCAGATATAACAAACCTAGACTCGACCCCAGTCAGATATAACCCAACCGAGACTCGACCCCAGTCAGATATAACCCAACCTAGACTCGACCCCAGTCAGATATAACCAACCTAGACTCGACCCCAGGCAGATATAACCCAACCTAGACTCGACCCCTGTCAGATATAACCAACCTAGACTCGACCCCTGTCAGATATAACCCAACCTAGAATCGACCCAAGACAGATATAACCACCCTAGAATCGACCCCAGTCAGATATAACCAACATAGACTCGACCCCTGTCAGATATAACCAACCTAGACTCGACCCCAGGCAGATATAACCCAACCTAAACTCGACCCCTGTCAGATATAACCAACCTAGACTCGACCCCTGTCAGATATAACCCAACCTAGAATCGACCCAAGACAGATATAACCAACCTAGAATCGACCCCAGTCAGATATAACCACCCTAGACTCGACCCCTGTCAGATATAACCCAACCTAAAATCGATCCCAGTCAGATATAACCCAACCTAGACTCGACCCCTGTCAGATATAACCCAACCTAGAATCGATCGCAGTCAGATATAACCAACCTAGACCCAACCCCAGTCAGATATAACCAACCTAGAACCGACCCCTGTCAAATATAACCCAACCTAGAATCGACCCCAGTCAGATATAACCCAACCTAGAATCGACCCCAGTCAGATATAACCAACCTAGACTCGACCCCAGTCAGATATAACCCAACCTAGAATCGACCCCAGTCAGATATAACCAACCTAGACTCGACCCCAGTCAGATATAACCCAACCTAGACTCGACCCCCGTCAGATGTAACCCAACCTAGAATCGACCCCAGTCAGATATAACCCAACCTAGAATCGACCCCAGTCAGATATAACCCAACCTAGAATCGACCCCAGTCAGATATAACCCAACCTATACTCGACCCCAGTCAGATATAACCAACCTAGAATCGAACCTTGTCAGATATAACCAGCCTAGAATCGACCCCAGATATAACCAACTTAGAATCGACCCCTGTCAGATATAACCAACCTAGAATCGACCCCAGTCAGATAAAACCGACCTAGAATCGACCCCAGTCAGATATTACAAACCTAGAATCGACCCCAGTAAGATATTACCGACCTAGACTCAACCCTGGTCAGATGTAACCCAACCTAGACTCGACCCCTGTCAGATATAACCCAACCTAGAATCGACCCAAGTCAGATATAACCAACCTAGAATCGACCCCAGTCAGATATAACCAACCTAGAATCGACCCCGGTCAGATATAACCAACCTAGAATCGACTCCAGTCAGATATAACCAACCTAGAATCGACCCCTGTCAGATATAACCAACCTAGTATCGACCCCAGTCAAATATAACCAATCTAGAATCGACCCCAGTCAGATATAACCAACCTAGAATCGACCCCAGTCAGATATAACCCAACCTAGAATCGACCCCAGTCAGATATAACCCAACCTAGAATCGACCCCAGTCAGATATAACCCAACCTAGACTCGACCCCAGTCAGATATAACCCAACCTAGAATCGACCCCAGTCAGATATAACCAACCTAGAATCGACCCCAGTCAGATATAACCAACCTAGAATCGACCCCGGTCAGATATAACCAACCTAGAATCGACTCCAGTCAGATATAACCAACCTAGAATCGACCCCTGTCAGATATAACCAACCTAGTATCGACCCCAGTCAGATATAACCAATCTAGAATCGACCCCAGTCAGATATAACCAACCTAGAATCGACCCCAGTCAGATATAACCCAACCTAGAATCGACCCCAGTCAGATATAACCCAACCTAGAATCGACCCCAGTCAGATATAACCAACCTAGAATCGACCCCAGTCAGATATAACCCAACCTAGAATCGACCCCAGTAAGATATAACCAACCTAGAATCGACCCCAGTCAGATATAACCCAACCTAGAATCGACCCCAGTCAGATATAACCCAACCTAGAATCGACCCCAGTCAGATATAACCCAACCTAGAATCGACCCCAGTCAGATATAACCCAACCTAGACTCGACCCCAGTCAGATATAACCCAACCTAGAATCGACCCTAGTCAGATCTAACCAACCTAGAATCGACCCCAGTCAGATATAACCCAACCTAGACTCGACCCCAGTCAGATATAACCCAACCTAGAATCGACCCCAGTCAGATATAACCAACCTAGACTCGACCCCAGTCAGGTATAACCCAACCTAGACTCGACCCCAGTCAGGTATAACCCAACCTAGACTCGACCCCAGTCAGGTATAACCCAGACCCGCTCCTATTCTGAAGCAACCAACCTACACTGTAGACCCAATACCAGTCTGAAAAAATCACCTAGAGACCAACTCCAGTTTGTCAACTCAAGCATCTTACACGGAAAGATCTCTCGATAGCCTTCTAGCTAGTACAGGAAAAAAAACGCATCTCTTTTGGAATTTGTTTTTCACATGGAAACAAATTAGCGCGCTGTCAGACTGGTGTTTTACTGGAAGAACTCATCCTTTCCCGCCATTTACATCCTATGAAATGACCCCCGGAACCGTGGTTCGGTGCGCGACTCTAGCTGCTATATATATAACTGACACAGATTTATCGATACGATGAAGGGGATTGATGTTACGGCTTCTCATTAAACCTGTCATCGATTACCAGATACGCTTACCACCTCACATTAACTAAAATTTGTTCACGAACTTCCTCAGATTGGCACGATGCTTCCATTAAAATAACTGAGTCTTTTTTCCAAGACAGTGAAAAAACGATGGTGTGAGCTAGGGGAGAAGGGCACGTAAAATATCGCTCAATTTTAAGGAGGGGCCATCTGGCAATGTGCTCTTATTTTCAGAAGCCTTCATCTATTTTGATTCCAAAACTGCTCCGCGGAAGTGGTGTCCCCTTTCTAGCGTACACCTGGGAGATAAGGATTCCCGCCGACCCCGAGGACCCGGCGTTCGGTACTTGCTCCCGAGTTTGTTTATCCATTCCATTAACGTCTTTATTCGGGGCATGCACCGGGCCTGTTGCGTATTTTTAGGGGAACAAATTAAAGTCAACATCACCGTGAGGTCACGAACACCTATACTACGAATGGTGGAAAACACCAACAATTTAGTAAAAAAAAACCATTGCATGTCGATAATTGTGTCCGTATATATAGTCACGTTGACTGGACACATGGACCTATGTTGATAATTTACTCGTGGTTACACTGATTCAGAAGACACGGTGATCTACTTCTCAAGAACCAGAAGATGGAATGTGTTATGCCCCTACCGTAAAATATAGAGGACGAGGGGTATTAGTGTTACCCATGTCCGTCAATATAGTGGACGAGGGGTACTAGTGTTTCCCATGTCCGTCAATATAGTGGACGAGGGGTACTAGTGTTACCCATGTCCGTCAATATAGTGGACGAGGGGTACTAGTGTTACCCATGTCCGTCAATATAGTGGACGAGGGGTATTAGTGTTACCCATGTCCGTCAATATAGTGGACGAGGGGTATTAGTGTTACCCATGTCCGTCAATATAGTGGACGAGGGGTACTAGTGTTTCCCATGTCCGTCAATATAGTGGACAAGGGGTACTAGTGTTACCCATGTCCGTCAATATAGTGGACGAGGGGTATTAGTGTTACCCATGTCCGTCAATATAGTGGACGAGGGGTACTAGTGTTACCCATGTCCGTCAATATAGTGGCCGAGGGGTATTAGTGTTACCCATGTCCGTCAATATAGTGGACGAGGGGTACTAGTGTT
The DNA here is from genome assembly GCA_947623455.1 of Mimachlamys varia. NCBI lineage: Eukaryota > Metazoa > Mollusca > Bivalvia > Pectinida > Pectinidae > Mimachlamys > Mimachlamys varia. Next base: position 1,123,320 of record OX392528.1, on the reverse strand, counting down.
ACCCATGTCCGTCAATATAGTGGACGAGGGGTACTAGTGTTACCCATGTCCGTCAATATAGTGGCCGAGGGGTATTAGTGTTACCCATGTCCGTCAATATAGTGGACGAGGGGTACTAGTGTTACCCATGTCCGTCAATATAGTGGACGAGGGGTATTAGTGTTGCCCATGTCCGTCAATATAGTGGTCGAGGGGTACTAGTGTTTCCCATGTCCGTCAATATAGTGGCCGAGGGGTATTAGTGTTTCCCATGTCCGTCAATATAGTGGTCGAGGGGTACTAGTGTTGCCCATGTCCGTCAATATAGAGGACGAGGGGTATTAGTGTTGCCCATGTCCGTCAATATAGTGGACGAGGGGTATTAGTGTTACCCATGTCCGTCAATAAAGTGGACGAGGGGTGTTAGTGTTGCCCATGTCCGTCAATATAGTGGTCGAGGGGTATGAGTGTTGCCCATGTCCGTCAATATAGTGGACGAGGGGTATTAGTGTTACCCATGTCCGTCAATAAAGTGGACGAGGGGTATTAGTGTTGCCCATGTCCGTCAATATAGTGGACGAGGGGTATTAGTGTTGCCCATGTCCGCCAATATAGTGAGTGGTCGAGGGGTATGAGTGTTGCCCATGTCCGTCAATATAGTGGACGAGGGGTATTAGTGTTGCCCATGTCCGTCAATATAGTGGACGAGGGTTATTAGTGTTGCCCATGTCCGTCAATATAGTGGACGAGGGGTATGAGTGTTGCCCATGTCCGTCAATATAGTGGACGAGGGGTATGAGTGTTGCCCATGTCCGTCAATATAGTGGACGAGGGGTATTAGTGTTGCCCATGTCCGTCGCGTCGTGTGCCGCTGCGTCCCGATTCAACATAAGCACATATCAACTTCATTCTTTGATAGATTATATCAAACTTCATAGGCCATGGGCCTCTTGTTCTTACTCAAAATGTCGAAACAAAGCAGGGTCATTTATGGGGGTCGAAACAAAGCGGGGTGCGGAGGCATTCGTGAAGCACAAACATATTTTGTTTATTTTTTCAAACTTGACCTGAAAAATCCTTGGTGACTGCAAAACTGTAAAATTGGGGCTCCTGTCCCAACTAGAGGGACCGCAAAGGAAAACATTTCAAAAATCTTCTTCTCTGTACTCAAAGGTATTACAATCTATTTCTCTGCACGAATGAAAAGATCATCAGGGGCATTGTGTGAATGGACATATTCAGTATTTCATGGCCATTCCCTCTCCATTGGTGATGGGGTAAAGTTAACTATGTTCAATTGTATTAAATCCAGTCACTTTGTCAAAAGTCCTGCTCAATAATTTAATAGAATTCAAACCTGAATGGATATAAGCCTTTAAGTAGAGTTTTAGTCTGGACTGTGTACGCCATTCTGTTCAAGATTCCGTTTCACCAAATTCCTTACTGCAACGCCAAGATCAACCCGTCACGAGCCCGTTTACGACAAAGCTGCTATGAATAGGGCCAAGTGTTTGTCCAGCACTTAGGGCGAAATGATGCGGAACCCATTTCCATATGGTTGGTCATCTGATCTGGGTCCCCATCCATCCCTATCCCACTATCTCTACAGGTTGGCAGTCGACCGGGCAACTGGCTTTCCTTCTAAACAGACCATTTACCGTATATTTTAAAAAGTGATATAGAATAACTATAAACCTGTGTAAGCCATCAAATGAACAAATAATCTCTAAAGTTTAACAATTTAATTGCAGATAATTTCTAAATGATAAATAAAGTATTTATCCAGTTCTGTAATACATTGGTACACCTGTTACTTAGTCCAGTACTGTGATTGGTACACCTGTTACCTAGTCCAGTACTGTGATTGGTACACCTGTTACTTAGTCCAGTACTGTGATTGCTACACCTGTTACTCAGTCCAGTACTGTGATTGGTACACCTGTTACTCAGTCCAGTACTGTGATTGGTACACCTGTTACTCAGTCCAGTACTGTGATTGGTACACCTGTTACCTAGTCCAATACTGTGATTGCTACACCTGTTACTCAGTCCAGTACTGTGATTGGTACACCTGTTACTCAGTCCAGTACTGTGATTGGTACACCTGTTACTCAGTCCAGTACTGTGATTGGTACACCTGTTACTTAGTCCAGTACTGTTATTAGTACACCTATTACTTAGTCCAGTACTGTGATTGGTACACCTGTTACCTAGTCCAGTACTGTGATTGGTACACCTGTTACTTAGTCCAGTACTGTTATTAGTACACCTATTACTCAGTCCAGTACTGTGATTGGTACACCTGTTACCTAGTCCAGTACTGTGATTGGTACACCTGTTACCTAGTCCAATACTGTGATTGGTACACCTGTTACTTAGTCCAGTACTGTGATTGGTACACCTGTTACTTAGTCCAGTACTGTGATTGGTACACCTGTTACTCAGTCCAGTACTGTGATTGGTACACCTGTTACTTAGTCCAGTACTGTGATTGGTACACCTGTTACTTAGTCCAGTACTGTGATTGGTACACCTGTTACTTAGTCCAGTACTATGATCGGTACACCTGTTACTTAGTCCAGTACTGTGATTGGTACACCTGTTACCTAGTCCAGTACTGTGATTGGTACACCTGTTACCTAGTCCAGTACTGTGATTGGTACACCTGTTACTTAGTCCAGTACTGTGATTGGTACACCTGTTACTTAGTCCAGTACTGTGATTGGTACACCTGTTACTTAGTCCAGTACTGTGATTGGTACACCTGTTACTTAGTCCAGTACTGTGATTGGTACACCTGTTACTCAGTCCAGTACTGTAATTGGTACACCTGTTACTTAGTCCAGTACTGTGATTGGTACACCTGTTACTTAGTCCAGTACTGTGATTGGTACACCTGTTACTCAGTCCAGTACTGTGATTGGTACACCTGTTACCTAGTCCAGTACTGTGATTGGTACACCTGTTACCTAGTCCAGTACTGTGATTGGTACACCTGTTACTCAGTCCAGTACTGTGATTGGTACACCTGTTACTCAGTCCAGTACTGTGATTGGTACACCTGTTACCTAGTCCAGTACTGTGATTGGTACACCTGTTACCTAGTCCAGTACTGTGATTGGTACACCTGTTACCTAGTCCAGTACTGTGATTGGTACACCTGTTACTCAGTCCAGTACTGTGATTGGTACACCTGTTACTCAGTCCAGTACTGTGATTGGTACACCTGTTACTTAGTCCAGTACTGTGATTGGTACACCTGTTACTTAGTCCAGTACTGTGATTGGTACACCTGTTACTTAGTCCAGTACTGTGATTGGTACACCTGTTACTTAGTCCAGTACTGTGATTGGTACACCTGTTACTTAGTCCAGTACTGTGATTGGTACACCTGTTACCTAGTCCAGTACTGTGATTGGTACACCTGTTACTCAGTCCAGTACTGTGATTGGTACACCTGTTACTTAGTCCAGTACTGTGATTGGTACACCTGTTACTTAGTCCAGTACTGTGATTGGTACACCTGTTACTCAGTCCAGTACTGTTATTGGTACACCTGTTACTTAGTCCAGTACTGTGATTGGTACACCTGTTACTTAGTCCAGTACTGTGATTGGTACACCTGTTACTTAGTCCAGTACTGTGATTGGTACACCTGTTACTTAGTCCAGTACTGTGATTAGTACACCTGTTACTTAGTTCAGTACTGTGATTGGTACACCTGTTACTTAGTTCAGTACTGTGATTAGTACACCTGTTACTTAGTTCAGTACTGTGATTAGTACACCTGTTACTTAGTCCAGTACTGTGATTGGTACACCTGTTACTTAGTCCAGTACTGTGATTAGTACACCTGTTACTTGGTCCAGTACTGTGATTAGTACACCTGTTACTCAGTCCAGTACTGTGATTAGTACACCTGTTACTTAGTCCAGTACTGTGATTAGTACACCTGTTACTTAGTTCAGTACTGTGATTAGTACACCTGTTACTTAGTCCAGTACTGTGATTGGTACACCTGTTACTTAGTCCAGTACTGTGATTAGTACACCTGTTACTTGGTCCAGTACTGTGATTAGTACACCTGTTACTCAGTCCAGTACTGTGATTAGTACACCTGTTACTTAGTTCAGTACTGTGATTGGTACACCTGTTACTCAGTCCAGTACTGTGATTGGTACACCTGTTACTCAGTCCAGTACTGTAATTGGTACACCTGTTACTTAGTCCAGTACTCTGATTAGTACACCTGCTACTCAGTCCAGTACTCTGATTAGTACACCTGCTACTTAGTCCAGTACTGTAATTGGTACACCTGTTACTTAGTCCAGTACTGTGATTGGTACACCTGTTACTTAGTCCAGTACTGTGATTGGTACACCTGTTACTTAGTCCAGTACTGTTATAAGTACACCTGTTACTTAGTCCAGTACTGTGATTGGTACACCTGTTACTTAGTCCAGTACTGTTATTAGTACACCTGTTACTTAGAACAGTACTGTGATTAGTACACCTGTTACTTAGTCCAGTACTGTGATTGGTACACCTGTTACTTGGTCCAGTACTGTAATTGGTACACCTGTTACTTAGTCCAGTACTGTGATTGGTACACCTGTTACTTAGTCCAGTACTGTTATTAGTACACCTGTTACTTAGTCCAGTACTGTCATTAGTACACTTGTTACTTAGTCCAGTACTGTGATTGGTACACCTGTTACCTAGTCCAGTACTGTAATTGGTACACCTGTTACTTGGTCCAGTACTGTGATTGGTACACCTGTTACTCAGTCCAGTACTGTAATTAGTACACCTGTTACTTAGTCCAGTACTGTGATTGGTACACCTGTTACTCAGTCCAGTACTGTGATTGGTACACCTGTTACTTAGTCCAGTACTGTGATTGGTACACCTGTTACTTAGTCCAGTACTGTGATTAGTACACCTGTTACTCAGTCCAGTACTGTGATTGGTACACCTGTTACCTAGTCCAGTACTGTGATTGGTACACCTGTTACTTAGTCCAGTACTGTGATTGGTACACCTGTTACTTAGTCCAGTACTGCGATTGGTACACCTGTTACTTAGTCCAGTACTGTGATTGGTACACCTGTTACTCAGTCCAGTACTGTGATTGGTACACCTGTTACTTAGTCCAGTACTGTGATTGGTACACCTGTTACTCAGTCCAGTACTGTGATTAGTACACCTGTTACTTAGTCCAGTACTGTGATTGGTACACCTGTTACTCAGTCCAGTACTGCGATTGGTACACCTGTTACTCAGTCCAGTACTGTGATTGGTACACCTGTTACTTAGTCCAGTACTGTGATTGGTACACCTGTTACTAAGTCCAGTACTGTGATTGGTACACCTGTTACTTAGTCCAGTACTGTGATTGGTACACCTGTTACTCAGTCCAGTACTGCGATTGGTACACCTGTTACTCAGTCCAGTACTGTGATTGGTACACCTGTTACTTGGTCCAGTACTGTGATTGGTACACCTGTTACTCAGTCCAGTACTGTAATTGGTACACCTGTTACTTAGTCCAGTACTGTGATTGGTACACCTGTTACTCGGTCCAGAACTGTGATTGGTACACCTGTTACTCGGTCCAGCACTGTGATTGGTACACCTGTTTCTCGGTCCAGCACTGTGATTGGTACACCTGTTACCTAGTCCAGTACTGTGATTGGTACACCTGTTACTTAGTCCAGTACTGCGATTGGTACACCTGTTACTTGGTCCAGTACTGTGATTGGTACACCTGTTACTTAGTCCAGTACTGTGATTGGTACACCTGTTACTCAGTCCAGTACTGTGATTGGTACACCTGTTACTTAGTCCAGTACTGTTATTAGTACACCTGTTACTCAGTCCGGTACTGTGATTGGTACACCTGTTACTCAGTCCAGTACTGTGATTGGTACACCTGTTACCTAGTCCAGTACTGTGATTGGTACACCTGTTACCTAGTCCAGTACTGTGATTGGTACACCTGTTACTTAGTCCAGTACTGTGATTGGTACACCTGTTACCTAGTCCAGTACTGTGATTGGTACACCTGTTACTTGGTCCAGTACTGTGATTGGTACACCTGTTACTTAGTCCAGTACTGTCATTGGTACACCTGTTACTCGGTCCAGTACTGTGATTGGTACACCTGTTACTTAGTCCAGTACTGTCATTGGTACACCTGTTACTCGGTCCAGTACTGTGATTGGTACACCTGTTGCTTAGTCCAGTACTGTCATTGGTACACCTGTTACTCGGTCCAGTACTGTGATTGGTACACCTGTTACTTAGTCCAGTACTGTGATTAGTACACCTGTTACTTGGTCCAGTACTGTGATTGGTACACCTGTTACTTAGTCCAGTACTGTAATTGGTACACCTGTTACTTAGTCCAGTACTGTGATTGGTACACCTGTTACTCAGTCCAGTACTGTGATTGGTACACCTGTTACTTAGTCCAGTACTGTAATTGGTACACCTGTTACTTAGTCCAGTACTGTGATTGGTACACCTGTTACTCAGTCCAGTACTGTGATTGGTACACCTGTTACTCAGTCCAGTACTGTGATTGGTACACCTGTTACTTAGTCCAGTACTGTAATTGGTACACCTGTTACTCAGTCCAGTACTGTGATTGGTACACCTGTTACTTAGTCCAGTACTGTGATAAGTACACCTGTTACTTGGTCCAGTACTGTGATTGGTACACCTGTTACTTAGTCCAGTACTGTAATTGGTACACCTGTTACTTAGTCCAGTACTGTGATTGGTACACCTGTTACTTAGTCCAGTACTGTGATTGGTACACCTGTTACTTAGTCCAGTACTGTGATTGGTACACCTGTTACTTAGTCCAGTACTGTGATTGGTACACCTGTTACTTAGTCCAGTACTGTGATTAGTACACCTGTTACTCAGTCCAGTACTGTAATTGGTACACCTGTTACTTAGTCCAGTACTGTGATTGGTACACCTGTTACTTAGTCCAGTACTGTGATTGGTACACCTGTTACTTAGTCCAGTACTGTGATTGGTACACCTGTTACTTAGTCCAGTACTGTGATTAGTACACATAATACTTAGTCCAGTACTGTGATTGGTACACATATTACTTAGTCCAGTACTTTGTCTGGTACACCTGTTACTTAGTCCAGTACTGTGATTGGTACACCTGTTACTTAGTCCATTACTGTGATTGGTACACCTGTTACTTAGTCCAGTACTGTGATTAGTACACATATTACTTAGTCCAGTACTGTGATTGGTACACCTGTTACTCAGTCCAGTACTGTGATTGGTACACCTGTTACTTAGTCCAGTACTGTGATTGGTACACCTGTTACTTAGTCCAGTACTGTGATTAGTACACATATTACTTAGTCCAGTACTGTGATTGGTACACATATTACTTAGTCCAGTACTTTGTCTGGTACACCTGTTACTTAGTCCAGTACTGTGATTGGTACACCTGTTACTTAGTCCATTACTGTGATTGGTACACCTGTTACTTAGTCCAGTACTGTAATTGGTACACCTGTTACTCAGTCCAGTACTGTAATTGGTACACCTGTTACTTAGTCCATTACTGTGATTGGTACACCTGTTACTTAGTCCAGTACTGTGATTAGTACACATATTACTTAGTCCAATACTGTGATTGGTACACCTGTTACTCAGTCCAGTACTGTGATTGGTACACCTGTTACTTAGTCCAGTACTGTGATTGGTACACCTGTTACTTAGTCCAGTACTGTGATTAGTACACATATTACTTAGTCCAGTACTGTGATTGGTACACATATTACTTAGTCCAGTACTTTGTCTGGTACACCTGTTACTTAGTCCAGTACTGTGATTGGTACACCTGTTACTTAGTCCATTACTGTGATTGGTACACCTGTTACTTAGTCCAGTACTGTAATTGGTACACCTGTTACTCAGTCCAGTACTGTAATTGGTACACCTGTTACTTAGTCCAGTACTGTGATTGGTACACCTGTTACTTAGTCCAGTACTGTGATTGGTACACCTGTTACTCAGTCCAGTACTGTAATTGGTACACCTGTTACTTAGTCCAGTACTTTGTCTGGTACAATTATTTCTTAGATACGTGTTTTTTGATCCGTCAAATTGTTACTTATATGGAGTATTCAGTTTTGGCTCGAAGGAGATTACCATGACGTCATCCAGGTAAATTGCCGCCAAATGACGTGCCTTGACGTTATTAAATGTCATGCTTAATGAAAACAAAATAAAATAAGTATCATCAATTAATTCTGTTATCATACTATGCCAAACTTTTACAAAATAATATAATTATCTGGGTCACTGGGATAGGCTAGGCGAAGGAGACTTTTGATACGTAATTAAGAGTGGATTAATGGTTAACCACATCAGTGTATCGTGTGTTTTAACCCTCGTGGACCGGTAACGTGTGGGTTCCAACCCTCGTGGATCTCCCAAGGATGTCACATGCTTGTGGTCGTCTCCTTTTTCTATCTCGGAACTACTTTGTGTACATTAATCCCGTCCGAGAGATACCAGTGGCCTCGTCGTGATAACGATTGTAGTTTATTCCTCCTGCTTCCGCGTGCCTGTGGTCTATTTGGCCGTGCCTAGCGTCACCACTGGTATTTAGGTAGACGATATCGTCTCGAATCCGGCACCCGAAATATCTAAAAATATTTTGTTGGTTAACTTCTATTTTATATTTAATGACAAATGTCAAACCCAGCTATCGAACTTTGGACGCAGTAATCGTAGCCGGGAAGACGCTATAAACTGACGATTTTAGAATTTCGGATCATTTTAAGTTCAGCATCCTGGACGACATTATTAAATTAAAACATAATTTGGCGTCTAATTTAATCCCGGCCGAAGGAGTGGACCTTCATTCCTTACCAGGGGCATGGGAATGTGATACAGCTGGGTTTGGAACTGAACTAACGTTTTCAGGGTAACTTTAAACTTTTGAACACGTTCTATCACAAGGAACAAGCCAAGAGATGTATCTGTACATGTACCACATTGTAAACAACATCACACCTCTGTCTATAGTCAGTATAGTGACGGACAGTGACGTATCTGTACCACATTGTAAACAACATCACACCTCTGTCTATAGTCAGTATAGTGACGGACAGTGACTTATCTGTACCACATTGTAAACAACATCACACCTCTGTCTATAGTCAGTATAGTGACCGACAGTGACCTATCTGTACCACATTGTAAACAACATCACACCTCTGTCTATAGTCAGTATAGTGAGGGACGGTGACTTATCTCTACCACATTGTAAACAACATCACACCTCTGTCTATAGTCAGTATAGTGAGGGACGGTGACCTATCTGTACCACATTGTAAACAACATCACACCTCTGTCTATAGTCAGTATAGCGAGGGACGGTGACCTATCTGTACCACATTGTAAACAACATCACACCTCTGTCTATAGTCAGTATAGTGAGGGACGGTGACCTATCTGTACCACATTGTAAACAACATCACACCCCTGTCTATAGTCAGTATAGTGAGGGACAGTGACTTATCTGTACCACATTGTAAACAACATCACACCCCTGTCTATAGTCAGTATAGTGAGGGACAGTGACATATCTGTACCACATTGTAAACAACATCACACCTCTGTCTATAGTCAGTATAGTGAGGGACAGTGACGTATCTGTACCACATTGTAAACAACATCACACTTCTGTCTATAGTCAGTATAGTGAGGGACAGTGACGTATCTGTACCACATTGTAAACAACATCACACTTCTGTCTATAGTCAGTATAGTGAGGGACAGTGACGTATCTGTACCACATTGTAAACAACATCACACCTCTGTCTATAGTCAGTATAGTGAGGGACGGTGACCTATCTGTACCACATTGTAAACAACATCACACCTCTGTCTATAGTCAGTAGAGTGAGGGACAGTGATTTATCTGTACCACATTGTAAACAACATCACACCCCTGTCTATAGTCAGTATAGTGAGGGACGGTGACGTATCTGTACCACATTGTAAACAACATCACACCTCTGTCTATAGTCAGTATAGTGAGGGACAGTGACCTGTCTGTACCACATTGTAAACAACATCACACCTCTGTCTATAGTCAGTATAGTGAGGGACAGTGACCTGTCTGTACCACATTGTAAACAACATCACACTTCTGTCTATAGTCAGTATAGTGAGGGACGGTGACCTATCTGTACCACATTGTAAACAACATCACACCTCTGTCTATAGTCAGTATAGTGAGGGACAGTGACCTATCTGTACCACATTGTAAACAACATCACACCTCTGTCTATAGTCAGTATAGTGAGGGACAGTGACCTATCTGTACCACATTGTAAACAACATCACACCTCTGTCTATAGTCAGTATAGTGGGGGAGAGTGACGTATCTGTACCACATTGTAAACAACATCACACTTCTGTCTATAGTCAGTATAGTGGGGGACAGTGACGTATCTGTACCACATTGTAAACAACATCACACCTCTGTCTATAGTCAGTATAGTGGGGGACAGTGACTTATCTGTACCACATTGTAAACAACATCACACTTCTGTCTATAGTCAGTATAGTGAGGGACAGTGACCTATCTGTACCACATTGTAAACAACATCACACCTCTGTCTATAGTCAGTATAGTGAGGGACAGCGACGTATCTGTACCACATTGTAAACAACATCACACTTCTGTCTATAGTCAGTATAGTGAGGGACAGTGACGTATCTGTACCACATTGTAAACAACATCACACTTCTGTCTATAGTCAGTATAGTGAGGGACAGTGACTTATCTGTACCACATTGTAAACAACATCACACCTCTGTCTATAGTCAGTATAGTGAGGGACGGTGACTTATCTGTACCACATTGTAAACAACATCACACTTCTGTCTATAGTCAGTATAGTGAGGGACGGTGACTTATCTGTATCACACCGTAAACAACATCACACCTCTGTCTATAGTCAGTATAGTGAGGGACGGTGACCTATCCGTACCACATTGTAAACAACATCACACTTTTGTCTATAGTCAGTATAGTGAGGGACGGTGACTTATCTGTACCACATTGTAAACAACATCACACCTCTGTCTATAGTCAGTATAGTGAGGGACAGTGATTTATCTGTACCACATTGTAAACAACATCACACCTCTGTCTATAGTCAGTAAAGTGAGGGACAGTGATTTATCTGTACTACATTGTAAACAACATCACACTTCTGTCTATAGTCAGTATAGTGAGGGACAATGACTTATCTGTACCACACTGTAAACAACATCACACCTCTGTCTATAGTCAGTATAGTGAGGGACAGTGACTTATCTGTACCACATTGTAAACAACATCACACCCCTGTCTATAGTCAGTAAAGTGAGGGACAGTGACTTATCTGTACCACATTGTAAACAACATCACACTTCTGTCTATAGTCAGTATAGTGAGGGACAGTGACTTATCTGTACCACATTGTAAACAACATCACACCTCTGTCTATAGTCAGTATAGTGACGGACAGTGACGTATCTGTACCACATTGTAAACAACATCACACCCCTGTCTATAGTCAGTATAGTGAGGGACGGTGACCTATCTGTACCACATTGTAAACAACATCACACCTCTGTCTATAGTCAGTATAGTGACCGACAGTGACTTATCTCTACCACATTGTAAACAACATCACACCTCTGTCTATAGTCAGTATAGTGAGGGACAGTGACTTATCTGTACCACATTGTAAACAACATCACACTTCTGTCTATAGTCAGTATAGTGAGGGACGGTGACTTATCTGTACCACATTGTAAACAACATCACACCTCTGTCTATAGTCAGTATAGTGAGGGACAGTGATTTATCTGTACCACATTGTAAACAACATCACACCTCTGTCTATAGTCAGTAAAGTGAGGGACAGTGATTTATCTGTACTACATTGTAAACAACATCACACTTCTGTTTATAGTCAGTATAGTGAGGGACAATGACTTATCTGTACCACACTGTAAACAACCTCACACCTCTGTCTATAGTCAGTATAGTGGGGGACGGTGACTTATCTGTACCACATTGTAAACAACATCACACCTCTGTCTATAGTCAGTATAGTGAGGGACAGTGACTTATCTGTACCACATTGTAAACAACATCACACCCCTGTCTATAGTCAGTAAAGTGAGGGACAGTGACCTGTCTGTACCACATTGTAAACAACATCACACTTCTGTCTATAGTCAGTATAGTGAGGGACAGTGACTTATCTGTACCACATTGTAAACAACATCACACCTCTGTCTATAGTCAGTATAGTGACGGACAGTGACGTATCTGTACCACATTGTAAACAACATCACACCCCTGTCTATAGTCAGTATAGTGAGGGACGGTGACCTATCTGTACCACATTGTAAACAACATCACACCTCTGTCTATAGTCAGTATAGTGACCGACAGTGACTTATCTCTACCACATTGTAAACAACATCACACCCCTGTCTATAGTCAGTATAGTGAGGGACAGTGACTTATCTGTACCACATTGTAAACAACATCACACCCCTGTCTATAGTCAGTATAGTGAGGGACAGTGACTTATCTGTACCACAGTGTAAACAACATCACACCTCTGTCTATAGTCAGTATAGTGAGGGACAGTGACGTATCTGTACCACATTGTAAACAACATCACACTTCTGTCTATAGTCAGTATAGTGACGGACAGTGACGTATCTGTACCACATTGTAAACAACATCACTCCCCTGTCTATAGTCAGTATAGTGACGGACAGTGACGTATCTGTACCACATTGTAAACAACATCACTCCCCTGTCTATAGTCAGTATAGTGACGGACAGTGACGTATCTGTACCACATTGTAAACAACATCACACCTCTGTCTATAGTCAGTATAGTGAGGGACAGTGACGTATCTGTACCACATTGTAAACAACATCACACTTCTGTCTATAGTCAGTATAGTGACGGACAGTGACGTATCTGTACCACATTGTAAACAACATCACTCCCCTGTCTATAGTCAGTATAGTGAGGGACAGTGACGTATCTGTACCACATTGTAAACAACATCACACCCCTGTCTATAGTCAGTATAGTGACCGACAGTGACGTATCTGTACCATATTGTAAACAACATCACACTTCTGTCTATAGTCAGTATAGTGAGGGACAGTGACGTATCTGTACCATATTGTAAACAACATCACACTTCTGTCTATAGTCAGTATAGTGAGGGACAGTGACGTATCTGTACCTCATTGTAAACAACATCACACCTCTGTCTATAGTCAGTATAGTGAGGGACAGTGACTTATCTGTACCACATTGTAAACAACATCACACCTCTGTCTATAGCCAGTATAGTGAGGGACAGTGACTTATCTGTACCACATTGTAAACAACATCACACCTCTGTCTATAGCCAGTATAGTGAGGGACAGTGACGTATCTGTACCACATTGTAAACAACATCACACTTCTGTCTATAGTCAGTATAGTGACCGACAGTGACGTATCTGTACCGCATTGTAAACAACATCACACCTCTGTCTATAGTCAGTATAGTGAGGGACGGTGACGTATCTGTACCACATTGTAAACAACATCACACCTCTGTTTATAGTCAGTATAGTGAGGGACAGTGACTTATCTGTACCACATTGTAAACAACATCACACCTCTGTTTATAGTCAGTATAGTGAGGGACAGTGACTTATCTGTACCACATTGTAAACAACATCACACCTCTGTTTATAGTCAGTATAGTGGGGGACAGTGACTTATCTGTACCACATTGTAAACAACATCACACCTCTGTTTATAGTCAGTATAGTAGGGGACAGTGACGTATCTGTACCACATTGTAAACAACATCACACCTCTGTCTATAGTCAGTATAGTGAGGGACAGTGACTTATCCGTACCACATTGTAAACATTTTAAATAACATCACACCTCTGTCTATAGTCAATATAGTGAGGGACAGTGACTTATCTGTACCACATTGTAAACAACATCACACCTCTATCTACAGTCAGTATAGTGAGGGACAGTGACCTGTCTGTACCACATTGTAAACAACATCACACCTCTGTCTATAGTTAGTATAGTGAGGGAGAGAGACTTATCTGTACCACATTGTAAACAACATCACACCTCTGTCTATAGTCAGTATAGTGCGGGACAGCGACTTATCTGTACCACATTGTAAACAACATCACACCTCTGTCTATAGTCAGTATAGTGAGGGACAGTGACTTATCTGTACCACATTGTAAACAACATCACACTTCTGTCTATAGTCAGTATAGTGAGGGACAGTGACTTATCTGTACCACATTGTAAACAACATCACACCCCTGTCTATAGTCAGTATAGTGAGGGACAGTGACGTATCTGTACCACATTGTAAACAACATCACACCTCTGTCTATAGTCAGTATAGTGAGGGACGGTGACCTATCTGTACCACATTGTAAACAACATCACACTTCTGTCTATAGTCAGTATAGTGGGGGACAGTGACTTATCTGTACAACAATGTAAACAACATCACACCTCTGTCTATAGTCAGTATAGTGAGGGACAGTTACTTATCTGTACCACATTGTAAACAACATCACACCTCTGTCTATAGTCAGTATAGTGGGGGACAGTTACTTATCTGTACCACATTGTAAACAACATCACACCTCTGTCTATAGTCAGTATAGTGAGGGACAGTGACGTATCTGTACCACATTGTAAAGATTGTAAACAACATCACACCTCTGTCTATAGTCAGTATAGTGACCGACAGTGACTTATCTCTACCACATTGTAAACAACATCACACCTCTGTCTATAGTCAGTATAGTGACGGACAGTGACGTATCTGTACCACATTGTAAACAACATCACACTTCTGTCTATAGTCAGTATAGTGAGGGACGGTGACTTATCTGTACCACATTGTAAACAACATCACACCTCTGTCTATAGTCAGTATAGTGAGGGACAGTGACGTATCTGTACCACATTGTAAACAACATCACACCTCTGTCTATAGTCAGTATAGTGAGGGACAGTGACTTATCTGTACCACATTGTAAACAACATCACACTTCTGTCTATAGTCAGTATAGTGAGGGACGGTGACTTATCTGTACCACATTGTAAACAACATCACACCTCTGTCTATAGTCAGTATAGTGTGGGACAGTGACCTATCTGTACCACATTGTAAACAACATCACACCTCTGTCTATAGTCAGTATAGTGACCGACAGTGACTTATCTCTACCACATTGTAAACAACATCACACCCCTGTCTATAGTCAGTATAGTGAGGGACAGTGACTTATCTGTACCACATTGTAAACAACATCACACCCCTGTCTATAGTCAGTATAGTGAGGGACAGTGACTTATCTGTACCACAGTGTAAACAACATCACACCTCTGTCTATAGTCAGTATAGTGAGGGACAGTGACGTATCTGTACCACATTGTAAACAACATCACACTTCTGTCTATAGTCAGTATAGTGAGGGACAGTGACGTATCTGTACCACATTGTAAACAACATCACTCCCCTGTCTATAGTCAGTATAGTGACGGACAGTGACGTATCTGTACCACATTGTAAACAACATCACTCCCCTGTCTATAGTCAGTATAGTGACGGACAGTGACGTATCTGTACCACATTGTAAACAACATCACACCTCTGTCTATAGTCAGTATAGTGAGGGACAGTGACGTATCTGTACCACATTGTAAACAACATCACACTTCTGTCTATAGTCAGTATAGTGACGGACAGTGACGTATCTGTACCACATTGTAAACAACATCACTCCCCTGTCTATAGTCAGTATAGTGAGGGACAGTGACGTATCTGTACCACATTGTAAACAACATCACACCCCTGTCTATAGTCAGTATAGTGACCGACAGTGACGTATCTGTACCATATTGTAAACAACATCACACTTCTGTCTATAGTCAGTATAGTGAGGGACAGTGACGTATCTGTACCATATTGTAAACAACATCACACTTCTGTCTATAGTCAGTATAGTGAGGGACAGTGACGTATCTGTACCTCATTGTAAACAACATCACACCTCTGTCTATAGTCAGTATAGTGAGGGACAGTGACTTATCTGTACCACATTGTAAACAACATCACACCTCTGTCTATAGCCAGTATAGTGAGGGACAGTGACTTATCTGTACCACATTGTAAACAACATCACACCTCTGTCTATAGCCAGTATAGTGAGGGACAGTGACGTATCTGTACCACATTGTAAACAACATCACACTTCTGTCTATAGTCAGTATAGTGACCGACAGTGACGTATCTGTACCGCATTGTAAACAACATCACACCTCTGTCTATAGTCAGTATAGTGAGGGACGGTGACGTATCTGTACCACATTGTAAACAACATCACACCTCTGTTTATAGTCAGTATAGTGAGGGACAGTGACTTATCTGTACCACATTGTAAACAACATCACACCTCTGTTTATAGTCAGTATAGTGAGGGACAGTGACTTATCTGTACCACATTGTAAACAACATCACACCTCTGTTTATAGTCAGTATAGTGGGGGACAGTGACTTATCTGTACCACATTGTAAACAACATCACACCTCTGTTTATAGTCAGTATAGTAGGGGACAGTGACGTATCTGTACCACATTGTAAACAACATCACACCTCTGTCTATAGTCAGTATAGTGAGGGACAGTGACTTATCCGTACCACATTGTAAACATTTTAAATAACATCACACCTCTGTCTATAGTCAATATAGTGAGGGACAGTGACTTATCTGTACCACATTGTAAACAACATCACACCTCTATCTACAGTCAGTATAGTGAGGGACAGTGACCTGTCTGTACCACATTGTAAACAACATCACACCTCTGTCTATAGTTAGTATAGTGAGGGAGAGAGACTTATCTGTACCACATTGTAAACAACATCACACCTCTGTCTATAGTCAGTATAGTGCGGGACAGCGACTTATCTGTACCACATTGTAAACAACATCACACCTCTGTCTATAGTCAGTATAGTGAGGGACAGTGACTTATCTGTACCACATTGTAAACAACATCACACTTCTGTCTATAGTCAGTATAGTGAGGGACAGTGACTTATCTGTACCACATTGTAAACAACATCACACCCCTGTCTATAGTCAGTATAGTGAGGGACAGTGACGTATCTGTACCACATTGTAAACAACATCACACCTCTGTCTATAGTCAGTATAGTGAGGGACGGTGACCTATCTGTACCACATTGTAAACAACATCACACTTCTGTCTATAGTCAGTATAGTGGGGGACAGTGACTTATCTGTACAACAATGTAAACAACATCACACCTCTGTCTATAGTCAGTATAGTGAGGGACAGTTACTTATCTGTACCACATTGTAAACAACATCACACCTCTGTCTATAGTCAGTATAGTGGGGGACAGTTACTTATCTGTACCACATTGTAAACAACATCACACCTCTGTCTATAGTCAGTATAGTGAGGGACAGTGACGTATCTGTACCACATTGTAAAGATTGTAAACAACATCACACCTCTGTCTATAGTCAGTATAGTGACCGACAGTGACTTATCTCTACCACATTGTAAACAACATCACACCTCTGTCTATAGTCAGTATAGTGACGGACAGTGACGTATCTGTACCACATTGTAAACAACATCACACTTCTGTCTATAGTCAGTATAGTGAGGGACGGTGACTTATCTGTACCACATTGTAAACAACATCACACCTCTGTCTATAGTCAGTATAGTGAGGGACAGTGACGTATCTGTACCACATTGTAAACAACATCACACCTCTGTCTATAGTCAGTATAGTGAGGGACAGTGACTTATCTGTACCACATTGTAAACAACATCACACTTCTGTCTATAGTCAGTATAGTGAGGGACGGTGACTTATCTGTACCACATTGTAAACAACATCACACCTCTGTCTATAGTCAGTATAGTGTGGGACAGTGACCTATCTGTACCACATTGTAAACAACATCACACTTCTGTCTATAGTCAGTATAGTGAGGGACGGTGACCTATCTGTACCACATTGTAAACAACATCACACCTCTGTCTATAGTCAGTATAGTGAGGGACAGTGACCTATCTGTACCACATTGTAAACAACATCACACTTCTGTCTATAGTCAGTATAGTGAGGGACAGTGACTTATCTGTACCACATTGTAAACAACATCACACCCCTGTCTATAGTCAGTATAGTGAGGGACAGAGACTTATCTGCACCACACCGTAAACATTGTAAACAACATCACACCTCTGTCTATAGTCAGTATAGTGAGGGACAGTGACTTATCTGTACCACATTGTAAACAACATCACACCTCTGTTTATAGTCAGTATAGTGACGGACAGTGACGTATCTGTACCACACCGTAAACATTGTAAACAACATCACACTTCTGTCTATAGTCAGTATAGTGAGGGACAGTGACTTATCTGTACCACATTGTAAACAACATCACACCTCTGTCTATAGTCAGTATAGTGAGGGACAGTGACGTATCTGTACCACACCGTAAACATTGTAAACAACATCACACTTCTGTCTATAGTCAGTATAGTGAGGGACAGTGACTTATCTGTACCACATTGTAAACAACATCACACCCCTGTCTATAGTCAGTATAGTGAGGGACAGTGACTTATCTGTACCACAGTGTAAACAACATCACACCTCTGTCTATAGTCAGTATAGTGAGGGACAGTGACGTATCTGTACCACATTGTAAACAACATCACTCCCCTGTCTATAGTCAGTATAGTGACGGACAGTGACGTATCTGTACCACATTGTAAACAACATCACTCCCCTGTCTATAGTCAGTATAGTGACGGACAGTGACGTATCTGTACCACATTGTAAACAACATCACACCTCTGTCTATAGTCAGTATAGTGAGGGACAGTGACTTATCTGTACCACATTGTAAACAACATCACACCTCTGTCTATAGTCAGTATAGTGACCGACAGTGACCTATCTGTACCACATTGTAAACAACATCACACCTCTGTCTATAGTCAGTATAGTGAGGGACGGTGACTTATCTCTACCACATTGTAAACAACATCACACTTCTGTCTATAGTCAGTATAGTGAGGGACAGTGACGTATCTGTACCACATTGTAAACAACATCACACTTCTGTCTATAGTCAGTATAGTGAGGGACAGTGACGTATCTGTACCTCATTGTAAACAACATCACACCTCTGTCTATAGTCAGTATAGTGAGGGACAGTGACTTATCTGTACCACATTGTAAACAACATCACACCTCTGTCTATAGCCAGTATAGTGAGGGACAGTGACTTATCTGTACCACATTGTAAACAACATCACACCTCTGTCTATAGTCAGTATAGTGAGGGACAATGACTTATCTGTACCACATTGTAAACAACATCACACTTCTGTCTATAGTCAGTATAGTGACCGACAGTGACGTATCTGTACCGCATTGTAAACAACATCACACCTCTGTCTATAGTCAGTATAGTGAGGGACGGTGACGTATCTGTACCACATTGTAAACAACATCACACCTCTGTTTATAGTCAGTATAGTGAGGGACAGTGACTTATCTGTACCACATTGTAAACAACATCACACCTCTGTTTATAGTCAGTATAGTGAGGGACAGTGACTTATCTGTACCACATTGTAAACAACATCACACCTCTGTTTATAGTCAGTATAGTGGGGGACAGTGACTTATCTGTACCACATTGTAAACAACATCACACCTCTGTTTATAGTCAGTATAGTAGGGGACAGTGACGTATCTGTACCACATTGTAAACAACATCACACCTCTGTCTATAGTCAGTATAGTGAGGGACAGTGACTTATCCGTACCACATTGTAAACATTTTAAATAACATCACACCTCTGTCTATAGTCAGTATAGTGAGGGACAGTGACCTGTCTGTACCACATTGTAAACAACATCACACCTCTGTCTATAGTCAGTATAGTGAGGGAGAGAGACTTATCTGTACCACATTGTAAACAACATCACACCTCTGTCTATAGTCAGTATAGTGGGGGACAGTGACTTATCTGTACCACATTGTAAACAACATCACACCTCTGTCTATAGTCAGTATAGTGAGGGACAGTGACTTATCTGTACCACATTGTAAACAACATCACACTTCTGTCTATAGTCAGTATAGTGAGGGACAGTGACTTATCTGTACCACATTGTAAACAACATCACACCCCTGTCTATAGTCAGTATAGTGAGGGACAGTGACGTATCTGTACCACATTGTAAACAACATCACACCTCTGTCTATAGTCAGTATAGTGAGGGACGGTGACCTATCTGTACCACATTGTAAACAACATCACACTTCTGTCTATAGTCAGTATAGTGGGGGACAGTGACTTATCTGTACCACAATGTAAACATTGTAAACAACATCACACCTCTGTTTATAGTCAGTATAGTGAGGGACAGTGACTTATCTGTACCACATTGTAAACAACATCACACCTCTGTTTATAGTCAGTATAGTGGGGGACAGTGACTTATCTGTACCACATTGTAAACAACATCACACCTCTGTTTATAGTCAGTATAGTAGGGGACAGTGACGTATCTGTACCACATTGTAAACAACATCACACCTCTGTCTATAGTCAGTATAGTGACCGACAGTGACTTATCCGTACCACATTGTAAACATTTTAAATAACATCACACCTCTGTCTATAGTCAATATAGTGAGGGACAGTGACTTATCTGTACCACATTGTAAACAACATCACACCTCTATCTACAGTCAGTATAGTGAGGGACAGTGACCTGTCTGTACCACATTGTAAACAACATCACACCTCTGTCTATAGTCAGTATAGTGAGGGAGAGAGACTTATCTGTACCACATTGTAAACAACATCACACCTCTGTCTATAGTCAGTATAGTGGGGGACAGTGACTTATCTGTACCACATTGTAAACAACATCACACCTCTGTCTATAGTCAGTATAGTGAGGGACAGTGACTTATCTGTACCACATTGTAAACAACATCACACTTCTGTCTATAGTCAGTATAGTGAGGGACAGTGACTTATCTGTACCACATTGTAAACAACATCACACCCCTGTCTATAGTCAGTATAGTGAGGGACAGTGACGTATCTGTACCACATTGTAAACAACATCACACCTCTGTCTATAGTCAGTATAGTGAGGGACGGTGACCTATCTGTACCACATTGTAAACAACATCACACTTCTGTCTATAGTCAGTATAGTGGGGGACAGTGACTTATCTGTACCACATTGTAAACAACATCACACCTCTGTCTATAGTCAGTATAGTGAGGGACAGTGACTTATCTGTACCACATTGTAAACAACATCACACTTCTGTCTATAGTCAGTATAGTGAGGGACAGTGACTTATCTGTACCACATTGTAAACAACATCACACCCCTGTCTATAGTCAGTATAGTGAGGGACAGTTACTTATCTGTACCACATTGTAAACAACATCACACCTCTGTCTATAGTCAGTATAGTGGGGGACAGTTACTTATCTGTACCACATTGTAAACAACATCACACCTCTGTCTATAGTCAGTATAGTGAGGGACAGTGACGTATCTGTACCACATTGTAAACATTGTAAACAACATCACACCTCTGTCTATAGTCAGTATAGTGACCGACAGTGACTTATCTCTACCACATTGTAAACAACATCACACCTCTGTCTATAGTCAGTATAGTGACGGACAGTGACTTATCTGTACCACATTGTAAACAACATCACACTTCTGTCTATAGTCAGTATAGTGAGGGACGGTGACTTATCTGTACCACATTGTAAACAACATCACACCTCTGTCTATAGTCAGTATAGTGAGGGACAGTGACGTATCTGTACCACATTGTAAACAACATCACACCCCTGTCTATAGTCAGTATAGTGAGGGACAGTGACTTATCTGTACCACATTGTAAACAACATCACACTTCTGTCTATAGTCAGTATAGTGAGGGACGGTGACTTATCTGTACCACATTGTAAACAACATCACACCTCTGTCTATAGTCAGTATAGTGAGGGACAGTGACCTATCTGTACCACATTGTAAACAACATCACACTTCTGTCTATAGTCAGTATAGTGAGGGACGGTGACCTATCTGTACCACATTGTAAACAACATCACACCTCTGTCTATAGTCAGTATAGTGAGGGACAGTGACCTATCTGTACCACATTGTAAACAACATCACACTTCTGTCTATAGTCAGTATAGTGAGGGACGGTGACCTATCTGTACCACATTGTAAACAACATCACACTTCTGTCTATAGTCAGTATAGTGAGGGACGGTGACTTATCTGTACCACATTGTAAACAACATCACACCCCTGTCTATAGTCAGTATAGTGAGGGACAGTGACTTATCTGTACCACATTGTAAACAACATCACACTTCTGTCTATAGTCAGTATAGTGAGGGACGGTGACCTATCTGTACCACATTGTAAACAACATCACACCTCTATCTATAGTCAGTATAGTGAGGGACGGTGACCTATCTGTACCACACCGTAAACAACATCACATCTCTGTCTATAGTCAGTATAGTGAGGGACATTGACTTATCTGTACCACATTGTAAACATTGTAAACAACATCACACCTCTGTCTTTAGTCAGTATAGTGAGGGACGGTGACTTATCTGTACCACATTGTAAACAACATCACACCTCTGTCTATAGTCAGTATAGTGAGGGACAGAGACTTATCTGCACCACACCGTAAACATTGTAAACAACATCACACCTCTGTCTATAGTCAGTATAGTGAGGGACAGTGACTTATCTGTACCACATTGTAAACAACATCACACCTCTGTTTATAGTCAGTATAGTGACGGACAGTGACGTATCTGTACCACACCGTAAACATTGTAAACAACATCACACTTCTGTCTATAGTCAGTATAGTGAGGGACAGTGACTTATCTGTACCACATTGTAAACAACATCACACCTCTGTCTATAGTCAGTATAGTGAGGGACAGTGACGTATCTGTACCACACCGTAAACATTGTAAACAACATCACACCTCTGTCTATAGTCAGTATAGTGAGGGACAGTGACGTATCTGTACCACACCGTAAACATTGTAAACAACATCACACTTCTGTCTATAGTCAGTATAGTGAGGGACAGTGACTTATCTGTACCACACCGTAAACATTGTAAACAACATCACACTTCTGTCTATAGTCAGTATAGTGAGGGACAGTGACGTATCTGTACCACATTGTAAACAACATCACACCTCTGTCTATAGTCAGTATAGTGAGGGACAGTGACTTATCTGTACCACATTGTAAACAACATCACACCTCTGTCTATAGTCAGTATAGTGAGGGACGGTGACTTATCTGTACCACACCGTAAACATTGTAAACAACATCACACCTCTGTCTATAGTCAGTATAGTGAGGGACGGTGACTTATCTGTACCACATTGTAAACAACATCACACCTCTGTCTATAGTCAGTATAGTGAGGGACGGTGACTTATCTGTACCACATTGTAAACAACATCACACCTCTGTCAAAAATTAACTTCTTTTGCTGTTAACAAAACCAGAAACCGACGTGCTCTCGACTTCTGACTTTAACGGCCACACTCGTAAAACCAGGCCATCAAAAACTATAGTCGACATTAAAACGCAATAGAAGATATTTTGTTGTGTAATATTATACCTTACTCAAGCACTTGTGAAGTATGTATAAATCCTGCATGCATGACTTCCTGTTTATAGCACTGGATCTATTTTCAAACGGCGATACACACTGGTGTTTCATCAAATCGTACTACTTGGTCAGTCACTTAAAAATGCAACACAACGATCTATCATCTAATGATATGATAACGGGGTCTGTCATCTAATGATATGATAACGGGGTCTGTCATCTAATGATATGATAACGGGGTCTGTCATCTAATGATTTGACAAAGGGGTCCGTGATCTAATGATATGACAAAAGGGTCCGTCATCTAATAATTTGACAAAAGGGTCTGTCATCTAATGATATGACAAAAGGGTCTGTCATCTAATGATATGATAACGGGGTCTGTCATCTAATGATATGATAACGGGGTCCGTAATCTAATGATATGATAACGGGGTCTGTCATCTAATGATATGATAACGGGGTCTGTCATCTAATGATTTTATAACGGGGTCTGTCATCTAATGATATGATAACGGGGTCTGTCATCTAATGATTTGATAACGGGGTCTGTCATCTAATGATTTGACAAAAGGGTCTGTCATCTAATGATATGATAGTGGGGTCTGTAATCTAATGATTTGATAACGGGGTTTGTTATCTAATGATTTGATAACGGGGTCTGTCATCTAATGATATGATAACGGGGTTTGTTATCTAATGATTTGACAAAAGGGTCTGTCATCTAATGATATGATAGTGGGGTCTGTCATCTAATGATTTGATAACGGGGTCTGTCATCTAATGATATGATAACGGGGTCCGTCATCTAATGATTTGATAACGGGGTCTGTCATCTAATGATATGATAACGGGGTCCGTCATCTAATGATATGATAACGGGGTCTGTCATCTAATGATATGATAACGGGGTCTGTCATCTAATGATATGATAACGGGGTCCGTCATCTAATGATTTGACAAAAGGGTCTGTCATCTAATGATATGATAACGGGGTCTGTCATCTAATGATATGATAACGGGGTCCGTCATCTAATGATATGATAACGGGGTCCGTCATCTAATGATTTGACAAAAGGGTCTGTCATCTAATGATATGATAACGGGGTCTGTCATCTAATGATATGATAACGGGGTCCGTCATCTAATGATTTGATAACGGGGTCTGTCATCTAATGATATGATAACGGGGTCCGTCATCTAATGATCTGACAAAAGGGTCTGTCATCTAATGATATGATAACGGGGTCTGTCATCTAATGATATGATAACGGGGTCCGTCATCTAATGATTTGACAAAAGGGTCTGTCATCTAATGATATGATAACGGGGTCTGTCATCTAATGATATGATAACGGGGTCCGTCATCTAATGATATGATAACGGAGTCCGTCATCTAATGATTTGACAAAAGGGTCTGTCATCTAATGATATGATAACGGGGTCTGTCATCTAATGATATGATAACGGGGTCCGTCATCTAATGATATGATAACGGGGTCTGTCATCTAATGATATGATAACGGGGTCCGTCATCTAATGATTTGACAAAAGGGTCTGTCATCTAATGATATGATAACGGGGTCTGTCATCTAATGATTTGACAAAAGGATCTGTCATCTAATGATATGATAGTGGGGTCTGTAATCTAATGATTTGATAACGGGGTTTGTTATCTAATGATTTGATAACGGGGTCTGTCATCTAATGATATGATAACGGGGTCTGTCATCTAATGATATGACAAAGGGGTCTGTCATCTTATGATATGATAACGGGATCTGTCATCTAATGATTTGATAACGGGGTTTGTTATCTAATGATTTGACAAAAGGGTCTGTCATCTAATGATATGATAACGGGATCTGTCATCTAATGATTTGATAACGGGGTCTGTCATCTAATGATATGACAAAGGGGTCTGTCATCTTATGATATGACAAAGGGGTCCGTGATCTAATGATATGACAAAAGGGTCCGTCATCAAATGATTTGACAAAAGGGTCTGTCATCTAATGATATGATAACGGGGTCCGTCATCTAATGATTTGACAAAAGGGTCCGTGATCTAATGATATGACAAAAGGGTCCGTCATCAAATGATTTGACAAAAGGGTCTGTCATCTAATGATATGATAACGGGGTCTGTCATCTAATGATATGATAACGGGGTCTGTCATCTAATGATATGATAACGGGGTCCGTCATCTAATGATTTGATAATGGGGTCTGTCATCTAATGATATGATAACGGGGTCTGTCATCTAATGATATGATAACGGGGTCTGTCATCTAATGATTTGATAACGGGGTCTGTCATCTAATGATATGATAACGGGGTCTGTCATCTAATGATATGATAACGGGGTCTGTCATCTAATGATATGATAACGGGGTCTGTCATCTAATGATATGATAACGGGGTCTGTCATCTAATGATTTGATAACGGGGTCTGTCATCTAATGATATGATAACGGGGTCTGTCATCTAATGATATGATAACGGGGTCTGTCATCTAATGATATGATAACGGGGTCTGTCATCTAATGATTTGATAACGGGATCTGTCATCTAATGATATGATAACGGGGTCCGTCATCTAATGATTTGATAACGGGGTTTGTTATCTAATGATTTGACAAAAGGGTCTGTCATCTAATGATTTGATAACGGGGTCTGTCATCTAATGATATGACAAAGGGGTCTGTCATCTTATGATATGACAAAGGGGTCCGTGATCTAATGATATGACAAAAGGGTCCGTCATCTAATGATTTGACAAAAGGGTCTGTCATCTAATGATATGATAACGGGTTTTGTCATCTAATGATATGATAACGGGGTCTGTCATCTAATGATATGATAACGGGGTCTGTCATCTAATGATATGATAACGGGGTCTGTCATCTAATGATTTGACAAAAGGGTCCGTCATCTAATGATATGATAACGGGGTCTGTCATCTAATGATATGATAACGGGGTCTGTCATCTAATGATATGATAACGGGCTCCGTCATCTAATGATATGATAACGGGGTCTGTCATCTAATGATTTTATAACGGGGTCTGTCATCTAATGATATGATAACGGGGTCTGTCATCTAATGATATGATAACGGGGTCTGTCATCTAATGATTTGACAAAAGGGTCTGTCATCTAATGATATGATAGTGGGGTCTGTAATCTAATGATTTGATAACGGGGTTTGTTATCTAATGATTTGATAACGGGGTCTGTCATCTAATGATATGATAACGGGGTTTGTTATCTAATGATTTGACAAAAGGGTCTGTCATCTAATGATTTGATAACGGGGTCTGTCATCTAATGATATGATAACGGGGTCTGTCATCTAATGATTTTATAACGGGGTCTGTCATCTAATGATATGATAACGGGGTCTGTCATCTAATGATATGATAACGGGGTCTGTCATCTAATGATATGATAACGGGGTCTGTCATCTAATGATATGATAACGGGGTCTGTCATCTAATGATATGATAACGGGGTCTGTCATCTAACGATTTGACAAAAGGGTCTGTCATCTAATGATATGATAACGGGGTCTGTCATCTAATGATTTGATAACGGGGTCTGTCATCTAATGATATGATAACGGGGTCTGTCATCTAATGATTTGACAAAAGGGTCTGTCATCTAATGATATGACAAAGGGGTCTGTCATCTAATGATATGACAAAGGGGTCCGTGATCTGATGATATGACAAAAGGGTCCGTCATCTAATGATTTGACAAAAGGGTCTATCATATAATGATATGACAAAGGGTGACACCCCTCTCCCTCTCTCCCTCTCTCTCTCTTTCTCCCCAATACCACCACTTTAGGAGTACCCCCCCCCCCCCCCCCCCCCAGCCCCCCACCCCTCTCTCTCTACATATATATACAGGACCGGTACCATCACCTCAGAGCAACCCCTTTCACCTGTTTGCCACATTTAGAACTTTGATTTTAATTATAATCCATAACTACTCTATATGTACTGTTTGACATTATTTTCCCTAGAATGCCACAGCTAGCCCTCCTAAGAATTGTGGATGGATAGCTCTGTTGATGTTAATTTACTGGACCTTGACTCCGCCCCCCCCCTAATCCCCACTCCCAAACAGCGTGTGATTGAGTACTGTGGAATGTGGCGTGGGAGGGACGGGGAGGGAGGCGGAGGAGGCAGGTCACGGACTGAATCAGTGCCCTACACTCATGTTAGTATGACCTCGTGTGTCTGTGTACTTTAGCCGGTCACATAGTCATCGTTTTCATTAACAAGTTATAGCCTTTTCTCTTATTTAATATAGGTTGTATTAAACTGCAGTATTTGAAGACGAATATCCAATTTAGATAGAATTAACCACGAATACCTATCGTAATTACAGGCGATGTCCAGCTCGTCGGACCCGCGACCCTGACCAGGACCCCCTGGAGAGGTCGGGCCGTTACACTTCCGACGGAGTGAGTGGAAAACGCCAAATTCGATATTTTGACTTCAGATAAATTTGATTAGAGTTTCCGCGCCCACACAGACATGTACCATTGGGCATGTTTCAGAATCCTAGCTGAGTCACTGGGAAAGTCCCGGAACAGAAAACACCCACTCCGTTACTGTCCGAAATGATTCATGTTTCTGGAAAGTCTGATTATTCCTTGAAGTCAAACTGTATACTTATGTAGGTATTGTTTCCTGTCCATGGCCATTGGCCAATATGATGTCTTATACATTGATAGACTCTATGTACAATGGAATTATTTTTATATAAATATGTTTAATTTAGATGAATGCGTTTCTAGATATAAATGCATGATTGTGCAAATATTTCGGGTGACGGATATCGGGTATGTACAAAATGTAGATTGGGAGACAGTTACATTGTATTTAGATCTGGAGACAGTTACATTGTATGTAGATTTGTAGACAGTTATATTGTATGTAGATCGGGAGACAGTTATATTGTATGTAGATCGGTAGACAGTTATATTGTATGTAGATCTGGAGACAGTTATATTGTATGTAGATCTGGAGACAGTTATATTGTAAGTAGATCTGTAGACAGTTATATTGTATGTAGATCTGGAGACAGTTATATTGTATGTAGATCTTGAGACAGTTATATTGTATTTAGATCGGGAGACAGTTACATTGTATGTAGATCTGTAGATAGTTATATTGTATGTAGATCTGTAGACAGTTACATTGTATGTAGATCTGGAGACAGTTACATTGTATGTAGATCTGGAGACAGTTATATTGTATGTAGATCTGTAGACAGTTATATTGTATGTAGATCGGGAAACAGTTACATTATATGTAGATCTGTAGACAGTTATATTGTATGTAGATCGGGAGACAGTTACATTGTATGCAGATCTGTAGACAGTTACATTGTATGTAGATCTGTACACAGTTACATTGTATCTAGATCTGGAGACAGTTACATTGTATGTAGATCTGTAGACAGTTATATTGTATGTAGATCTGTAGACAGTTATATTGTATGTAGATCTGTAGACAGTTACACTGTATGTAGATCTGTACACAGTTTCATTGTATGTAGATCTGTAGACAGTTATATTGTAGGTAGATCTGTAGACAGTTATATTGTAGGTAGATCTGAAGACAGTTATATTGCATGTAGATCTGGAGACAGTTATATTGTATGTAGATCTGTAGACAGTTACATTGTATGTAGATCTGTAGACAGTTATATTGTATGTAGATCTGTAGACAGTTATATTGTATGTAGATCTGTAGACAGTTACATTGTATGTAGATCTGTAGACAGTTATATTGTATGTAGATCGGGAGACAGTTACATTGTATGTAGATCTGTAGACAGTTACATTGTATGCAGATCTGTAGACAGTTATATTGTATGTAGATCTGTAGACAGTTATATTGTATGTAGATAGGGAGACAGTTACATTGTATGTAGATCTGTAGACAGTTATACTGTATGTAGATAGGGAGACAGTTACATTGTATGTAGATCTGTAGACAGTTATATTGTAGGTAGATCTGTAGACAGTTATATTGTATGTAGATCTGTAGACAGTTATATTGTATGTAGATCTGGAGACAGTTATATTGTATGTAGATCTGTAGACAGTTATATTGTATGTAGATCTGTAGACAGTTATATTGTATGTAGATCTGGAGACAGTTACATTGTATGTAGATCTGGAGACAGTTATATTGTATGTAGATCTGTAGACAGTTATATTGTATGTAGATCGGGAGACAGTTACATTATATGTAGATCTGTAGACAGTTATATTGTATGTAGATCTGGAGACAGTTACGTTGTATGTAGATCTGTAGACAGTTATATTGTAGGTAGATCTGGGGACAGTTATATTGTATGGAGATCTGTAGACAGTTATATTGTATGTAGATCTGGAGACAGTTATATTGTGTGTAGATCTGGAGACAGTTATATTGTATATAGATCTGTAGACAGTTATATTGTATATAGATCTGTAGACAGTTATATTGTATGTAGATCTGTAGACAGTTACATTGTATGTAGATCTGTAGACAGTTATATTGTATGTAGATCTGTAGACAGTTATATTGTATGTAGATCTGTAGACAGTTATATTGTATGTAGATCTGTAGACAGTTACATTGTATGTAGATCTGTAGACAGTTATATTGTATGTAGATCTGTAGACAGTTACATTGTATGTAGATCTGTAGACAGTTATATTGTATGTAGATCTGTAGACAGTTATATTGTATGTTGATCTGTAGACAGTTATATTGTATGTAGATCGGGAGACAGTTATATTGTATGTAGATCTGTAGACAGTTATATTGTATGTAGATCTGGAGACAGTTATATTGTATGTAGATCTGTAGACAGTTATATTGTAAGTAGATCTGTAGACAGTTATATTGTATGTAGATCTGGAGACAGTTATATTGTATGTAGATCTTGAGACAGTTATATTGTATTAAGATCGGGAGACAGTTACATTGTATGTAGATCTGTAGATAGTTATATTGTATGTAGATCTGTAGACAGTTACATTGTATGTAGATCTGGAGACAGTTACATTGTATGTAGATCTGGAGACAGTTATATTGTATGTAGATCTGTAGACAGTTATATTGTATGTAGATCGGGAGACAGTTACATTGTATGCAGATCTGTAGACAGTTACATTGTATGTAGATCTGTACACAGTTACATTGTATCTAGATCTGGAGACAGTTACATTGTATGTAGATCTGTAGACAGTTATATTGTATGTAGATCTGTAGACAGTTATATTGTATGTAGATAGGGAGACAGTTACATTGTATGTAGATCTGTAGACAGTTACACTGTATGTAGATCTGTACACAGTTTCATTGTATGTAGATCTGTAGACAGTTATATTGTAGGTAGATCTGTAGACAGTTATATTGTAGGTAGATCTGAAGACAGTTATATTGCATGTAGATCTGGAGACAGTTATATTGTATGTAGATCTGTAGACAGTTACATTGTATGTAGATCTGTAGACAGTTATATTGTATGTAGATCTGTAGACAGTTATATTGTATGTAGATCTGTAGACAGTTACATTGTATGTAGATCTGTAGACAGTTATATTGTATGTAGATCGGGAGACAGTTACATTGTATGTAGATCTGTAGACAGTTACATTGTATGCAGATCTGTAGACAGTTATATTGTATGTAGATCTGTAGACAGTTATATTGTATGTAGATAGGGAGACAGTTACATTGTATGTAGATCTGTAGACAGTTATACTGTATGTAGATAGGGAGACAGTTACATTGTATGTAGATCTGTAGACAGTTATATTGTAGGTAGATCTGTAGACAGTTATATTGTATGTAGATCTGTAGACAGTTATATTGTATGTAGATCTGTAGACAGTTATATTGTATGTAGATCTGGAGACAGTTACATTGTATGTAGATCTGGAGACAGTTCTATTGTATGTAGATCTGTAGACAGTTATATTGTATGTAGATCGGGAGACAGTTACATTATATGTAGATCTGTAGACAGTTATATTGTATGTAGATCTGGAGACAGTTACGTTGTATGTAGATCTGTAGACAGTTATATTGTAGGTAGATCTGGGGACAGTTATATTGTATGGAGATCTGTAGACAGTTATATTGTATGTAGATCTGGAGACAGTTATATTGTGTGTAGATCTGGAGACAGTTATATTGTATATAGATCTGTAGACAGTTATATTGTATATAGATCTGTAGACAGTTATATTGTATGTAGATCTGTAGACAGTTACATTGTATGTAGATCTGTAGACAGTTATATTGTATGTAGATCTGTAGACAGTTATATTGTATGTAGATCTGTAGACAGTTATATTGTATGTAGATCTGTAGACAGTTACATTGTATGTAGATCTGTAGACAGTTATATTGTATGTAGATCTGTAGACAGTTACATTGTATGTAGATCTGTAGACAGTTATATTGTATGTAGATCTGTAGACAGTTATATTGTATGTTGATCTGTAGACAGTTATATTGTATGTAGATCGGGAGACAGTTATATTGTATGTAGATCTGTAGACAGTTATATTGTATGTAGATCTGGAGACAGTTATATTGTATGTAGATCTGGAGACAGTTATATTGTAAGTAGATCTGTAGACAGTTATATTGTATGTAGATCTGGAGACAGTTATATTGTATGTAGATCTTGAGACAGTTATATTGTATTTAGATCGGGAGACAGTTACATTGTATGTAGATCTGTAGATAGTTATATTGTATGTAGATCTGTAGACAGTTACATTGTATGTAGATCTGGAGACAGTTACATTGTATGTAGATCTGGAGACAGTTATATTGTATGTAGATCTGTAGACAGTTATATTGTATGTAGATCGGGAGACAGTTACATTGTATGCAGATCTGTAGACAGTTACATTGTATGTAGATCTGTACACAGTTACATTGTATCTAGATCTGGAGACAGTTACATTGTATGTAGATCTGTAGACAGTTATATTGTATGTAGATCTGTACACAGTTACATTGTATGTAGATCTGTAGACAGTTATATTGTATGTAGATCTGGAGACAGTTATATTGTATGTAGATCTGTAGACAGTTATATTGTATGTAGATCTGGAGACAGTTATATTGTATGTAGATCTGTAGACAGTTATATTGTATGTAGATAGGGAGACAGTTACATTGTATGTAGATCTGTAGACAGTTACACTGTATGTAGATCTGTACACAGTTTCATTGTATGTAGATCTGTAGACAGTTATATTGTAGGTAGATCTGTAGACAGTTATATTGTAGGTAGATCTGAAGACAGTTATATTGCATGTAGATCTGGAGACAGTTATATTGTATGTAGATCTGTAGACAGTTACATTGTATGTAGATCTGTAGACAGTTATATTGTATGTAGATCTGTAGACAGTTATATTGTATGTAGATCTGTAGACAGTTACATTGTATGTAGATCTGTAGACAGTTATATTGTATGTAGATCGGGAGACAGTTACATTGTATGTAGATCTGTAGACAGTTACATTGTATGCAGATCTGGAGACAGTTATATTGTATGTAGATCTGTAGACAGTTATATTGTATGTAGATAGGGAGACAGTTACATTGTATGTAGATCTGTAGACAGTTATACTGTATGTAGATAGGGAGACAGTTACATTGTATGTAGATCTGTAGACAGTTATATTGTATGTAGATCTGTAGACAGTTATATTGTATGTAGATCTGTAGACAGTTATATTGTATGTAGATCTGTAGACAGTTATATTGTATGTATATCTGTAGACAGTTATATTGTATGTATATCTGTAGACAGTAATATTGTATGTAGATCTGTAGACAGTTATATTGTATGTAGATCTGTAGACAGTTATATTGTATGTTGATCTGTAGACAGTTATATTGTATGTAGATCGGGAGACAGTTACATTGTATGTAGATCTGTAGACAATTACACTGTATGTAGATCTGGAGACAGTTATATTGTATGTAGATCGGGAGACAGTTACATTGTATGTAGATCTGTAGACAGTTATATTGTAGGTAGATATGTAGACAGTTATATTGTAGGTAGATCTGTAGACAGTTATATTGCATGTAGATCTGGAGAGAGTTACGTTGTATGTAGATCTGTAGACAGTTACATTGTATGTAGATCTGTAGACAGTTATATTGTATGTTGATCTGTAGACAGTTATATTGTATGTAGATCGGGAGACAGTTACATTGTATGTAGATCTGTAGACAGTTACACTGTATGTAGATCTGTACACACTTACATTGTATGTAGATCTGTAGACAGTTATATTGAAGGTAGATCTGTAGACAGTTATATTGTATGTAGATCGGGAGACAGTTACATTGTATGTAGATCTGGAAAGAGTTACGTTGTATGTAGATCTGTAGACAGTTACATTGTATGTAGATCTGTAGACAGTTATATTGTATGTAGATCGGGAGACAGTTATATTGTATGTAGATCTGTAGACAGTTATATTGTATGTAGATCTGGAGACAGTTATATTGTATGTAGATCTGTAGACAGTTATATTGTATGTAGATCTGGAGACAGTTATATTGTATGTAGATCTGTAGACAGTTATATTGTATGTAGATCTGGAGACAGTTATATTGTATGTAGATCTGTAGACAGTTATATTGTATGTAGATCTGGAGACAGTTATATTGTATGTAGATCGGGAGACAGTTACATTGTATGTAGATCTGTAGACAGTTACATTGTATGTAGATCTGTAGACAGTTATATTGTATGTAGATAGGGAGACAGTTATATTGTATGTAGATCTGTAGACAGTTACATTGTATGCAGATCTGTAGACAGTTATATTGTATGTAGATCGGGAGACAGTTACATTGTATGTAGATCTGTAGACAGTTATATTGTAGGTAGATCTGTAGACAGTTATATTGAAGGTAGATCTGTAGACAGTTATATTGCATGTAGATCTGGAGAGAGTTACGTTGTATGTAGATCTGTAGACAGTTACATTGTATGTAGATCTGTAGACAGTTATATTGTATGTAGATCGGGAGACAGTTATATTGTATGTAGATCTGCACACAGTTACATTGTATGTAGATCGGGAGACAGTTACATTGTATGTAGATCTGGAGACAGTTATATTGTATGTAGATCTGTAGACAGTTATATTGTATGTAGATCTGGAGACAGTTACATTGTATGTAAATATGTAGACAGTTATATTGTATGTAGATCGGGAGACAGTTACATTGTATGTAGATCTGGAGACAGTTACATTGTATGTAAATATGTAGACAGTTATATTGTATGTAGATCTGTAGACAGTTATATTGTAGGTAGATCTGTAGACAGTTATATTGTATGTAGATCTGTAGACAGTTATATTGTATGTAGATCTGTAGACAGTTACATTGTAGGTAGATCTGTAGACAGTTACATTGTATGTAGATCTGTACACAGTTACATTGTATGTAGATCTGTAGACAGTTACATTGTATGTAGATCTGGGGACAGTTATATTGTATGTAGATCTGTAGACAGTTATATTGTAGGTAGATCTGTAGACAGTTATATTGTATGTAGATCGGGAGACAGTTACATTGTATGTAGATCTGGAGACAGTTGAATTGTATGTAGATCTGTAGACAGTTATATTGTAGGTAGATCTGTAGACAGTTACATTGTATGTAGATCTGTAGACAGTTACATTGTATGTAGATCTGTAGACAGTTATATTGTATGTAGATCTGTAGACAGTTACATTGTAGGTAGATCTGTAGACAGTTACATTGTATGTAGATCTGTAGACAGTTATATTGTATGTAGATCGGGAGACAGTTACATTGTATGTAGATCTGTAGACAGTTATATTGTATGTAGATCTGTAGACAGTTACATTGTAGGTAGATCTGTAGACAGTTACATTGTATGTAGATCTGTAGACAGTTACATTGTATGTAGATCTGTAGACAGTTATATTGTATGTAGATCTGTAGACAGTTATATTGTATGTAGATCTGTAGACAGTTACATTGTATGTAGATCTGTAGACAGTTACATTGTATGTAGATCTGGGGACAGTTATATTGTATGTAGATCTGTAGACAGTTATATTGTAGGTAGATCTGTAGACAGTTATATTGTATGTAGATCGGGAGACAGTTACATTGTATGTAGATCTGGAGACAGTTGAATTGTATGTAGATCTGTAGACAGTTACACTGTATGTAGATCTGTAGACAGTTACACTGTATGTAGATCTGTACACAGTTACACTGTATGTAGATCGGAAGACAGTTACATTGTATGTAAATCTGGAGACAGTTACATTGTATGTAGATCTGGAGACAGTTACATTGTATGTAGACCGGGAGACAGTTGAATTGTATGTAGATCTGGAGACATTTATATTGTATGTAGACCGGGAGACAGTTGAATTGTATGTAGATCTGTACACAGTTTCATTGTATGTAGATCTGGAGACAGTTACATTGTATGTAGATCGGGAGACAGTTATATTGTAGGTAGATCTGTAGACAGTTATATTGTGTGTAGATCTGTACACAGTTACATTGTATGTAGATCTGTACACAGTTACATTGTATGTGTAGATCGGAAGACATGTGTATTGCATGGAGATAGGGAGACAGTTGCATTGTATGAAGATCGAGAGACAGTTACATTGTATGGAGATTGGGAGACAGTTACATTGTATGTAGATCGAGAGACAGTAACATTTTATGTAGATAGGTTACATTGTACATGTATATAGATAGAGAGACAGTACCATTGTATGGATATCTGTACACAGTTACATTGCATGGAGATCGGGAGACAGCTACATTGTATGTAAATATGTAGACAGTTATATTGTATGTAGATCTGTAGACAGTTACATTGTATGTAAATATGTAGACAGTTATATTGTATGTAGATCGGGAGACAGTTACATTGTATGTGTAGATCGGAAGACATTTGCATTGCATGGAGATATGGTGACAGTTATATTGTATGTAGATCTGTAGACAGTTATATTGTATGTCAATATGTAGACAGTTATATTGTATATAGATCTGTAGACAGTTATATTGTATATAGATCTGTAGACAGTTATATTGTAGGTAGATCTGTAGACAGTTATATTGTATGTAGATCTGGAGACAGTTACATTGTATGTAGATCTGTAGACAGTTATATTGTATGTAGATCGGGAGACAGTTACATTGTATGTAGATCTGGAGACAGTTATATTGTATGTAGATCTGTAGACAGTTATATTGTATGTAGATCTGTACACAGTTATATTGTATGTAGATCTGGAGATAGTTATATTGTATGTAGATCTGTAGACAGTTAGATTGTATGTAGATCTGTAGACAGTTATATTGTATGTAGATCTGTAGACAGTTACATTGTATGTAGATCTGTAGACAGTTATATTGTATGTAGATCTGTAGACAGTTACATTGTATGTAGATCTGTAGACAGTTATATTGTATGTAGATCTGGAGACAGTTACATTGTATGTAGATCGGGAGACAGCTACATTGTATGTAAATATGTAGACAGTTATATTGTATGTAGATCTGTACACAGTTATATTGTATGTAGATCTGTAGATAGTTACATTGTATGTAGATCTGTAGATAGTTACATTGTATGTAGATAGGGAGACAGTTACATTGTATGTAGATCTGGAGACAGTTACATTGTATGTAGATCTGGAGACGGTTACATTGTATGTAGATCTGGAGACAGTTACATTGTATGTAGATCTGTACACAGTTACATTGTATGTAGATCGGAAGACAGTTACATTGTATGTAGATCTGTACACAGTTACATTGTATGTAGATAGGGAGACAGTTACATTGTATGTAGATCTGGAGACAGTT
The DNA here is from genome assembly GCA_947623455.1 of Mimachlamys varia. NCBI lineage: Eukaryota > Metazoa > Mollusca > Bivalvia > Pectinida > Pectinidae > Mimachlamys > Mimachlamys varia. The sequence continues at coordinate 1,085,497 of OX392528.1, read as the reverse complement.
ATATTGTATGTAGATCTGGAGACAGTTATATTGTATGTAGATCTGTACACAGTTATATTGTATGTAGATCTGTACACAGTTACATTGTATGTAGATCTGTACACAGTTACATTGTATGTAGATAGGGAGACAGTTACATTGTATGTAGATCTGTAAACAGTAATATTGTATGTAGATCTGTAGACAGTTACATTGTAGGTAGATCTGTAGACAGTTATATTGTATGTAGATCTGGAGACAGTTATATTGTATGTAGATCTGTACACAGTTATATTGTATGTAGATCTGTACACAGTTACATTGTATGTAGATCTGTACACAGTTACATTGTATGTAGATAGGGAGACAGTTACATTGTATGTAGATCTGTAGACAGTTATATTGTATGTAGATCTGTAGACAGTTACATTGTAGGTAGATCTGTAGACAGTTATATTGTATGTAGATCTGGAGACAGTTACATTGTATGTAGATCTGTACACAGTTATATTGTATGTAGATCTGTACACAGTTATATTGTATGTAGATCTGTAGATAGTTACATTGTATGTGTAGATCGGAAGACATTTGCATTGCATGGAGATAAGGAGACAGTTACATTTTATGTAGATAGGTTACATTGTATGTAGATAGAGAGACAGTAACATGTTATGTAGATAGGTTACATTGTATGTAGATAGAGAGACAGTAACATGTTATGTAGATAGGTTACATTGTATGTAGATAGAGAGACAGTAACATGTTATGTAGATAGGTTACATTGTATGTAGATAGAGATACAGTAACATTTTATGTAGATAGGGAAACATTTATGTATAGTCGTAGGGAGCAGTTCCGAGTCTATGAATAGAAAGCTAGACATCCTTCCAATTTAGCTACCTTGTCGTCGATCAGTCTTCCTCCTTTTTAATAAATTCGACCCAAAGACAACACTACATACACAGGTCCGGGTATTGCCTTTGTCAAACATTCATTCAGTACTTAAACTTAAAACAATGGCTGTTCACCACTTTAATAGGAGAAATGCGCGGTCAAGATGGGATTCAAACATTGGGCCGTCTGAACACTGAACCTCTATACCTGGTCGCTGGCGATCTACCAAGTACAGCCCCACCCCCGGGAAACATAAACGTTCCGTGGAATACATGTGGTATATAATATATAAAGAAAGGTACGAGGAATGGTACACTTCAGCTACGGTAAATAAAGCGCTGTAACCGTGTGTTTTGTTTCTGGTTGTCGTAATGTGGTGATAATTCCGGACACGCCTATGACATGTGTTTATGTTACCTAATCTGTACACAGACCCCTCCCCCCGCGGGACAAGATACAACGTATTCTCGTTACACCCGATATCTCTGCCTTATGGTCACTAAGGGGAGGGGTTGTTAAAACCTAATCACTCCAACTTCTCATTATACATTTTGGCCAATTATGTATATATATTCTATTTTTTGTTTGAATTCTGTTTTGCATGTGTAATCTTACGTATGGTACAGTGCTACTTGAGATTCCATAGAAAAGACATTCCATTGGGGAAAAAGTTTAGGGATTTGGGGCGGTAAAGAATAAAACGCATGTTAAGTGCCATGTCGTGTTTCCTAATTAGCATACTGTATCCTTGTAATATTGTATTGTATGTAAACCAGCGGGCCAGTCGATGTGGATATGTTTCAGTTGAAATATTATCCTAGGTATAAATCAACACGACGGGCTATAAGAAGAGAGTAGGGTCTGTACTGATAGACAGAAAACACGCGAACCAATACTTGTACGGTCTGTATATTGTCATCGGAGACCGGAGGCTGGGAGCAGTTGTACCTGTCTGTAATTTCAACATGCAGATGTTCTGGACATAATCCATCAGCTGATCTGTGACGCAATGATCCTTGTCTTTCTAAAGTTCTTATCACAATATCGCGTTCCGGTACAACCCATAATACATCTTGTTTATTAGTCAGAAAACATGTAAACTTCGACAGTTTATTTGATGTGTACTTTAAGGAATGTCGCTGTATGCTGTTCTAGCGAGATGACCGTGTGGCATGTTTTGCTATATGACTTGCTGTTACGACAGTACGGTATGGGTTTATGTTATTGAAGAGTAACGTCGGAGATGAGCATCAATTGTCAATATAACCAATCACAAAGCTCAGCTAATGTAATGATACACCTAGTGCTTCAGATCAACCAATGAAACCCAATGACACAACAGTCATTATCTCGGCCAATGAAACCCAATGACACAACAGTCATTATCTCGGCCAATGAAACCCAATGACACAACAGTCATAATATCGGCCAATGAAACCCAATGACACAACAGTCATAATCTCGGCCAATGAAACCCAATGACACAACAGTCATAATCTCGGCCAATGAAACCCGATGACACAACCCAATGACACAACAGTCATAATCTCGGCCAATGAAACCCAATGACACAACAGTCATATTAATCTCGGCCAATGAAATCCAATGATACAACAGTCATAATCTCGGCCAATGAAATCCAATGACACAACCCAATGACACAGCAGTCATAATCTCGGCCAATGAAACCCAATACAAACCAGTCATTTCACTACCTTACCATATCCTCGTAGTACAGTCTAACAGACAGTTCGCTACCTTACCATGTCCTCGTAGTACAAACTAACAGACAGTTCACTACCTTACCATGTCATCGTAGTACAAACTAACACACAATTCACTACCTTACCAGGTCATCGTAGTACAAACTAACACACAATTCACTACCTTACCAGGTCATCGTAGTACAAACTAACACACAATTCACTACCTTACCATGTCATCGTAGTACAAACTAACACACAATTCACTACCTTACCATGTCCTCGTCGTACAAACTAACACACAATTCACTACCTTACCATGTCATCGTAGTACAAACTAACACACAATTCACTACCTTACCATGTCCTCGTAGTACAAACTAACACACAATTCACTACCTTACCATGTCATCGTAGTACAAACTAACACACAATTCACTACCTTACCATGTCATCGTAGTACAAACTAACAGACAGTTCACTACCTTACCATGTCATCGTAGTACAAACTAACAGACAGTTCACTACCTTACTATGTCATCGTAGTACAAACTAACAGACAGTTCACTACCTTACTATGTCATCGTAGTACAAACTAACACACAATTCACTACCTTACCATGTCATCGTAGTACAAACTAACAGACAGTTCACCACCTTACTATGTCCTCGTAGTACAAACTAACACACAATTCACTACCTTACCATGTCATCGTAGTACAAACTAACAGACAGTTCACTACCTTACCATGTCCTCGTAGTACAAACTAACACACAATTCACTACCTTACCATGTCATCGTAGTACAAACTAACACACAATTCACTACCTTACCATGTCATCGTAGTACAAACTAACACACAATTCACTACCTTACCATGTCATCGTAGTACAAACTAACACACAATTCACTACCTTACTATGTCATCGTAGTACAAACTAACACACAATTCACTACCTTACCATGTCATCGTAGTACAAACTAACACACAATTCACTACCTTACTATGTCATCGTAGTACAAACTAACAGACAGTTCACTACCTTACTATGTCATCGTAGTACAAACTAACACACAATTCACTACCTTACTATGTCATCGTAGTACAAACTAACACACAATTCACTACCTTACTATGTCATCGTAGTACAAACTAACACACAATTCACTACCTTACCATGTCATCGTAGTACAAACTAACACACAATTCACTACCTTACTATGTCATCGTAGTACAAACTAACAGACAGTTCACTACCTTACTATGTCATCGTAGTACAAACTAACACACAATTCACTACCTTACTATGTCATCGTAGTACAAACTAACACACAATTCACTACCTTACTTTGTCTGAGCTTCGATATAAGGTACTGGTCATTGGTTTATAAATGTCCTGCCACTTTTAGCATAGCAATGAGTTTTGACGTCACTGCACGCACTGGCCATTCGCAGTCATTTGATAGCGGTCTTCCTCTAAATAAAGGCATCCAATGACAGCGATAGGCCAGCGCGCGCAGTGATGGTCAAAACTCATAGTTATGCAAAAAGTGGCAGGATGGGTGATGAAAACAGAAACAAGGAAATGTTCGTGCTTTTGGAGGAAATTGGGATCATTTCTGCTGAAGGAAGATCATTTAACGTGCATTAAAGAAGATTGTAAAATCAGAAATATCCATCTTTCCAAGGATGCCAAACGCTTTTTCTGACCTCAATTAGAAATGTGGTTTTTGATGAAAGGAAAGTAGGTGGGGTCGATAGTTTTTCACCCTTTAGCGTTTAGGGCCACTGAGGGGGGCATTTTTATCGAAAATTGATCTGAACTCCCCAAAAGAAAATTACTCTAAACACATTAGTTTAGGTCAAAAACTAGCTGTAACAATCCTCTGTCCCTGTGGTATTGTTCACTTTCTACACTCGTTATCCTGGACCATGGTTTCTGTCCTCTACAAATTCGTTATCAGTCTATTTCTTGTCATTCTCTCTAAAACGCGTACACCAATAATCGAAGGTAAAGAAAATTGTCTGATCGAAGTTACATTACGTACCTTCAATGATTATAGTGTTCCGGGAAAGCCGACACGGCGTGGCGCCTCAATTACTTCCTGCTAGTACTTCCGGTACGATACAAATCGTATGGTAATCAATATTTCCGATATATGTGTTGGATGAAATTTTACTGTAGATCGTACATCAATCTTTCTGCCAATAGTGATTTATTTCTTCAATTATCGATAAGTTCAAAAATACATGTACCATCTGATAAGCTTGTAAGGAGTGATTGAGGCGTGGATCGTTTTTCACACTTACGCGCTATTTTTGTGCGTCCTGATTATTTCAGCAATAACGTTACATGAAGCATATGATGACTGGCTGATAGATAGCACATAGTAATCCTACAAGTTCACGTGTACTTTATCACAGTCTGTAATTACCATACATAGTGACCTTGTTAACTTGTACTCTATCACAGTCTGTAATTACCATATATAGTGACCTTGTAACTTGTACTCTATCACAGTCTGTAATTACCATATATAGTGACCTTGTTAACTTGTACTCTATCACAGTCCGTAATTACCATATATAGTGACCTTGTTAACTTGTACTCTATCACAGTCTGTAATTACCATATATAGTGACCTTGTTAACTTGTACTCTATCACAGTCTGTAATTACCATATATAGTGACCTTGTTAACGTGTACTCTATCACAGTCTGTAATTACCATATATAGTGACCTTGTTAACTTGTACTCTATCACAGTCTGTAATTACCATATATAGTGACCTTGTTAACTTGTACTCTATCACAGTCTGTAATTACCATATATAGTGACCTTGTTAACTTGTACTCTATCACAGTCTGTAATTACCATATATAGTGACCTTGTTAACTTGTACTCTATCACAGTCTGTAATTACCATATATAGTGACCTTGTTAACTTGTACTCTATCACAGGCTGTAATTACCATATATAGTGACCTTGTTAACTTGTACTCTATCACAGTCTGTAATTACCATATATAGTGACCTTGTTAACTTGTACTCTATCACAGGCTGTAATTACCATATATAGTGACCTTGTTAACTTGTACTCTATCACAGTCTGTAATTACCATATATAGTGACCTTGTTAACTTGTACTCTATCACAGTCCGTAATTACCATATATAGTGACCTTGTTAACTTGTACTCTATCACAGTCTGTAATTACCATATATAGTGACCTTGTTAACTTGTACTCTATCACAGTCTGTAATTACCATATATAGTGACCTTGTTAACGTGTACTCTATCACAGTCCGTAATTACCATATATAGTGACCTTGTTAACTTGTACTCTATCACAGTCTGTAATTACCATATATAGTGACCTTGTTAACTTGTACTCTATCACAGTCTGTAATTACCATATATAGTGACCTTGTTAACTTGTACTCTATCACAGTCTGTAATTACCATATATAGTGACCTTGTTAACTTGTACTCTATCACAGTCTGTAATTACCATATATAGTGACCTTGTTAACTTGTACTCTATCACAGGCTGTAATTACCATATATAGTGACCTTGTTAACTTGTACTCTATCACAGTCTGTAATTACCATATATAGTGACCTTGTTAACTTGTACTCTATCACAGTCTGTAATTACCATATATAGTGACCTTGTTAACTTGTACTCTATCACAGTCTGTAGTTACCATATATAGTGACCTTGTTAACTTGTACTCTATCACAGTCTGTAGTTACCATATATAGTGACCTTGTTAACTTGTACTCTATCACAGTCTGTAATTACCATATATAGTGACCTTGTTAACTTGTACTCTATCACAGTCTGTAATTACCATATATAGTGACCTTGTTAACTTGTACTCTATCACAGGCTGTAATTACCATATATAGTGACCTTGTTAACTTGTACTCTATCACAGTCTGTAATTACCATATATAGTGACCTTGTTAACGTGTACTCTATCACAGTCTGTAATTACCATATATAGTGACCTTGTTAACTTGTACTCTATCACAGTCTGTAATTACCATATATAGTGACCTTGTTAACTTGTACTCTATCACAGGCTGTAATTACCATATATAGTGACCTTGTTAACTTGTACTCTATCACAGTCTGTAATTACCATATATAGTGACCTTGTTAACTTGTACTCTATCACAGGCTGTAATTACCATATATAGTGACCTTGTTAACTTGTACTCTATCACAGTCTGTAATTACCATATATAGTGACCTTGTTAACTTGTACTCTATCACAGTCTGTAATTACCATATATAGTGACCTTGTTAACTTGTACTCTATCACAGTCTGTAGTTACCATATATAGTGACCTTGTTAACTTGTACTCTATCACAGTCTGTAATTACCATATATAGTGACCTTGTTAACTTGTACTCTATCACAGTCTGTAGTTACCATATATAGTGACCTTGTTAACTTGTACTCTATCACAGTCTGTAATTACCATATATAGTGACCTTGTTAACTTGTACTCTATCACAGTCTGTAATTACCATATATAGTGACCTTGTTAACTTGTACTCTATCACAGTCTGTAGTTACCATATATAGTGACCTTGTTAACTTGTACTCTATCACAGTCTGTAGTTACCATATATAGTGACCTTGTTAACTTGTACTCTATCACAGTCTGTAATTACCATATATAGTGACCTTGTTAACTTGTACTCTATCACAGTCTGTAATTACCATATATAGTGACCTTGTTAACTTGTACTCTATCACAGTCTGTAGTTACCATATATAGTGACCTTGTTAACTTGTACTCTATCACAGTCTGTAGTTACCATATATAGTGACCTTGTTAACTTGTACTCTATCACAGTCTGTAATTACCATATATAGTGACCTTGTTAACTTGTACTCTATCACAGTCTGTAATTACCATATATAGTGACCTTGTTAACTTGTACTCTATCACAGTCTGTAGTTACCATATATAGTGACCTTGTTAACTTGTACTCTATCACAGTCTGTAATTACCATATATAGTGACCTTGTTAACTTGTACTCTATCACAGTCTGTAATTACCATATATAGTGACCTTGTTAACTTGTACTCTATCACAGTCTGTAGTTACCATATATAGTGACCTTGTTAACTTGTACTCTATCACAGTCTGTAATTACCATATATAGTGACCTTGTTAACTTGTACTCTATCACTGTCTGTAATTACCATATATAGTGACCTTGTTAACTTGTACTCTATCACAGTCTGTAATTACCATATATAGTGACCTTGTTAACTTGTACTCTATCACAGTCTGTAGTTACCATATATAGTGACCTTGTTAACGTGTACTCTATCACAGTCTGTAATTACCATATGTAGTGACCTTGTTAACTTGTACTCTATCACAGTCTGTAGTTACCATATGTAGTGACCTTGTTAACGTGTACTCTATCACAGTCTGTAATTACCATAAGTAGTGACCTTGTTAACGTGTACTCTATCACAGTCTGTAATTACCATATATAGTGACCTTGTTAACGTGTACTCTATCACAGTCTGTAATTACCATATATAGTGACCTTGTTAACTTGTACTCTATCACAGTCTGTAGTTACCGTATATAGTGACCTTGTTAACTTGTACTCTATCACAGTCTGTAATTACCGTATATAGTGACCTTGTTAACTTGTACTCTATCACAGTCTGTAATTACCGTATATAGTGACCTTGTTAACTTGTACTCTATCACAGTCTGTAATTACCGTATATAGTGACCTTGTTAACTTGTACTCTATCACAGTCTGTAATTACCGTATATAGTGACCTTGTTAACTTGTACTCTATCACAGTCTGTAATTACCGTATATAGTGACCTTGTTAACTTGTACTCTATCACAGTCTGTAATTACCGTATATAGTGACCTTGTTAACTTGTACTCTATCACAGTCTGTAATTACCGTATATAGTGACCTTGTTAACTTGTACTCTATCACAGTCTGTAATTACCGTATATAGTGACCTTGTTAACTTGTACTCTATCACAGTCTGTAATTACCATATATAGTGACCTTGTTAACTTGTACTCTATCACAGTCTGTAATTACCATATATAGTGACCTTGTTAACTTGTACTCTATCACAGTCTGTAATTACCATATATAGTGACCTTGTTAACTTGTACTCTATCACAGTCTGTAATTACCATATATAGTGACCTTGTTAACTTGTACTCTATCACAGTCTGTAATTACCATATATAGTGACCTTGTTAACTTGTACTCTATCACAGTCTGTAATTACCATATATAGTGACCTTGTTAACTTGTACTCTATCACAGTCTGTAATTACCATATATAGTGACCTTGTTAACTTGTACTCTATCACAGTCTGTAATTACCATATATAGTGACCTTGTTAACTTGTACTCTATCACAGTCTGTAATTACCATATATAGTGACCTTGTTAACTTGTACTCTATCACAGTCTGTAGTTACCATATATAGTGACCTTGTTAACTTGTACACTATCACAGTCTGTAGTTACCATATATAGTGACCTTGTTAACTTGTACTCTATCACAGTCTATAGTTACCATATATAGTGACCTTGTTAACTTGTACTCTATCACAGTCTGTAGTTACCATATATAGTGACCTTGTTAACTTGTACTCTATCACAGTCTGTAGTTACCATATATAGTGACCTTGTTAACTTGTACTCTATCACAGTCCGTAATTACCATATATAGTGACCTTGTTAACTTGTACTCTATCACAGTCCGTAATTACCATATATAGTGACCTTGTTAACGTGTACTCTATCACAGTCCGTAATTACCATATACAGTGACCTTGTTAACTTGTACTCTATCACAGTCCGTAATTACCATATACAGTGACCTTGTTAACGTGTACTCTATCACAGTCCGTAATTACCATATACAGTGACCTTGTTAACTTGTACTCTATCACAGTCCGTAATTACCATATATAGTGACCTTGTTAACGTGTACTCTATCACAGTCCGTAATTACCATATATAGTGACCTTGTTAACTTGTACTCTATCACAGTCCGTAATTACCATATATAGTGACCTTGTTAACTTGTACTCTATCACAGTCCGTAGTTACCATATATAGTGACCTTGTTAACTTGTACTCTATCACAGGCTGTAATTACCATATATAGTGACCTTGTTAACTTGTACTCTATCACAGGCTGTAGTTACCATATATAGTGACCTTGTTAACTTGTACTCTATCACAGTCTGTAGTTACCATATATAGTGACCTTGTTAACTTGTACTCTATCACAGTCTGTAGTTACCATATATAGTGACCTTGTTAACTTGTACTCTATCACAGTCTGTAGTTACCATATATAGTGACCTTGTTAACTTGTACTCTATCACAGTCTGTAGTTACCATATATAGTGACCTTGTTAACTTGTACTCTATCACAGTCTGTAATTACCATATATAGTGACCTTGTTAACTTGTACTCTATCACAGTCTGTAATTACCATATATAGTGACCTTGTTAACGTGTACTCTATCACAGTCTGTAATTACCATATATAGTGACCTTGTTAACGTGTACTCTATCACAGTCTGTAATTACCATATATAGTGACCTTGTTAACTTGTACTCTATCACAGTCTGTAATTACCATATATAGTGACCTTGTTAACTTGTACTCTATCACAGTCTGTAGTTACCATATATAGTGACCTTGTTAACTTGTACTCTATCACAGTCTGTAGTTACCATATATAGTGACCTTGTTAACGTGTACTCTATCACAGTCTGTAGTTACCATATATAGTGACCTTGTTAACTTGTACTCTATCACAGTCTGTAGTTACCATATATAGTGACCTTGTTAACTTGTACTCTATCACAGTCTGTAATTACCATATATAGTGACCTTGTTAACTTGTACTCTATCACAGTCTGTAATTACCATATATAGTGACCTTGTTAACTTGTACTCTATCACAGTCTGTAGTTACCATATATAGTGACCTTGTTAACTTGTACTCTATCACAGTCTGTAGTTACCATATATAGTGACCTTGTTAACTTGTACTCTATCACAGTCTGTAGTTACCATATATAGTGACCTTGTTAACGTGTACTCTATCACAGTCTGTAGTTACCATATATAGTGACCTTGTTAACTTGTACTCTATCACAGTCTGTAGTTACCATATATAGTGACCCTGTTAACGTGTACTCTATCACAGTCTGTAGTTACCATATATAGTGACCTTGTTAACTTGTACTCTATCACAGTCTGTAGTTACCATATATAGTGACCTTGTTAACTTGTACTCTATCACAGTCTGTAGTTACCATATATAGTGACCTTGTTAACTTGTACTCTATCACAGTCTGTAATTACCATATATAGTGACCTTGTTAACTTGTACTCTATCACAGTCTGTAATTACCATATATAGTGACCTTGTTAACTTGTACTCTATCACAGTCTGTAATTACCATATATAGTGACCTTGTTAACTTGTACTCTATCACAGTCTGTAATTACCATATATAGTGACCTTGTTAACTTGTACTCTATCACAGGCTGTAATTACCATATATAGTGACCTTGTTAACTTGTACTCTATCACAGGCTGTAATTACCATATATAGTGACCTTGTTAACTTGTACTCTATCACAGTCTGTAGTTACCATATATAGTGACCTTGTTAACTTGTACTCTATCACAGTCTGTAGTTACCATATATAGTGACCTTGTTAACTTGTACTCTATCACAGTCTGTGATACCATATATAGTGACCTTGTTAACTTGTACTCTATCACAGTCTGTAGTTACCATATATAGTGACCTTGTTAACTTGTACTCTATCACAGTCTGTAATTACCATATATAGTGACCTTGTTAACTTGTACTCTATCACAGTCTGTAGTTACCATATATAGTGACCTTGTTAACTTGTACTCTATCACAGTCTGTAATTACCATATATAGTGACCTTGTTAACTTGTACTCTATCACAGTCTGTAATTACCATATATAGTGACCTTGTTAACTTGTACTCTATCACAGTCTGTAATTACCATATATAGTGACCTTGTTAACTTGTACTCTATCACAGTCTGTAATTACCATATATAGTGACCTTGTTAACTTGTACTCTATCACAGTCTGTAATTACCATATATAGTGACCTTGTTAACTTGTACTCTATCACAGTCTGTAGTTACCATATATAGTGACCTTGTTAACTTGTACTCTATCACAGTCTGTAGTTACCATATATAGTGACCTTGTTAACTTGTACTCTATCACAGTCTGTCATTACCATATATAGTGACCTTGTTAACTTGTACTCTATCACAGGCTGTAATTACCATATATAGTGACCTTGTTAACTTGTACTCTATCACAGGCTGTAGTTACCATATATAGTGACCTTGTTAACTTGTACTCTATCACAGGCTGTAGTTACCATATATAGTGACCTTGTTAACTTGTACTCTATCACAGTCTGTAGTTACCATATATAGTGACCTTGTTAACTTGTACTCTATCACAGTCTGTAATTACCATATATAGTGACCTTGTTAACTTGTACTCTATCACAGTCTGTAATTACCTTATATAGTGACCTTGTTAACTTGTACTCTATCACAGTCTGTAATTACCATATATAGTGACCTTGTTAACTTGTACTCTATCACAGTCTGTAGTTACCATATATAGTGACCTTGTTAACTTGTACTCTATCACAGTCTGTAATTACCATATATAGTGACCTTGTTAACTTGTACTCTATCACAGTCTGTAATTACCATATATAGTGACCTTGTTAACTTGTACTCTATCACAGTCTGTAATTACCATATATAGTGACCTTGTTAACTTGTACTCTATCACAGTCTGTAATTACCATATATAGTGACCTTGTTAACTTGTACTCTATCACAGTCTATAGTTACCATATATAGTGACCTTGTTAACTTGTACTCTATCACAGTCTGTAATTACCATATATAGTGACCTTGTTAACTTGTACTCTATCACAGTCTGTAGTTACCATATATAGTGACCTTGTTAACGTGTACTCTATCACAGTCTGTAGTTACCATATATAGTGACCTTGTTAACTTGTACTCTATCACAGTCTGTAATTACCATATATAGTGACCTTGTTAACTTGTACTCTATCACAGTCTGTAGTTACCATATATAGTGACCTTGTTAACTTGTACTCTATCACAGTCTGTAATTACCATATATAGTGACCTTGTTAACTTGTACTCTATCACAGTCTGTAATTACCATATATAGTGACCTTGTTAACTTGTACTCTATCACAGTCTGTAATTACCATATATAGTGACCTTGTTAACGTGTACTCTATCACAGGCCGTAGTTACCATATATAGTGACCTTGTTAACTTGTACTCTATCACAGGCCGTAATTACCATATATAGTGACCTTGTTAACTTGTACTCTATCACAGTCTGTAATTACCATATATAGTGACCTTGTTAACTTGTACTCTATCACAGTCTGTAATTACCATATATAGTGACCTTGTTAACTTGTACTCTATCACAGTCTGTAGTTACCATATATAGTGACCTTGTTAACTTGTACTCTATCACAGTCTGTAGTTACCATATATAGTGACCTTGTTAACTTGTACTCTATCACAGTCTGTAGTTACCATATATAGTGACCTTGTTAACGTGTACTCTATCACAGTCTGTAGTTACCATATATAGTGACCTTGTTAACGTGTACTCTATCACAGTCTGTCATTACCATATATAGTGACCTTGTTAACTTGTACTCTATCACAGTCTGTAATTACCATATATAGTGACCTTGTTAACTTGTACTCTATCACAGTCTGTAATTACCATATATAGTGACCTTGTTAACTTGTACTCTATCACAGTCTGTAGTTACCGTATATAGTGACCTTGTTAACTTGTACTCTATCACAGTCTGTAATTACCGTATATAGTGACCTTGTTAACTTGTACTCTATCACAGTCTGTAATTACCGTATATAGTGACCTTGTTAACTTGTACTCTATCACAGTCTGTAATTACCGTATATAGTGACCTTGTTAACTTGTACTCTATCACAGTCTGTAGTTACCATATATAGTGACCTTGTTAACTTGTACTCTATCACAGTCTGTCATTACCATATATAGTGACCTTGTTAACGTGTACTCTATCACAGTCTGTAATTACCATATATAGTGACCTTGTTAACTTGTACTCTATCACAGTCTGTAATTACCATATATAGTGACCTTGTTAACTTGTACTCTATCACAGTCTGTAGTTACCATATATAGTGACCTTGTTAACGTGTACTCTATCACAGTCTGTAATTACCATATATAGTGACCTTGTTAACGTGTACTCTATCACAGTCTGTAGTTACCATATATAGTGACCTTGTTAACTTGTACTCTATCACAGTCTGTAATTACCATATATAGTGACCTTGTTAACTTGTACTATATCACAGTCTGTCATTACCATATATAGTGACCTTGTTAACTTGTACTCTATCACAGTCCGTAATTACCATATATAGTGACCTTGTTAACTTGTACTATATCACAGTCTGTCATTACCATATATAGTGACCTTGTTAACTTGTACTATATCACAGTCTGTCATTACCATATATAGTGACCTTGTTAACGTGTACTCTATCACAGTCTGTAATTACCATATATAGTGATCTTGTTAACGTGTACTTTATCACAGTCTGTAATTACCATATATAGTGACCTTGTTAACTTGTACTCTATCACAGTCTGTAATTACCATATATAGTGACCTTGTTAACGTGTACTCTATCACAGTCTGTAATTACCATATATAGTGACCTTGTTAACTTGTACTCTATCACAGTCTGTAGTTACCATATATAGTGACCTTGTTAACTTGTACTCTATCACAGTCTGTAATTACCATATATAGTGACCTTGTTAACTTGTACTCTATCACAGTCTGTAATTACCATATATAGTGACCCTGTTAACTTGTACTCTATCACAGTCTGTAATTACCATATATAGTGACCTTGTTAACTTGTACTCTATCACAGTCTGTAATTACCATATATAGTGACCTTGTTAACTTGTACTCTATCACAGTCTGTAATTACCATATATAGTGACCTTGTTAACTTGTACTCTATCACAGTCTGTAATTACCATATATAGTGACCTTGTTAACTTGTACTCTATCACAGTCTGTAATTACCATATATAGTGACCTTGTTAACTTGTACTCTATCACAGTCTGTAATTACCATATATAGTGACCCTGTTAACTTGTACTCTATCACAGTCTGTAATTACCATATATAGTGACCTTGTTAACTTGTACTCTATCACAGTCTGTAATTACCATATATAGTGACCTTGTTAACTTGTACTCTATCACAGTCTGTAATTACCATATATAGTGACCTTGTTAACTTGTACTCTATCACAGTCTGTAATTACCATATATAGTGACCTTGTTAACTTGTACTCTATCACAGTCTGTAGTTACCATATATAATGACCTTGTTAACTTGTACTCTATCACAGTCTGTAGTTACCATATATAGTGACCCTGTTAACGTGTACTCTATCACAGTCTGTAATTACCATATATAGTGACCCTGTTAACTTGTACTCTATCACAGTTTGTCATTACCATATATAGTGACCTTGTTAACGTGTACTCTATCACAGTCTGTAATTACCATATATAGTGACCTTGTTAACTTGTACTCTATCACAGTCTGTAGTTACCATATATAGTGACCTTGTTAACTTGTACTCTATCACAGTCTGTAATTACCATATATAGTGACCTTGTTAACTTGTACTCTATCACAGTCTGTAATTACCATATATAGTGACCTTGTTAACGTGTACTCTATCACAGTCTGTAATTACCATATATAGTGATCTTGTTAACGTGTACTCTATCACAGTCTGTAATTACCATATATAGTGACCTTGTTAACTTGTACTCTATCACAGTCTGTAGTTACCATATATAGTGACCTTGTTAACGTGTACTATATCACAGTCTGTCATTACCATATATAGTGACCTTGTTAACGTGTACTCTATCACAGTCTGTAATTACCATATATAGTGATCTTGTTAACGTGTACTCTATCACAGTCTGTAATTACCATATATAGTGACCTTGTTAACTTGTACTCTATCACAGTCTGTAATTACCATATATAGTGACCTTGTTAACTTGTACTCTATCACAGTCTGTAATTACCATATATAGTGACCTTGTTAACGTGTACTCTATCACAGTCTGTAATTACCATATATAGTGACCTTGTTAACGTGTACTCTATCACAGTCTGTAATTACCATATATAGTGACCTTGTTAACTTGTACTCTATCACAGTCTGTAGTTACCATATATAGTGACCTTGTTAACTTGTACTCTATCACAGTCTGTAATTACCATATATAGTGACCTTGTTAACTTGTACTCTATCACAGTCTGTAATTACCATATATAGTGACCCTGTTAACTTGTACTCTATCACAGTCTGTAATTACCATATATAGTGACCTTGTTAACTTGTACTCTATCACAGTCTGTAATTACCATATATAGTGACCTTGTTAACTTGTACTCTATCACAGTCTGTAATTACCATATATAGTGACCTTGTTAACTTGTACTCTATCACAGTCTGTAATTACCATATATAGTGACCTTGTTAACTTGTACTCTATCACAGTCTGTAGTTACCATATATAATGACCTTGTTAACTTGTACTCTATCACAGTCTGTAGTTACCATATATAGTGACCCTGTTAACGTGTACTCTATCACAGTCTGTAATTACCATATATAGTGACCCTGTTAACTTGTACTCTATCACAGTTTGTCATTACCATATATAGTGACCTTGTTAACGTGTACTCTATCACAGTCTGTAATTACCATATATAGTGACCTTGTTAACTTGTACTCTATCACAGTCTGTAGTTACCATATATAGTGACCTTGTTAACTTGTACTCTATCACAGTCTGTAATTACCATATATAGTGACCTTGTTAACTTGTACTCTATCACAGTCTGTAATTACCATATATAGTGACCTTGTTAACGTGTACTCTATCACAGTCTGTAATTACCATATATAGTGATCTTGTTAACGTGTACTCTATCACAGTCTGTAATTACCATATATAGTGACCTTGTTAACTTGTACTCTATCACAGTCTGTAGTTACCATATATAGTGACCTTGTTAACGTGTACTATATCACAGTCTGTCATTACCATATATAGTGACCTTGTTAACGTGTACTCTATCACAGTCTGTAATTACCATATATAGTGATCTTGTTAACGTGTACTCTATCACAGTCTGTAATTACCATATATAGTGACCTTGTTAACTTGTACTCTATCACAGTCTGTAATTACCATATATAGTGACCTTGTTAACTTGTACTCTATCACAGTCTGTAATTACCATATATAGTGACCTTGTTAACGTGTACTCTATCACAGTCTGTAATTACCATATATAGTGACCTTGTTAACGTGTACTCTATCACAGTCTGTAATTACCATATATAGTGACCTTGTTAACTTGTACTCTATCACAGTCTGTAGTTACCATATATAGTGACCTTGTTAACTTGTACTCTATCACAGTCTGTAATTACCATATATAGTGACCTTGTTAACTTGTACTCTATCACAGTCTGTAATTACCATATATAGTGACCCTGTTAACTTGTACTCTATCACAGTCTGTAATTACCATATATAGTGACCTTGTTAACTTGTACTCTATCACAGTCTGTAATTACCATATATAGTGACCTTGTTAACTTGTACTCTATCACAGTCTGTAATTACCATATATAGTGACCTTGTTAACTTGTACTCTATCACAGTCTGTAATTACCATATATAGTGACCTTGTTAACTTGTACTCTATCACAGTCTGTAGTTACCATATATAATGACCTTGTTAACTTGTACTCTATCACAGTCTGTAGTTACCATATATAGTGACCCTGTTAACGTGTACTCTATCACAGTCTGTAATTACCATATATAGTGACCCTGTTAACTTGTACTCTATCACAGTTTGTCATTACCATATATAGTGACCTTGTTAACGTGTACTCTATCACAGTCTGTAATTACCATATATAGTGACCTTGTTAACTTGTACTCTATCACAGTCTGTAGTTACCATATATAGTGACCTTGTTAACTTGTACTCTATCACAGTCTGTAATTACCATATATAGTGACCTTGTTAACTTGTACTCTATCACAGTCTGTAATTACCATATATAGTGACCTTGTTAACGTGTACTCTATCACAGTCTGTAATTACCATATATAGTGACCTTGTTAACTTGTACTCTATCACAGTCTGTAATTACCATATATAGTGACCTTGTTAACTTGTACTCTATCACAGTCTGTAGTTACCATATATAGTGACCTTGTTAACTTGTACTCTATCACAGTCTGTAGTTACCATATATAGTGACCCTGTTAACGTGTACTCTATCACAGTCTGTAATTACCATATATAGTGACCCTGTTAACTTGTACTCTATCACAGTTTGTCATTACCATATATAGTGACCTTGTTAACTTGTACTCTATCACAGTCTGTAGTTACCATATATAGTGACCTTGTTAACTTGTACTCTATCACAGTCTGTAGTTACCATATATAGTGACCCTGTTAACGTGTACTCTATCACAGTCTGTAATTACCATATATAGTGACCCTGTTAACTTGTACTCTATCACAGTCTGTAGTTACCATATATAGTGACCTTGTTAACGTGTACTCTATCACAGTCTGTAATTACCATATATAGTGACCTTGTTAACTTGTACTCTATCACAGTCTGTAATTACCATATATAGTGACCTTGTTAACTTGTACTCTATCACAGTCTATAATTACCATATATAGTGACCTTGTTAACTTGTACTATATCACAGTCTGTAATTACCATATATAGTGACCTTGTTAACTTGTACTCTATCACAGTCTGTAATTACCATATATAGTGACCTTGTTAACGTGTACTCTATCACAGTCTGTAATTACCATATATAGTGACCTTGTTAACTTGTACTCTATCACAGTCTGTCATTACCATATATAGTGACCTTGTTAACTTGTACTCTATCACAGTCTGTAATTACTATTGATAGTGACCTTGTTAACTTGTACTCTATCACAGTCTGTAATTACCATATATAGTGACCTTGTTAACTTGTACTCTATCACAGTCTGTCATTACCATATATAGTGACCCTGTTAACTTGTACTCTATCACAGTCTGTAATTACCATATATAGTGACCTTGTTAACTTGTACTCTATCACAGTCTGTAATTACCATATATAGTGACCTTGTAAACGTGTACTCTATCACAGTCTGTAATTACCATATATAGTGACCTTGTTAACGTGTACTCTATCACAGTCTGTCATTACCATATATAGTGACCTTGTTAACTTGTACTCTATCACAGTCTGTCATTACCATATATAGTGACCTTGTTAACGTGTACTCTATCACAGTCTGTAATTACCATATATAGTGACCTTGTTAACTTGTACTCTATCACAGTCTGTAATTACCATATATAGTGACCTTATTAACTTGTACTCTATCACAGTCTGTAATTACCATATATAGTGACCTTGTTAACTTGTACTCTATCACAGTCTGTAATTACCATATATAGTGACCTTGTTAACTTGTACTCTATCACAGTCTATAGTTACCATATATAGTGACCTTGTTAACTTGTACTCTATCACAGTCTGTAGTTACCATATATAGTGACCTTGTTAACGTGTACTCTATCACAGTCTGTAATTACCATATATAGTGACCTTGTTAACTTGTACTCTATCACAGTCTGTAATTACCATATATAGTGACCTTGTTAACTTGTACTCTATCACAGTCTGTAATTACCATATATAGTGACCTTGTTAACTTGTACTCTATCACAGGCTGTAATTACCATATATAGTGACCTTGTTAACTTGTACTCTATCACAGGCTGTAATTACCATATATAGTGACCTTGTTAACTTGTACTCTATCACAGTCTGTAATTACCATATATAGTGACCTTGTTAACGTGTACTCTATCACAGTCTGTAATTACCATATATAGTGACCTTGTTAACGTGTACTCTATCACAGTCTGTAGTTACCATATATAGTGACCTTGTTAACTTGTACTCTATCACAGTCTGTAATTACCATATATAGTGACCTTGTTAACTTGTACTATATCACAGTCTGTCATTACCATATATAGTGACCTTGTTAACTTGTACTATATCACAGTCTGTCATTACCATATATAGTGACCTTGTTAACTTGTACTCTATCACAGTCTGTAATTACCATATATAGTGACCTTGTTAACTTGTACTCTATCACAGTCTGTAATTACCATATATAGTGACCTTGTTAACTTGTACTCTATCACAGTCTGTAGTTACCATATATAGTGACCTTGTTAACTTGTACTCTATCACAGTCTGTAATTACCATATATAGTGACCTTGTTAACGTGTACTCTATCACAGTCTGTAATTACCATATATAGTGACCTTGTTAACTTGTACTATATCACAGTCTGTCATTACCATATATAGTGACCTTGTTAACTTGTACTCTATCACAGTCCGTAATTACCATATATAGTGACCTTGTTAACTTGTACTATATCACAGTCTGTCATTACCATATATAGTGACCTTGTTAACTTGTACTATATCACAGTCTGTCATTACCATATATAGTGACCTTGTTAACGTGTACTCTATCACAGTCTGTAATTACCATATATAGTGATCTTGTTAACGTGTACTCTATCACAGTCTGTAATTACCATATATAGTGACCTTGTTAACTTGTACTCTATCACAGTCTGTAATTACCATATATAGTGACCTTGTTAACGTGTACTCTATCACAGTCTGTAGTTACCATATATAGTGACCTTGTTAACTTGTACTCTATCACAGTCTGTAATTACCATATATAGTGACCTTGTTAACGTGTACTCTATCACAGTCTGTAATTACCATATATAGTGACCTTGTTAACGTGTACTCTATCACAGTCTGTAATTACCATATATAGTGACCTTGTTAACGTGTACTCTATCACAGTCTGTAATTACCATATATAGTGACCTTGTTAACTTGTACTCTATCACAGTCTGTAATTACCATATATAGTGACCTTGTTAACTTGTACTCTATCACAGTCTGTAATTACCATATATAGTGACCTTGTTAACTTGTACTCTATCACAGTCTGTAATTACCATATATAGTGACCTTGTTAACTTGTACTCTATCACAGTCTGTAATTACCATATATAGTGACCTTGTTAACTTGTACTCTATCACAGTCTGTAATTACCATATATAGTGACCTTGTTAACGTGTACTCTATCACAGTCTGTAATTACCATATATAGTGACCTTGTTAACTTGTACTCTATCACAGTCTGTAATTACCATATATAGTGACCTTGTTAACTTGTACTCTATCACAGTCTGTAGTTACCATATATAGTGACCTTGTTAACTTGTACTCTATCACAGTCTGTAGTTACCATATATAGTGACCCTGTTAACGTGTACTCTATCACAGTCTGTAATTACCATATATAGTGACCCTGTTAACTTGTACTCTATCACAGTTTGTCATTACCATATATAGTGACCTTGTTAACGTGTACTCTATCACAGTCTGTAATTACCATATATAGTGACCCTGTTAACTTGTACTCTATCACAGTCTGTAGTTACCATATATAGTGACCTTGTTAACGTGTACTCTATTACAGTCTGTAATTACCATATATAGTGACCTTGTTAACTTGTACTCTATCACAGTCTGTAATTACCATATATAGTGACCTTGTTAACTTGTACTCTATCACAGTCTGTCATTACCATATATAGTGACCTTGTTAACTTGTACTCTATCACAGTCTGTAATTACTATTGATAGTGACCTTGTTAACTTGTACTCTATCACAGTCTGTCATTACCATATATAGTGACCCTGTTAACTTGTACTCTATCACAGTCTGTAATTACCATATATAGTGACCTTGTTAACTTGTACTCTATCACAGTCTGTAATTACCATATATAGTGACCTTGTTAACGTGTACTCTATCACAGTCTGTAATTACCATATATAGTGACCTTGTTAACTTGTACTCTATCACAGTCTGTCATTACCATATATAGTGACCTTGTTAACTTGTACTCTATCACAGTCTGTAATTACCATATATAGTGACCTTGTTAACTTGTACTCTATCACAGTCTGTAATTACCATATATAGTGACCTTGTTAACTTGTACTCTATCACAGTCTGTAATTACCATATATAGTGACCTTGTTAACGTGTACTCTATCACAGTCTGTAATTACCGTATATAGTGACCTTGTTAACTTGTACTCTATCACAGTCTGTCATTACCATATATAGTGACCTTGTTGATGTCGGAAAGGTAGGATCTATATATCCAACTGATTTCTCATTAGTCGACCAGGCCACAAGAGTTCTGATAACGAGGGCGTTATAACGTTTGTCATTTTATGTACTTCTGTCCCAGTAATCGTGCATCTGTCAGGAGAAAACATGTAAAAATATGAATGTGAGATAATAGCATTCCGGTGGCTACCATTACGTCACCATTAAAACATTACATCACTATTTATATATTGCATCGCAATTTATATATATCACTATTTACATATTACATAGCCCCATTTAATATATATCATCACTATTTATATATTGCATCGCAATTTATATATATCACTATTTATATATTACATCGCCATTAAGTATACATCATCACGTTTTATATACTACATCGCCATTGATATTATGTCATCACTACCTAGAGCCTGGAAGACGAAGCCATTGATATTATGTCATCACTACCTAGAGCCTGGAAGACGAAGCCATTGATATTATGTCATCACTACCTAGAGCCTGGAAGACGAAGCCATTGATATTATGTCATCACTACCTAGAGCCTGGAAGACGAAGCCATTGATATTATGTCATCACTGCCTAGAGCCTGGAAGACGAAGCCATTGATATTATGTCATCACTACCTAGAGCCTGGAAGACGAAGCCATTGATATTATGTCATCACTACCTAGAGCCTGGAAGACGAAGCTATTGATATTATGTCATCACTACCTAGAGCCTGGAAGACGAAGCTATTGATATTATGTCATCACTACCTAGAGCCTGGAAGACGAAGCCATTGATATTATGTCATCACTACCTAGAGCCTGGAAGACGAAGCGATTCAAGAGCCACCTCCGGAGGTAATGACTTTGATAGAGAGGGATTCTAATGAGTATTCGTTGTTAGTTAGTTCACTATGAAACGGCGGCATTTTCGTATTTAAAATGTAATACGTTTGAGCTACTCAGTAGGGTACAGGTAATCACACGTTATGTAGCGGTTCTGACACCTGTGTAGAGTACTGGTAATCACACGTTATGTAGCGGTTCTGACACCTGTGTACAGTACCGGTAATCACACGTTATGTAGCGGTTGTGACACCTGTGTAGAGTACCGGTAATCACACGTTATGTAGCGGTTCTGACACCTGTGTATAGTACCGGTAATCACACGTTATGTAGCGGTTCTGACACCTGTGTAGAGTACCGGTAATCACACGTTATGTAGCGGTTCACCTGTGTAGAGTACCGGTAATCACACGTTATGTAGCGGTTCTGACACCTGTGTACAGTACCGGTAATCACATATTATGTAGCGGTGGTCTGACACCTGTGTAGAGTACCGCTTATCACTCGTTATGTAGCGGTTCTGATACCTGTGTAGAGTACCGGTACTCACACATTATGTAGCGGTTCCGATACCTGTGTAGAGTACCGGTAATCACACGTTATGTAGCGATTCTGATACCTGTGTAGAGTACCGGTAATCACACGTTATGTAGCGGTTCTGACACCTGTGTACAGTACCGGTAATCACATATTATGTAGCGGTGGTCTGACACC
Organism: Mimachlamys varia; assembly: GCA_947623455.1. Classification (NCBI taxonomy): domain Eukaryota; kingdom Metazoa; phylum Mollusca; class Bivalvia; order Pectinida; family Pectinidae; genus Mimachlamys; species Mimachlamys varia. Next base: position 1,061,768 of record OX392528.1, on the reverse strand, counting down.
TGTGTACAGTACCGGTAATCACACGTTATGTAGCGGTTCTGATACCTGTGTAGAGTACCGGTACTCACACATTATGTAGCGGTTCCGATACCTGTGTAGAGTACCGGTAATCACACGTTATGTAGCGATTCTGACACCTGTGTAGAGTACCGGTAATCACACGTTATGTAGCGGTTCACCTGTGTAGAGTACCGGTAATCACACGTTTTATAGCGGTTCTGACACCTGTGTAGAGTACCGGTACTCACACGTTATATAGAGGTTCTGATACCTGTGTAGAGTACCGGTAATCACACGTTATGTAGCGGTTCTGACACCCGTGTAGAGTACCGGTAATCACACGTTATGTAGCGGTTCTGATACCTGTGTACAGTACCGGTAATCACACGTTATGTAGCGGTTCTGACACCTGTAATTAACCCGATAATTAATATGTGATAAGGTGGACATGTTTACACATGGCCGGATTTACAGCTGAAACCGGTACCACTACCCGGAGTGGACAGGACAGGTTCCACTACCCGGAGTGGACAGGACAGGTACCACTACCCGGAGTGGACAGGACAGGTACCACTACCCGGAGTGGACAGGACAGGTACCACTACCCGGAGTGGACAGGACAGGCACCACTACCCGGAGTGGACAGGACAGGCACCACTACCCGGAGTGGACAGGACAGGTACAACTACCCGGAGTGGACAGGACAGGCACCACTACCCGGAGTGGACAGGACAGGTACCACTACCCGGAGTGGACAGGACAGGTACCACTACCCGGAGTGGACAGGCGAAAGGTCAACAGTGAAACAGTGTGTCAAACAGGTAGCACTACCCGGAGTGGACAGGCGAAACGTCAACAGTGAAAAATTGTCAAACAGGTAGCACTACCAGGAGTGGACAGGACAGGTACCACTACCCGGAGTGGACAGGACAGATACCACTACCCGGACGGGACAGGTGAAAGGTCAACAGTGAAAAAGTGTGTCAAACAGGTAGCACTACCCGGATTGGACAGAACAGGTACCACTACCCGGAGTGGACAGGACAGGTACCACTACCCGGAGTGGACAGGACATGTACCACTACCCGGAGTGGACAGGACATGTACCTCTACCCGAAGTGGACATGACAGGTACCACTACCCGGAGTGGACAGGCGAAAGGTCAACAGTGAAAAAGTGTGTCAAACAGGTACCACTACCAGGAGTGGACAGGACAGATACCACTACCCGGAGTGGACAGGACAGGTACCACTACCCGGAGTGGACAGGACAGGTACCACTACCCGAAGTGGACAGGACAGGTACCACTACCCGGAGTGGACAGGCGAAACGTCAACAATGAAAAAGTGTCAAACAGGTAGCACTTCCAGGAGTGGACAGGCCAGGTACCACTACCCGGAGTGGACAGGACAGGTACCACTACCCGGAGTTGACAGGCTAAATGTCAACAGTGAAAAAGTGTGTCAAACAGGTAGCACTACCCGGAGTGAACAGGCGAAACGTCAACAGTGAAAAAGTGTGTCAAACAGGTAGCACTATCCGGAGTGAACAGGACTGGTACCACTACCCGGAGTGGACAGGCGAAACGTCAACAGTGAAAAAGTGTGTCAAACAGCGATGCTCCGGGACGGTGTGTCGGGCACCTGACACCGCGGGTGATTTAACGACGATATCTAAACCCACAATTAACGTGAACACTCGCCAAAGAAATTATCTTGCAATTTTAAACCATCCTCGTTCCAGACCAATAATTTCCTTTATATCTTTTTACGGTTAAGCTATCTCAATTTAGAAAATATGTAATCATTATTTCATAGTGAGTCCTTTTAATAGACACACATCGCAGACAGAAAGTATATCAAGGTTTGTGACAAAGACAGGTAGCACCTAGTATCATTCCTGTCATCTTTTTATCTGTTTGTCGGCGAGGCTAGAACATATCGATGTGTATATGATTACTAAGATATCAAAATGATAAATGGACCAGTGTAGGAATATGACGTGAGGTCTGGATTTTATACGACAGTGTCGGGGTAACATGTACTCGGATAATTATAAACATAATAAATAAAAGGTTACCGGCTATATTTATAGTGCAGGGAGTTCTGACCTTCAGCCTTCATCTTGTGTATTTGATGTTGTTGAAGTCAACATATCCTTAACATGTAATCATATAGGTCAGCACTCCGCGTCGTTGTGACCTCTGGCAATGTTTGGTACGTCCACGTCCTTGTGACCTCTGACATTGTTTGGTACGTCCACGTCCTTGTGACCTCTGACATTGTTTGCTACGTCCACGTTCTTGTGACCTCTGGCAATGTTTGGTACATCCACCTCCTTGTGACCTCTGACATTGTTTGGTACGTCCACGTCCTTGTGACCTCTGATATTGTTTGGTACATCCACGTCCTTGTGACCTCTGGCAATGTTTGGTACGTCCACGTCCTTGTGACCTCTGACATTGTTTGGTACGTCCACGTCCTTGTGACCTCTGATATTGTTTGGTACGTCCACGTCCTTGTGACCTCTGATATTGTTTGGTACATCCACGTCCTTGTGACCTCTGGCAATGTTTGGTACGTCCACGTCCTTGTGACCTCTGATATTGAAGTTGAATATTGTATTGCTTCCCGACGATGAGTTTTACAGATTCGCCAGAAACTGCCAAAGAACTCCATAACTTACCCACAGTTTGACATCTTTCTTCCATTCTTTCAAAACAACTTAAGACATTTAAAAATATTTGGCATATTTTAAGTACATAAAGTATCTGATGAGATCGGTATCTCAGACTGGTACTTGTTACTATGTAGATAACCAGACCGATATATCACGTGACTGCTAACTCACAGCTGGGTCAAGGTTACGCTGTGGCGGGACCGATAGTACAGTATGAAGTAAGGAGTGGTGTGTTAGGCATATAGTAACAATTTATGAATGGTGTGTTGTATGCGGATAGTAACAATTTATGAATGGTGTGTTGTATGCGGATAGTAATAATTTATGAATGATGTGTTGTAGGCATATAGTAACAATTTATGAATGTGTGTTGTATGCGGATAGTAACAATTTATGAATGGTGTGTTGTATGCGGATAGTAACAATTTATGAATGGTGTGTTGTAGGCATATAGTAACAATTTATGAAAGGTGTGTTAGGCATATAATAACACTTTATGAATGGTGTATTGTATGCGGATAGTAACAATTTATGAATGGTGTGTTGTAGGCATATAGTAACAATTTATGAAAGGTGTGTTAGGCATATAGTAACACTTTATGAATGGTGTGTTGTATGCGGATAGTAACAATTTTATGAATGGTGTGTTGTATGCGGATAATAACAATTTATGAATGGTGTGTTGTAGGCATATAGTAACAATTTATGAAAGGTGTGTAAGGCATATAGTAACACTTTATGAATGTTGTGTTGTATACGGATAGTAACAATCTATGAATGGTGTGTTGTATGCGGATAGTAACAATTTATGAATGGTGTGTTAGGCATATAGTAACACTTTATGAATGGTGTGTTAGGCATATAGTAACAATTTATGAAAGGTGTGTTGAAGGCATATAGTTACAATTTATGAAAGGTATGTTAGACATATAGTAACAATTTATGAATGGTGTGTTAGGCATATAGTAACAATGTATGAATGGTGTGTTGTATGCGGATAGTAACAATTTATGAATGGTGTGTTGTAGGCCGAAAGTAACAATTTATTAATGGTTTGTTAGGCATATAGTAACATTTTATGAATGGTTTGTTAGGCATATAGTAACACTTTATGAATGGTGTGTTAGACATATAGTAACAATCTATGAATGGTGTGTTAGGCATATAGTAACAATTTATGAAAGGTTTGTTAGGCATATAGTAACAATTTATGAAAAGTGTGTTAGGCATATAGTAACACTTTATGAATGGTGTGTTAGGCATATAGTAACAATTTATGAATGTTTTTTTAGGCATATAGTAACTCTTTATGAATGTTGTGTTAGGCATATAGTAACAATTTATGAATGTTTTTTTAGGCATATAGTAACTCTTTATGAATGGTGTGTTAGGCATATAGTAACAATTTATGAATGTTTTTTTAAGCATATAGTAACTCTTTATGAATGTTGTGTTAGGCATATAGTAACAATTTATGAAAGGTGTGTTGTAAGCCGATAGTAACAATTTATGAATGGTGTGTTGTAGGCCGATAGTAACAATTTATGAATGGTGTGTTGAATGCGGATAGTAACTATTTATGAATGGTGTGTTAGGCATATAGTTACAATTTATGAATGGTTTGTTAGGCATATAGTGACAGGGTATGAATGGGGTGTGTTAGGCATAAAGTAACAATTTATGAATGGTGTGTCAGGCATATCTTATAGCAACAATTTATGAATTGTGTGTTGTAGGCATATAGTTACAATTTATGAATGGTGTGTTGTAGGCCGATAGTAACCATTTATGAATGGTGTGTTGTAGGCATATAGTAACAATTTATGAATGGTGTGTTGTAGGCCGATAGTAACAATTTATGAATGGTGTGTTGTAGGCCGATAGTAACAATTTATGAATGGTGTGGTAGGCATATAGTGACAATTTATGAATGGTGTGTTGTAGGCATAAAGTAACAATTTATGAATGGTGTGTTAGACATATAGTAACACTTTATGAATGGTGTGTTAGGCATATAATGACAATTTATGAAAGGTGTGTTGCATACAGATAGTAACTATTGGTGAATGATGTGTTGTATGCAAATAGTAAAAAAATATGAATAATGTGTTGTATACAGATTGTTACAATTTATGAATGGTGTGTTGTATACCGAAAGTAACTATTGATGAATGGTTGGTTGTATACAGATAGTAAAAATTTACGAATGATGTGTTGTATACAGATAATAACAATTTGTGAATGATGTGTTGTATACAAATAGTAACAATTTATGAATGATGTGTTGTATACAGATAGTAACAATTTATGAGTGATGTGTTGTATACAGATAGTAACAATTTATGAATGGTTTGTTTTATACAGATCGTTATAATTTATGAATGATGTGTAGTATACAATTAGTAAGAATTTATGAATGGTGTTGTATACAGATAGTACCAATTTATGAATGGTTTGTTTTATACAGATAGTACCAATTTATGAATGGTGTTGTATACAGATAGTACCAATTTATGAATGGTTTGTTTTATACAGATAGTACCAATTTATGAATGGTGTTGTATACAGATAGTACCAATTTATGAATGGTTTGTTTTATACAGATAGTACCAATTTATGAATGGTTTGTTTTATACAGATAGTACCAATTTATGAATGGTGTTGTATACAGATAGTACCAATTTATGAATGGTTTGTTTTATACAGATAGTACCAATTTATGAATGGTGTTGTATACAGATAGTACCAATTTATGAATGGTTTGTTTTATACAGATAGTACCAATTTATGAATGGTGTTGTATACAGATAGTACCAATTTATGAATGGTTTGTTTTATACAGATAGTACCAATTTATGAATGGTTTGTTTTATACAGATAGTACCAATTTATGAATGGTGTTGTATACAGATAGTAACAATTTATGAATGGTTTGTTTTATACAGATAGTACCAATTTATGAGTGATGTGTTGTATACAGATAGTACCAATTTATGAATGGTTTGTTTTATACAGATAGTACCAATTTATGAATGGTGTTGTATACAGATAGTACCAATTTATGAATGTCCCTAGCATCCCTTTGTAGTTTTTTTGAAATTGGTTCACAGGTTTAGGAACATTTTTCCAGGGGAATTTTTTCCAACAAAAACCTGTTTATAGTGACCTGGTTACCATGGCAACCAAAAGTCTGCAAAAGATATCTGCATGCAATGCATATCTAGACTTGGTCCAAAAATGTATGTATAACTTCATTGAATTTGGTTCGCTGGTTAGGAGGAGTTGTCTAGTCAAAATTTTCCTACAAAAAGCTGTGTATATGGCCTGGTTACCATGGTAGCTACCTAAATTTCTGTTAAAAAATCTGCATGCCTATCTACACATAGTAGTCCCTTAAATTCCTGTGTAGTTCATTGAAATCGGTTCATAGGTTTAGATGCAGTTGCGCTGACAAATGAGTGTTCCACAATAATTTGGGTATTTTGACCTGGTTACCATGGCAACCAAAATTTCTGCAGAAAAAAATCCCTGCATGCACATTAACACACGGTCCCTAACATTCCTGTTTAGTTTGACTTGAATCGGTTCTCAGGTTTATTACCAGTTGTCTGACAAAATTTTCTCCCAACAAACAATGTATAGTCCCTGGTTACCATGGCAACGAAAATTTTAACGTGATATAGGCCAAGATTACGCACATCTACAACGTAAAAAGATTATTGTAACCAAGTTCGTTGAAATCCTCTCAGAAGTTTAGGAGGAGTAGCCGGTACATCGTTGTGTCTACAGACGGACGGACGGAGAACTCGATTCCAGTATATCCCCCCTCTCGCCCCGCCCCTCTGCCCCCCCCCCCCAACCACCTAACTTCGTTGTGGGGTATAATCACAACAAACACATGCATATGAAGGACTTGTATTGTGAAAATAATAATATGGGGGGGGTATCTAGGTTTCATGTCGAAAGCTGTTCATCTTGACAAATCAAGAGACATTACATGAACACCGGAAGTAAGAAGTGACGATCTATTCGTTTTCGGCCTCTTATCTTCGTTTTAAAGAGAATATGGAGAAACTCCATTTATAAGTTGTTACGAAATTGCGATGCTGTATTAATTTCTCTTTAATCCCTTCATGTATCGTAGTTTAACAGAGAAACCATCAGCGTTCCTATATAGCAGAAATACCCGCCAGGCTGGTAATTAATGTTATCAATGAATTGTAGCGCGAGCGGCACCAGAAAAGTTGTCTGCCCTTGACATGTAAGACATTGCAGTGATAAACATCTTTCGTGTAATGCACGTGTTCCGATTGACTCGTTATCTAAATATAATATACATATCGCACATCTGGCTGATGTAATGGGCAAATATTTAACTAAATTATCTCACCAATTCCGTCAGGTTTTAGCCTCTCAACAATAGATAACACGTCGTACAGTTGTACCACCACGGCTGATTGGCAGATGTGGCCAGGCACAAATCTCCTAATTTTTATCTTTACATAGTCCCTTTTTTATTTTGTAATAAACACAACATCATGCTGTTTTAGATTTGTTTGTTATTTTCATTATAGGATCGACAAGGGAGAAGTGATATTATATCTAAACACTGGGGTAAGCAAGTTGCTTAGGATAACAATGGAGATGTAGAGGTTTATTGATATAATAAAAGTTCACTAATGACATATGACGTCATACGAACCTCACCTTCATCTATTATTGTCGACGCATATTCCTTTATAAATACTTGTATTTGCCTACTCGTTTATTAATCATTGTGCACTACGTCTACGCCTACTCCTTTACCTTTACCATTCGCCTCTACGCCTACTCCTCTACCTTTCGCCTCTACGCCTACTCCTCAGCCATTCGCGTCTACGCCTTCTCCTTTACCTGTACCATTCGCCTCTACGCCTTCTCCTTTACCTGTACCATTCGCCTCTACGCCTTCTCCTTAATCTTTACCATTCGCCTCTACGCATACTCCTTAACCTTTACCATTCGCATCTACGCATTCTCCTTTATCTTTACCATTCGCCTCTACGCATACTCCTTTACCTGTACCATTCGCGTCTACGCCTTCTCCTTTACCTGTACCATTCGCGTCAACGCCTTCTCCTTTATCTTTCGCCTCTACGCCTACTCCTCAACCATTCGCGTCTACGCCTTCTCCTTTACCTGTACCATTCGCCTCTACGCCTACTCCTTTACCTTAACCATTCGCCTCTACGCATACTCCTTTACCTTTACCATTCGCATCTACGCCTTCACCTTTACCTTTACCATTCGCCTCTTCGTCTGCTCCTTTACTTTTACCATTCGTGTCTCGCCTACTTCTATACCTTCACCATTAGCGTCTACGCCTACTCCTTTACCTTTGCCATTCGCGTCTACGCCTACTTTTTACCTTCACTATTCGTGTCCACGCCTACTCCTTTACTTTTACCATTCGCGTCTACGCCTCCTCCTTTATCTTTACCATGTCCGTCTACGCCTACTTCTTTACCTTTACCATGTCCGTCTATGCCTACTTCTTTACCTTTACCATTCGCGTCTACGCCTACTCCTTTACCTTTACCATTCGCGTCTACGCCTACTCCTTCACCTTTACCATTTGATTCTACGCCTACTCCTTTACCATTTGATTCTACGCCTACTCCTTTACCATTCGCGTCTACGCCTACTCCTTTACCTTTTGATTCTACGCCTACTCCTTTACCTTAACCATTTGTATACATACCTACACTTTTACCTTCACCATTCGCGTCAACGCCTACTCTACCTTAACCATTTGTATATATACCTACACTTTTACCTTCACCATTCGCGTCTACGCCTACTCTTTTACTTTTTACCATTCGCGTCTACGTCTTTACCTTTACCATTTGGATTTACATCTATACCTTTACCTTAACTATTCGCGTCTACGTCTACGCCCTTACCTTTTGCTATTCGTGTTTACGCCTACTCCTTTGCTACGACTGACTTGTTTTTGTTTTTTTACGAGGCTTAATTTGTCGAAGGGCTTATCAGGACGGGTAACAAAACTAATTGTGCCCCACTTTTGGCTGACTTGTTTTTATTTTCATTCGAGGCTGAATTTGTCAAAGGGATTATCAGGACGGATACCAAAAACCTTGCCAAATCTTTTAATTTCACTTTCAGGTATATCGAGGATATTTTGTCTATAAACAAAAAGAAGTTTGCTGACCTAGACGATCGTATATACACTACTGAACTTGAGATTAATGACACAACAGACTCTCCTACATCAGCTTCTTACCTCGATCTTCATTTACACTAAGACCAACACGGCAATTTCTTACTAAGCTGTATGATAAACGTGACGATTTCGATTTTGCGATCGTGAACTTTCCCTTTCTTGATAGTAACATTCCTGCTTCTCCATCCTGTGGTATTTACATGTCACAGTTGATTCGTTATTTTAGGGTTTGCTCCCTTAGATATCATTGCATACTCATTTACTCATCTATCGCTGTAACCGCCTACTACTTTAGATATGATTGTATACTCATTTACTTATCTGTAACCGCCTACTTCTTTAGATATGATTGTATACTCATTTACTTATCTGTAACCGCCTACTCCTTTAGATATCATTTTATACTCATTTACTTATCTGTAACCGCCTACTCCTTTAGATATCATTTTATACTCCTTTACTTATCTGTAACCGCCTACTTCTTTAGATATGATTGTATACTCATTTACTTATCTGTAACCGCCTACTTCTTTAGATATGATTGTATACTCCTTTACTTATCTCTGTAACCGCCTACTTCTTTAGATATCATTTTATACTCCTTTACTTATATCTGTAACCGCCTACTCCTTTAGAAATCATTGTATACTCCTTTACTTATCTCTGTAATCGCCTACTCCTTTAGATATGATTGTATACTCCTTTACTTATCTGTAACCGCCTACTCCTTTAGATATGATTGTATACTCATTTACTTATCTGTAACCGCCTACTCCTTTAGATATGATTGTATACTCCTTACTTATATCTGTAACCGCCTACTCCTTTACAAATCATTGTATACTCCTTTTCTATATCTGTAACCGCCTACTCCTTTAGAAATCATTGCATACTCCTTTACTTATCTGTAACCGCCTACTCCTTTACAAATCATTGTATACTCCTTAACCTATATCTGTAATCGCCTACTCCTTTAGAAATCATTGTATACTCCTTTACTTATCAGACCTACTATATATCTAAATAGACACCCACAATCCTTTAAAGACAACTTATCAACACAATCTATACCATTTCACAAACCTCTCTAGCTAATTCGCTTTTATTTCTTCTTAATGTAAACTTACGTTTAATAAGAAAAAAAAACGTAATGTGGCGATATAAAAACATAAATTGAAAAATGTCAAGTACTCCTTTAAATATACGGAGATTTGAAGTAATGTATATGTAACAATCCGATATCAGATAATAGTGATTTGCAGAAGACTAAGCAAGCAACAAGTGTTGTTGACATACTAAAAGTGAAAAATCCGTACTGGGGAAAGTGACTAAGGTTAAAAATGTATGACAGTCAGGGTAAAATCGTTTGACAGTTAGGGTAACATTGTATGACAGCTAGGGTAACAATGTACAATGTATGACAACCAGGGAAACTTCATTTGACAGTTAGGGTAACATTGTATGACAGCTAGGGTAACAATGTATGACAGCAAGGGTAACATTGTTTGACATTTAGGGTAACTTTGTATGACAGCCAGGGTAACATCGTTTGACATTTAGGGTAACATCGTTTGACAGTTAGGGTAACATTGTATGACAGCTAGGATAACAATGTATGACAGCCAGGGTAACATCGTTTGACATTTATGGTAACATTGTATGACAGCTAGGATAACAATGTATGACAGCCAGGGTAACATCGTTTGACATCTATGGTAACATTGTATGACAGCTAGGATAACAATGTACAATGCATGACAACCAGGGTAAAATTGTAACTTATCTCTGTAACCGCCTTCTCGTTTAGATATCATTGTATATTCCTTTACTTATCTGTAACCACCTACTCCTTTACAAATCATTGTATACTCCTTTACCTATTTCTGTAACCGCCTACTCCTTTATATATAATTGTATACTCCTTTACCTATATCTGTAACCGCCTACTCCTTACAAATCATTGTATACTCCTATACCTATTACTGTAACCGCCTACTCTTTAACTATGGAATTATATGTGTATATACATATTAATTGTCGATGTTTGTTATCAGACCTATTATTGTAACATTGTGTGACAGCCAGATTATTACGTTTGACAGTAAGGGTAACATTGGATGACAGCCATTGTAAAACTTGTATGACAGCCTGGCTAAAATCGTTTGACAGTTAAGGTAACATTGCATGGCAGTTAGGGTAACATCGTTTGATAGCTAGGATAACAATGTGTGATAAGTATTTTATGATAGCAAGGGAAACACTGTATGTTTGTTGCTATGGTCGTAGTGTGTGATAACTAGGGTAACTAACATTGTATGATAGTCCGGGTAACAGTGTATGATTACTTGGGTAAAAGTATATGTTATCAAGGGTAACGGGGTATGATAACTATAGTGACAGTGTATGACCAAAGGATAACAGTGTATGATAACTACGGTGACATTGTATAACGCTAGTGTAACAGTGTATGATAACTATGGTGACATTGTATGACACTAGGATAACAGTGTATGATAACTACGGTAACATTGTATGACACTAGGGTAACAGTGTATGATAACTATGGTGACAATGTATGACAACCAGGGAAACTTCATTTGACAGTTAGGGTAACATTGTATGACAGCTAGGGTAACAATGTATGACAGCAAGGGTAACATTGTTTGACATTTAGGGTAACTTTGTATGACAGCCAGGGAAACATCGTTTGACAGTAAGGGTAACATTGTATGACAGCCAGGGTAACATCGTTTGACATTTAGGGTAACATCGTTTGACAGTTAGGGTAACATTGTATGACAGCTAGGATAACAATGTATGACAGCCAGGGTAACATCGTTTGACATTTATGGTAACATTGTATGACAGCTAGGATAACAATGTATGACAGCCAGGGTAACATCGTTTGACAGTTAGGGTAACATCGTTTGACAGTAAGGCCAACAATGTATAACAGCCAGGGTAACATTGTATGACAGCTAGGATAACAATGTATGACAGCCAGGGTAACATCGTTTGACATTTATGGTAACATTGTATGACAGCTAGGATAATAATGTACAATGCATGACAACAAGGGTAAAATTGTAACTTATCTCTGTAACCGCCTACTCCATTAGATATCAATGTATACTCCTTTACTTATCTCTGAAACCGCCTACTCGTTTAGATATCATTGTATACTCCTTTACCTATTTCTGTAACCGCCTACTCCTTTATATATAACTGTATACTCCTTTACCTATATCTGTAACCGCCTACTCCTTTAGATATCAATGTATACTCCTTTACTTATCTCTGAAACCGCCTACTCGTTTAGATATCATTGTATACTCCTTTACCTATTTCTGTAACCGCCTACTCCTTTATATATAACTGTATACTCATTTACCTATATCTGTAACCGCCTACTCCTTTATATATAACTGTATACTCCTTTACCTATATCTGTAACCGCCTACTCCTTTAGATATAATTGTATACTCCTTTACTTATCTGTAACCGCCTACTCCTTTAGATATGATTGTATACTCCTTTACTTATCCCTGTAACCGCCTACTCCTTTAGATATGATTGTATACTCCTTTACTTATCTCTGTAACCGCCTACTCCTTTAGATATAACTGTATACTCCTTTACCTATTTCTGTAACCGCCTACTCCTTTATATATAATTGTATACTCCTTTACCTATATCTGTAACCGCCTACTCCTTACAAATCATTGTATACTCCTATACCTATTGCTGTAAATGCCTACTCTTTAACTATGGAATTATATGTGTATACATGTTAATTGTCGATGTTTGTTATCAGACCTATTATTGTAACATTGTGTGACAGCCAGATTATTACGTTTGACAGTAAGGGTAACATTGGATGACAGCCATAGTAAAACTTGTATGACAGCCTGGCTAAAATCGTTTGACAGTTAAGGTAACATTGCATGGCAGTTAGGGTAACATCGTTTGATAGCTAGGATAACAATGTAGGATAACTATGGTGACATTGTATGACACTAGTGTAACAGTGTATGATAACTATGGTGACATTGTATGACACTAGTGTAACAGTGTATGATAACTATGGTGACATTGTATGATGCTAGTGTAACAGTGTATGATATCTATGGTGACATTGTATGACGCTAGGATAACAATGTATGATAACTATGGTGACATTGTATGACACTAGGGTAACAGTGTATTATAACTATGGTGACATTGTATGACAATAGGGTAACAGTGTATGACAACTATGGTGACATTGTATGACGCTAGGATAACAGTGTATGATAACTATGGTGACATTGTATGATGCTAGTGTAACAGTGTATGATAACTATGGTGACATTGTATGACGCTAGGGTAACAGTGTATGATATCTATGGTGACATTGTATGATTACAAGGATAACAGTGTATGATAACTATGGTGACATTGTATGACACTAGGGTAACAGTGTATGATAACTATGGTGACATTGTATGACGCTAGGGTAACAGTGTATGACAACTATGGTGACATTGTATGACACTAGGGTAACAGTGTATGATAACTATGGTGACATTGTATGACGCTAGGGTAACAGTGTATGACAACTATGGTGACATTGTATGACACTAGGGTAACAGTGTATGATAACTATGGTGACATTGTATGACGCTAGGGTAACAGTGTATGATAACTATGGTGACATTGTATGACGCTAGGGTAACAGTGTATGATAACTATGGTGACATTGTATGACGCTAGGGTAACAGTGTATGATAACTATGGTGACATTATATGATTACTAGGGTAACAGTGTATGACAACTATGGTGACATTGTATGACACTAGGGTAACAGTGTATGATATCTATGGTGACATTGTATGACACTAGGGTAACAGTGTATGATAACTACGGTGACATTGTATGACGCTAGGGTAACAGTGTATGATAACTATGGTGACATTGTATGACACTAGGGTAACAGTGTATGATATCTATGGTGACATTGTATGACACTAGGGTAACAGTGTATGATAACTACGGTGACATTGTATGACACTAGGGTAACAGTGTATGATAACTATGGTGACATTGTATGACACTAGGGTAACAGTGTATGATATCTATGGTGACATTGTATGACACTAGGGTAACAGTGTATGATAACTACGGTGACATTGTATGACGCTAGGGTAACAGTGTATGATAACTATGGTGACATTGTATGACGCTAGGGTAACAGTGAATGATAACTATGGTGACTTGTATGACGCTAGGGTGACAGTGTATGATATCTATGGTGACATTGTATGACGCTAGGGTAACAGTGTATGATATCTATGGTGACATTGTATGACGCTAGGGTAACAGTGTATTATAACTATGGTGACATTGTATGACACTAGGGTAACAGTGTATGATATCTATGGTGACATTGTATGACGCTAGGGTAACAGTGTATTATAACTATGGTGACAGTGTATAACCAAAGGATAACAGTGTATGATAACTATGGTGACATTGTATGATTATTAGGATAACAGTGTATGATAACTATGGTGACTTGTATGACGCTAAGGTAACAGTGTATGATAACTATGGTGACTTGTATGACGCGAATGTAACAGTGTATGATAACTATGGTGACATTGTATGATTATTAGGATAACAGTGTATGATAACTCTGGTGACTTGTATGACGCTAGGGTAACAGTGTATGATAACTATGGTGACTTGTATGACGCGAATGTAACAGTGTATGATAACTATGGTGACATTGTATGACGCTAGGGTAACAGTGTATGATATCTATGGTGACATTGTATGACACTAGGATAACAGTGTATGATAACTATGGTGACATTGTATGACACTAGGGTAACAGTGTATGATAACTATGGTGACATTGTATGATTACTAGGGTAACAGTGTATGATATCTATGGTGACATTGTATGACACTAGGGTAACAGTGTATGATAACTGTGGTGACATTGTATGACACTAGGGTAACAGTGTATGATAACTGTGGTGACATTGTATGACGCGAGGGTAACAGTGTATGATAACTATGGTGACATTGTATGACGCTAGGGTAACAGTGTATGATAACTATGGTGACATTGTATTACGCGAGGGTAACAGTGTATGATAACTATGGTGACATTGTATGACGCTAGGGTAACAGTGTATGATATATATGGTGACATTGTATGACGCTAGGGTAACAGTGTATGATAACTATGGTGACATTGTATGACGCTAGGGTAACAGTGTATTATAACTATGTTGACATTGTATGACGCTAGGGTAACAGTGTATGATATCTATGGTGACATTGTATGACACTAGGATAACAGTGTATGATAACTACGGTGACATTGTATGACGCTAGAGTAACAGTGTATGACAACTATGGTGACATTGTATGACACTAGGGTAACAGTGTATGATATCTTTGGTGACATTGTATGACGCGAGGGTAACAGTGTATGATAACTATGGTGACATTGTATGACGCTAGGGTAACAGTGTATTATATATATGGTGACATTGTATGACACTAGGGTAACAGTGTATGATATCTATGGTGACATTGTATGACGCGAGGGTAACAGTGTATGATAACTATGGTGACATTGTATGACGCGAGGGTAACAGTGTATGATAACTATGGTGACATTGTATGACGCTAGGGTAACAGTGTATAATATCTATGGTGACATTGTATGACACTAGGATAACAGTGTATGATAACTATGGTGACATTGTATGACGCTAGGGTAACAGTGTATGATAACTATGGTGACATTGTATGACACTAGGATAACAGTGTATGATAACTATGGTGACATTGTATGACACTAGGGTAACAGTGTATGATAACTATGGTGACATTGTATGACACTAGGGTAACAGTGTATAATATCTATGGTGACATTGTATGACGCTAGGGTAACAGTGTATGATAACTATGGTGACATTGTATGACACTAGTGTAACAGTGTATGATAACTATGGTGACATTGTATGACACTAGGGTAACAGTGTATGATAACAATGGTGACATTGTATGACGCTAGGGTAACAGTGTATGATAACTATGGTGACATTGTATGACGCTAGGGTAACAGTGTATGATAACTATGGTGACATTGTATGACGCTAGGGTAACAGTGTATGATAACTATGGTGACATTGTATGACGCTAGGGTAACAGTGTATGATAACTATGGTGACATTGTATGACGCTAGGGTAACAGTGTATTATAACTATGGTGACATTGTATGACGCTAGGGTAACAGTGTATGATATCTATGGTGACATTGTATGACACTAGGGTAACAGTGTATTATAACTATGGTGACATTGTATGACGCGAGGGTAACAGTGTATGATAACTATGGTGACATTATATGATTACTAGGGTAACAGTGTATGACAACTATGGTGACACTGTATGACTCAAGGGTAACAGTGTATTATAACTATTGTGACATTGTATGACTCAAGGGTAACAGTGTATTATAACTATGGTGACATTGTATGACGCTAGGTTAACACTGTATGATAACTATGGTGACATTGTATGACACTAGGGTAACAGTGTATAATATCTATGGTGACATTGTATGACACTAGGGTAACAGTGTATGATAACTATGGTGACATTGTATGACGCTAGGGTAACAGTGTATGATAACTATGGTGACATTGTATGACACTAGGGTAACAGTGTATTATAACTATGGTGACATTGTATGACGCTAGGTTAACACTGTATGATAACTATGGTGACATTGTATGACGCTAGGGTAACAGTGTATGATAACTATGGTGACATTGTATGACACTAGTGTAACAGTGTATGATAACTATGGTGACATTGTATGACGCTAGGGTAACAGTGTATAATATCTATGGTGACATTGTATGACACTAGGGTAACAGTGTATGATAACTATGGTGACATTGTATGACGCTAGGGTAACAGTGTATGATAACTATGGTGACATTGTATGACACTAGGGTAACAGTGTATTATAACTATGGTGACATTGTATGACGCTAGGTTAACACTGTATGATAACTATGGTGACATTGTATGACGCTAGGGTAACAGTGTATAATATCTATGGTGACATTGTATGACACTAGGATAACAGTGTATGATAACTATGGTGACATTGTATGACGCTAGGGTAACAGTGTATGATAACTGGAGTAACAGTCGATGATAGTTATGTCAACATTATATGAAAGCAGACATATGACATCTTAGGTTCAATCACTGTAGAGTTTGGATAAGATTGTTGACAAATATATTTTTAACAAGAAATGACATAATATAAACTTTTGACCATTAGTGTTTTTAACTGCCAGCTTCTGTCTGTGTAGGTTATTCCGATGTTCTGCTCAGACAGCGTAGAACCGACGTTACTATAGTTACAACATAAATTGTTTCTCATTATGAAAAGATCTCCTCAATCAATTCATAATGAATCGAATTTCGTTGGAATTTCTCCGGTAAGACTATTACACGCTGACTTCCCTGTTTCCAATGTCTCCATCCAATAACAGTAGCTATTCCGGGCTAATTGCTACCGATTTCCTGGTCTATGCTTAAATGAAATTCCTTCCGAGGCGCCAACTTGAATTGGCGATGGTTTAAAGCGGGGTAAACTTTACGAGTTGTGTATGAGGAGTAGTGCCGATTGATGTCCTCCGTCAGTCCCGGGCCGCTGTAGTCACCGTAACACCCGACCGTGTTGTGTATGAGGAGTAGTGCCGATTGATGTCCTCCGCCAGTCCCGGGCTGTACGAGTTGTGTATGAGGAGTGCCGATTGATGTCCTCCGCCAGTCCCGGGCTGTATGAGTTGTGTATGAGGAGTGCCGATTGATGTCCTCGACCAGTCCCGGGCTGTACGAGTTGTGTATGAGGAGTGCCGATTGATGTCCTCCGCCAGTTCCGGGCTGTACGAGTTGTGTATGAGGAGTGCTGATTGATGTCCCCCGCCAATTGTGTATATTGGGTAATTGTGTGTGTTGGGTAATTGTGTATATTGGGTAATTGTGTGTTTTGGGTAATTGTGTGTGTTGAGTAATTGTGTGTATTAGGTAATTGTGTGTGTTGGGTAATTGTGTTTGTTGGGTAATTGTGTATATTGGGTAATTGTATGTGTTGGGTAATTGTGTGTATTGGGTAATTGTGTGTGTTGGGTAATTGTGTGTGTTGGGTAATTATGTGTGTAGGGTAATTGTGTGTGTTGGGTAATTGTGTATATTAGGTAATTATGTGTGTTGGGTAATTGTGTGTGTTGGATATTTGTGTGTGTGGAAATTGTGTGTGTTGGGTAATTGTGTTTGTTGGGAAATTGTGTGTGTTGGGTAATTGTGTGTGTTAGCTAATTGCATGAATAGGGAAATTGTGTGTGTTGGGTAATCGTGTGTATTGGGTAATTGTGCGTGTTGGTAATTGTGTGTGTTGGGCAATTGTGTAATTGTGTGTGTTGGGTAATTGTGTGTGTTGGGTAATTGTGTGTGTTGGGATATTGTGTTTGTTGGGTAATTGTGTATATTAGGTAATTGTGTGTATTGGGTAATTGTGTGTGTTGGGTAATTGTGTGTATTGGGTAATTGTGTGTGTTGGGTAATTGTGTTTGTTCGGAAATTGTGTGTTGGGTAATTGTGTGTGTTAGCTAATTGTATGTTTTGGGGAATTGTGTGTGTTTGGTAATTGTGTGTATTGGGTAATTGTGTGTGTTGGGTAATTGTGTATATTGGGTAATTGTGTATATTGGGTAATTGTGTATATTGAGTAATTGTGTGTGTTGGGAAATTGTGTGTGTTGGGTAATTATGTGTGTTGGGTAATTGTGTGTGTTGGGTTATTGTGTATATTAGGTAAATGTGTGTATTGGGTAATTGTGTGTGTTGGGTAATTGTGTGTGTTGGGTAATTGTGTGTGTTGAAATTGTGTGTGTTGGGTAATTGTGTTTGTTGGGAAATTGTGTGTGTTGGGTAATTGTGTGTGTTAGCTAATTGCATGTATTGGGAAATTGTGTGTGTTGGGTAATTGTGTATATTGGGTAATAGTGTGTGTTGGGTAATTGTGTGTGTTGAAATTGTGTGTGTTGGGTAATTGTGTGTGTTGGGAATGAACATTGAAGTGTTGTGCCATTAGATTCTTTACCAAAAAGCAGTGTTTGTGCGCGTGTTGCTCATGTCACGTGACAAACAGGTGAAGTCCTGTTTACTGGTCCTCGTTAAGTAATTATCCGCGTGCACTGATGGCCGTGGTCACCTTACTCAATGCACGTGCAGAGGAAAAACATATTCTCACGCGCTGACACCTCGTAAAGTGATGACACATCGTGCAAATTGGTGCACGAGGAGAGATTAATGCGAGATGTGGTACCAGCCGAGAAATAGATGTGTGCAATACTTCAATGATCCTACAATTTCTAAACGACCGAGGCTGCATGCATTAATCGTTTGTCTGTGTTAATTGAATGTTTTTTTTATATTACATACAGCCATCGTAAGACTTTCGCTGTTGCTCGTATCACCCAGCCACACAGCGGGGGCACATGACTCAGCACCCCAGGCAGATACGAGGCAATCTTTACAGGAGAAAAACGTATAAGAAATGTTCACCAATATTAGTCCTAAAACCCCTTTTTACAAACGACCTCTGACCAATCGACATCATATATACGTGTCATCGCCTATAAATTGTGTGCCTTTGTTTTTAGCCCACCAGCATCAGATGGTTGGCTGTTCAAATCGCCCGGCGTCTGTGGTCCGTCGTCCGTCCGTCCGTCCGTCCGTGGTCCATTATTATACAATTCTTGTTATCGCTATTTCTTGAGAAGTACTGAGTGGATCATTCTCAAATTTCATATATTGGTTTTCCTTGGTGCCTAGGTGTGCATGGTTCATTTTCGAACAGATCCGATAAAAACAATGGCCGACAGGCTGCCATCTCGGGTTTTGTGAGTAACAGTTTGTTATCGCTATTTCTTGAGAAAAACTTGGTGGATCATTCTCAAATTTTCTTTGTAGATTTCCCTTGGTGCATAGTTGTTCATTGTCTATTTTCGGACAGATCCGATAAACAATATGGCCGACAGGCGGCCATTTAGGATTTATAAGTAATAATTTTTCTTGAGAAGTACTGGATGGATCATTCTCAAATTTCAAATGTAGATTTCCCTTGGTGCCTAGTTGTGCATGTTTTTTTTATTTTCGAAAAGATCTGATAAACAATATGCCCGACAGGCAGCCATCTTGGATTTGTGAGTAATAGTTTGTTATTGCTATTTCTTGAGAGGTATTGAATTGATCATTCTCCAATTTCATATTGATTTATAAAGACATGTATATTTGATCTGGTTCGAAAAACAATATGACCACCAGACAGCCATCTTGGATTTTGACAGTGATACTTTGTTATCGCTATTTCTTGAGAAGTACTGGATAAATCCTTTCTGTTCGGTCCCTAGTTATGCATGGGCTAATTTTTTAACTGCTCAAGAGGGAAAATATGGCCGCCAGAAATACAAGATGGGTTTGGAATTTGGAACTGATCAGAAAAACAAAACTCCTGACAAGAGACATTCTTTCAACTAATGTTAATTTTCAAGAGAAATTAATAGAACTAAGATTTCATAGAACTAAGAGGAAATACATAAATGAAAGTTACAATAAAAAGGGAAAAGATCTATCTTTCTAAGAACGAGTGAAAAATCATCGATGGTGGGCGCCAAGATCCCTCTGGAATTTCTTGTCTTACAATCTCACAGATCGTGATAATATAGAAATAAATCATCGAGAGTGATTAGTCATAACTAAAATAACTAAAATTGGCATCAATTCCGGATAATTATCTCTAACATTAGGTTCATGGCTTCCACCAATACAGGGCCTAGATAGTTCATCAGTACATGGCCTAGATGGTTTACCAGTACATGTCCTAGAGAGTTCATCAGTACATGGCCTAGATGGTTTACCAGTACATGTCCTAGACAGTTCATCAGTACATGGCCTAGATGGTTCACCAGTACATGGCCTAGATGGTTCACCAGTACATGGCCTAGATGGTTTACCAGTACATGTCCTACAAAGTTCATCAGTACATGGCCTAGATGGTTTACCAGTACATGTCCTAGAGAGTTCATCAGTACATGACCTAGACAGTTCATCAGTACATGGCCTAGATGGTTTACCAGTACATGTCCTAGATGGTTTACCAGTACATGTCCTAGATAGTTCATCAGTACATGGCCTAGATGGTTTACCAGTACATGTCCTAGAGAGTTCATCAGTACATGGCCTAGATGGTTCACCAGTACATGTCCTAGATGGTTCATCAGTACAGGGCCTAGATGGTTCTTCAATACAGGGCCTAGAGGGTTCATCGGTACAGGGCCTAGAGGGTTCAACAATTCAGGGCCTAGAGGGTTCATCGGTACAGTGCCTAGAGGGTTCATCAATTAATTCGGGGCCTAGAGGGTTCGTCAGTACAGGGCCGAGAGGGTTCACCAGTACAGGGCCTAGAGGGTTCCTTAGTACAGGGCCTAGAGTATGCTCATCAGTACATGAACTAGAGGGTACATCAGTCCAGGGCCAACAGGGTTCATCAGTACAGGACATTGAGGGTTTACCAGTACAGGGCCTAGACGGTTCATCAGTACAGGGCCTAGAGGGTTCGTCGGTACAGGGCATAGAGGATTCATCAATTAAGGGTCTAGAGGGTTCATCAGTACAGGGCCGAGAGGGTTCATCGGTTCAGGGCCTAGAGGGTTCATCACTTCAGGACCTAGAGGGTTCATCGGTACAGGGCCTAGAGGGTTCATCAGTACAGGGCCTAGAGGGTTCATCAGTTCGGGGCCTAGAGGGTTCATCAGTACAGGGTCTAGAGAGTTCATCAGTACAGGGCCTAGAGGGTTCATCAGTACATGAACTAGAGGGTTCATCAGTACAGAGCCTAGAGGATTCATCGGTACAGGGCCTAGAGGGTTCATTAAATCAGGGCCTAGAGGGTTCATCAATTCAGGGCCAAGATGGTTCACCAGTACAGGGCCTAGAAAGTTCATCAGTACATGAACTAGAGGATTCATCAGTCTAGGGCCTAGAGGGTTCAACAACATAGGGCCTAGAGTGGGTTCACTAGTATCATGTCTAGAGGGCTCACCAGTACATGGCCTAGAGGATCACTGGGACATGACATACAGGGATCACTAGGACATGGCCTTAAGGGATCACTGGGACATGACCTACAGTGATCACCGGGACATGGCCTTAAGGGATCACTTGGACATGGCCTACAGGGATCACTGGGACATGACCTAAAGGGATCACTGGGACATGACCTACAGTGATCCCTGGGACATGGCCACCTAGAGGGATCACTGGGACATGGCCTACAGGGATCACTGGGACAAGACCTACAGGGATCACTGGGACATGACATACAGGGATCACTGGGACATGAACTACATGGATCACTGGGACATGACCTAGAGGGATCACTGGGACATGGCCTACAGGGATCACTGGGACATGGGCTACATGGATCACTGGGACATGACCTAAAGGGATATCTGGGACATGACCTAGAGGGATCACTGGGACATGAGCTAGAGGGATCACTGGGCCATGACCTAGAGGGATCACTTGGACATGGCCCACAGGTATCACTGGGACATGGCCTGCAGGGATCACTGGGACATGGCCTACAGGGATCACTGGGACATGGCCTACAGCGATCACTGGGACATGGCCTACATGGATCACTGGGACATGACCTACAGGGATCACTGGGACATGACCTACAGGGATCACTGGGACATGGCCTACAGGGATCACAGGGACATGGCCTACATGGATCACTGGGAAATGACCTACAGGGATCACTGGGACTTGACCTACAGGGATCACTGGGACATGGCCTACAGGGATCACTGGGACATGGCCTACAGCGATCACTGGGACATGGCCTACAGGGATCACTGGGACATGGCATAAAGGGATCACTGGGACATGACATACAGGGATCACTGGGACATGACCTACAGGGATCACTGGGACATGGCCTACAGGGATCACTGGGACATGGCCTACAGGGATCACTGGGACATGGCCTACAGGGATCACTGGGACATGGCCTACATGGATCACTGGGACATGACCTAGAGGGATCACTGGGACATGGCCTAAAGGGATCACTGGGACATGGCCTAAAGGGATCACTGGGACATGGCCTACGGGGATCACTGTGACATGGCCTACAGGGATCACTGGGACATGACCTACAGGGATCACTGGGACATGGCCTACAGCGATCACTGGGACATGGCCTACAGGGATCACTGGGACATGGCCTACAGGGATCACTGGGACATGGCCTACAGGGATCACTGGGACATGACCTACATGGATCACTGGGACATGGCCTAGAGGGTTCACTGGGATATGGCCTAGAGAGATCATTTGGACATGGCCTACATGGATCACTGGGACATGGCCTACAGGGATCACTGGGACATGGCCTACAGGGATCACTGGGACATGGCCTATAGCGATCACTTGGATATGGCATACAGGGATCACTGGGACAAGACCTACAGGGATCACTGGGACATGACCTACAGGGATCACTGGGACATGGCCTAAAGGATCACTGGGACATGACCTAAAGGGATCACTGGGACATGGCCTACGGGGATCACTGTGACATGGCCTACAGGGATCACTGGGACATAACCTACAGGGATCACTGGGACATGGCCTAGAGGGTTCACTGGGACATGACCTAGAGGGATCATTTGGACATGGCCTACAGGGATCACTGGGACATGGCCTACAGGGATCACTAGGACATGGCCTACAGGGATCACTGGGACATGGCCTACAGGGATCACTGGGACATGACATAAAGGGATCACTGGGACTTGACCTACAGAGATCACAGGGACATGGCCTAGAGGGTTCACTGGGACATGGCCTACAGGGTTCGCCAGTACATGGCCTAGAGGGTTCACTGGGACCTAACCCTGCCATTACATTTTTTACGATGAAAAAAGGAATAGACTGCCTGACAATCAAAGCGTATTTCCTTAATGATTGTTATATATAGGAGGATCGAGTAATAATGATATTATTTTTGTTGTTCAACTGCACGTGCATACTTCCCAAGACTTGATTCCACTAAAATCTCCATATTGCAGTGGTCCAGGATTACAATCAGTTATGATAACAAAGTTAGTTCAGAGATATTCCTGGTAATAAAGCCGCGAGTCGGTTGACGATTGGTCGAGTCAAGTCTATTCTGACGAAGTTTCCTACGTTGTCGTAAGTTAATCTGTTCATTTAGGAGAATATTACCAAATGGAAATGTCCCTAAACGTATTATTCCAAACTTTGTAGTTTGGGTTTCCCATCATTAGACAAATTCCAAAAGAATTGCATTATACCAATGTATAAGTGGCCACAGGAAATCGTTGTGCCTCTACGACTAGCAATTAGTGCGAAGTTAGTATACAACATACACTGTACATACACTCTAATCCATTACTGATTGTATACCCAGATAACAACGATCGAAGTGACAAACAGTGGGGTTAAATAAGAAGCTAATAGGTCGCTTTTCTTATTTAGTAAATTATAATAGATATTTAGTAATTACGGTGATTTCGTGATTAGTTGGATGGGTTTTTACTGCAGTTCGCCTTGTTACTGTTGGGGCGGCATACTGTCTATATGTCTACCGCTAAATCTACCCCAACATTTAACACGGAACAAGGTCGCGAGCTGACTCTCCTGTTCTCGCTAATTGTCTATTCTCCTCCATGATGTTCAGCGTGATCACGGCGCCCCACTAATCGGCGCCACCAGACGACGTGCGAGTAACAATCCCACGCGACGACTTGGCTCTCATGTCGGCGAAGGTCTTCACTAATAACAATGACTAAATGACTGTATTTTCAGTTTCATGTTATGCTTTTGTGAATTAACAATACATTATTTCTCCATTCATGGTCAAATTTTTCACCCATCAGAAGTTCACTGCGTGAGGAATGTAAATTCACTTGGCTCGTGGTCAAATTTGAAATTTTCATCGTGACAGTGAAAACAGTATGAAAAGAAGTAAAAATATGTACGGGTATCTATTTATATATGTATATATGAAATAAGATGACTCCATTCATGACGTGTCAACTTTGGGGTCCTTTTAGTACATATATATTGGCGTTGACAATCGTCATACCATTATTATACAGGTAAAAGGTACACTGTACATTTCTGACAGCTTGTCTTCACCAATGCGAAAATACCGGTCAGTTAAACCAGTGCGTACTGGTCAGATCGACCGTAACGAGGTACTGGTACGGAGTACTGTCAGTTCGACCTACACGAGGTACTTGTCAGTTCGGCCTTTACGAGTTACTGTTTAGTTCAACTTTTACGGAGAACTGGTCAGTTCGACCTTTGCGAGGTACTGGTCAGTTCGACCTACACAAGGTACTTGTCAGTTCGGCCTTTACGAGTTACTGGTTAGTTCAACTTTTACGGAGTACTGGTCAGTTCGACCTTTGCGAGGTACTGGTCAGTTCGACCTACACGAGGTACTTGTCAGTTCGGCCTTTACGAGAGATACTGGTCAGTTCGACCTTTACAAGATACTGGTCAGTTCGAACTTTACGAGGTACTGGACAGTTGGAACAGGGAAATGTTACACACGCTGGTCTCTACCTTGGCCGATACAGGGAAATGTTACACTCGCTGGTCTCTACCTAGGCCGATACAGGGAAATGTTACACTTGCTAGTCTCTACCTAGGCCGATACAGGGAAATGTTACACTCGCTAGTCTCTACCTAGGCCGATACAGGGAAATGTTACACACGCTGGTCTCTACCTATGCCGATACAGGGAAATGTTACACTCGCTGGTCTCTACCTAGGCCGATACAGGGAAATGTTACACATGTTGGTCTCTACCTATGCCGATACAGGGAAATGTTACACTCGCTGGTCTCTACCTTGGCCGATACAGGGAAATGTTACACTCGCTGGTCTCTACCTAGGCCGATACAGGGAAATGTTACACATGCTGGTCTCTACCTAGGCCGATACAGGGAAATGTTACACACGCTGGTCTCTACCTTGGCCGATACAGGGAAATGTTACACACGCTGGTCTCTACCTATGCCGATACAGGGAAATGCTTCACTCGCTGGTCTCTACCTTGGCCGATACAGGGAAATGTTACACTCGCTGGTCTCTACCTAGGCCGATACAGGGAAATGTTACACTCGCTAGTCTCTACCTAGGCCGATACAGGGAAATGTTACACACGCTGGTCTCTACCTATGCCGATACAGGGAAATGTTACACTCGCTGGTCTCTACCTAGGCCGATACAGGGAAATGTTACACATGTTGGTCTCTACCTATGCCGATACAGTGAAATGTTACACTCGCTGGTCTCTACCTTGGCCGATACAGGGAAATGTTACACTCGCTGGTCTCTACCTAGGCCGATACAGGGAAATGTTACACACGCTGGTCTCTACCTTGGCCGATACAGGGAAATGTTACACACGCTGGTCTCTACCTATGCCGATACAGGGAAATGTTTCACTCGCTGGTCTCTACCTTGGCCGATACAGGGAAATGTTACACTCGCTGGTCTCTACCTTGGCCGATACAGGGAAATGTTACACACGCTGGTCTCTACCTATGCCGATACAGGGAAATGTTTCACTCGCTGGTCTCTACCTTGGCCGATACAGGGAAATGTTACACTCGCTGGTCTCTACCTTGGCCGATACAGGGAAATGTTTCACTCGCTAGTCTCTACCTAGGCCGTTACAGGGAAATGTTTCACTCGCTAGTCTCTACCTAGGCCGATACAGGGAAATGTTTCACTCGCTGGTCTCTACCTTGGCCGATACAGGGAAATGTTACACATGCTGGTCTCTACCTAGGCCGATACAGGGAAATGTTACACACGCTGGTCTCTACCTTGGCCGATACAGGGAAATGTTACACACGCTGGTCTCTACTTATGCCGATACAGGGAAATGCTTCACTCGCGGGTCTCTACCTTGGCCGATACAGGGAAATGTTACACTCGCTGGTCTCTACCTTGGCCGATACAGGGAAATGTTTCACTCGTTAGTCTCTACCTAGGCCGATACAGGGAAATGTTTCACTCGCTAGTCTCTACCTAGGCCGATACAGGGAAATGTTTCACTCGCTGGTCTCTACCTAGGCCGATACAGGGAAATGTTACACTCGCTGGTCTCTACCTAGGCCGATACAGGGAAATGTTACACATGCTGGTCTCTACCTATGCCGATACAGGGAAATGTTACACTCGCTGGTCTCTACCTTGGCCGATACAGGGAAATGTTACACTCGCTAGTCTCTACCTAGGCCGATACAGGGAAATGTTTCACTCGATGGTCTCTACCTTGGCCGATACAGGGAAATGTTACACATGCTGGTCTCTACCTAGGCCGATACAGGGAAATGTTACACACGCTGGTCTCTACCTTGGCCGATACAGGGAAATGTTACACACGCTGGTCTCTACCTATGCCGATACAGGGAAATGCTTCACTCGCTGGTCTCTACCTTGGCCGATACAGGGAAATGTTACACTCGCTGGTCTCTTCCTTGGCCGATACAGGGAAATGTTTCACTCGCTAGTCTCTACCTAGGCCGATACAGGGAAATGTTTCACTCGCTAGTCTCTACCTAGGCCGATACAGGGAAATGTTTCACTCGCTGGTCTCTACCTAGGCCGATACAGGGAAATGTTACACTCGCTGGTCTCTACCTAGGCCGATACAGGGAAATGTTACACATGCTGGTCTCTACCTATGCCGATACAGGGAAATGTTACACTCGCTGGTCTCTACCTTGGCCGATACAGGGAAATGTTACACTCGCTGGTCTCTACCTAGGCCGATACAGGGAAATGTTGCACACGCTGGTCGCTACCTAGGCCGATAAAGGAAACGTTACACACCCTAGGCGCTAACCTAGGCTGATTCGTTGTGAATGAGTTAGCGAATATTCATGATTTCATAACACTCATATATATTCATATTTCATTGCAAAAAAATATGAATATCTTAGATAAATGAAAATGGGATGAGCGATATCAGTGTTAAAACCAAAACACATATTTGTTTCACAAACGGCAAGGACAATGATAAATACAAAACGACGATAACAGACAAATAACGACAATTTTAGATATAAACGAGAAATACCTATCGATAATGATATATACATAAAGACAATGATATATACATAAAGGCAATGATATATACATAGCGACAAAGATTTATACATAAAGACAATGATATATACATAAAGACAATGATATTTACATAACGACAATGATATATACATAACGACAATGATTCATACCTAACGACAATGATATATACATACCGACAATGATATATACATAAAGACAATGATATATACATAACGACAATGATATATACCTAACGACAATGATATATGCATAACAACAATGATATATACATAACGACAATGATATATACATAACGACAATGATATATACATAAAGACAATGATATATACCTAACGACAATGATATAGCCATAACAACAATGATATATACATAACGACAATGATATAGCCATAACAACAATGACATATACCTAACGACAATGATATAGCCATAACAATAATGATATATACATAACGACAATGATATAGCCATAACAACAATGATATATACATAACGACAATGATATATACATAACGACAATGATATATACATAACGACAATGATATATACCTAACGACAATGATATAGACATAACGACAATGATATAGCCATAACGACAATGATATATACCTAACGACAATGATATATACATAACGACAATTATATATACATAACGACAATGATATATACATAACGACAATGATATATACATAACGACAATGATATATACATAACGACAATGATATAGACATAACGACAATGATATAGCCATAACGAAAATGATATATACATAAAGACAATGATATATACATAATGACAATGATATTTACATAACGACAATGATATAGACATAACGACAATGATATATACATAACTACAATGATATATACATAACGACAATGATATAGACATAACGACAATGATATAGCCATAACGACAATGATATATACATAAAGACAATGATATATACATAATGACAATGATATTTACATAACGACAATGATATAGACATAACGACAATGATATATACATAACGACAATGATATATACATAACTACAATGATATATACATAACGACAATAATATATACATAACGACAATGATATATACATAACTACAATGATATATACATAAAGACAATGATATAGACATAACAACAATGATATATACATAAAGACAATGATATATACATAAAGACAATGATATATACATAAAGACAATGATATATACATAACGACAATGATATATACATAAAGACAATGATATATACATAAAGACAATGATATATACATAAAGACAATGATATATACATAACGACAATGATATAGACATAACGACAATTATATAGACATAACGACAATGATATAGACATAACGACAATGATATTGACATAACGACAATGATATATACATAACGACAATTATATATACATAACGACAATGATATATACATACCGACAATTATATATACATAACGACAATGATATATACATACCGACAATGATATATACATAAAGACAATGATATATACATAAAGACAATGGTATATACATAAAGACAATGATATATACATAACGACAATGATATAGACATAATGACAAAGATATATACATAACGACAATGATATATACATAACGACAATGATATAGACATAACGACAATGATATAGACATAACGACAATGATATAGACATAACGACAATGATATAGACATAACGGCAATGATATAGACATAACGACAATGATATAGACATAACGACAATGATATATACATAACGACAATTATATATACATAACAACAATGATATATACATACCGATAATGATATATACATAAAGATAATGATATATACATAAAGACAATGATATATACATAAAGACAATGATATATACATAACGACAATGATATAGACATAACGACAATGATATATACATAATGACAAAGATATATACATAACGACAATGATATATACATAACGACAATGGTATATACATAACGACAAAGATATATACATAACGACAATGATATAGACATAATGACAATGATATATACATAATGACAATGATATATACATAACGACAATGATATATACATAAAGACAATGATATATACATAAAGACAATGATATATACATAACGACAATGATATAGACATAACGACAATGATATAGACATAATGACAAAGATATATACATAACGACAATGATATATATATAACGACAATGATATATACAAAACGACAATGATATATACCTAACGACAATGATATAAACATAACGACAATGATATATACATAAAGACAATGATATATCACTGATTCCACGCTAAACCGGACAGTCATTATTGAAATGTTGGTAAAAAAAGAAATAGGTAGAAAAAAATAAAACTTTTATAATATTTTTGCCAAGATATTCAACAATCCAAATATAGAAATATTGACATCAACTGGCAATCCAAATGAAAATTACAGCTATTTGAATATAGGTGAGTCAAAGAAAGAAACGACGTCATTTTGACGTCGTATATCATTTGACGTCATGAAAAATGACGTTGGCATTATGATGCTGACTTACTTTGCCTTTAGACAACACCATAGAGAGTTATGATAGCAAACAACATAATAATTTCCAAAGTTTATTTTTCAGACTTTTACAATTGATTCAATATTGTTTTCATTTTGAATCCATATATATATAATCTGTAGGTAGCTATAGTACTAAAGTAGAGGTTCAGACATTACCACATGTACCAGGGAAAAGTATAGATAATAGTATACATTTGTATGCGTCAGTTTCGTATTTGTTCTGCCTTTTTTCATGACCAAAATAACAACTTTCTTCCAGTATACATTGTAGTTTAATCGATACTTATATTATGATAAAGTTTCTGTGTTCAAGAACAAACTTCTCAAATATTATTTTAGCCAACACATAACATACATCTAGCCAACATACCAATGTCTTTAGCCATTCCCTTTACAATCAAAGGGAAATATATCTTCTTCTGGTGTGTACATAATATTAACATTCAGTGCATTATTATTAAAATGATTATTTAAAAAAAAAATGCCAAGTGACGGAAAGCATGTCCGAATTAGAAACAATCTTGTCTTGACACTTTGGTATGTTGGGTGATAACGAACATTTAAACATATTTGAAAACAGTCGAGTAAACGAAAATCAGCATTACATTTCCTAGAAAGGACGAAAAACCTTTCTCATGTAACAAAACACAGACTTAGGATAGATACTATAATTTTATATCTTACTGTGACATGGATACTTTAGGATGCAGACAAATTGCTGTAACAAGGAGACAATGATATATACATGTACATACCGATAACGAGATATACCTAACGACAATGATATAGACATAACGACGATGATATATATATAACGACAATGATATATACATAACGACGATATAGACATAACGACAATGATATAGACATAAAGACAATTATATATACATAACGACGATGATATATACATAACGACAATGATATATACATAACGACAATGATATAGACATAACGACAATGATATAGACATAACGACAATGATATATACATAACGACAATGATATATACATAACGACAATGATATATATCTTACGACAATGATATATACATAACGACAATGATATATACATAACGACAATGATATAGACATAACGACAATGATATTGACATAATGACAATGATATATACATAACGACAATGATATAGACATAATGACAATGATATATACATAATGACAATGATATATACATAACGACAATGATATAGACATAATGACAATGATATATACATAACGACAATGATATAGACATAATGACAATGATATAATAACGACAATTATATATACATAACGACAATGATATAGACATAACGACAATGATATAGACATAACGACAATGATATTGTAACGTAGGACGAACAGCGGGATCAATCGCACAAGGAACCAACAAAAAACAAACACCAATATAAACAATTAGTATAATATAATAAACAAATGCCACAATAACGACATATACCCTAGTAACGATATATACAAAACTCACTCACAACCACACGCCTAGCACACTTTATACTATAAATTATCACTACAGTCTCTGTCACCACGAAGAAAGGCTCTGTATACGTAGTACAGCAAACTGTCCACACAGGATCAGCGGAAATATGTAGAAATGTCCACACAGGTCTAACACGGGTTCCACGAAGGACTCTTTGGACAGTCTAAAGGTTGGCATGGATCCACACTGATAAGCTATGCCAAGACCCCTATTGCACAACCGGCTTAGGTCGAAGATGTCCACGAAGGACTCCGTACGATTGTCCACAAAGGACTCATTTCCACCAAGGAAATACCAAGGGCTGATGTCCACACAGGACGTTCATATAGTTATGATGCTCAAGCGTCTCTTTCCGTCTTACTTCAGCAATCACCTCACGGAAGCAACTGGTCCTGTTGCTGACCAAGTCTGACGCTTCTTCCGAGTTCTCTCGTTATCCCGACATGGTTTGCTGCCAAATAAAGGTGACAGTTGTAAGTCCTAACATCCATAACGATTACACAACAAATATATATCACTTTCACACCAAATAGTTGATAATTATCATTAAATCCTCCTAACGCAATGCAACGCAGTTCTGAACACAATAATTACTATCTATGACTAGCTTCACCTCGATAATTGACACAAAATAGCAAAATCCAACGGCTAAACAACATTAGCTAAATCTTAAGTTATGGTCCGTACGAGCTTCCATACTTTTTCCACACATTCATACGCACACATCATATTTAACTATTTCGATAATACGATATATACAACATAATTACATAATTGGTAGTTACAAATATGGTTATAACCAATGTATATAGATGGATATTTCATCATAAACACGTTCAACACCTGTAAACACACCCAACAACAATTGCACGCCTCAGTGACCCGCACGTACACACAGACAAATGACCATAATATTTATCGTACAATGGGCGAATAATTATACAATTAGGAATGAAATATCATTGTGAATTACTTACCAGTCTTTTTCTGTGCCTCCTCCAAAATATGGGCTATTTGGTGGTATAAACACCGAATAAAATGAACTCAATAACTTGCCCCGGTGTCGGACCGTGCTGACCCGTACTCACCGTCATGTCGGTCTCACCTACGGTGGCCTAGTCGTGTCAAACTTACCTCGACATATAACAGGTACCCAAAACACTGACAACTTACCTAGCGAAGGTGACAAAATCCCCCCGTTCCCGAAAAAAGTGCTTGCACTTTTTGAACACTCACCGAGCTTGGAAGTTTAAATCCTGCTGAGATAATCAGCACCAACATTATCCACACCTCTGATCGCCCTGATCTTGAATCTGTAGGGTTGAAGTAGCAAAGCCCACCGCATGAGTCGAGCGTTTGCGGTCTTCGAACGATGCAGATACGTTAGTGGCTGGTGATCTGTTTCCAAACTAAATTCTCTTCCATACAGATAGGGTTCAAATCTTTGAATCCCCCAGACAATAGCTATGCATTCCTTCTCAACAATGGCGTAGTTCTTTTCCCTGGGTAGCAATTTCCTACTTGCATATGCAACAGGAAACTTTTGTTCTTCCTCTCCTTGCAATAATACTGCGCCAAGACCTCTGTCTGATGCGTCAGTCCGAAGGATGAAGTCTTTGTCCATCTCTGCAAGCTTCAATACTGGCTCTGCAACAAGCAGATTCTTCAATGTGTTGAAAGCGATCTCATGAGTGTTCTCCCATATGATTGTATTAGGGTTTCCTTTCTTCGTCAAGTCAGTAAGTGGCACACTTATCGCAGCAAAGTTCGGAATAAATTTCCGGTAAAACCCGGCCAATCCCAAGAACGAACGAACTTGTTTCTTCGTTGTAGGCCTAGGCGCTTCCTGGATTGCCTTCACCTTTGACTGCTCTAACTCAAGTCGTCCACATCCAACAACATGTCCTAGACATGAGAGACTTCCAAATCCAAGAGAACATTTACTCGGTCTTGCCGTGAGTCCAGCTTCCCGTAAACGCGAAAACAAGTTTTCCAAAATGTCCATATGCTCCTTCCAAGTAGATGTATAGATGAGAATGTCGTCAATAAAATTCTCGATGTTGTCCATCCCTCCCAACAGCTTCCTCATCATTCGACTGAACGTTGCTGGGGCATTTACAAGACCGAATGGCATTACCTTGAATTGGAATAAGCCTTGGGGTGTTGCAAATGCTGTCATTTGTTTTGCTTGCTCCGTCAAAGGCACTTGCCAATAGCCTTTACTCAGGTCGATCTTAGAGAAGTATCGCGCGTCTCCAAACCTTGAAAATATCTCCTCTGTGTTTGGCATAGGTTCTGCATCAAATACTGTAATGCGATTCAACATCCGAAAGTCTATGCAGAAACGATTTGTCCCGTCCTTCTTTTTCACCATGACAACTGGTGCTGAATATGGCGATGATGATGATTCAATCACTCCTATGTCCAACATCTTGGTGACTTCTTCCTTGATAACTTCCTTAGTGTTGAAAGGTAACGGGTAGGGCTTTACTCGCACAGGTTCAGGGGTTGTAGTAATGATGTCATGTTCGGCAAGAACAGTTCTTCCTGGTCGATCCGTTAATACATCTTTGTACTCAGAAATTAGATCCTCCACCATGCTGTGCTGTTCTGTTGTCAGATCAGTTGCAATCTCAACGTCCTTTACACTTTCAGACCCTAGCGTGGATGGAATTGTTTCTAGAACACCCTCTAACTCTGACTCCTCAGTTTCTTCTTCGTCAATGACCATCGCCATTACACAAGAAAGTGTACCTCCCGTCGATAGCATCGCAATATTCTGTGGGTTTCCAATCTCTTTCCTTTCTTCATACTTCTTGAGAAGATTCATATGAAGGGTTTTGATCTTTCCATCTCTGTCGACATGATAATCAGTTGGCCCAACCTTCTTCACAGCTTTGTATGGCCCCTTCCACTGCATAAGCAGTTTGTTAGCTTTCGTCGGCAAAAGAACTAATACCTTGTCCCCTTCTTTCAAGTCTCGTTGCTTTGCCCGTCTGTTTAAGTGTCTCGTCTGTTTTGCCTTTGCTATTCTCATGTTATCTGTCGCTACCTTACATGTTTCTTCCATTCTCTCCTTGAGGTCCATTACGTAGGCATACGTCGTTTTCACTTCCTCATCTTGAATGTCCTTCGTCAACAACTCACGAAGAATCATCATTGGTCCCCGGACTGCCCGTCCATACAACATCTCAAAAGGTAAAAATCCCAAAGACTCTTGCGGAACCTCACGATACGCAAACAACAACGGATTTATAAACCTGTCCCAATCTTTCGGCCTCTCCGCACTCATCTTTCGAAGCATCTGCTTTAAGGTGCCGTTAAATCTCTCCACTAAG
Source organism: Mimachlamys varia (assembly GCA_947623455.1). Taxonomy (NCBI): domain Eukaryota; kingdom Metazoa; phylum Mollusca; class Bivalvia; order Pectinida; family Pectinidae; genus Mimachlamys; species Mimachlamys varia. The sequence goes on along the minus strand of OX392528.1, from coordinate 1,026,187 downwards.
CCGTTGCACATGGGATGGTAAGGTGTTGTTGTCAGCTGCTTAATCGACAGTAATCTACTAACCTCCCTCATCATTCCTGAAGTGAACTGGGCTCCTTGGTCACTGAGCATCTCTGAGGGAATTCCTACTCTACTGTAAATATCGACCAATGCTTCAGCCACTCGTTCTGTCTCTATACCTCTTAATGCAACTGCCTCTGGATATCTGGTGGCGTAGTCAACGACTGTCAAAATGAAACGATTTCCACGGTCCGTAGCAGGTTCCAGGGGTCCAATTAAGTCCACAGCCACTCTCTTAAATGGAACGTCGATCAGTGGCATATCGCCAAGTGGAGCCTTTGGAATTCTTCCTTTGGGGAATGTCCTCTGACAAATGTCGCACGATCTGCAAAAACGGACCACGTCCGCCTGTACCCCGGGCCAGAAGAATTCTGAAAGAACTCTGCTCGCTGTCCGCTTAGCTGCAAGATGTCCCGCCATCGTTGAATCGTGGGCCAGTTTCATAACTCTCTCACGGTACCTTTCTGGAATCACTAACTGTCTAAACAGTTTACCATTCACCACCCTGGGACGCTGGAATTTCCTGTACATAAGACCTTTCTGGTAATAAATTCTAGTGGAACCTCCATCATCACGTTCGTGAATCGCTGCCTCCGAAGCTAACTTCCGAAATTTCTCCAGTGTCTTGTCTTGCTGCTGTGCCTTCTTAAACTCTTCTGCACTTCCAACATCTTGGATACATTCGGGTACTCTCAGTTGATTATACGGTTGTTCCTTCTTCTTCACTTGGGCTCGCGTTTCTACCGCATGAACAGCTGTTTTCTTTCCCTTCCAATTCCTGTCAGGTTGGTCAGGTGGTAAAGCTCCTTTGATATTTCCAATGATCACATCATACAGCGGCGCTTCCAATATCCAAGCTTCCGTCTTTCCACTGTAGTAAGGCGTGTCAACGTCCACAATGGCAATCGGAGCTTCGAGCTGAGAGCCATCAGCGAGTGTACATACCTGTACTCTGTCAGTGTACCAGTCCTTGTCCACAAACAGCTGTTTTACAACAACACCGCTGCATCCGGTATCACGCAGTACGCTTACTCTGTTGTCACCAACACGCCCTTCCTCAATCGGCATATCAGTAGATGCAGACACACTAAGTGTTACAGCTTCTCCTTCTGTAGGCTCCGGTTTATGCTCTTTCCTCCTCTTACGACTTCCATTCTCAGTTATGACTGTAATTTTGCCTCCACTACCACTTTTCTTAGCACGACATTCAAATGCCAAATGTCCTGGCTTCCCGCAGTTGTAGCACTTCCGATCCTTCGATGAGGTCTGGTTAGTTGGTCGAGGTGAATCAGATGCTCCAGTTCCATTGGGCTTATTCGATTGTTGTTTATGTCCCTTGTTAACAGAGTGACTAGCTTTAGTCCCACGCGCTTCAACGAACTGATCCGCAAGTCTCGCCATCTCTTCAACTGATGATGGTATCCTCTCCTTCAGGAACAAGGCCAAATCAGGACTACAACAATGTACAAACTGATCCCTGAGCATCAAGTCGAGGAGTTTGATGTACGTCTTCTCTGTCTTGCTAATCTCCACCCATCTCTCTATGTAGTGCTGAAGGCGAACTGCAAACTGTGTAAATGTCTCAGCTCCCTCCGGTTTTGCCGCTCTAAATGACTTTCTGAAGCCTTCCTCTGTCATTTCAAACCTCAGTAATAATGCGGTTTTCAGCTCATCAAAATCTAAAGCCTTCTCCACAGGTAAACGCGAAAATACCCCAAGCGCCTTTCCCTTCAGGAGTGCACTAAGATTAGCTCCCCATTGGTCACGATTCCATTTCTGAGCCTCAGCATATCTCTCGAATCGCTGAATATAGGCGTCCATATTATCATGCGCTTCATCAAAGGCCGGTAACTTCGGACCTCGTCTCAACGTGTCACCCGCGACGTGACTATTTCCAGGTGTTCCCCGATTTCCTGCTTGAAGAAGTTCCATCTGACGCTGATGTTCTTTCTCACGTATATGCTCTGCTTGTTCTTCTTTTTCTGCTTCTAATTTTGCCTGCTCTTGTCTAAAAGCCCTTTCCTGCTCCCGCTCATCTCTAGCTCGAGCCTGTTGTTCGGTTACAAACTGTTGTAAAGCCGCTCCCTCTAACTGCATCTTTGTACCAAGAGTAACCAACTCTTCCAAAGTAGACATCTTTCCGGTAATAGATACACACAATGTTGCAAAGGGAACCACTTAAATACTACAACACAAAAGACTCAACACCACATTTTAATACTCACCTATCTTTTGCCACTGTTCTCTCAGTCTTGATCCTGTAAGTTGCTGCCTTACTAATGGATTTCCCTTGACTCGATCCTACAGGCTATACTCACCAATGTACATGTACCTCCATTGAATTGATCTTACACTACTAGATAAGGGAAAATTTACAGGTTGCCCAAGCACGAAAAATATTTCTCTCAAACTATATACTAAACCTAGCAAATGAAGATTCAAAGTACGAAAAACCACACGTCGTTCATCCCATCGCTGCCACCAATTTTGTAACGTAGGACGAACAGCGGGATCAATCGCACAAGGAACCAACAAAAAACAAACACCAATATAAACAATTAATATAATATAATAAACAAATGCCACAATAACGACATATACCCTAGTAACGATATATACAAAACTCACTCACAACCACACGCCTAGCACACTTTATACTATAAATTATCACTACAGTCTCTGTCACCACGAAGAAAGGCTCTGTATACGTAGTACAGCAAACTGTCCACACAGGATCAGCGGAAATATGTAGAAATGTCCACACAGGTCTAACACGGGTTCCACGAAGGACTCTATGGAAGGTCTAAAGGTTGGCATGGATCCACACTGATAAGCTATGCCAAGACCCCCATTGCACAACCGGCTTAGGTCGAAGATGTCCACGAAGGACTCCGTACGATTGTCCACAAAGGACTCATTTCCACCAAGGAAATACCAAGGGCTGATGTCCACACAGGACGTTCATATAGTTATGATGCTCAAGCGTCTCTTTCCATCTTACTTCAGCAATCACCTCACGGAAGCAACTGGTCCTGTTGCTGACCAAGTCTGGCGCTTCTTCCGAGTTCTCTCGTTATCCCGACATGGTTTGCTGCCAAATAAAGGTGACAGTTGTAAGTCCTAACATCCATAACGATTACACAACAAATATATATCACTTTCACACCAAATAGTTGATAATTATCATTAAATCCTCCTAACGCAATGCAACGCAGTTCTGAACACAATAATTACTATCTATGACTAGCTTCACCTCGATAATTGACACAAAATAGCAAAATCCAACGGCTAAACAACATTAGCTAAATCTTAAGTTATGGTCCGTACGAGCTTCCATACTTTTTCCACACATTCATACGCACACATCATATTTAACTATTTCGATAATACGATATATACAACATAATTACATAATTGGTAGTTACAAATATGGTTATAACCAATGTATATAGATGGATATTTCATCATAAACACGTTCAACACCTGTAAACACACCCAACCACATTTGCACGCCTCAGTGACCCGCACGTACACACAGACAAATGACCATAATATTTATCGTACAATGGGCGAATAATTATACAGTTAGGAATGAAATATCATTGTGAATTACTTACCACAGTCTTTTTCTGTGCCTCCTCCAAAATATGGGCTATTTGGTGGTATAAACACCGAATAAAATGAACTCAATAACTTGCCCCGGTGTCGGACCGTGCTGACCCGTACTCACCGTCATAACGACAATGATATAGACATAACGACAATGATATAGACATAACGACAATGATATATACATAACGACAATGATATATACATAACGACAATGATATATACCTAATGACAATGATATAGACATAACGACAATGATATATACATAACGACAATGATATAGACATAACGACAATGATATATACATAACGACAATGATATATACATAATGACAATGATATATGCATAACGACAATGATATATACCTAATGACAATGATATAGACATAACGACAAAGATATATTCATAACGACAATGATATAGACATAACGACAATGGTATATACATAACGACAATGATATATACATAACGACAATGATATAGACATAACGACAATGATATATACCTAACGACAATGATATATACATAACAACAATGATATATACATAACGACAATGATATATACATAACGACAATGATATATACATAAAGACAATGATATATACCTAACGACAATGATATATACATAATGACAATGATATAGACATAACGACAAAGATATATTCATAACGACAATGATATATAAATAACGACAAAGATATATACATAACGACAATGATATATACATAACGACAATGATATAGACATAACAACAATGATATATACATAACGACAATGATATATACATAATGACAATGATATATACATAACGACAATGATATATACATAACGACAATGATATAGACATAACGACAATGATATATACCTAACGACAATGATATATACATAACAACAATGATATAGACATAACAACAATGATATAGACATAACGACAATGATATATACCTAACGACAATGATATATACATAACGACAATGATATATACATAACGACAAAGATATAGCCATAACAACAATGATATAGACATAACGACAATGATATATACATAACGACAATGATATATACATAACGCCAATGATATATACATAACGCCAATGATATATACCTAACGACAATGATTTATACATAATGACAATGATATATACATAATGACAATGATATAGACATAACAACAATGATATAGACATAATGACAATGATATATACATAACGACAATGATATATACATAACAACAATGATATATACATAACGACAATGATATATACATAACAACAATGATATAGCCATAACAACAATGATATATACATAACGACAATGATATAGCCATAACAACAATGATATAGACATAACGACAATGATATAGACATAACGACAATGATATAGACATAACAACAATGATATAGCCATAACAACAATGATATATACATAACGACAATGATATAGCCATAACGACAATGATATATACATAACGACAATGATATAGACATAACGACAATGATATAGACATAACGACAATGATATATACCTAACGACGATGATATATACATAACGACAATGATATAGACATAACGACAATGATACATGTATATACATAACGACAATGATATATACATAACGGACAATTATACATAACGGCAAAGATATATACATAACGACAATGATGTACACAGATTATAAAAAAAATGTTTCGTCACAAAGGACCACCAGTCGGATGGCCCAGAAATGAACTAAAAACCTTGATCGCCAATATACACATTCTTGCAGCCAAATATAGAAAAGTAAAAAGTGTTTATCTGTGTGTGATGTATGGAGATATATCTGTCTCACATAGTGAAGTAATAACCTAAAGTCAAGGGTTGTCCCGCCCTCCGTCAAACACTCCGTTTGTTTTTTGTGATCCGTTAATTACAGCCTACCGGTAGCTGTTATATAATCACAATGGATTCGCTGCTAAAGTCAGTTCTGCATAATTTCCGCTGTCATTAATTTAGCAATTAAAGTAGGATAAAGGTATGTTCAGCCGCACGGACCGTCGCCCGAGTCCCATACAACATCACGCCCTTCACTTAGCCAGTCTAATTCATCAATTCTCGTCTAATTATAACTTCAGCTGAAATACAACCCATACACAACAGAGATACATTTTTTTCACATTAAATTTCACTTTTCTAACTGGCATTTTTACGCTGTCATTAAAATGGTTATCTCCTGGCTAAGTATCGTTCTTGTCATATTTTACTTTGAATCGAATTTGTTTTTAATTTGAGAATGAATCAGCTGTTTTTCCCCTTTGCGTTGCCAACGGATCGGTGAATGCGAACTTTGACAGAGCCGATACATTTAACCAGTTATCAGTAAGATCTACATAAAACAGTATCATTTCAGATTTACTATCTCTGTTTCAATGTAGCTTGAATGGCTCTCAAAAAGTTTAATCTAGATATGTGACTCGTCAGTATTAATATCTGTGTTAGATGAGGTGTATATACTATATTAAAATCTTCAAATGTGACGCTTTTGTTGGTAAATCAATGTTCTAAACATGATTTTGTTAAACCATGTGTGTTGCCGTGTGGTGTTACCTGTTGATGCTAGGACACCATGTCCTATGAACTTGTGATAACTCTAGTTGTTGGTATGTGGACACCGTCACAGACTGACAACAGGGGTCATCACAAGGTCAAAGGACGACGTTGTCCACAGACTACACAGACTTACAACAGGGGTCATCACAAGGTCAAAGGACGACGGTATCCACAGACTACATAGACTAACAACAGGGGTCATCACAAGGTCAAAGGACGACGGTGTCCACAGACTACATCGACTAAAAAAGGGGTCATCACAAGGCCAAAGGACGACGATGTCCACAGACTACACAGACTAATAACAGGGGTCATCACAAGGTCAAAGGACGACAGTGTCCACAGACTACACAGACAAACAATAGGGGTCATCACAAGGTCAAAGAACGACGGTGTCCACAGACTACACAGACTAACAACAGGGGTCATCACAAGGTTATAGGACGACGGTGTCCAAAGACTACACAGACTAACAATGGGGGTCATCACAAGGTCATAGGACGACAGTGTCCACAGACTACACAGACAAACAACAGGGGTCATTACAAGGTCAAAGGACGACAGTGTCCACAGACTACATAGACTAACAACAGGGGTCATCACAAGGTCATAGGACGACGGTGTCCACAGACTACATCGACTAACAATAGGGGTCATCACAAGGTCATAGGACGACGTGTCCACAGACTACACAGAATAACAACAGGGGTCATCACAAGGTCAAAGGACGACGATGTCCACAGACTACACAGAATAACAACAGGGGTCATCACAAGGTGAAAGGACGACGGTGTCCACAGACTACACAGACTAACAACAGGGGTCATCACAAGGTCAAAGGACGACGGTGTCCACAGACTACACAGACTTACAACTGGGGTCATCACAAGGTCATAGGACGACAGTGTCCACAGACTTCACAGACTAACAACAGGGGTCATCACAAGGTCATAGGACGACGGTGTCATAGACTACACAGACTAACAACAGGGGTCATCACAAGGTCAAAGGACGACAGTGTCCACAGACTACACAGACTAACAACAGGGGTCATCACAAGGTCAAAGGACGACGGTGTCCACAGACTACACAGACTTACAACAGGGGTCATTACAAGGTCATAGGACGACGGTGTCCAAATACTACACAGACTAACAACAGGGGTCATCACAAGGTCAAAGGACGACGGTATCCACAGACTACACAGACTTACAACAGGGGTCATCACAAGGTCATAGGACGACGATGTCCATAGACTACACAGACTAACAACTGGGGACGGTCTCCACAGACTACATAGACTAACAACAGGGGTCGGTCTCCACAGACTACACAGACTAACAACTGGGGTCATTACAAGGTCAAAGGACGACGGTGTCCACAGACTACACAGACTTAAAACAGGGGCCATTACAAGGTCATAGGACGACGGTGTCCACAGACTACACAGACTAACAACTGGGGACGGTCTCCACAGACTACATAGACTAACAATAGGGGTCATCACAAGGTCAAAGGACGACGGTGTCCACAGACTACACAGAATAACAACAGGGGTCATCACAAGGTAATAGGACGATGTGTCCACAGACTACACAGACTAACAACAGGGGTCATCACAAGGTCATACAACGTAGGACGACGGTGTCCACAGACTACACAGACTAATAACAGGGGTCATCACAAGGTCAAAGGACGACGGTGTCCACAGACTACATCGACTAACAATAGGGGTCATCACAAGGTCATAGGACGACAGTGTCCACAGACTACACAGACTAACAACAGGTGTCATCACAAGGTCATAGGACGACGGTGTCCACAGACTACATCGACTAACAATAGGGGTCATCACAAGGTCATAGGACGACAGTGTCCACAGACTACAGAGACTAACAACAGGGGTCATCACAAGGTCATAGGACGACGGTGTCCACAGACTACACAGACTAACAACAGGGGTCATCACAAGGTCATAGGACGACGGTGTCCACAGACTGCATAGACTAACAACAGGGGTCATCACAAGGTCAAAGGACGACGATGTCCACAGACTACATAGACTAACAACAGGGGTCATCACAAGGTCAAAGGACGACGGTGTCCACAGACTACATCGACTAACAATAGGGGTCATCACAAGGTCAAAGGACGACGGTGTCCACAGACTACATCGACTAACAATAGGGGTCATCACAAGGTCAAAGGACGACGGTGTCCACAGACTACACAGACTAACAACTGAGGTCATTACAAGGTCAAAGGTCGACGGTGTCCACAGACTACACAGACTTACAACAGGGGTCATTACAAGGTCATAGGACGACGGTGTCACAGACTACAGACTGACAATTGGGGTACCCCTCAAAGTCCCATGCTGTCCACAGATTAACGAATGAATGTGGCGGATACACACTGTAGTTTAGTGACGTTACATGACAGAACGGACGCACGTGATCATTTGATATGTGACGTCAGAAGACAAAAATGTTTCACGTGACATATTTTTGTGTAACATTTCATGATAGAATTAATGCAAGCGACAGCTTGATCAATTATGACAGAACTTCAATACTTGAGACATTGACCTCATAAACAGAATTGATACACATAGACAGAAGTGCTACATATAGACAGAAGTGATACATATAAACAGAAGTGATACATATAGACAGAAGTGATACACATAGACAGAAGTGCTACACATAGACAGAAGTGCTACATATAGACAGAAGTGATACACATTTAACAGAAGTGCTACACATAAACAGAAATGATACACATAAACAGAAGTGCTACACATAAACAGAAGTGCTACATATAGACAGAAGTGATACAGATAGACATAATTCGAGGGCGAGGGTGCGTTGGCCAGTGTTTACCTGTGGACGGTCAAGGTCACATGCTATATTCTGTAATTAACTGACACCTGTATCCGGCGCCCGGAATAGATATGGTGTAATAAAGCCGGCACGGTGTCCGTCTAATCTAGTGTGGGTTAGATACAGGTCAGCTCCACAGTCAATGAAAACATGTTTATTTCTTCTAATCTCACGCCCAAACAGTAGGGGGTATAGCTTGGTCTGAGGTCATTAGCACCGTTATACTTGTACAAGGCCCCTCTCAAAAGTAATTGTTTCTACCGTTACTGTATAATTAACTTTTATCCTACATATACTTAATTCATTCAAAAATAAATCAATGTCACAATAACAGGTATTCTAGCATGAAACAAGCACCACTTCGTCATTGGAGTGATGAAATAATTTGTTATTCATAAAATAAGAAAAATAAAAAGATTAAAGTTAATCGAAATCGACACAACATGCTTCAGATGTCAGGAACACGACATGTAACGGTTCGTACAAATGTCCTCTCTCCGTTGGCATTTTAACAACAACCGGGGTCATCCGCGTTATCGCTTGACCTTGAACTTTCGTGTCGGTCTGTTTTGGTTTCTGTCGTGTGGCCTTAACATGACAGCATATACTGTTCTAATCAATTAAATATATTGGTAGTGATAACAAAAACATGCTTCACATTCAAGTTGTTCACAGAGGAAAGTATAGCCCAACCAGCCAAGGATAGCAGCCCCTAACAACCAGGGTTATCACCCCCAACCCGTCAGGGTTATCAGCACCCTACCAGCCAGGGTAATCAGTCCTCCCCTAAAAGCAAGGGGACATCAGTCCCTTATCAGCCAATGGTATCAGTCCCCTATTTCCCTACTAGTCAGGGGTTATCACCGCCCTACCAGCCAGGGTTATCAGCCCCTACCAGTCAGGGTTATCAGCCCCTACCAGTCACGGGTTATCAGCCCCTACCAGTCACGGGTTATCAGCCCCTACCAGCCAGGGTTATCAGCCCCTACCAGTCACGGGTTATCAGCCCCTACCAGCCAGGGTTATCAGTCCCTACCAGTCAGGGGTTATCAGTCCCTACCAGTCAGGGTTATCAGTCCCCTACCAATCAGGAGTTATCAGTCCCTACCAGCCAGGGTTATCAGTCCCTACCAGTCAGGGGTTATCAGTCCCTACCAGCCAGGGTTATCAGCCCCTACCAATCAGGGTTATCAGTCCCAACCAGTCAGGATTATCAGTCCCTACCAGTCAGTGTTATCAGCCCCTATCAGTCAGGGTTATCAGCTCCTACCAGTCAGGGTTATCAGTCCCTACCAGTAAGGGTTATCAGCCCCAACCAGTCAGGGTTATCTGTCCCTACCAGCCAGGGTAATCAGCCCCAACCAGTCAGGGTTATCAACCCCAACCAGCCAGGGTTATCAGTCCCTACCAGTCAGGGTTATCAGCCCCAACCAGTCAGGGTTATCAGTCCCTACCAGTTAGGGGTTATCAGTCCCTACCAGCCAGGGTAATCAGTCCCTACCAGTCAGGGTTATCAGCCCCAACCAGCCAGGGTTATCAGTCCCTACCAGTCAGGGTTATCAGCCCCAACCAGTCAGGGTTATCAGCCCCAACCAGTCAGGGTTATCAGTCCCTACCAGCCAGGGTAATCAGCCCCAACCAGCCAGGGTAATCAGTCCCTACCAGTCAGGGTTATCAGCCCCAACAGCCAGGGTTATCAGTCCCAACCAGTCAGGGTAATCAGTCCCTACCAGTCAGGGTTATCAGCCCCAACCAACCAGGGTTATCAGTCCCTACCAGTCAGGGTTATCAGCCCCAACCAGTCAGGGTTATCAGTCCCTACCAGCCAGGGTAATCAGCCCCAACCAGCCGGGGTAATCAGTCCCTACCAGTCAGGGTTATCAGCCCCTACCAGCCAGGGTTATCAGTCCCAACCAGTCAGGGTTGTCAGTCCCTACCATTCAGGGTAATCAGTCCCTACCAGCCAGGGTTATCAGCCCCTACCAGTCAGGGTTATCAGTCTCAACCAGTCAGGGTTATCAGCCCCTACCAGTCAGGGTAATCAGTCCCTACCAGTCAGGGTTATCGGCCCCTACCAGTCAGGGGTTATCAGTCCCAACCAGTCAGGGTTATCAGCCCCTTCCAGCAAGGGTAATCAGCCACTACCAGTCAGGGTTATCAGTCCCTACCAGTCAGGGTTATCGGCCCCTACCAGTCAGGGGTTATCAGTCCCAACCAGTCAGGGTTATCAGCCCCTTCCAGCCAGGGTAATCAGCCCCTACCAGTCAGGGGTTATCAGTCCCAACCAGTCAGGGTTATCAGCCCCTTCCAGCCATGGTAATCAGTCTCTACCAGTCAGGGTTATCAGTCCCTTCCAGCCAGGGTTATCGGCCCCTACCAGTCAGGGGTTATCAGTCCCAACCAGTAGGGTTATCGGCCCTTACCAGCCAGGGTTATCAGCCCCTACCAGTCAGGGTTATCAGTCCCTACCAGTCAGGGTTATCAGCCCCTACCAGTCAGGGATTATCAGGCCCAATAGGTATGATTGGCTGTGTGGAGGTTCTAGATAACAACGACGGTAACAGGTATGATTGGCTGTGCGGAGGTCCTAGATAGCAACGACGGTAACAGGTATGATTGGCTGTGGGAAAGTTCTAGATAGCAACCACGGTAACAGGTATGATTGGCTGTGGGGAGGGTCTAGATAACAATGACGGTAACAGGTATGATTGGCTGTGGGGAAGTTCTAGATAGCAACCACGGTAACAGGTATGATTGGCTGTGGGGAAGTTCTAGATAGCAACGACGGTAACAGGTATGATTGGCTGTGGGGAGGGTCTAGATAACAATGACGGTAACAGGTATGATTGGCTGTGGGGAAGTTCTAGATAACAACGACGGTAACAGGTATGATTGGCTGTGTGGAAGTTCTAGATAGCAACGACGGTAACAGGTATGATTGGCTGTGGGGAAGTTCTAGATAGCAACGACGGTAACAGGTATGATTGGCTGTGGGGAAGTTCTAGATAGCAACGACGGTAACAGGTATGATTGGCTGTGGGGAAGTTCTAGATAGCAACGACGGTAACAGGTATGATTGGCTGTGGGGAAGTTCTAGATAGCAACGACGGTAATAGGTATGATTGGCTGTGGGGAAGTTCTAGATAGCAACGACGGTAACAGGTATGATTGGCTGTGGGGAAGTTCTAGATAGCAACGACGGTAATAGGTATGATTGGCTGTGGGGAAGTTCTAGATAGCAACCACGGTAACAGGTATGATTGGCTGTGGGGAGGGTCTAGATAACAATGACGGTAACAGGTATGATTGGCTGTTTGGAAGTTCCAGATAACAATGACGGTAACATGTATGATTGGCTGTTTGGAGGTTCCAGATAACAACGACGGTACAGTTGTGGGATCGCACAACGTTACGCGATGTGCGGTGGGCGCACGATGGGCGAACGGTGTATGAACGATGTGCGAACGATGCGATCCTGGGCGATTATTTCTAACGCACATGTGGGCGCACGATAAACTAACATTGTGCGATGACAATCGTGGTTGATGTAAATTTAGAAATGGTTTAACAATATATACGGTTTCGCGCTAGTTGTTTTAAACATATTTCTCTATATCAACTATTTACATTAGCTTCTCATTCAAGTAAATATTGCTAGTTTTTACCAAGTTATACACTGCACCTTTACATGGACAATATATGTCTCTGGCCCGGGGCACTTAACACTCGCCTAGGTGTGAATACACAGGTAAAGTGGTGGGGAGGGGGTTTTCAAATAACTAATGATAAGAGTCCAGTTTGTTTTCATAACGGTCGCTCGGTAATGGCTGTCGTAGCGTATCGCCGCACGCAGGACAGGTAAAACTCTGGCATGTTATTTACCTATTCAGTTACCTGGTAGCTAAACCCGCACTTGGCTGTCTCATGGTCACTGTGATACTGTTTACTGTATAATGTTAAATTGACATAATCCCAGTAAATATGATGCGAATTTAAATAGTTTTTGGACCAGAGGGTTCGATTCTAATCGTACACATAAACGCACGATCTTTAGATCGCCCAGTTGTGCGCACCATGGGCGAACGATGTGTGCACGATGTATGCACGATGCACGCACGCAGTTTTTGGTGCGTTGTGCGATACCACAACTGTAACATGTATGACTGGCTGTGGGGAACTTACACAACTAAAGATTTTTGTTGATATACAATGTAGTTATAATATTCCTTTTCAAATACGTAAAACGGTCGTTCATTGTACATGTAACTCAAACCAACCGACATAAAATTACAAAAACAAGCAACCCTTTCCGAGCAAGGTAACCAACAGCAATTGAGCTTTGATCAAATTACATGTCAATATTTACGTTTTTGATAATAGCCTCGATGTAAGCTAATACTTATCAATCCGTTCAGGATGTGACCTACATATATTTTGGTTATCACAAATGGTTCAAAACACAGACCCGTGTCAATAGCTCGTGTCTCAAAAGTTCGACAAACGAGGATTACTACAGATTAGCGGAGCACTTGTCCCTGGTCCTATGCCGTAGCTCGCTGTCTCGCCTGATGTTGAACTAGAATTAATTACCGTTCACTTACTTTTAGCATTGAACTGCTTTTGTATTGGATTGATGATTTATTTAAATGACAGAGATTTGCAAGTAAATATCATAATGCGCGCTGATGATTCAAATAGATCCTGAATACCATATTTTTTCCTTCTTTTATTATTCTTTTAACTATGATATGAAATAGTTATATATATCTTAAATTTCCAAAAAGAGTGGCCGACAATATATGATTGTGAACAGTCTTTGAACATGCTTTGTGAAAAACACAACAAAAGATAAGACGAAGTGATTGAATTCCTAGATGACAATATTTTTGTTTGGAGGAACTATTTTTCAGCAGACTGTTGGTATTCACTTTGTCCCACTCTTAGCGGACTCGTTTTGTTTTGTAATCAGGAAAGGTAACAAAAACCTTGCCAGATCTTTTAATTTCACTTTCAGATGAATTGACGATTTGTTGTCTATAAACAACAAAACGTGTCCTGATATAGTCGATCGTATATACCCTTCTGGACTTAAAATAAAGGACACAACATACTCTTCTACATCAGCTGCTTACCTCGATCTCTACTTAAGCTACGACCAACATGGACAGCATACTACCATGCTCTACGATAAACGTGACGATTTCGATTTTCCTATCGTGAACTTTATTTTTCTTGATAGTAACATCACTGCTTCTCCAGCCTATGATATATACTTGTCGCAGGTGATTCGTTATTCTCAGGATTGTTTTAAATATCGAAATGTTTGTGATAGATGTTGACTATTGAGAAACAAATGTATTACACAGGGATCAGAGCTAAGAACAAGTTTTATGGTCGCCATCTGGGTCTCATTGATATATATTTTGTATCTGTGTATATGAAAGTGGGAGTTTCTAAATACAGATATCCTCATTGACAAAGATTTACATGGCGGGTGTCTTCGATGAAGCAGACAACGCTTACTATTCCGGAACATCTGGTCTTATTTTCTGCTACGAGATATCCGTTAAAATCTTTCCTTTGTTCATATTTTGGCCTTAACCGATTTTGAGTTCGGATTGTGTTTTTTTTTTACACTTCGGTATTCTGTGATTTTTCCCCTACAGTCGGTATATTCTACGGTAGCCTCGTTGTTTGTCGTGTCATGATCGAGGAATCCATGGCTGATAGACGCGTGTTTGAAGAGAGTGACTTTGCCATAAAACACAGTGGTTCATCATAACAAAACGCTAAGTATAGCATAATGGTATATCGGACACTTCCTACGAATGTGGGCCAGTATAACAGACAATACTGCTAATAAATTGAATGTTTTCTTCCATACATGGACAAAGGTGCGATAACTGTCTTTTTACAACCTGTGCATTTTGAATGATATTGGAGGAATATTGGTTTTGTTGTGGGAATGACATTTACGTCAAAACTTACATTGTCAAGTCTCGCGATACGTTAGATGTTCCGGTCTGTGTTGTATTAATAGCTTGGAATTATGTACTGTAGTTCCGGTCTGTGTTGTATTGATAGTTTGGAATTGAGTACTGTAGTTACGGTCTGTGTTGTATTGATAGCTTGGAATTATGTACTGTAGTTACGGTCTGTGTTGTATTGATAGCTTGGAATTGTGTACTGTAGTTCCGGTCTGTGTTGTATTGATAGCTTGGAATTATGTACTGTAGTTCCGGTCTGTGTTGTATTGATAGCTTGGAATTATGTACTGTAGTTCCGGTCTGTGTTGTATTGATAGCTTGGAATTATGTACTGTAGTTCCGGTCTGTGTTGTATTGATAGCTTGGAATTATGTACTGTAGTTCCGGTCTGTGTTGTATTGATGGCTTGGAATTGTGTACTGTAGTTCCGGTCTGTGTTGTATTGATGGCTTGGAATTGTGTACTGTAGTTACGGTCGGTGTTGTATTAATAGCTTGGAATTGTGTACTGTAGTTCCGGTCTGTGTTGTATTTATAGCTTGGAATTATGTACTGTAGTTCCGGTCTGTGTTGTATTGATAGTTTGGAATTGTGTACTGTAGTTCCGGTCTGTGTTGTATTGATAGCTTGGAATTGTGTACTGTAGTTCCGGTCTGTGTTGTATTGATGGCTTGGAATTGTGTACTGTAGTTACGGTCGGTGTTGTATTAATAGCTTGGAATTGTGTACTGTAGTTCCGGTCTGTGTTGTATTTATAGCTTGGAATTGTGTACTGTAGTTCCGGTCTGTGTTGTATTAATAGCTTGGAATTATGTTTTGTAGTTCCGGTCTGTGTTGTATTAATAGCTTGGAATTAGATACTGTAGTTCCGGTCTGTGTTGTATTAATAGCTTGGAATTGTGTACTGTAGTTCCGGTCTGTGTTGTATTAATAGCTTAGAATTGTGTACTGTAGTTCCGGTCTGTGTTGTATTAATAGCTTGGAATTGTGTACTGTAGTTCCGGTTAATAGCATGGAATTGTGTCGCATGGTTGGTGGTGTTTAAAGTTCCATCAGCAACATAGCTCTCAAAAAGGACAATGCTATGCAAATACATTTCGGTGACACAATTGAGATCCATGTTGTACCTATATGTATACTGTAAGAAGCACATTAGCCCAGAAAGTATGACGATGTAGCTGTATATTTACAACAATACTGGCGTGAATTCGTTCAACATGTATTGACACTGGACGCCTTGATAAGCAGGAATATATTTTCAGCGCCAATCAACTTGACCAAACTTGACAGACCAACTGGAATTATCTCGGGCATCTGTCGGTGGTTTTCTCTGGCAAGAGGTGGACTTTGGCGAAGCTGTGCTGACGTCAGATATTGGCGAAAGGTGTGGCTAAACTTTATCAATATACTTTTTGTTTTATCTAGAGATCTCTTTAATAATGACCTCAAACAACGTGTACTATCAATAAACAAATATCGCCTTCGATAGTCTTACATTTACTGCACAACGAAACTTAGAACTATACACGGAAGTAAGGTGTCTCCCTTGTTATTTTGTCAAACGCCACAAGGAGGTAGTTCCGAGACAGTTTGGTATGAAGGACTACAGAAACTCGACATTTTGTCGTAAAATAATAAGCTGTCAAGCTGTCATTAAATAATTCAAGAAACTCAATGTCTTATATTTTTTGTGGTTTTTTTATTTGCGATTTATAAAAATAAAATAAATATAAATATCTCAAAATAACCATAAATAACAACAAAATAAGATGACGAGCCGATAACAGTTTGGTATCGTAGCTGAGCCCTAATATTCCAGTCTATTCTCATCAGGGAGTTTATTTCTCACCAAAGTCACACTGTCTATATCTAATAGTTCCAGGAACTACAGAATCTACTAGCATGGAATGGAACGTTAGGATTCACCTACGAGTATGCAACCCTTGCATCTCCATGAACCCTCGCACTGGTCCATTGAATACTTAAAGTTGACGTCACATGGAGATGACAGGGTCATCGTAATTCTCATTGCCCAATTGTCCTGGTATCTTTGGATCCATTCGGATCCAGTGTCGTTACATAACGTCGAGAGGACGTTCGTCTGGCTTTATAAGCTAAACATGACAGTGTTCGGAACTCCTCAGTAGCGTGCGTTCCAGAATGTATTGAGGCAAGTTTCGTCGTCTAGCGACGTACGTTCTCTCATTCAGGTGCACCGAGTTACACCACATATTGTCCACATTTGCTCCACATTCATGTCCTTGTAAACGTTGTCTGGTAGCCCGTGGACCCGGGAAACCACATAAGACCTCGTATGGGGACACTATAGATCGAGGTCAGTAGTATTGGTCGGAAATGATACTTGCTACAAAATTTAATATGAAAATGACCAAATCTGTGATGGAGTTCAGTCTGCCCGCGCGCTTCATGATGACACAAACAGTGACGTGTTCTGGAGCGAGACTGTTCGGGTCAGGAGCAAGCCGGATATGCGGGCATCCATACAGGTCACGTGAGCGCGTGAACTGACGGCGCCACTTCCTAGATAACAGGGTATTCCAGCGGGGAACCACGTGAAGTCTGTAACAACAAAAACACCAACATCAGTACCACGGTTGACATCAATACGATGGCACTTCAAAAACACCAAAGGACCAAACAACTGAGATCTGCATACATGTATTGGCATCAGAATTTTTTTTCGATTTTTTTACCTTAGACTTTAAGTAACTTACCTAGCCGTTTAACTCGTTTCTGACGACGCCTCTCCTCCGACTCTTGGACCTCTTTTTGTTCTTTCGCCTCCTGATGACACTCCGGTTCTTCCTCATGCATTGTCTTTTGCACTGTCTGCGTTTCCGGAAGTAGTTACCGGAAGAAGTTTTGCAAGCCTTGACCCTGACGCATGTGCCCTTCTCGACACTGAAATGCCACCTCATTACGGTCCTACGTCTGCATCGGGAGGAGTCGTCTAGGGGGAGAACGCATATGTTGGTCTCGTTACTGGTCTCCAGAGACAGCAGGCCATTCTGATTACCTAAAAACACAGGAGAAATACGCTGTCATTGTCTGACATCTAATCTTATTTGTTCTACAATATTAGTACATGTTTTGGTTCATGCAAACTGCAAAGTAATCAATTACAAGTGAAACGATAATCATGAGAACGTATAGTTATTAGGGAAGCCTACATCAAGGGAATTTGAAATGTCTTACTTATGATTTCCAAAACATAAGTAATTGTAAAGTGTTCAATGTCAGTCCAACCCCCAACAGTGTAATTTTGTTGCTATGCATCACCATGGTGATTTACTGGGAGGGGTTATTGGGAAGGGGTTAATGGAAGGGTTGTACCCGTATTAACGAGATCACTTAGGTCACATGTTGTGACACCGTGTGCCCAAGTCTGACGGATTGATATTGTATTATGTTTGCGATCCCGTACTACACAAAGCTAGTTATTGACGAACAGCTGTGGTATATGGTTGACTAGGGCCTGCCATTTCCGTAAATCCCTGGCTATGTATGACATGTTATTACCTGGTGCACCTATATAAAGGTATTTTATAATACTGTAATAGAGAGGCGTTACAGCGCGGAGACGGTAATTAATATCTGCCCTTAAATAAACCGCAGTGAACGGGAATTCTATCGTCCTGCAGACAGGTGCGCGACTAAAGCCGATCATGTACTTTACCACCCCCCCCCCCCCCCCTCTCAATCACATTCCAGAGACGAAACAAGAAGTACATGTTTGTGTCCTAGCGTAGGTTGATTTCAATGTTTTTGTTTTTCGTGTAAATGTTGATGCCGATTGTCGCGTAGGATGTGCCCAGTCATTGTGTTGTGAGAGAAAACAGAGATGTTTCGCGTGCCTTTCATACCAGGTGATTTAGCGTTTTTTTAATGCTGTTACTTTGTCATTTAAGTTGGTTACACATGAGCACATCTGATCCATTGAATCTGGGAGACAGATAAACACGAGCCGGCTATGATAATCAACAAGACATTACCATCAGTGATTGGGCCGACACGACTGACTGCGCCACACGCTTTCAGCCATGGCGGTCACGCTTGTTGTGGCCAGAAATTGTCCAGAAAATGGCCCCGCAACAACAAACTCCAGTTATGGAGAATTGCAGGGTGACAAGGCACATAATCTGACACAGAAAGGAGCTTGTATCTATAGTCGTCGTTGGAGTGACGAGTTAGTTGATCAAGTTGAACCTCTCAGTTTGGTGTGTCACCTTCAATCATGTGACGACTGTGAAAACAAGTTGGTATCTTGTTTGTTGTGCATTTATAAACAACAGCATGCGTAATAAATCTGTTGAACATTTTTCTGGGATGCCCACTAGATTTCGGATTTTAATTATTTTAATTGAGATTTTACAGGGAGACATCACTACTGAATAATGTAGATTTCTGCTACCTGTACCACGAACATTTTTTCTCACTTCACGAGCACATCGTGATCAAACATGTCATGCAATCGCACCGCAATTATAATTTACAGTCGCATCGCGTAATGTTAGACATCGACGGAACACACGCAACTAAAAATAGCCTTCCTTTACTTTCGCTTTCTATATCGCATTGTCTTGGATCAGAAAGCAATGCTGCTACTGTTATTGGTAAGTTCAGTCCCTGTACGGTAGATAACAAGGCGCCATATATTTCTGAAACTATTTTCAGTCCCTGTACGATAGATAACAAGGCGCCATATATTTCCGGAACTAAGTTCAGTCCCTGTACGATAGATAACAAGGCGCCATATTTTTCCGGAACTAACGCCCAACTCTTCTCAAAATTCTCCTTAAGGATTTCATTTGTTCAACCCAAGGAAACATTTATGAATTTTAGCACGAGGCTTTCCTCGTGCTAAAATTCATAAATCTTACCCTCGGGTTGAGATTTCTCTGTCTACATCACACATGGGTGATAGATTCTATTTGTCTTACCCTCGGGTTGAACTTTGTGTATCGCACCATTATCAATGGTGGATGCCATGCGTGACGAAATTGGTGACGTTACTCTGGTTAAATTGCATAAGTGATGACGTGACAATGATCATGGCGTCACAATTAGCACGTGTGAGCTGTTTACTTTCCCTACTCCGATAAAAGACAGGTTTGTCTTTTCCCTTGCAGAAACGGGAATGAACCTGTCAAGTGTGGGAAAAAACCTTATGAATTATAGGAAGACAAATTACTTAAAGAATTATAAGCATGGGAGGTTACCTTTTTTGGATTTTGATGAAATGCAAGTCCTCTTGCAATCTCTCCGACGTCTGAAGTTGTTTCCGGCAGTTTGACATCCACGGAACCTCAGACACATTTCCTTGTTACTGTTATAGTAGTACCTCTTCTCCTTCCGGTCACATTTCCAAGCTTCCAGTGGCGGCTGATCTACGCATATATCGATGACGTCAGCAGGACTGGCACCACTGATGGTAGTACTGGAGTCTTGCTGAAGAGTGTTGGCGAAGTCGAAGGCCTCGTTCGTGAGAGCGGGAGATCCCCTATTGTGCCCCAGAGAAACATCGCTTGTGGTAGATTTTTCATCTGTGAGAAAAAAATAATAGAATTATAAATGCATTAATAATAATAGAATGCAGATTTGTGATTACATATATAAATTGTGTACATAACAGGCTTTACGGGTCCACCTGAGAATGCAATGTAATGAAAAATGTAATGAGAACATGTTTATTATAGATAGACTTCAATTGCCATCATTCCCCACAAACTTCGCTATTTTGTACATATCTGACATTTTTTGCAATGTAAACAGTACAGACTCCCATTAATTCAATGTACCGGCAGCGTCACAGGCCATTTACGAGGTAAAAACTGCCATGTATGTGTTACATAAGTGATGTTTTTGTATGAGAGGAGAATGATCTAACTTCCGGGCTATTAATCTGTAGCTGACGGCTTCTCTGTGACGTCATAGCAACTAACCTTCACACGCCGCCTCGTGACTACAGAATCCTCCTCTGCAGTTCTTGGCTTTCTTGATGACACAGACAGTTCCATCAAAGCAGAAGACGTTCTGAAAGAGAGAAGTGGACGTGAACCCCGACACCTGTCAAATACACATTCTTCACGCTGACACGACAGCAACAGCACATGCGTGATTAAATTTTTCAAAGACATGTCCGTCTTGCCGGTCAGTCCCGGTCAGTCAAATATCACGTATCGGTTTGGTATGAAGCCCTATACTACCCAGAACAAAACTCCTGTCAGGGATATGTGTCATCTGGAAATTGGTTTGTAATAAATTTCATTGGAAAGATTGCATGTGCATAGAGGTCAGGCGGTTACCGCGAGTCTATCTAGACAGTTGGCACTCCGTAAACGGGGACCATTAGTAAAGTCAACACAGGCATATCCGCAAAACACGGAGAAACTAAGACGTAAAAAGGCCGGACAAGGTCAAGGACAAAACCCTTCCGCGCAACAAGGTCAACAACATAGGACAAGGTATGCACACAAGGGACGTAGTGAATTAATTTAGGATTAGAGATGTGTCAAGTTTTATTTACAGTAGTTCGGGTCCCGATAACGAATGGGTTTTGACATATATAGCCGTTTTACGGTAAAGCATACGACTCCGCTATTGGGTTATACACAGAGGTTCCTAATCGCTAGTTTCTTATGTATTATATAGACATACCAAGAATAAATTATAAGTACACATGTATACAGTATCATTTAATAGCCACCACAATGGGTTCAAATCAGTGCTGGCATCAATAAATACACCACCATTAGTGTACACATCCCCCGATATTTGTTTTTTCGGCCTACGGGTATTATTCCATTATGTTGTGTGGACATCCCGACCCCCGTGTGTATGCTATGTGGACATCCCCGACCCCCGGGTGTAATGTAAATATGCTGTGTAGACATCCCCGACCCCCGTGTGTATGCTGTGTGGACATCCCCGACCCCCGGTTGTATGCTGTGTGGACATCCCCGACCCCCGGGTGTATGCTGTGTATACATCCCCGACCCCCGGGTGTATGCTATGTGGACATCCCCGACCCCCGGGTGTATGATATGTGGACATCCCCGACCCCCGGGTGTATGCTATGTAGACATCCCCGACCCACGGTGTATGCTGTGTAGACATCCCCGACCCCCGGGTGTATGCTGTGTAGACATCCCCGACCCCCGGGTGTATGCTGTGTGGACATCCCCGACCCCCGGGTGTATGCTGTGTGGACATCCCCGACCCCCGGATGTAATGTAAATATGCTGTGTGGACATCCCCGACCCCCGGATATGATGTGGTCGTATCCTCTACGTGTATGTAAACCCGGGATTCATGTACCCAACAAGAATATATATATACATATATATATATATATATAAATAAATATACAATTCCTATTTATTTTCAATGACGGATCCAGGGGGATTCATCGGCGAGGGTCAGGAACCCCGATGGAGCGGGGGGGGGGGGGGGGGGGCTCTGAACCTCTCCCATTTCACGAAACCTGGATCCGTGCCTGATATGATAATAACTGACGTCCGTCACCACAAGTCTGTGACAAGTCGATGTGTATTGCATGAATGCTACGTTCCTCGACAGGTGAAATAACCATAAACCTTCGGCAGCACTAAATACCTGTCTCATGTACAGCACACCTGAGCTCTCGTGACAGAAGACAATCAGTTTGGCCATTACCCAGTAGATACAGGTAATAATTATACCATTATAAAACCATCCGGTGTGAAACGAGAGAGGGCTTCCTCAATACCTGCCCATTGTCCGTCTCTAGTCTACGTACTACCTACCCCCTTACCTACCGTTGTCGAAGGCACTAGGTTTTTTTCAATTACTTGGATACTGGGCTGGTGAGGATGTCCGAACAGGTGCGTGTTATCGAGAAGGAAAGCCTATGCACCATCAGGTATAATCACTCTCTACACGTAATGGTTAATGGGGGTCAAAGAACCGAGACCACTGTGCATACCAGACCTGCAACGGTCACGACACAGGTGCATCGCCTATCACTACCACAGCGGCGACAACAGTTCATTAATATGTGGTAAGGACCGAACTATATACAGTGTATCAGAGAGATACTAGACTATAGTAGCCTGGAATTATATATCAGTGAGATACTAGCCTATTGTGGCCCGGCATTATATATCAGAGAGATACTAGACTATAGTAGCCTGGAATTATATATCAGAGAGATACTAGACTATAGTAGCCTGGAATTATATATCAGAGAGATACTAGACTATAGTAGCCTGGAATTATATATCAGAGAGATACTAGCCTACAGTGGCCCGGTATTATATATCAGAGAGATACTAGTCTATAGTAGCCTGGAATTATATATCAGAGAGATACTAGCCTATAGTAGCCTGGAATTATATATCACAGAGATACTAGCCTATAGTAGCCTGGAATTATATATCAGAGATACTAGCCTATAGTAGCCTGGAATTATATATCAGAGAGATACTAGCCTATAGTAGCCTGGAATTATATATCAGAGAGATACTAGCCTATAGTAGCCTGGAATTATATATCAGAGAGATACTAGACTATAGTAGCCTGGAATTATATATCAGAGAGATACTAGACTATAGTAGACTGGAATTATATATCAGAGAGATACTAGTCTATAGTAGCCCGGAATTATATATCAGAGATACTAGCCTATAGTAGCCCGGAATTATATATCAGAGAGATACTAGTCTATAGTAGACTGGAATTATATATCAGAGATACTAGCCTATAGTGGCCTGGAATTATATATCACAGAGATACTAGCCTATAGTAGCCTGGAATTATATATCACAGAGATACTAGCCTATCTCGGAGATGCACGTTAGCTTAAACTACATTTTAGTTTTGCGTAGATGTCAGCCATGTAACAACCTACATGTATGGTATATACCATAACCTCCCGTAGCGGCCCCTCATATAATACGCTGCACACACGTGTCTTTAATTTCACTGTCTGCCTTTAAAAACCTTTGAAAACTTTGACAGAAAAGTTTTACCAGAAATAACTCGCTATAACTTTAGTAGTCGCTCCTCCAATCGGTACATACACAATCGGCCTGTCTTCAGGCTGAACGCAGCCCTTTTGGTTACAATGACTAATGCATTACTAAATATATTCTTCATTGAAGTTTTCCCCAATCTGGCTTTCCTTTCGACAATTCTGCTATAGAAACTTATCGCTACTGTAAACAACAACGTAACCGCTGCCTCTCTGTGCACGCGGCCTTGAGGAGACGTATGTTTTCTCGCCATCACAAGCCGTACTCCTGGTCGTGCAACACACAATCTGCCAGGCGCCTGGTTTACATCAGCACCACGATACA
This sequence comes from Mimachlamys varia, assembly GCA_947623455.1. NCBI lineage: Eukaryota > Metazoa > Mollusca > Bivalvia > Pectinida > Pectinidae > Mimachlamys > Mimachlamys varia. Next base: position 1,001,710 of record OX392528.1, on the reverse strand, counting down.
GCAGTTACTCGTTGTTCTAACGATGACAAAGCGCCATTGATAACTATTTTAGAGATCACTTTAAACTCCGTTCACCATTTTTGTTCATTTCCCACCCACTCATCCACTGTGCTGTTGGGTTTTCCTTAGTACGCAGCAAAGGCATGGGGATCGCTTTTCGTTTGAGAACCCCTGCCAGAATATCGTAAACATCTTATCTATCAAAGAGGCTCATTCAGAATATCTCATTTCAAACACCAAGATGTACCCGGGACAGTGAATTGACGAAATCCTACGTTCAGTGCCGAACTACGATTTCCTTTTTGACACACGAGATCCCTATGCTCTTTGACCGAAGCTGTTATCTAGATAATGCCAAATTATTTTACGTGAAACGAACATCTGTGCCTTAACTTAGAATCATCTGTTTTATATGTCAGTAAAGATCTGTTCAAGCATGTGTCAAAATCCGAAGTCATCCTGGCTTTTTATCCCAGTTTAATCGTCACGTCACAACATGGTTTCTGCAAAACTAAATAACTTCGGGCAATTGAGTTGAGACAACAATATTACATGTACAATGCCAACAGCCTACCTTAGAACAGCCGTACAACATCGACAGTATCTCTCCGACAATATTACAATGCCAACAAACCTACCTTAGAACAGCCGTACAACATCGACAGTATCTCTCCGACAATATCACAATGCCAACAAACCGACCTTAGAACAGCCGTACAATATCGACAGTATCTCTCCGACAATATTACAATGCCAACAGCCTACCTTAGAACAGCCGTACAATATCGACAGTATCTCTCCGACAATATTACAATGCCAACAAACCTTAGACAATCAAAATGTCGAAAACCTCTCTCACACAATATCCACAGAGATCTTTGCCGGCGTAACAATGCCAACAATGTCGACACCCTTCATTAGGCAATATTACAATGTCGACACCCTTTATTGGGCAATATTACAATGTCGACACCCTTCATTGGGCAATATTGCAATGTCGACACCCTTCATTGGGCAATATTACAATGTCGACACCCTTCATTGGGCAATATTACAATGTCGACACTCTTCATTGGGCAATATTACAATGTCGACACCCTTCATTGGGCAATATTGCAATGTCGACACTCTTCATTGGGCAATATTACAATGTCGACACCCTTCATTGGGCAATATTACAATGTCGACACCCTTCATTGGGCAATATTACAATGTCGACACCCTTCATTGGGCAATATTGCAATGTCGACACCCTTCATTGGGCAATATTACAATGTCGACACCCTTCATTGGGCAATATTACAATGTCGACACCCTTCATTGGGCAATATTACAATGTCGACACCCTTCATTGGGCAATATTGCAATGTCGACACTCTTCATTGGGCAATATTACAATGTCGACACCCTTCATTGGGCAATATTACAATGTCGACACCCTTCATTGGGCAATATTGCAATGTCGACACCCTTCATTGGGCAATATTACAATGTCGACACTCTTCATTGGGCAATATTACAATGTCGACACCCTTCATTGGGCAACATTACAATGTCCACAACCTACATTGGGCAATATTACAATGTCGACACCCTAAATAGGCAACATTACAATGTCCACAACCTACCATACCTCGTACAATGTCAGTCTGCCAATATGTTTGTCGTACTTACCCTACATGGGTTCTGACATTTACAGATAGGTCCCCCTTCCACGTCCGTGTCGTAACCGTATGGACAGTGTAGACCACATTTCAGTTTGAAGTGTTTCCATGCCATAGATCCACGGCCAGGCAGACTGAGAACGATGGCGGAGGAATATACCGGGTATAAGACCGTCTGTCCAAAGAAAAATAGGAAATATTTCTTTATCAAGTATTATCTTGTCCTATGTTTCAAGCCAATAATGGTATATATAGATGCTCGAATACTCCGAACAATCTTACAGCAGAAATCAGAGATTTTATTATCAAAATAGCAATTTCCGTTACTTTAAAGAATGATACGGTCAAGGTCACGAGTATCAGCATAGTAACACGGTGCTGTCTAGTTACGGAACAATGATACCCTGCCAGTGTCTGTACCGCGTGACGTAACCAGGTCAGGTAATTCACAAAGTACCTTTACCGCTAACAATGAGGGACAGGAGCCCCTAACACCGATGTATACAGCTTATCTGATTAGTGGCTATCTTAGTAAAAGTGAATGCATACAGTTGAAATACGAATCCTTTTTGGTGTATAGGGCAAATACATCACACGTTTATTACACAAATTCCGATAAAACAGCCCATCACCGTTCTGTGTTTGGGTAGCGATTTTAATGACAGCTAAGAGCCTAATCGCCTAATGAATAACTGTTGAGTGGTGACCTTCTATAGCTGGTGAATGTGCAGAGTCACTGTAGCGTTGCATCACGCGCGGAGTTCTCACCTATCCCCGTGTGACTGATAAACACAGGTATGCCTGTAGAATTATTTTTGAATACAGTGTATAAATATAGCGAGTGTGATGTGGTGCGAGTTACCGAGGGCGGTATACAAGATGATCCTCCACAAAAACATCGCTAACCAGAACGGCGTATCAAATACACATTAAATGGATTTGACGATAACTGTATTCCTCCTATCGAAATGTCACCACATTCTCAGCAGCATCGTAATCTGTATTCAGTACCTGTATCATTGACGGATGTCACTATTCGCTGTCTTCAGAACAATATAATGACACCAGTAAAATATATTGAAACATTCATGTATAACTAACCAGTATGTATAAGAAAATAAACTTAAAATTGAAACGACAGTAATCAAAATAAAATAACATATTGATCCTAAGTAGAGATAAGAAATAGAACTTACCAACAGTAAACAAAATCCCGAGTAAGAATTAGAAACAGTCGGCTTCATAATGCTGTCACAACAGGTATATAGTATAGCGTACTGATAATAACACGTTACTATACGTATATAGTACAGACTACTGGTAATAACAACTCCAAATCTTTAGTTCTCACCACGATCAATCTGGGTTCACAACTATTCAAATATTGGCATCTCATATCCGTACCCAGTAATTTATAGCCGTCGACGATTACGTCCCCGTCCGCTTTGGAATGTGTAGGTCAATTTAGCCACTAAAAACAGGATGTTTTCCCCGACGCCGCTTCAAAAGCCCCGCCCCAATGTAGTTCGATTCATACTTTTACCCATATATGTCACACAACGGAGTGACGCGCACATGTCAGTTGAACTGGGGATCTTTGTGATTGGCCGGTTGGAGAAGGCGTTGCGAAAGCTCACCGTGCCATAACCAATAGTAAACATGTAGTAGATATGTGTGTATATTTAGCGCGTGGGTCATATACTCGTGTGTTGTTGTGTGACCTCGCTAGTCAGTGACCCACATCAACCGAGCTGTATTTACACTACTACGCCACTTACAGCAAAACACCGAATAACAACACCAAGCATATAGAGCCAACGAACAAAACAAAATAGCCGAATATTGAATCATTACAAACGAACGTAAGCCACGGGGAGTTGTCACTGTGGAGTAGAGGGATGTCACTAAGGAAGTGGAATCGCGTTATAGCCGAGAACTTGGCCACGGTCTGATGTATGCCAAGTGTGCGATATTGGTACAACACGATGTTGGCTTCTCTGAAGTAGGAGGACCATTCGTGTTAAAAGTTTGGCACAGAGCTGACGGCTGTCAAAAAAGGAAATTATCTAAAAATACTCACGACTTCATCCTGCATTCGTCCATGTAGGTTGGGAACTAAACTGTTTAGTATCTGACTAAAGTCCATTGTATGATTTGCTAGTAGGGCGATAAAGGTGAGCTAATGACACAGCAAACACTGCTGTACTTTAGTTCTCTATCTGCAAATAGACTGCAGAATCTATTTTAACATTGCAGCCTCACATACTCTCCACCGTATCTTTCTACACGTGCCTCTTTTTACACGTGCACTACTGACGTGCACATGACAGCACCGCCCTCGTGACACTTGGCGGGTGTTGATCAATCGTGCCATCTGGACACGACGTATGTTACTAAATTAATCTCCGGAACGTTTAAGTTTGTTCTTCTTATTTCGCACGTGTTTAATTTGTAGTTTACGTTTTTTTTATGAACAGATCACTGAACTGGTTGTTTTTTAATAGCTTGTGTCAACTCCCCTCCAGTAAGTCTGACTGGCTTAACGGGGCCTGACTGGCTTAGCGGGGTCTGACTGGCTTAGCGGGACCTGACTGGCTTAGCGGGACCTGACTGGCTTAGCGGGGCCTGACTGGCTTAGCGGGGCCTGACTGGCTTAGCGGGGTCTGGCTGGCTTATCGGAGTCGGACTGGCTTATCGGGGCCTAACTGGCTCTGACTGGCTTAACGGAGTCTGACTGGCTTATCGGGGCCTGACTGGTTTGGCGGGACCTGACTGGCTTAGCGGGCCTGACTGGCTTAGCTGGGCCTGACTGGCTTAGCGGGGTCTGACTGGCTAAGCGGGGCCTGGCTGGCTTAAAGGGGCCTGGCTGGCTTAGCGGGACCTGGCTGGCTTAAAGGGGCCTGACTGGCCTAGCAGGTCCTGATTATAACTGGCTTAACGGGGCCTGACTGGCTTAGCGGGGCCTGGCTGGCTTTAAGGGGCCAGACTGGGTGAGCCGAGCCTGCGAGAGAAGCAATATTCCAGTATGGAGATCGGCTGTCACCGTCATTACCTTACCATGTGGAAGGACTTTGTTAGTTTAAAACTGAGAAACTAAAATTATCTTATTTATTCAAAAAGGGCAACGTTAACATATTAGGTAGTTAAATACTTAAGTTTTGGATAGTTATTTTTGGACTTGTCCATCGCATTCATCATATTTTATCATATGTTAAAAGTACATATACCGAAACGCTGAAATTCTCACTGATCTAGCAACAATACAAACAGCCAATGTATGGCTAGGGGAAATACCCACTTCTGGTTGGTATGTCTTACACACGTTACCGAGTGCCATCTCTTCATTCATATAATATACTCCAAGTAAAATGTAAAATACATGTCTTTTAAAGATATTCATAACTTTTCCTTAAGGTGCTCCTGTGCCTGTTCGTTTCTTTTCGGACATAAATCCATGTGGACATACAAACTTAATGACGGCCTTGCAAGGATTTATCGAGGGTCACCTAAAACAGCATCAGAGGTCAAGGGTCACCTAACAGCATCATGGGTCACCTAAAACAGCACCAGAGGTCAAGGGTCACCTAACAGCATCATGCGCCGATGTAGGATTTTCGAAAAGAGGGGGTCCAGCTGGCGGATTTTTGTTTTATTAAGGTTTATTCACTAACTTCCATTTTTAATGCTATAAAAAAGAATTCCACCTCCGAAAAAAGGGAGGGGGTCCTGACCCACAGGACCACCCCCTCCCCCCTCGATCCGCTAGTGTAGTGAGCGTCAGAGGCAGGGGTCACCTAAAACAGCATCATAGGTCAGGGGTCACCTAACACAGCATCAGAAAAAAACTTGCACTGAATCATTTAACGTTTTAAGAGAGGCATCAATGTTCTCAGTATTCTAGCAATGTCTGTGACTTGTTATCTGATAACTTACACCGTCGTTGGTTGTTATAGAATCTGGTTTTCTACACTGTATAAAACTGAAGTATTTCCGGAATCGCTACGACAACTCTAATCACTAATGTACACGTCACCATATGTACAACTCGTACAAACAGAAACAAATTTAACAAAATAGAAAAAAAAGTGTGATGTGTTTATAGATAAATATTATCCGTTAAGCCGTTGTCGGGCTTCACGGGAGAGCTTGCACTACAACTTATATAACTTAAAGTCCTTACTTGAAAGGGAAGGCATTAGTTGGAACAGGAAAACTCTTCAATCTGATGCAACAATGCGCGAAAGAATTCAGCTCTTATAGTTAAGCCTCTATCTAATGCTTTATCCAACAACACTTCCGGTCCGTAACTTCCTGTCTCAAGCGTGTATCTGACAAAGATCACACGGGACAAGATCACTAGGATAACGCGAAGTTTGAGCATACTTGATGACTAAGCCACCTGGCGACCCTTAAACAACAAGGTTCCAGACTACAGTCATCTAACATTGCGTCCAATCAGAAGGACTGTTATATGTAGTTACTTGGCAGGTCACGTGTTCGATATAGGACACATTCTGTGTTGGATCGAATGGGTTGTTTGGACCCATGATCGGTGCCTTTACTGGGATATCATCCGACTGATATTGTACGAACCCAGTTTTGGATGCTGAGAGACAATCTGAATGAAATATTTCAAATTACGTTGCACTTTCTAGTTGACTGTTTCCACATCCCTTCCCAATCTTATAATGTCTTAGTCTTGTCTTCATCGTCATAGTTGTTCTGTCCCTTGCTATAGACTAGTATCGGGCACCTATAGTCGTGATATTCATTTATGTTTTGTATAGTTTTAAGGATTGAGCGTTTTATTTTGTTCAATACCTATCACATTAAATACATGTCGGTTAGGGAAGTTGTGTCCAATCTGCTACATTATTAATGATAAAAGCCTTACACACGACCAGTTATAATAAACACGACGGCCTACCGAGTTATGTAAACAACATGGCTGCTAACAGAGAAGAACTTCCGGTTGATTGACATTGGCTGTGACGTAAACAGACTGATTTCTCTACGTCATCCACGTTGTATCTGACCTACATGTGTGTGTCGCCTACATCAGCCCAGATTTGCTCCTAAGATAGAAATCTGATTCAGACAGGTATTGTTGGACTTCTCTGTCCCAGTCTGACACGAACATGATGCTTAATTACGACACCCGATGTCAATTCATGTATGGTGGAGACAACCTATATTGTGATAGACTCGGGGTGACCATCAAATATCGATTATATTGTTTTAGGTGTCGAAGTGGTGACCAGTCAAACTTGTAGCCATTGTAACATGTTTAGATTGTGATGGTTTAGGTGTCGGAGTGGTGACCGGTCAAACTTGTAGCCAATTTAACATGTTTAGATTCAATGTGATGTTTTAGGTGTCGGAGTGGTGACCAGTCAAACTTGTAGCCAATATTACATGTTTAGATTGTGATGTTTTAGGTGTCGAAGTGGTGACCGGTCAAACTTGTAGCCACAATTATATGTTTAGATCGTGAGGTATTAGGTGTCGGAGTGGTGACCAGTCAAACTTGTAGCCAATATTACATGTTTAGATTGTGATGTTTTAGGTTTCGGAGTGGTGACCAGTCAAACTTGTAGCCAATATTACATCTTTAGATTGTGATGTTTTAGGTTTCGGAGTGGTGACCGGTCAAACTTGTAGCCAATATTACATCTTTAGATTGTGATGTTTTAGGTGTCGGACTGGTGACCAGTCAAACTTGTAGCCAATATTACATGTTTAGATCGTGAGAGTTTAGGTTTCGGAGGGGTAGCTTGTCACACCTGTAGCCGGTGAAATGCAATGAAGGTGTGGAACCTCGTTTTAGGCTTGTTGACTTCCTAGCGTTTTATTGCTGTACGGAAGTGATAACATAAGGCAATGTTTATCATGAAACATATATTCCATTGTTAAAATAGAACAACGGAATGCTATAGAGATAAACACACAAGGAACTTCGGTTTTGGTGCAGCTTCTGTTAAATAATACCGACTGCAGCTGTGTTTGCTTTCTACGTAGTAATACCAGAGCGTTACAAAACTGTTTCCAATTCGGAAGCGCTATTACCGAGGTATACATTTAGATCGTGCCCTGGTCTTTCGTGATGACCGCTGTAACGTTACGGCCTAGGACCATGTATAAGGTCACGAGTCCCGTATAAGGTCACGAGTCCCGTACAAGGCCGTGGCTATATATCTGTCAGTGTAATAGTCCGATATTGACCCGCGCAGACATTAACGTTGTCTTCCGTCATTACTTTATCTATTACTACAGCGTATCTGGATCGTACATTATTACAGCCGTTCTCCCATCATAGAGAAATTATACCTTCTGATCTCCGTCCTCGTAACGTCTATTTTCCAAAGCATGTCGCCAATGGCTTTGCGTAACCATTTCCCAAACATCTAGCGCTCACGGATTTTATCTCCTTTCGCCTATTCTCAAAATATTTTGCGTCAATGACTACCATCTTCCGCCACCCTATCCTGAAAACTACTAAAGCTCACAGCTTTCGTCTTCTTTGGTCATGTTTTCAAAATATCTAGCGCGTGTTTTTCTATTTAGCGCCAATGTATTTCGTCTTCCTTCTGCCTATTCTCAAAAGTTCCAGCGCCACTTGTTTCGCCTTCCTTCAACCTGTTCTCAAAAGATTTCTAGTGCCATTGTCGTTCATCCTCCTTCAACCTGTTCTCAAAAGATCTAGCGCCATTGTCGTTCATCCTCCTTCAACCCGTTCTCAAAAGATTTCTAGTGCCATTGTCTTTTTTTATTCTTCTCTTTTCACCTCATGCGGCAATGCTTTTCATCATTCAGATTGACGCCAAGAATTTCCTTCACAGCCTGTCATTCTCTCACAACCCATCCTTCTCTCACAACTCGTCCTTCCCTCACAACTCGTCCTTCTCTCACAACTCGTCCTTCTCTCACAACTCATCATTCTCTCAAAACTCGTCCTTCTCTCACAACTCGTCCTTCTCTCACAACTCATCATTCTCTTACAACTCGTCCTTCTCTCACAACTCGTCCTTCTCTCACAACTCGTCCTCCTCTCACAACTCGTCCTTCTCTCACAACTCGTCCTTCTTTCACAACTCGTCCTTCTCTCACAACTCGTCCTTCTCTCACAACCCGTCCTTCTCTCACAACTCGTCCTTCTCTCACAACTCGTCCTTCTCTCACAACTCGTCCTTCTCTCACAACTAGTCCTTCTCTCACAACCCATCCTTCTCTCACAACTCGTCCTTCTCTCACAACTCGTCCTTCCCTCACAACTCGTCCTTCTCTCACAACTCGTCCTTCTCTCACAACTCGTCCTTCTCTCACAACTAGTCCTTCTCTCACAACCCATCCTTCTCTCACAACTCGTCCTTCTCTCACAACTCGTCCTTCTCTCACAACTCATCATTCTCTCACAACTCGTCATTCTCTCACAACTCGTCCTTCTCTCACAACTCGTCCTTCTCCCACAACTCGTCCTTCTCTCACAACTCGTCCTTCCCTCACAACTCGTCCTGCTCTCACAACTCGTCCTTATCTCACAACTCGTCCTTCTCCCACAACTCGTCCTTCTCCCACAATTCGTCCTTCTCTCACAACTCGTCCTTCTCTCACAACTCGTCCTTCTCCCACAACTCGTCCTTCTCTCACAACTCGTCATTCTCTCACAACTCGTCCTTCTCTCACAACTCGTCCTTCTCCCACAACTCGTCCTTCTCTCACAACTCGTCCTTCTCTCACAACTCGTCCTTCTCTCACAACTCGTCCTTCTCTCACAACTCGTCCTTCCCTCACAACTCGTCCTTCTCTCACAACTCGTCCTTCTCTCACAACTCGTCCTTCTCCCACAACTCGTCCTTCTCCCACAACTCGTCCTTCTCTCACAACTCGTCCTTCTCTCACAACTCGTCCTTCTCTCACAACCCATCCTTCTCTCACAACTCGTCCTTCTCCCACAACTCGTCCTTCTCTCACAACTCGTCCTTCTCTCACAACTCATCATTCTCTCACAACTCGTCCTTCTCTCACAACTCGTCCTTCTCCCACAACTCGTCCTTCTCTCACAACTCGTCCTTCCCTCACAACTCGTCCTTCTCTCACAACTCGTCCTTCTCTCACAACTCGTCCTTCTCCCACAACTCGTCCTTCTCCCACAATTCGTCCTTCTCTCACAACTCGTCCTTCTCTCACAACTCGTCCTTCTCCCACAACTCGTCCTTCTCTCACAACTCGTCCTTCTCTCACTAATAGAAGATTGAGAGGAGGTTAATAGAAGACGGAGAGGAGGTTAATAGAAGACCGAGAGGAGGTTAATAAAAGATTGAGAGGAGGTTAATAGAAGACGGAGAGGAGGTTAATAGAAGATTGAGAGGAGGTTAATAGAAGACGGAGAGGAGGTTAATAGAAGATTGAGAGGAGGTTAATAGAAGACGGAGAGGAGGTTAATAGAAGATTGAGAAGAGGTTAATAGAAGACAGAGAGGAGGTTAATAGAAGACAGCGAGGAGGTTAATAGAAGATTGAGAGGAGGTTAATAGAAGACGGAGAGGAGGTTAATAGAAGACGGAGAGGAGGTTAATAGTAAACTGAGAGGAAGTTAATAGAAGACGGAGAGGAGGTTAATAGAAGACCGAGAGGAGGTTAATAGAAGACGGAGAGGAGGTTAATAGAAGACCGAGAGGAGGTTAATAAAAGACGGAGAGGAGGTTAATAGAAGACGGAGAGGAGGTTAATAGAAGACCGAGAGGAGGTAAATAGAAGACGGAGAGGAGGTTAATAGAAGACGGAGAGGAGGTTAATAGAAGACGGAGAGGAGGTTAAAAGAAGACCGAGAGGAGGTAAATAGAAGACGGAGAGGAGGTTAATAGAAGACGGAGAGGAGGTTAATAGAAGACCGAGAGGAGGTAAATAGAAGACGGAGAGGAGGTTAATAGAAGACCGAGAGGAGGTAAATAGAAGACGGAGAGGAGGTTAATAGAAGACGGAGAGGAGGTTAATAGAAGACTGAGAGGAGGTTAATAGAAGACCGAGAGGAGGTAAATAGAAGACGGAGAGGAGGTTAATAGAAGACGGAGAGGAGGTTAATAGAAGACTGAGAGGAGGTTAATAGAAGACTGAGAGGAGGTTAATAGAAGACGGAGAGGAGGTTAATAGAAGACGGAGAGGAGGTTAATAGAAGACGGAGAGGAGGTTAATAGAAGACAGAGAGGAGGTTAATAGAAGACGGAGAGGAGGTTAATAGAAGACCGAGAGGAGGTAAATAGAAGACGGAGAGGAGGTTAATAGAAGTCCGAGAGGAGGTTAATAGAAGTCCGAGAGGAGGTTAATAGAAGTCCGAGAGGAAGTTAATAGAAGACGGAGAGGAGGTTAATAGAAGACCGAGTGGAGGTAAATAGAAGACGGAGAGGAGGTTAATAGAAGACGGAGAGGAGGTTAATAGAAGACTGAGAGGAGGTTAATAGAAGACTGAGAGGAGGTTAATAGAAGACGGAGAGGAGGTTAATAGAAGACGGAGAGGAGGTTAATAGAAGACTGAGAGGAGGTTAATAGAAGACGGAGAGGAGGTTAATAGAAGACGGAGAGGAGGTTAATAGAAGACGGAGAGGAGGTTAATAGAAGACGGAGAGGAGGTTAATAGAAGACGGAGAGGAGGTTAATAGAAGACGGAGAGGAGGTGAATAGAAGACGGAGAGGAGGTTGATAGAACACCGAGAGGAGGTTAATAGAAGACCGAGAGGAGGTTAATAGAAAAAGGAGAGGAGGTTAATAGAAGACGGAGAGGAGGTTAATAGAAGACGGAGAGGAGGTTAATAGAAGACGGAGAGGAGGTTAATAGAAGACAGAGAGGAGGTTAATAGAAGACCGAGAGGAGGTTAATAGAAGACGGAGAGGAGGTTAATAGAAGACCGCGAGGAGGTTAATAGAAGACGGAGAGGAGGTTAATAGAAGACGGAGAGGAGGTTAATAGAAGACCGCGAGGAGGTTTATAGAAGACGGAGAGGAGGTTAGTAGAAGATTGAGAGGAGGTTAATAGTAGACCGAGAAGAGGTTAATAGAAGACCGAGAGGAGGTTAATAGAAGACCGAGAGGAGGTTAATAGAAGACCGAGAGGAGGTTAATAGAAGACGGAGAGGAGGTTAATAGAAGACGGAGAGGAGGTTAATAGAAGACGGAGAGGAGGTTAGTAGAAGACCGAGAGGAGGTTAATAGAAGACGGAGAGGAGGTTAATAGAAGACGGAGAGGAGGTTAATAGAAGACCGAGAGGAGGTTAATAGAAGACGGAGAGGAGGTTAATAGAAGACCGAGAGGAGGTTAATAGAAGACCGAGAGGAGGTTAATAGAAGACAGAGAGGAGGTTAATAGAAGACGGAGAGGAGATTAATAGAAGACGGAGAGGAGGTTAATAGAAGACCGCGAGGAGGTTAATAGAAGACCGAGAGGAGGTTAATAGAAGACCGAGAGGAGGTTAATAGAAGACCGAGAGGAGGTTAATAGAAGACGGAGAGGAGGTTAATAGAAGACCGAGAGGAGGTTAATAGAAGACGGAGAGGAGGTTAATAGAAGACGGAGAGGAGGTTAATAGAAGACGGAGAGGAGGTTAATAGAAGACTGAGAGGAGGTTAATAGAAGACGGAGAGGAGGTTAGTAGAAGACGGAGAGGAGGTTAATAGAAGACAGAGAGGAGGTTAATAGAAGACCGAGAGGAGGTTAATAGAAGACGGAGAGGAGGTTAATAGAAGACGGAGAGGAGGTTAATAGAAGACGGAGAGGAGGTGAATAGAAGACCGAGAGGAGGTTAATAGAAGACCGAGAGGAGGTTAATAGAAGACGGAGAGGAGGTTAATAGAAGACCGAGAGGAGGTTAATAGAAGACGGAGAGGAGGTTAATAGAAGACCGCGAGGAGGTTAATAGAAGACGGAGAGGAGGTTAATAGAAGACGGAGAGGAGGTTAATAGAAGACGGAGAGGAGGTTAATAGAAGACAGAGAGGAGGTTAATAGAAGACCGAGAGGAGGTTAATAGAAGACGGAGAGGAGGTTAATAGAAGACCGCGAGGAGGTTAATAGAAGACGGAGAGGAGGTTAATAGAAGACGGAGAGGAGGTTAATAGAAGACCGCGAGGAGGTTTATAGAAGACGGAGAGGAGGTTAGTAGAAGATTGAGAGGAGGTTAATAGTAGACCGAGAGGAGGTTAATAGAAGACCGAGAGGAGGTTAATAGAAGACCGAGAGGAGGTTAATAAAGACCGAGAGGAGGTTAATAGAAGACGGAGAGGAGGTTAATAGAAGACGGAGAGGAGGTTAATAGAAGACCGAGAGGAGGTTAATAGAAGACGGAGAGGAGGTTAATAGAAGACCGAGAGGAGGTTAATAGAAGACCGAGAGGAGGTTAATAGAAGACGGAGAGGAGGTTAATAGAAGACCGAGAGGAGGTTAATAGAAGACGGAGAGGAGGTTAATAGAAGACGGAGAGGAGGTTAGTAGAAGACCGAGAGGAGGTTAATAGAAGACGGAGAGGAGGTTAATAGAAGACGGAGAGGAGGTTAATAGAAGACCGAGAGGAGGTTAATAGAAGACCGAGAGGAGGTTAATAGAAGACCGAGAGGAGGTTAATAGAAGACCGAGAGGAGGTTAATAGAAGACAGAGAGGAGGTTAATAGAAGACGGAGAGGAGATTAATAGAAGACGGAGAGGAGGTTAATAGAAGACCGCGAGGAGGTTAATAGAAGACCGAGAGGAGGTTAATAGAAGACCGAGAGGAGGTTAATAGAAGACCGAGAGGAGGTTAATAGAAGACGGAGAGGAGGTTAATAGAAGACCGAGAGGAGGTTAATAGAAGACGGAGAGGAGGTTAATAGAAGACGGAGAGGAGGTTAATAGAAGACGGAGAGGAGGTTAATAGAAGACTGAGAGGAGGTTAATAGAAGACGGAGAGGAGGTTAGTAGAAGACGGAGAGGAGGTTAATAGAAGACCGAGAGAAGGTTAATAGAAGACAGAGAGGAGGTTAATAGAAGACCGAGAGGAGGTTAATAGAAGACGGAGAGGAGGTTAATAGAAGACGGAGAGGAGGTTAATAGAAGACGGAGAGGAGGTGAATAGAAGACCGAGAGGAGGTTAATAGAAGACCGAGAGGAGGTTAATAGAAGACGGAGAGGAGGTTAATAGAAGACCGAGAGGAGGTTAATAGAAGACGGAGAGGAGGTTAATAGAAGACCGCGAGGAGGTTAATAGAAGACGGAGAGGAGGTTAATAGAAGACGGAGAGGAGGTTAATAGAAGACGGAGAGGAGGTTAATAGAAGACAGAGAGGAGGTTAATAGAAGACCGAGAGGAGGTTAATAGAAGACGGAGAGGAGGTTAATAGAAGACCGCGAGGAGGTTAATAGAAGACGGAGAGGAGGTTAATAGAAGACGGAGAGGAGGTTAATAGAAGACCGCGAGGAGGTTTATAGAAGACGGAGAGGAGGTTAGTAGAAGATTGAGAGGAGGTTAATAGTAGACCGAGAGGAGGTTAATAGAAGACCGAGAGGAGGTTAATAGAAGACCGAGAGGAGGTTAATAAAGACCGAGAGGAGGTTAATAGAAGACGGAGAGGAGGTTAATAGAAGACGGAGAGGAGGTTAATAGAAGACCGAGAGGAGGTTAATAGAAGACGGAGAGGAGGTTAATAGAAGACCGAGAGGAGGTTAATAGAAGACCGAGAGGAGGTTAATAGAAGACGGAGAGGGGGTTAATAGAAGACCGAGAGGAGGTTAATAGAAGACGGAGAGGAGGTTAATAGAAGACCGCGAGGAGGTTAATAGAAGACCGAGAGGAGGTTAATAGAAGACGGAGAGGAGGTTAATAGAAGACGGAGAGGATGTTAATAGAAGACAGAGAGGAGGTTAATAGAAGACCGAGAGGAGGTTAATAGAAGACGGAGAGGAGGTTAATAGAAGACCGCGAGGAGGTTAATAGAAGACGGAGAGGAGGTTAATAGAAGACGGAGAGGAGGTTAATAGAAGACCGCGAGGAGGTTAATAGAAGACGGAGAGGAGGTTAGTAGAAGATTGAGAGGAGGTTAATAGAAGACCGAGAGGAGGTTAATAGAAGACCGAGAGGAGGTTAATAGAAGACCGAGAGGAGGTTAATAGAAGACCGAGAGGAGGTTAATAGAAGACGGAGAGGAGGTTAATAGAAGACGGAGAGGAGGTTAATAGAAGACCGCGAGGAGGTTAATAGAAGACCGAGAGGAGGTTAATAGAAGACCGAGAGGAGGTTAATAGAAGACCGAGAGGAGGTTAATAGAAGACCGAGAGGAGGTTAATAGAAGACGAAGAGGAGGTTAATAGAAGACGGAGAGGAGGTTAATAGAAGACCGAGAGGAGGTTAATAGAAGACCGAGAGGAGGTTAATAGAAAACCGAGAGGAGGTTAATAGAAGACCGAGAGGAGGTTAATAGAAGACAGAGAGGAGGTTAATAGAAGACAGAGAGGAGGTTAGGATGTCCAGTGGTGACAAGTGGACATTTCAGACACAATAACCTACTGTACACGTGGGTCTCATTCAGAATTTGTTATTGTACCATAAGTAATCTTAATACTGTTTCAAGAGAGTTTGAGTGGTTTGTTAAGCCAGCGTTACCTAACATGTAATCTGCTGATCACACGCGAGGTGTGTTGTTGACGGAGAGGTGTGCCGTTATCTAGCCCCGGGTAGGTTCTAGCTGTAATCGATGTATTTAAGGTAGCAGATAATGTGTTAGGTTGTATGTCTGTGTACACTACAACTCGGCATTACTGGACAACATGTATTGTAGGGAAAACACGACCTTGGTGTTTCTGATTCTGCCTCTCGGCTGTTGGTGAAGGCGAGTTACGTATTATAAAGTGCTGATTTTTACTGCAAGCTTTTTAATACACTTGTTTGTCACCTTTAGGTGTTACTGTCGCGAGCTCTGTGTGTTAATAGCCTCGTTACTACTTACTGCTGTCTATCGACGCCATTCAGGGAATTAAGCGATCAGACAAGGTGGTTCGCTATAACAAAGCTCGGATATGTCATTTCCGTTTGTTGAACATTTTTTAAAGGAATGTGTAAAACAAATCAGAGAATATCAAACCGCCAACAAAGCCTATTATCCGAACTCAAAATCGATTAAACTAGTGGCAGATACGAATAAAAGAAAGATTTACATGGAGACCCTTGTAGCAATTGAATAAGACCAGGTTTTCCAGAAGAGTAAGCGTCTTCTGCTTCATATCCGACACTCGTTATGTGTATTTAAGTTCTTAGAATATTAGAAAACCGACAAGATTGTTTTATTTAGCAACAACAGATTAACTTTGCAGTTTATTGAAACTCCAGATCGAATAGGACAGTAAATTAGTTTTCTACAACATTTCAAAAGTTTTTTGTTGTTGCAAAATTATCTCTCCTTAGAAAAGGAACTCTTCACGTGGAATTATTAGTTTTTAGACCTCGATTTTACGGGAAATCCTGCAACACTACAAAACCAATAATCAGATAATCTATTTTGTAGTGGTAGTTCGTTGCAACATAACGGAATTAATCTGTATCGACGGTGTTCGTGTCGATTTCTATAAAAAGTAATCGGGATCCAGTCAACCTCTAGTCTATTACAAAAAAAAATATGACGTTATTGAAAGTTCGAAGTTTTGGTCCAATAAAAACTCGGATAAATATGCACAAACACCTCTTACATGTATAAATGCATGCGTCTTGTCATACGTCATATGCCTCGCACGTGTAATAGGACAAGGAAAAGTGATAAAGATAGTACCGTCGCTGGGGCTCGAACCTGCGACCCTTGGCTCTCCAGCCCGATGCTCTACCGACTGAGCCAAAGGGAAATTCCCTACCGCTCACGCTTGTAAGGAAACCTAATCAGAGCCCAGTGAAAATAAAGTTCTGGATTTAAATTAACCATCCTACTTTTTTGTATCAACAATTTATTCCACTGCACGTGTTAAACGATATGTAAGATCGACGGCCTACTACACGCCATTCCAGGGGTCGCGTTTATCTCCTTGTTATATTGGATTTGTTACGTTTGATGGTACCTTCCTGTTCGGGAAAAAAATCAGGCCAAATTTTCTGTTTTGATTTATTTTAATTGATACGGTTAATAAAGCTGCGAACCAATATATATCATTAATACTGATAAAAATCGAGTATATCGGACATATCTGTGACGTCACCGATTAACAAAGTGTGCGTCTGTGTTGCACCTTACGATAAGGACGTAAGCTTTGTGATCACAGGTTTAACTGACTCTGCCCGACACCCACATACCTACTGTCGTGGTATAGAGGTACAATACCGTCCTCTAGCCTTACTTCGGACGACAATAATTCGAACCTGGCCACATTTCAAACCGCGTCCTGCTGGTCCATGTGTACGACTTCGAAAGACTGGCCCCCATGTTAACCTAGTCACAAAACTTGGGCTGCTAGTCTCAACCTCCGGTATCCGTACATACCCTAGTCAGAAACCTTTGGCTGCTAGTCTCAACCTCCGGTAACCGTAATACCCTAGTCACAAACCTTTGGCTGCTAGTCTAAACCTACGGTAACCGTACATACCCTAGTCACAAACCTTGGGCTGCTAGTCTAAACCTCCGGTATTCGTACGTACCCTAGTCACAAACCTTGGGCTGCTAGTCTTAACCTCAGACATTCGTATATGCCCTAGTCACAAACCTTGGGCTGCTTTCTAAACCTCGGGCATTCGTACGTACCCTAGTCACAAACCTTGGGCTGCTAGTCTAAACCTCAGACATTCGCACATACCCTAGTCACAAACCTTGGGCTGCTAGTCTAACCCTCGGGCATTCGTACGTACCCTAGTCACAAACCTTGGGCTGCTAGTCTTAACCTCAGACATTCGTACATGCCCTAGTCACAAACCTTGGGCTGCTAGTCTAAACCTCCGGTATCCGTACATACCCTAGTCACAAACCTTGGGCTGCTAGTCTAAACCTCCGGTATTCGTACGTACCCTAGTCACAAACCTTGGGCTGCTAGTCTTAACCTCAGACATTCGTACATGCCCTAGTCACAAACCTTGGGCTGCTAGTCTAAACCTCCGGTATCCGTACATACCCTAGTCACAAACCTAGGGCTGCTAGTCTAAACCTCGGGCATTCGTACAAACCCTAGTAACAAACCTTGGGCTGCTAGTCTAAACCTCAGACATTCGTACAAACTCTAGTAACAAACCTTGGGCTGCTAGTCTAAACCTCGGGCATTCGTACAAACCCTAGTCACAAACCTTGGACTGCTAGTCTAAACCTCGGGCATTCGTACAAACCCTAGTCACAAACCTTGGGATGCTAGTCTAAACCTCCGGTATTCGTACATACCCTAGTCACAAACCTTGGGCTGCTAGTCTAAACCTCAGACATTCGTACATATCCTTGTCACAAACCTTGGGCTGCTAGTCTAAACCTCGGGCATTCGTACAAACCCTAGTCACAAACCTTGGGCTGCTAGTCTTAACCTCCAGTATTCGTACATACCCTAGTCACAAACCTTGGGCTGCTAGTCTAAACCTCGGGCATTCGTACATACCCTAGTCACAAACCTAGGGCTGCTAGTCTAAACCTCGGGCATTCGTACGTACCCTAGTCACAAACCTTGGGCTGCTAGTCTAAACCTCGGGCATTCGTACATACCCTAGTCACAAACTTTGGGCTGCTAGTCTAAACCTCGGGCATTCGTACATACCCTAGTCACAAACTTTGGGCTGCTAGTCTAAACCTCCAGTATTCGTACATCTGGATTGGCACCCAATAAGGACACGTACAGAAATTGTCAAAACACCAAAATTGTCACTTGAATCAATATAGTTGACACCTGTATAGACGTTGATAGCGGGATTGCTATATTTATAACGGGTGGACACACAATCTGATTAACGCCAACAAAAGTAGACATCAACTACCCAGGCCCATATGTGAACAGAAATTATTTAATTCTCGGTATCGAATATCCGATCCGTTCAATGTGTAAGTTAGATACAAAGCGGGAGTAGTGAGCCGTTAGACCCATACTGTACGACGGCCTGTTAACACCAGTTTGTTTGGTCAGGAACGTTCTATTAAAATGATTAGCGCTGGTCAGGCGCTGGTCAATCACAGCGTTTATATAACACGATCTAAATAAACGTCTACTTAATGGATAATTAATGTAAACCTAACAACACTTTGCTGACCTCGACAGCTCGTGCGGACCCTGTGATTGGCATTTTCACTTAATTAACCGAGAAGTGGGGGCCATGCTTATCTCAGCTTAAACACCTCCTTATCACAACTTTAAGGAAATCAGAAGCAATTTTATCGAGTGTCACATGGAATTAATTTGGTGTCTACCGAACAGGTTTGACAATTTGCCGACATGTCATGCTAGGCATCTGAGCAAGTCCTACCGATCAGCTACAACAAGAGGCAAACGGAACGGTTCGGATTGGGAGGCCGACGGGGGTGTCATTCCTTCTTAAAAGTAAAGCGAATGCGTGGTAACCTTATAATATCGATTAGAGGAATCGCGGTAACCTTAACGTCACCGATTAGAGGATTCGCGGTAACCTAACGTCACCGATTAGAGGAGGCGTGGTAACTTAACGTCACCGATTAGGGGAGGCGCGGTAACCTTAACGTCACCGATTAGAGGAGGCGCGGTAACTTAACGTCACCGATTAGGAGAGGCGCGGTAACCTTAATGTCACCGATTAGAGGAGGCACTGTAACCTTAATGTCACCGATTAGAGGAGGCGCGGTAACCTTAACGTCACCGATTAGAGGAGGCGCGGTAAACATAACGTCATTGATTAGAGGATTCGCGGTAACTTAACGTTACCGATTAGAGGAGGCGCGGTAACCTTAACATCACCGATTAGAGGGGGCGCGGTAACTTAACGTTAGCGATTAGGGGAGGCGCGGTAACTTAACGTCACCGATTAGAGGAGGCGCGGTAACCTTAACGTCACCGATTAGAGGATTCGCGGTAACTTAACGTCATTGATTAGAGTAATCGCGGTAACTTATCGTTACCGATTAGAGGAGGCGCGCTAACCTTAACATCACCGATAAGAGGAGGCGCGGTAACCTTAACATCACCGATTAGAGGAGGCGCGGTAACCTTAATGTCACCGATTAGAGGAGGCACTGTAACATTGACGTCACCGATTAGAGGAGGCGCGGTAACCTTAATGTCACCGTTTAGAGGAGGCGCGGTAACCTTAACGTCACCGATTAGAGGAGGCACAGTAACCTTAACGTCACCGATTAGAGGAGGCGCGGTAACCTTAATGTCACCGATTAGAGGAGGCGCGGTAACCTTAATGTCACCGATTAGAGGAGGCACGGTAACCTTAACGTCACCGATTAGAGGAGGCGCGGTAACCTTAACGTCACCGATTAGAGGAGGCGCGGTAACCTTAACGTCACCGATTAGAGGAGGTGCGGTAACCTTAATGTCACCGATTAGAGGAGGCGCGGTAACCTTAATGTCACCGTTTAGAGGAGGCGCGGTAACTTTAACGTCACCGATTATAGGAGGCGCGGTAACCTTAATATCATCGATTAGAGGAGACGCGGTAACCTTAACGTCACCGATTAGAGGAGGCGCGGTCACCTTAACGTCACTGATTAGAGGAGGCACAGTAACCTTAATATCATCGATTAGAGGAGGCGCGGTAACTTTAACGTCACCGATTATAGGAGGCGCGGTAACCTTAATATCATCGATTAGAGGAGGCGCGGTAACTTTAACGTCACCGATTATAGGAGGCGCGGTAACCTTAATATCATCGATTAGAGGAGGCGCGGTAACTTTAACGTCACCGATTAGAGGAGGTGCGGTAACCTTAATGTCATCGATTAGAGGAGGCGCGGTAACTTAACGTCATCGATTAGAGGAGGCGCGGTAACCTTAATGTCACCGATTAGAGGAGGCGCGGTAACCTTAATGTCACCGATTATAGGAGGCGCGGTAACCTTAATATCATCGATTAGAGGAGGCGCGGTAACCTTAATTTCATCGATTAGATAAGGCGCGGTAACCTTAACGTCACTGATTAGAGGAGGCGCGGTAACCTTAATATCATCGATTAGAGGAGGCGCGGTAACCTTAACGTCACTGATTAGAGGAGGCGCGGTAACCTTAATGTCACCGATTATAGGAGGCGCGGTAACCTTAATATCATCGATTAGAGGAGGCGCGGTAACCTTAACGTCACTGATTAGAGGAGGCGCGGTAACCTTAACGTCACTGATTAGAGGAGGCGCGGTAACTTTAACGTCACCGATTAGAGGAGGCGCGGTAACCTTAATGTCACCGATTAGAGGATTCGCGGTAACCTTAACGTCACCGATTAGAGGATTCGCGGTAGCCTTAATGTCACCGATTAGAGGATTCGCGGTAACCTTAACGTCACCGATTAGAGGAGGGGCGGTAACCTTAATGTCACCGATTAGAGGAATCGTGGTAACCTTAACGTCACCGATTAGAGGAGGCGCGGTAACCTTAACGTCACCGATTAGAGGGGGCGCGGTAACCTTAACATCACCGATTAGAGGGGGCGCGGTAACTTAACATCACCGATTAGAGGAGGCACGGTAACCTTAACGTCACCGATTAGAGGAGGCGCGGTAACCTTAATGTCACCGATTAGAGGAGGCGCGGTAACCTTAACGTCACCGATTAGAGGAGGCGCGGTAACTTAACGTCACCGATTAGAGGAGGTTCAGTAACATTGACGTCACCGATTAGAGGAGGCGCGGTAACCTTAATGTCATCGATTAGAGGAGGCGCGGTAACTTAACGTCACCGATTAGAGGAGGTTCAGTAACATTGACGTCACCGATTAGAGGAGGCGCGGTAACTTAACGTCACCGATTAGAGGAGGCACGGTAACTTAACATCACCGATTAGAGGGGTCGCGGTAACTTAACATCACCGATTAGAGGAGGCACGGTAACCTTAATGTCACCGATTAGAGGAGGTGCGGTAACCTTAACGTCACCGATTAGAGGAGGCACAGTAACATTGACGTCACCGATTAGAGGAGGTGCGGTAACCTTAACGTCACCGATTAGAGGAGGTGCGGTAACCTTAATGTCACCGATTAGAGGAGGCACAGTAACATTGACGTCACCAATTAGAAGAGGTGCGGTAACCTTAATGTCACCGATTAGAGGAGGTGCGGTAACCTTAACGTCACCGATTAGAGGAGGCACTGTAACCTTAACGTCACCGATTAGAGGAGGCGCTGTAACCTTAACGTCACCGATTAGAGGGGGCGCAGTAACCTAAACATCACCGATTAGAGGGGGCACGGTAACTTAACATCACCGATTAGAGGAGGCACGGTAACCTTAATGTCACCGATTAGAGGAGGCGCGGTAACCTTAATGTCACCGATTAGAGGAGGCACAGTAACATTGACGTCACCGATTAGAGGAGGCACAGCAACATTGACGTCACCGATTAGAGGGGGCGCGGTAGCCTTGATGTCACTGATTAGAGGAGGCACAGTAACATTGACGTCACCGATTAGAGGAGGCGCGGTAACCTTAATGTCACCGATTAGAGGAAGCACAGTAACCTTAACGTCACCGATTAGAGGAGGCGCGGTAACCTTAACGTCACCGATTAGAGGAGGCGCGGTCACCTTAACGTCACTGATTAGAGGAGGCACAGTAACCTTAATGTCACCGATTAGAGGAAGCACAGTAACCTTAACGACACCGATTAGAGGATGCGCGGTAACCTTAACGTCACCGATTAGAGGAGGCGCGGTAACCTTAACGTCACCGTTTAGAGGAGGCGCGGTAACCTTAATGTCACCGATTAGAGGAGGCGCGGTAACCTTAATGTCACCGATTAGAGGAGGCACTGTAACATTGACGTCACCGATTAGAGGAGGCGCGGTAACCTTAATGTCACCGATTAGAGGATTCGCGGTTACCTTAATGTCACCGATTAGAGGAAGCACAGTAACCTTAACGTCACCGATTAGAGGAGGCGCGGTTACCTTAATGTCACCGATTAGAGGATTCGCGGTTACCTTAACGTCACCGATTAGAGGAGGCGCGGTAACCTTAACGTCACCGATTAGAGGAATCGCGGTAACTTATCGTCACCGATTAGAGGATTCGCGGTAACTTACATGTAACGTCATTGATTAGAGGAGTCGCGGTAACCTTAATGTCACCGATTAGAGGATTCGCGGTAACCTTAACGTCACCGATTAGAGGGGGTGCGGTAACCTTAACGTCACCGATTAGAGGATTCGCGGTAGCCTTAATGTCACCGATTAGAGGAATCGTGGTAACCTTAACGTCACCGATTAGAGGGGGCGCGGTAACCTTTACGTCATCGATTAGAGGATTCGCGGTAGCCTTAATGTCACCGATTAGAGGATTCGCGGTTACCT
Source organism: Mimachlamys varia (assembly GCA_947623455.1). Taxonomy (NCBI): domain Eukaryota; kingdom Metazoa; phylum Mollusca; class Bivalvia; order Pectinida; family Pectinidae; genus Mimachlamys; species Mimachlamys varia. The sequence goes on along the minus strand of OX392528.1, from coordinate 978,612 downwards.
TAACGTCACCGATTAGAGGGGGCGCGGTAACCTTAACGTCACCGATTAGAGGAGGCACAGTAACATTGACGTCACCGATTAGAGGGGGCGCGGTAGCTTTTATGTCACTGATAAGAGGAGGCACAGTAACATTGACGTCACCGATAAGAGGAGGCGCGGTAACCTTAATGTCACCGATTAGAGGAAGCACAGTAACCTTAACGTCACCGATTAGAGGATGCGCGGTAACCTTAACGTCACCGATTAGAGGAGGCGCAGTTACCTTAATGTCACCGATTAGAGGAGGCGCGGTAACCTTAATGTCACCGATTAGAGGAGGCGCGGTAACCTTAATGTCACCGTTTAGAGGAGGCGCGGTAACCTTAATGTCACCGATTAGAGGAGGCGCGGTAACTTTAACGTCACCGATTTGAGGAGGCGCGGTAACTTTAATGTCACCGATTAGAGGAGGCGCGGTAACTTTAACGTCACCGATTAGAGGAGGCGCGGTAACCTTAATGTCACCGTTTAGAGGAGGCGCGGTAACCTTAATGTCACCGATTAGAGGAGGCGCGGTAACCTTAATGTCACCGTTTAGAGGAGGCGCGGTAACCTTAATGTCACCGATTAGAGGAGGCGCGGTAACTTTAACGTCACCGATTAGAGGAGGCGCGGTAACTTTAATGTCACCGATTAGAGGAGGCGCGGTAACCTTTGTGTCACCGATTAGGGGAGGCGCGGTAACCTTAATGTCACCGATTAGAGGAGGCGCGGTAACCTTAATGTCACCGTTTAGAGGAGGCGCGGTAACCTTAATGTCACCGATTAGAGGAGGCGCGGTAACCTTAATGTCACCGATTAGAGGAGGCGCGGTAACCTTAATGTCACCGTTTAGAGGAGGCGCGGTAACCTTAATGTCACCGATTAGAGGAGGCGCGGTAACTTTAACGTCACCGATTAGAGGAGGCGCGGTTACTTTAATGTCACCGATTAGAGGGGGCACAGTAACATTGACGTCACCGATTAGAGGAGGCGCGGTAACTTTTATGTCACCGATTATAGGAGGCGCGGTAACTTTAACGTCACCGATTAGAGGAGGCGCGCTAACCTTAACGTCACCGATTAGAGGAGGCGCGGTAACCTTAATGTCACCGATTAGAGGAGGCGCGGTAACCTTAATGTCACCGATTAGAGGAGGCGCGGTAACCTTAATGTCACCGTTTAGAGGAGGCGCGGTAACCTTAATGTCACCGATTAGAGGAGGCGCGGTAACCTTAATGTCACCGATTAGAGGAGGCGCGGTAACCTTAATGTCACCGTTTAGAGGAGGCGCGGTAACCTTAATGTCACCGATTAGAGGAGGCGCGGTAACTTTAACGTCACCGATTAGAGGAGGCGCGGTTACTTTAATGTCACCGATTAGAGGAGGCACAGTAACATTGACGTCACCGATTAGAGGAGGCGCGGTAACTTTTATGTCACCGATTATAGGAGGCGCGGTAACTTTAATGTCACCGATTAGAGGAGGCGCGCTAACCTTAACGTCACCGATTAGAGGAGGCGCGGTAACCTTAATGTCACCGATTAGAGGAGGCGCGGTAACCTTAACGTCATTGATTAGAGGAGGCGCGGTAACCTTAATGTCACCGATTAGAGGAGGCGCGGTAACTTTAACGTCACCGATTAGAGGAGGCGCGGTAACCTTAATGTCACCGTTTAGAGGAGGCGCGGTAACCTTAATGTCACCGATTAGAGGAGGCGCGGTAACTTTAACGTCACCGATTAGAGGAGGCGCGGTTACCTTAATGTCACCGATTAGAGGAGGCACAGTAACATTGACGTCACCGATTAGAGGAGGCGCGGTAACTTTTATGTCACCGATTATAGGAGGCGCGGTAACTTTAATGTCACCGATTAGAGGAGGCGCGCTAACCTTAACGTCACCGATTAGAGGAGGCGCGGTAACCTTAACGTCACCGATTAGAGGGGGCGCGGTAACCTTAACGTCACCGATTAGAGGATTCGCGGTAGCCTTAATGTCACCGATTAGAGGATTTGCGGTAACCTTAACGTCACCGATTAGAGGGGGCGCGGTAACCTTAACGTCACCGATTAGAGGATTCGCGGTAGCCTTAATGTCACCGATTAGAGGATTCGCGGTTACCTTAACGTCACCGATTAGAAGGGGGCGCGTTAACCTTAACGTCACCGATAAGAGGATTTGCGGTAACCTTAACGTCACCGATTAGAGGATTCGCGGTAACCTTAACGTCACCGATTAGAGGAGGCGCGGTAACCATAACGTCATTGATTAGAGGAGGCGCGGTAACCATAACGTCATTGATTAGAGGAGGCGCGGTAACCTTAATGTCACCGATTAGAGGAGTCGCTCGACCCAATGGGCCCTTGGGCTGATATTGGGATTTCGGGTTGATACAAGTCCTGATATGGAAATGGCCATGTAATATTCTCTATGTATTTTATGGAAATCCTGACGATCTGAATTGCAAACCTAGCCATATTGGCAAAGATTAATGTTGTGTTGGCAGCGGGAGGTTGGGCGACCTTGGTCGGCCAAGAAAGTGCCCGAGAACCATCGAGTCTATGGCTGGGATAGGTATCGTCAGAATGGGAAAAAACCATCGACTCTATGGCTGGGATAGGTATCGTTAGAATGGGAAAAAACCATCGACTCTATGGCTGGGATAGGTATCGTCAGAATGGAAAAAAAAACATCGTCTCTATGGCTGGGATAGGTATCGTCAGAATGGGAAAAAAAACCATCGACTCTATGGCTGGGATAGGTATCGTCAGAATGGGAAAAACCATCGACTCTATGGCTGGGATAGGTATCGTCAGAATAGGAAAAACCATTGACTCTATGGCTGGGATAGGTATCGTCAGAATGGGAAAAACCAAAAAGGAAATCAGGATAGGTTACAAATGGTACAGGAACCTGATTTAGTACGATATGACCGCCTTTAGCAGCGTTCTAGGATGAGCTTGTATTACATATCCGTTACACAACCGTTCGCATCGAGGGGACATCTATAACATACTATCGGTGTGGCTCAACTTACCCCGGCATCGAACGGACAACTATAACATACCATCGGTGTGGCTCAACTTACCCCGGCATCGAACAGACATCTATAACATACCATCGGTGTGGCTCAACTTACCCCGGCATCGAACGGACAACTATAACATACCATCGGTGTGGCTCAACTTACCCCGGCATCGAACGGACATCTATAACATACCATCGGTGTGGCTCAACTTACCCCGGCATCGAACGGACATCTATAACATACCATCGGTGTGACTCAACTTACCCCGGCATCGAACGGACAACTATAACATACCATCGGTGTGGCTCAACTTACCCCGGCATCGAACGGACATCTATAACATACCATTGGTGTGGCTCAACTTACCCCGGCATCGAGGGGACAACTATAACATACCATCGGTGTGGCTCAACTTACCCCGGCATCGAACGGACAACTATAACATACCATCGGTGTGGCTCAACTTACCCCGGCATCGAACGGACATCTATAACATACCATTGGTGTGACTCAACTTACCCCGGCATCGAACGGACAACTATAACATACCATCGGCGTGGCTCAACTTACCCCGGCATCGAACGGACATCTATAACATACCATCGGTGTGGCTCAACTTACCCCGGCATCGAACGGACATCTATAACATACCATCGGTGTGACTCAACTTACCCCGGCTTTGAACGGACAACTATAACATACCATCGGTGTGACTCAACTTACCCCGGCATCGAACAGACAACTATAACATACCATCGGTGTGACTCAACTTACCCCGGCATCGAACAGACAACTATAACATACCCTCGGTGTGGCTCAACTTACCCCGGCATCGAACGGACATCTATAACATACCATCGGTGTGGCTCAACTTACCCCGGCATCGAACGGACATCTATAACATATCCTCGGTGTGGCTCAACTTACCCCGGCATCGAACGGACAACTATAACATACCATCAGTGTGGCTCAACTTACCCCGGCATCGAACGGACATCTATAACATACCATCGGTGTGGCTCAACTTACCCCGGCATCGAACAGACAACTATAACATACCATCGGTGTGGCTCAACTTACCCCGGCATCGAACGGACATCTATAACATACCATCGGTGTGGCTCAACTTACTCCGGCATCGAACGGACATCTATTACATACGATCAGTGTTGTTTTAATCAAGTGTTCAATCTATAGTCTTTGAATGAACTGCATCATGATGAGTTTGAGATTATTTTAGAAAAAGGGATAGAACTAACTATGCTGATTTCCCCAAAATACTGAAATACGTTAACAGTACATCCACATTAGGATTTATTTAATCACGACAATAAGTCAGTGTCGCCTACCCTGTAACTTCCGTTAATGTACAGCGAACTTTGGTGAACTCGGACAGCATCTCATAAAGCAGAGGACAAACCGCGAAACAGCGTTACTACTTATATATAATACGACTCTAACTAATGTCGACAGTCCATGTTGTTTGCTAAGTAATGGCTGACTAAATTATAAATCAGGAAAGGACAAAGACCGCATCTGTTAAACGACAGAATCTCCACAAAGTAGTATACATTCCCAGTGAAAACTTGTTGTGTATACTTGGTGAGGTAACAAGACGTCTTAATATACTTGACGAGGACAGAGGGTTGTTGGCGTGGAGAGAGGGTTGTTGACGAGGAGAGAGGGTTGTTGACGTGGAGAGAGGGTTGTTGACAAGGAGGGAGGGTTGTTGGCGAGGAGAGAGGGTTGTTGACAAGGAGTGAGGTTTGTTGGCGAGGAGAGAGGGTTGTTGACGTGTAGAGGGTTGTTGTCGTGGAAAGAGGTTGTTGACGAGGGGAGAGGGTTGTTGTCTTTGAGAGAGGGTTTTTGACGTGGAGAGAGGGTTGTTGACATGGTGAGGGTTGTTGACAATGAGGAAGGGTTGTTGACGTGTAGAGGGTTGTTGTCGTGGAGAGAGGTTGTTGACGAGGGGAGAGGGTTGTTGTCGTGGAGAGAGGGTTTTTGACGTGGAGAGAGGGTTGTTGACATGGTGAGGGTTGTTGACATGGTGAGGGTTGTTGACGTGGTGAGGGTTGTTGACGTGTAGAGGGTTGTTGTCGTGGATAGAGGTTGTTGACGAGGGGATAAGGTTGTTGACGAGGAGTTAGGGTTGTTGTTGTGGAGAGAGGTTGTTGACGAGGAGAGAGGTTGTTGACGAGGGGAGAGGGTTGTTGTCGTGGAGAGAGGGTTTTTGACGTGGAGAGAGGGTTGTTGACATGGTGAGGGTTGTTGACGTGGAGAGAGGGTTGTTGACGAGGAGTGTTATTGTAGTAAAACTTTCTCTCAAAATAGTCGTCATAGATGTGTTGGCAGTTTAACAATCATTAACACTCCATTCACAAAATTCCTGCGCCGTTGGTAGCTCGGCACAGAATAAACAGACAGAAACTTCTGTACATAGTTCGCGTGCTGTTGTACTTTAATCCGCCTAAATGATTCCTGAATGTTCTGAGAATATGGGTGTTACGCCATTATACGTTTGTATGGAGCCCCGCCCACCAACCACGTGGTCACCCCGAACATAAACTGATCTTTGAATGTAACAAGCTTTTCTAATACCGTAAAAGGCCGGGGTGGCGCTAATTCATTTATGATCACGATTATGAATCAGGTGTGCGTTGTTGGTTAGTATTTCGGAAGGAATTTCTATCAGTAGGCTTCAATAAAAGCCTTTCAATTTTATGAAAACGGCATTACAAACTTGATTCATTGCAACTATACAAACTATAAGTGGAAATATCTCTGATTCCTACAACAGTTCAGTGTAAACCTACTCCATCGATCAAATGATTCACAAGGATCGAAAAGTTTTATTACAACTACTAACATTCATCTCTGCATCGGTATAGATGTATATACTATGTACAAGTGTTGTTTATAACTTAGTTTTTGATAAGGTGGCCATTTTATTGAGCTGCTAAAGGAAGCTGAGAGAAGTGTAAGGAAGCTGAGAGAGTTGTAAAGAAGCTGAGCGAGGTGTAAGGAAGCTGAGAGAGGTGTAAGGAAGCTGAGAGAGGTGTAAGGAAGCTGGGAGAGGTGTAAGGAAGCTGGGAGAGGTGTAAGGAAGCTGAGAGGGGTGTAAGGAAGCTGAGAGGGGTGTAAGGAAGCTGAGAGAGGTGTAAGGAAGCTGAGAGAGGTGTAAGGAAGCTGGGAGAGGTGTACGGAACCTGAGAAAGGTGTTAGGAAGCTGAGAGAGGGGTAAGGAAGCTGGGAGAGGTGTAAGGAAGCTGAGAGAGGTGTTAGGAAGCTGAGAGAGGGGTAAGGAAGCTGGGAGAGGTGTAAGGAAGCTGAGAGGGGTGTAAGGAAGCTGAGAAAGGTGTAAGGAAGCTGAGAGGGGTGTAAGGAAGCTGGGAGAGTTGTAAGGAAGCTGAGAGAATTGAAAGGAAGTTGAGAGAGTTGTAAGGAAGCTGACAGAGGTGTAAGGAAGCTGAGAGGGGTGTAAGGAAGCTGAGAGAGGTGTACGGAAGCTGAGAGGGGTGTAAGGAAGCTGAGAGAGTTGTAAGGAAGCTGAGAGAGGTGTAAGGAAGCTGAGAGGGGTGTAAGGAAGCTGGGAGAGGTGTTAGGAAGCTGAGAGAGGTGTAAGGAAGCTGAGAGGGGTGTAAGGAAGCTGAGAGAGGTGTAAGGAAGCTGAGAGGGGTGTAAGGAAGCTGAGAGAGGTGTAAGGAAGCTGGGAGAGGTGTAAGGAAGCTGAGAGAGGTGTAAGGAAGCTGAGAGAGGTGTAAGGAAGCTGAGAGGGGTGTAAGGAAGCTGAGAGAGGTGTAAGGAAGCTGAGAGGGGTGTAAGGAAGCTGAGAGAGGTGTAAGGAAGCTGAGAGAGGTGTAAGGAAGCTGAGAGGGGTGTAAGGAAGCTGGGAGAGGTGTAAGGAAGCTGAGAGGGGTGTAAGAAAGCTGAGAGGGGTGTAAGGAAGCTGGGAGAGGTGTAAGGAAGCTGAGAGAGGTGTAAGGAAGCTGGGAGAGGTGTACGGAACCTGAGAAAGGTGTAAGGAAGCTGGGAGAGGTGTAAGGAAGCTGAGAGAGGTGTTAGGAAGCTGGGAGAGTTGTAAGGAAGCTGAGAGAATTGAAAGGAAGTTGAGAGAGTTGTAAGGAAGCTGAGAGAGGTGTAAGGAAGCTGAGAGAGGTGTAAGGAAGCTGAGAGAGGTGTACGGAAGCTGAGAGGGGTGTAAGGAAGCTGAGAGAGATGTAAGGAAGCTGAGAGAGTTGTAAGGAAGCTGAGATGGGTGTACGGAAGCTGAGAGAGGTGTAAGGAAGCTGAGAGGGGTGTAAGGAAGCTGGGAGAGGTGTAAGGAAGCTGAGAGGGGTGTAAGGAAGCTGAGAGGGGTGTAAGGAAGCTGAGAGAGGTGTAAGGAAGCTGAGAGAGGTGTAAGGAAGCTGGGAGAGGTGTACGGAACCTGAGAAAGGTGTAAGGAAGCTGGGAGAGGTGTAAGGAAGCTGAGAGAGGTGTAAGGAAGCTGGGAGAGGTGTACGGAACCTGAGAAAGGTGTAAGGAAGCTGGGAGAGGTGTAAGGAAGCTGAGAGAGGTGTTAGGAAGCTGAGAGAGGGGTAAGGAAACTGAGAGAGGTGTAAGGAAGCTGAGAGGGGTGTAAGGAAGCTGAGAGGGGTGTAAGGAATCTGGGAGAGTTGTAAGGAAGCTGAGAGAATTGAAAGGAAGTTGAAAGAGTTGTAAGGAAGCTGAGAGAGGTGTAAGGAAGCTGAGAGGGGTGTAAGGAAGCTGAGAGAGGTGTAAGGAAGCTGAGAGGGGTGTAAGGAAGCTGAGAGGGGTGTAAGGAAGCTGAGAGGGGTGTAAGGAAGCTGAGAGGGGTGTAAGGAAGCTGAGAGAGGTGTAAGGAAGCTGGGAGAGGTGTAAGGAAGCTGAGAGAGGTGTAAGGAAGCTGAGAGGGGTGTAAGGAAGCTGGGAGAGGTGTAAGGAAGCTGAGAGGGGTGTAAGGAAGCTGAGAGAGGTGTAAGGAAGCTGAGAGAGGTGTAAGGAAGCTGAGAGGGGTGTAAGGAAGCTGGGAGAGGTGTAAGGAAGCTGAGAGGGGTGTAAGGAAGCTGAGAGGGGTGTAAGGAAGCTGGGAGAGGTGTACGGAACCTGAGAAAGGTGTAAGGAAGCTGGGAGAGGTGTAAGGAAGCTGAGAGAGGTGTTAGGAAGCTGAGAGAGGGGTAAGGAAACTGGGAGAGGTGTAAGGAAGCTGAGAGAGGTGTAAGGAAGCTGAGAGGGGTGTAAGGAAGCTGGGAGAGTTGTAAGGAAGCTGAGAGAATTGAAAGGAAGTTGAGAGAGTTGTAAGGAAGCTGAGAGAGGTGTAAGGAAGCTGAGAGGGGTGTAAGGAAGCTGAGAGAGGTGTAAGGAAGCTGAGAGGGGTGTAAGGAAGCTGGGAGAGGTGTAAGGAAGCTGAGAGGGGTGTAAGGAAGCTGAGAGGGGTGTAAGGAAGTTGAGAGAGGTGTAAGGAACCTGAGAGGGGTGTAAGGAAGCTGGGAGAGGTGTAAGGAAGCTGAAAGAATTGTAAGGAAGCTGAGAGAGTTGTAAGGAAGCTGAGAGAGGTGTAAGGAAGCTGAGAGGGGTGTAAGGAAGCTGAGGGAGGTGTACGGAAGCTGAGAGGGGTGTAAGGAAGCTGAGAGAGTTGTAAGGAAGCTGAGAGGGGTGTACGGAAGCTGAGAAAGGTGTAAGGAAGCTGGGAGAGGTGTAAGGAAGCTGAGAGAGGTGTAAGGAAGCTGGGAGAGGTGTACGGAACCTGAGAAAGGTGTAAGGAAGCTGGGAGAGGTGTAAGGAAGCTGAGAGAAGTGTTAGGAAGCTGGGAGAGGGGTAAGGAAACTGGGAGAGGTGTAAGGAAGCTGAGAGAGGTGTAAGGAAGCTGAGAGGGGTGTAAGGAATCTGGGAGAGTTGTAAGGAAGCTGAGAGAGGTGTAAGGAAGCTGAGAGGGGTGTAAGGAAGCTGAGAGAGGTGTAAGGAAGCTGAGAGGGGTGTAAGGAAGCTGAGAGGGGTGTAAGGAAGCTGAGAGGGGTGTAAGGAAGCTGAGAGAGTTGTAAGGAAGCTGAGAGAGTTGTAAGGAAGCTGAGAGAGGTGTAAGGAAGCTGAGAGGGGTGTAAGGAAGCTGAGAGAGGTGTAAGGAAGCTGAGAGGGGTGTAAGGAAGCTGAGAGGGGTGTAAGGAAGTTGAGAGAGGTGTAAGGAACCTGAGAGGGGTGTAAGGAAGCTGGGAGAGGTGTAAGGATGCTGAAAGAATTGTAAGGAAGCTGAGAGAGTTGTAAGGAAGCTGAGAGAGGTGTAAGGAAGCTGAGAGGGGTGTAAGGAAGCTGAGGGAGGTGTACGGAAGCTGAGAGGGGTGTAAGGAAGCTGAGAGAGTTGTAAGGAAGCTGAGAGAGTTGTAAGGAAGCTGAGAGGGGTGTACGGAAGCTGAGAGAGGTGTACGGAAGCTGAGAGAGGTGTAAGGAAGTTGAGAGAGTTGTAAGGAAGCTGAGAGAGGTGTAAGGAAGCTGAGAGAGGTGTAAGGAAGCTGAGAGAGGTGTACGGAAGCTGAGAGGGGTGTAAGGAAGCGGAGAGAGGTATACAGAAGCTGAGAGAGTTGTAAGGAAGCTGAGAGAGGTATACAGAAGCTGAGAGAGTTGTAAGGAAGCTGAGAGAGGTGTAAGGAAGCTGAGAGGGGTGTAAGGAAGCTGAGAGAGGTGTAAGGAAGCTGAGAGAGGTGTAAGGAAGCTGAGAGGGGTGTAAGGAAGCTGGGAGAGGTGTAAGGAAGCTGAGAGGGGTGTAAGGAAGCTGAGAGGGGTGTAAGGAAGCTGGGAGAGGTGTAAGGAAGCTGAGAGAGGTGTAAGGAAGCTGGGAGAGGTGTACGGAACCTGAGAAAGGTGTAAGGAAGCTGGGAGAGGTGTAAGGAAGCTGAGAGAGGTGTTAGGAAGCTGGGAGAGTTGTAAGGAAGCTGAGAGAATTGAAAGGAAGTTGAGAGAGTTGTAAGGAAGCTGAGAGAGGTGTAAGGAAGCTGAGAGAGGTGTAAGGAAGCTGAGAGAGGTGTACGGAAGCTGAGAGAGGTGTAAGGAAGCTGAGAGGGGTGTAAGGAAGCTGGGAGAGGTGTAAGGAAGCTGAGAGGGGTGTAAGGAATCTGAGAGGGGTGTAAGGAAGCTGAGAGGGGTGTAAGGAAGCTGAGAGAGGTGTAAGGAAGCTGGGAGAGGTGTACGGAACCTGAGAAAGGTGTAAGGAAGCTGGGAGAGGTGTAAGGAAGCTGAGAGAGGTGTTAGGAAGCTGAGAGAGGTGTTAGGAAATTGAGAGAGGTGTAAGGAACCTGAGAGGGGTGTAAGGAAGCTGGGAGAGGTGTAAGGAAGCTGAAAGAATTGTAAGGAAGCTGAGAGAGTTGTAAGGAAGCTGAGAGAGGTGTAAGGAAGCTGAGAGGGGTGTAAGGAAGCTGAGGGAGGTGTACGGAAGCTGAGAGGGGTGTAAAGAAGCTGAGAGAGATGTAAGGAAGCTGAGAGAGTTGTAAGGAAGCTGAGAGGGGTGTACGGAAGCTGAGAGAGGTGTACGGAAGCTGAGAGAGGTGTAAGGAAGTTGAGAGAGTTGTAAGGAAGCCGAGAGAGGTGTAAGGAAGCTGAGAGAGGTGTAAGGAAGCTGAGAGAGGTGTACGGAAGCTGAGAGGGGTGTAAGGAAGCGGAGAGAGGTATACAGAAGCTGAGAGAGTTGTAAGGAAGCTGAGAGAGGTATACAGAAGCTGAGAGAGTTGTAAGGAAGCTGAGAGAGGTGTAAGGAAGCTGAGAGAGGTGTAAGGAAGCTGAGAGAAGTGTAAGGAAGCTGAGAGAGGTATACAGAAGCTGAGAGAGGTGTAAGGAAGCTGAGAGAGGTGTAAGGAAGCTGGGAGAGGTGTAAGGAAGCTCGGAGAGGTGTACGGAAGTGGTGGATCAGTCCAGCCTATTTAACTTGGTCTGACTTATAACACATCTGACATGAAACCTATACCAATATAAGAATACCACTAAAACACATACGATGACGTAATCGCAAGCTTTTCAATCGTACTTTCTAGTTATAACAGATATGTTAACTTTATTTAAGATGACGGAGACTTTAAACCGACTCTTATACAAGGGCAGTATTAGTTCAACTAGTATGATTTAGAGATGGTAATGATCATTTAAATCTAATTACATTTTACTTCTTATTATTCACCATCTCGCGAGGATTAAAATTGATTGATATGAACGGATTTTATTTGACTATGATGTAAAATATGTATTGGACCTAAACTACAGTTCTGCCAGGAACACGTGCCAACTAGGTGTTGAGGGAATAAAGAAGTGTAGATTTGCTTCTGAAATAAAGCAATATTGTAAAAGTAAATAAGAGAATACCGAAGCGTTAGCAAAATCATAATCCAACCTCAAAATCGATTAAACAAGGGACAAAATATGAACAAATGAAAGATTAACATGGAGACCCTTGTAAAGGTACAAGAGAATAAGACCTTGTGTTCCGAAAAACCGTCCATCTTCATATCAATTAACGATACAGAATATTTCCCAATGAGACAAAGATGGCGACCATAAAACTTGCCCATAGTTCTGATCAACCTGCATCTCTCGAATCCTTGTCTTGTTAGTTTGTTTGTCAGCAGTCGACATCGATCACGAAAATCCCTATATTCAGAGCAAGCCCTAGAATATCGAATCAACTGGGACATGTAAACACCATAGGTTGGAGAAGCAGGGATGATTCTATCAAGAAATGGAAAGTTAACGATCGGGAAATTGAAATCATCACGTTTATCGTATGGTAGTAAGCTGTCTATGTTGGTCGTAGTTTAAGTAGAGATCGAGGTAAGCAGCTGATGTAGAAGAGTATGTTGTGTCCTTTACTTCAAGTTCAGCAGGGTATATACGATCGACGTGGTCAGCAAACTTCTTGTTATTAATAGCCAACACATCGTCGATATATCTGAAAGTGAAATTAAAAGATTTGGCAAGGTTTTTGTTACCTGTCCTGATTAGCTCTTCCACAAATGCAGCTTCGTATGAAAGCAAAACAAGTCAGCTAAGAGTGGGGCACAGTTTGTACCCATGGGAATGCCAACAGTCTGCTGGAAAATCTTTCCTCCGAACAGAACAAAAATATTGTCGACCAGGAATTCAATCATCCTTACTATATCTTCTTCAGTATGTTTCCTCTCAGCTTTTGTCGTGTTTTTCACAAAGTATGCTCCAAGATAGCTCACTACCATATATGTGTATCGTCGTCCGCCTTTCTTGGAAACGAAAGCTCTCATTACAAGAGATCGGAGACGTTCCTTCAATTTTGTATGAGGTATGGTAGTGTACAGGGTGGAAAAATCAAATGTTTTGACCGAAAACACATTTTTTAGGAGGGGGTGTTCAAGATTGATCAAAAGATCTTTTGAGTTTTTCAAAATCCACATCCCATTAATTCCACTTCTGGAGTATACAGTGTCACAATAAGACTGAAGCCCTGATGTTTTGGTATTAAGAATGGTAGTAAGAAGTTTTGATAATGGCTTGGTCGAGCAATTAGCAGAGACAGCGATAAAACGTTGCTTATAAAGGGTCCTTGTGTAGTTTCGGTATCCAATAGAGACAAGGTAGGTCAGCGTCTTGCTCATTAACCGGTTTTGGAAATATTGTAATACAGATACATGGTTCGACAGTATTTCATCTTTCGAAAAACCGGTCAATGTGTAAGTAGAGTTACCGAGGTTAAAACTTATCAAGCAGACATAGTTCTTTTTGCAAGCAATGAATGTAATAAATAGCGTTTGCAAACAATGATCAAGTTGTTAGATGCTTTGTCTGCAGACACAACCACATACTTATGATGTAGATCGTTGAGTGTTGCTCGAACATCGGGGTCAAGAAATATCGACTTGTATTTAGTTTTCGTTTTCATTTTGTGACGCAAGTTGCTTATTCTTTTCTGAATAGAGGACCTGATTGACTTCACCCACTCTGAAAGTGAAGTCAATTCAACATGTTCATGTTTAGTCCATTGTCTGGCGTAATCGTCCACCGAGTCCATAAGAATCTTGAAATGCACATGCCAACATATGGATTGAGTCTCTCGGTCTTGAAATATATGTTAGTATTGAAATATGAACATGATATAGTCGCGAGAATAAAAAAAAAAGCTAACAAAACACCATGAGTTCAAATGTATGTTTGTATGAGTGATATATAGGAGGGGGGGGGGGGGGCAGAGCATATCTCTATGGTGTGGAAGTTTGAGAATTCTTCCACATTATAAAACGAAAATGAAATTGTTGGAGATGTTTTACATTCTCTGGGGTTTGTGTAGGTTTTATTTATCACCTTCAACTTTCTAGGTAATTGAGATTTTTAGTAAAGCACGTTGACATTTTGCCAAGGTGCCCAGCAATCATCGAACACTTGCATGTCTTCACGGGGTAACGCAAACTGCACGTTTATAACCCAGATACAGCCAACTCGACTTACTCTATTTACAGTTTACATAAAAAGTGTACTCCACAAACAGATGGTAGCATTGCGTTACATTAAACGAAAAACTTGTTGGGAGATTTCATTAATAGATCTTGGATAATTTGAAAGATGGATCTTAGTGCCAAGTTACTTGGAGTCGGTGTCACGTGTCGTCACAGAAGTCAATCAAATCGCACGTTATTAAATCGTCAGTGGTAAAATATTGCAGTTGAATCTGATGTCTGAATGTCTTTAAAGCTTTTTAACAACCGTCTTATAATGTAATAAACACAATAAAACAATATTTTAAACAAAATACTTAAATATATTTACCGTAGAACAGCATCACCGAAAGTAAACGGTAATAATATAAACTGACACAAACAATAACTAATATCCGGAAAGTATTTAATTATAGAGAATGAATGAATGCATGAATTAAATGAATGCATGAATTAAATGAATTAAATGAATTAATGAATGAAAAAATGAAATGAATGAACGAATCATGGCGAATGACAGCCCTCATATAAGGCCAACATTGTATGTTTGTGCTTTAAAAAAAAAACGAAAAAAAATCGTCAGCTGTTATAGCAACACCACAGCTAAATCTGCTTTCATAGCCAACAGCAAAACATGACGTCAAAATCACATTTTCCGCTAAGATCTGTCATTTTCACCTGCATTATATAAACTGTAGCTATTATTCAATCAAATTGTTTTTCATGAGGATAGATGATAAGGTTTAGATTATCTACGATTATAAACACTGGCGTGTAGCCGGCGACCGTGTAATGTGGCCGCCTCAGCAACACCAGTGTTTCCATAATACACACATTATATCATAATTAGTAATTTGTCCAGCAAGTGCGAGCTGTGGTTGATGTAGAGGTGGTCAATTAGAAGCAGGTGCCCGCCAAGTTAGTGACTGACTACAGCCCAGACAGACGGCGACTAACGGGCACGTGCTCCGACCCCTTTGGACCCAGATGGTCAATACAAAGAATTAACGTAACGCATGAAAAACACGTGTAGAAATGAAGGTGAAAATAATGATGCATGTCTAGTACATACCATGTGTTCGGTCTGTGTTTCAGCAGACCTACAGTGCGTTCGGTCTGTGTTTCAGCAGACCTACAGTGTGTTCGGTCTGTGTTTCAGCAGACCTACAGTGTGTTCGGTCTGTGTTTCAGCAGACCTACAGTGTGTTCGGTCTGTGTTTCAGCAGACCTACAGTTATTGTTTTATTCCGTGATTTGATCCGAACCAAAGACAATACATTATGAAGTCTGTATTGATATGAGTGTGGCGACGCTTCACCAGCTCCTAGCCACAACTGTGCTGAATCAGTGACTCTTAAACATCAATAGTAACAGATTATACAACACGTGTCGTCACAGCCGTTACCTATCTGTGGTAACAGATTATACAACACGTGTCGTCACAGCCGTTACCTATCTGTGGTAACAGATTATACGACATGTGTCGTTACAGCCATTACCTATCTGTGGTAACAGATTATACGACATGTGTCGTTACAGCCGTTACCTATCTGTGGTAACAGATTATACATGTGTCGTTACAGCCGTTACCTATCTGTGGTAACAGATTATACGACATGTGTCGTTACAAACGTTACATATCTGTGGTAACAGATTATACAAAACGTGTCGTTACAGCCGTTACCTATCTGTGGTAACAGATTATACAACACGTGTCGTTACTGCCGTTACCTATCTGTGGTAACAGATTATACAACAGGTGTCGTTACAGCCGTTACCTATCTGTGGTAAAAGATTATACGACACGTGTCGTTACAGCCGTTACCTATCTGTGGTAACAGATTATACGCCACGTGTCGTTACAGCCGTTACCTATCTGTTGTAACAGATTATACAACACGTGTCGTTACAGCCGTTACCTATCTGTGGTAACAGATTATACAACAGGTGTCGTTACAGCCGTAACCTATCTGTGGTAAGAGAATATACATGTGTCGTTACAGCCGTTACCTATCTGTGGTAACAGATTATACAACATGTGTCGTTACAGCCGTTACCTATCTGTGGTAACAGATTATACAACACGTGTCGTTACAGCCGTTACCTATCTGTGGTAACAGATTATACAACATGTGTCGTTACAGCCGTTACCTATCTGTGGTAACAGATTATACGACATGTGTCGTTACAGCCGTTACCTATCTGTGGTAACAGATTATACAACACGTGTCGTTACTGCCGTTACCTATCTGTGGTAACAGATTATACGACACGTGTCGTTACAGCCGTTACCTATCTGTGGTAACAGATTATGCGACACGTGTCGTTACAGCCGTTACCTATCTGTGGTAACAGATTATGCGACACGTGTCGTTACAGCCGTTACCTATCTGTGGTAACAGATTATGCGACACGTGTCGTTACAGCCGTTACCTATCTGTGGTAACAGATTATACAACACGTGTCGTTACAGCCGTTACCTATCTGTGGTAACGGAGTCATCATAGAGCGATGACGTCGTAAGGCACTGGAACCTGTCGATACCTTCACTGATATCTTATTTGTGTACAATAAAATGGTTACAAGATCATGACGGCGTCCCTAATGCAGTAATGGCTATGGTATCCCGAAAGTCATCTCTCCTTTTCTCACGGACAACTTGCTGGTTCACTTGTGTGTTAGCTTCGTGATCGAAAATCTACGCATTCAGGGTTTTCTTCCCGAGGTTTTCGGCCAGCAACACAAAATATGACGTTTCATCAATAAATGAGTTGAACTTAATTTGAGCTGACAGGAGACGTACAGTTTTCGTTGTTAGTTCATACTGTTGTAACGTTATGCTACATTCTTGCGTGTATTTGTGTGTGAGGACACGCTAGTGCTGACACTGTTGTATGGCCTATTTTGTCGACGCTTTTTTACGCTGTGGTATGTTCCTTCTTCCGAGTTAAAATCGTAGTTTAGCGAGTTGACGCTGCGGAATACTTTGTCCTTGCCTGTTGACGCTATGGTATGTTTGTGCTTGCCTGTTGACGCTGTGGTATGTTTTGTCCTTGCCTGTTGACGCTGTGGTATGTTTTGTTCTGGCCTGTTGACGCTATGGCATATTTTGTCTTTGCCTGTTGACGCTTTGGTATATTTTGTGCTTGCCTGTTGACGCTATGGTATGTTTTGTCCTTGCGTGTTGACACTGCGGAATATTTTATCCCTGCAAGTTGCCGCTGGGGAATATTTTGTCTTTGCCAGTTGACGCTGTGGTATATTATATTCTTACCTGTTGACGCTATGGAATGTTTTTCCTTGCCTGTTGACGCTTGGAAATATTTTGTCCTTACCTTTTGACGCTATGGTATATTATATTCTTACCTGTTGACGCTTTGGTATATTTTGTGCTTGCCTGTTGACGCTATGGTATGTTTTGTCCTTGTCTGTTGACGCTTGGAAATATTTTGTCCTTACCTTTTGACGCTATGGTATATTATATTCTTACCTGTTGACGCTATGGAATGTTTTTCCTTGCCTGTTGACGCTTGGAAATATTTTGTCCTTACCTTTTGACGCTATGGTATATTATATTCTTACCTGTTGACGCTTTGGTATATTTTGTGCTTGCCTGTTGACGCTATGGTATGTTTTGTCCTTGTCTGTTGACGCTGCGGAATACTTTGTCCTTGCCTGTTGACGCTGTGGTATATTTTGTGCTTGCCTGTTGACGCTATGGTATGTTTTGTCCTTGCGTGTTGACGCTGCGGAATATTTCATCCCTGCAAGTTGCCGCTGGGGAATATTTTGTCCTTGCCTGTTGACGCTTGGGAATATTTTGTGCTTGCCTGTTGACGCTTTGGTATATTTTGTGCTTGACTGTTGACGTTTTGGTATATTTTGTGCTTGCCTGTTGACGCTATGGTATGTTTTGTCCTTGCGTGTTGACGCTGCGGAATATTTTATCCCTGCAAGTTGCCGCTGGGGAATATTTTGTCCTTGCCTGTTGACGCTTGGGAATATTTTGTCTTTGCCAGTTGACGCTATGGTATATTATATTCTTACCTGTTGACGCTATGGTATGTTTTTCCTTGCCTGTTGACGCTTGGAAATATTTTGTCCTTACCTTTTGACGCTATGGTATATTTTGTCTTTGCCAGTTGACGCTATGGTATGTTTTGTCCTTGTCTGTTGACGCTGGGGAATATTTTGTGCTTGCCTG
This sequence comes from Mimachlamys varia, assembly GCA_947623455.1. Classification (NCBI taxonomy): domain Eukaryota; kingdom Metazoa; phylum Mollusca; class Bivalvia; order Pectinida; family Pectinidae; genus Mimachlamys; species Mimachlamys varia. Next base: position 960,919 of record OX392528.1, on the reverse strand, counting down.
TTGACGCTGTGGTATGTTTTGTTCTGGCCTGTTGACGCTATGGCATATTTTGTGCTTGCCAGTTGACGCTATGGTATGTTTTGTTTTTGCTAGTTGACGCTGGGAAATATTGTGTCCTTGTCTGTTGACGCTATGGTATGTTTTCTCTATATTCCCTATAACGTAATATCAATATTTTGGCCCTAACCCTAACCCTGAACCTATAGCTAGAACCCGTACAGAAACTAGACTCCCCTACAAACACACGTCGTTTTTACCCATACACAAGCTCTACTTGAATGGGGTCAACAGAGAGGTAACGCACGAGGAGTAAAACATCAGTTTCATTCACAAGTAAAGAGGTATGTCTTCCATTCTGTAAATCATCGAGAATCTAAAGTCTACTTGCTTGTTTTATTCACTCAGTCAATTTGTTTAGTGAAGAGTAAACACTACTACACACCAATCTGCAGCGCTGTTTCGTAGACGTTTTTGCGCCTGGTGAAGACAAGTATAGAAGCTAGCAGCGTCAGGTATGGAAGTCTGCTAGCTCTCCTCTTAATTACAGGCTTATTTAAAGGATCACTTGTGTAAAATTAGGTTCTCCTTTCCAAACATAATCATTTCGTACGAATATACATGACATAGAAAAATGCGTGCACTTCAGATACCAGGCCAATTACTACTGCCTAGCTTTTGCTGACGTTCCAATCATCCAGTTCTGCGAGTCCTAGCTTCGAAAAGTGGACCTGGATGATCCTTACGTTTTTGTTACCAGCCCGGCCCCTGCCTCGAATCGGCAATGTCTTTATCTATGACGGGCGGTATCGGTACGATCCTCAGGTATGTTCACGGAAATAGAATAATTTACAAAATTGCCGACACGGAATGATTATCAACTGAAACGAGCGATTTATAGATGTGAGTGAGAAGTTTGTGTGATTCTCGGGATAACAATAATCTATATCCAAATATCCTAATCTCTCGCGATACTATAACACCCGGTTTATAGCCACATGACCTCAGCTGTCTGTGGTTCATAGGATAGTAAACAATCCAAGGTCAAGGTTTACACGATAGTAAACAATCGCCCCGTAAACAATTCAAGGTTAAGCCTGTGTGTATTATAAAGTATTTGTTTATCTTGATTAAATGTATGTTAGAAACACAAATCTGGATTAAGCCTGTTTATGTAGACAGCGTGGGTAGTATGGTAGGTCAAGGTCATATTATATACCGTAGTATCTAAACATCAGGGTCCGGATTTCTGATAGTGTGAACTATACGGTAATAACACAGTGTGTATGGTAGTGTGAACTATACGGTAAACACAGTGTGTATGATAGTGTGAACTATACGGTAATAACACAGTGTGTATGAGAGTGTGAACTATACGGTAAACACAGTGTGTATGGTAGTGTGAACTATACGGTAATAACACAGTGTGTATGGTAGTGTGAACTATACGGTAAACACAGTGTGTATGGTAGTGTGAACTATACGGTAATAACACAGTGTGTATGGTAGTGTGAACTATACGGTAATAACACAGCGTGTATGATAGTGTGAAATATACGGTAATAACACAGTGTGTATGGTAGTGTGAACTATACGGTAATAACATAGTGTGTATGGTAGTGTGAACTATACGGTAATAACACGGTATGTATGATAGTGTGAACTATACGGTAATAACACAGTGTGTATGATAGTGTGAACTATACGGTAATAACACAGTGTGTGTGGTAGTGTGAACTATACGGTAATAACACAGTGTGTATGGTAGTGTGAACTATACGGTAATAACACAGTGTGTATGATAGTGTGAACTATACGGTAATAACACAGTGTGTATGGTAGTGTGAACTATACGGTAATAACACAGTGTGTATGGTAGTGTGAACTATACGGTAATAACACAGTGTGTATGATAGTGTGAACTATACGGTAATAACACAGTGTGTATGGTAGTGTGAACTATACGGTAATAACACAGTGTGTATGGTAGTGTGAACTATACGGTAATAACACAGTGTGTATGGTAGTGTGAACTATACGGTAATAACAGGGTATGTATGATAGTGTGAACTATACGGTAATAACACAGTGTTTATGGTAGAGTGAACTATACGGTAATAACACAGTGTGTATGGTAGTGTGAACTATACGGTAATAACACGGTGTTTATGGTAGTGTGAACTATACGGTAATAACATAGTGTGTATGGTAGTGTGAACTATACGGTAATAACACAGTGTGTGTGGTAGTGTGAACTATACGGTAATAACACGGTGTTTATGGTAGTGTGAACTATACGGTAATAACACAGTGTGTATGGTAGTGTGAACTATACGGTAATAACACAGTGTGTATGGTAGTGTGAACTATACGGTAATAACACAGTGTGTGTGGTAGTGTGAACTATACGGTAATAACACGGTGTTTATGGTAGTGTGAACTATACGGTAATAACACAGTGTGTATGGTAGTGTGAACTATACGGTAATAACAGGGTATGTATGATAGTGTGAACTATACGGTAATAACACAGTGTTTATGGTAGAGTGAACTATACGGTAATAACACAGTGTGTATGGTAGTGTGAACTATACGGTAATAACACGGTGTTTATGGTAGTGTGAACTATACGGTAATAACATAGTGTGTATGGTAGTGTGAACTATACGGTAATAACACAGTGTGTGTGGTAGTGTGAACTATACGGTAATAACACGGTGTTTATGGTAGTGTGAACTATACGGTAATAACACAGTGTGTATGGTAGTGTGAACTATACGGTAATAACACAGTGTGTATGGTAGTGTGAACTATACGGTAATAACACGGTGTTTGTGGTAGTGTGAACTATACGGTAATAACACGGTGTGTATGGTAGTGTGAACTATACGGTAATAACACAGTGTGTATGGTAGTGTGAACTATACGGTAATAACACAGTGTGTGTGGTAGTGTGAACTATACGGTAATAACACAGTGTGTATGGTAGTGTGAACTATACGGTAATAACACAGTGTGTATGGTAGTGTGAACTATACGGTAATAACACAGTGTGTATGATAGTGTGAACTATACGGTAATAACACAGTGTGTATGGTAGTGTGAACTATACGGTAATAACACAGTGTGTATGATGTGTGAACTATACGGTAATAACACAGTGTGTATGATAGTGTGAACTATACGGTAATAACACAGTGTGTATGGTAGTGTGAACTATACGGTAGTAACACAGTGTGTATGACAGTGTGAACTATACGGTAAACACAGTGTGTATGATAGTGTGAACTATACGGTAATAACACAGTGTGTATGATAGTGTGAACTATACGGTAATAACACAGTGTGTATGGCAGTGTGAACTATACGGTAAACACAGTGTGTATGGTAGTGTGAACTATACGGTAATAACACAGCGTGTATGGTAGTGTGAACTATACGGTAATAACACGGTATGTATGATAGTGTGAACTATACGGTAATAACACAGTGTGTATGGTAGTGTGAACTATACGGTAATAACACAGTGTGTATGATAGTGTGAACTATACGGTAATAACACAGTGTGTATGATAGTGTGAACTATACGGTAATAACACAGTGTGTATGGTAGTGTGAACTATACGGTAATAACACGGTGTTTATGGTAGTGTGAACTATACGGTAATAACATAGTGTGTATGGTAGTGTGAACTATACGGTAATAACACAGTGTGTGTGGTAGTGTGAACTATACGGTAATAACACGGTGTTTATGGTAGTGTGAACTATACGGTAATAACACAGTGTGTATGGTAGTGTGAACTATACGGTAATAACACAGTGTGTATGGTAGTGTGAACTATACGGTAATAACACAGTGTGTGTGGTAGTGTGAACTATACGGTAATAACACGGTGTTTATGGTAGTGTGAACTATACGGTAATAACACAGTGTGTATGGTAGTGTGAACTATACGGTAATAACACAGTGTGTGTGGTAGTGTGAACTATACGGTAATAACACAGTGTGTATGATAGTGTGAACTATACGGTAATAACACAGTGTGTATGGTAGTGTGAACTATACGGTAATAACACAGTGTGTATGGCAGTGTGAACTATACGGTAAACACAGTGTGTATGATAGTGTGAACAATACGGTAATAACACAGTGTGTATGATAGTGTGAACTATACGGTAATAACACAGTGTGTATGGCAGTGTGAACTATACGGTAAACACAGTGTGTATGGTAGTGTGAACTATACGGTAATAACACAGCGTGTATGGTAGTGTGAACTATACGGTAATAACACGGTATGTATGATAGTGTGAACTATACGGTAATAACACAGTGTGTATGGTAGTGTGAACTATACGGTAATAACACAGTGTGTATGATAGTGTGAACTATACGGTAATAACACAGTGTGTATGATAGTGTGAACTATACGGTAATAACACAGTGTGTATGATAGTGTGAACTATACGGTAATAACAGTGTGTATGGCAGTGTGAACTATACGGTAATAACACAGTGTGTATGATAGTGTGAACTATACGGTAATAACACAGTGTGTATGATAGTGTGAACTATACGGTAATAACACAGCGTGTGTGGTAGTGTGAACTATACGGTAATAACACAGTGTGTATGATAGTGTGAACTATACGGTAATAACACAGTGTGTATGGCAGTGTGAACTATACGGTAATAACACAGTGTGTATGGCAGTGTGAACTATACGGTAATAACACAGTGTGTATGGTAGTGTGAACTATACGGTAATAACACAGTGTGTATGATAGTGTGAACTATACGGTAATAACACAGTGTGTATGGTAGTGTGAACTATACGGTAATAACACAGTGTGTATGATAGTGTGAACTATACGGTAATAACACAGTGTGTATGGTAGTGTGAACTATACGGTAATAACACAGTGTGTATGGTAGTGTGAACTATACGGTAAACACAGTGTGTATGGTAGTGTGAACTATACGGTAATAACACAGTGTGTATGGTAGTGTGAACTATACGGTAATAACACAGTGTGTATGATAGTGTGAACTATACGGTAATAACACAGTGTGTATGATAGTGTGAACTATACGGTAATAACACGGTATGTATGATAGTGTGAACTATACGGTAATAACACAGTGTGTATGGTAGTGTGAACTATACGGTAATAACACAGTGTGTATGATAGTGTGAACTATACGGTAATAACACAGTGTGTATGATAGTGTGAACTATACGGTAATAACACAGTGTGTATGATAGTGTGAACTATACGGTAAACACAGTGTGTATGATAGTGTGAACTATACGGTAAACACAGTGTGTATGATAGTGTGAACTATACGGTAATAACACAGTGTGTATGGTAGTGTGAACTATACGGTAATAACACAGTGTGTATGATAGTGTGAACTATACGGTAATAACACAGTGTGTATGGCAGTGTGAACTATACGGTAATAACACAGTGTGTATGGCAGTGTGAACTATACGGTAATAACACAGTGTGTATGGTAGTGTGAACTATACGGTAATAACACAGTGTGTATGATAGTGTGAACTATACGGTAATAACACAGTGTGTGTGGTAGTGTGAACTATACGGTAATAACACAGTGTGTATGATAGTGTGAACTATACGGTAATAACACAGTGTGTATGATAGTGTGAACTATACGGTAATAACACAGTGTGTATGATAGTGTGAACTATACGGTAATAACACAGTGTGTGTGGTAGTGTGAACTATACGGTAATAACACAGTGTGTATGGTAGTGTGAACTATACGGTAATAACACAGTGTGTATGATAGTGTGAACTATACAGTAATAACACAGTGTGTATGGTAGTGTGAACTATACGGTAATAACACAGTGTGTATGGTAGTGTGAACTATACGGTAAACACAGTGTGTATGGTAGTGTGAACTATACGGTAATAACACAGTGTGTATGGTAGTGTGAACTATACGGTAATAACACAGTGTGTATGATAGTGTGAACTATACGGTAATAACACAGTGTGTATGATAGTGTGAACTATACGGTAATAACACGGTATGTATGATAGTGTGAACTATACGGTAATAACACAGTGTGTATGGTAGTGTGAACTATACGGTAATAACACAGTGTGTATGATAGTGTGAACTATACGGTAATAACACAGTGTGTATGATAGTGTGAACTATACGGTAATAACACAGTGTGTATGATAGTGTGAACTATACGGTAAACACAGTGTGTATGATAGTGTGATCTATACGGTAATAACACAGTGTGTATGGTAGTGTGATCTATACGGTAATAACACAGCGTGTATGGTAGTGTGAACTATACGGTAATAACACAGTGTGTATGGCAGTGTGAACTATACGGTAATAACACAGTGTGTATGGTAGTGTGAACTATACGGTAATAACACAGTGTGTATGATAGTGTGAACTATACGGGAATAACACAGTGTGTATGATAGTGTGAACTATACGGTAATAACAGTGTGTATGATAGTGTGAACTATACGGTAATAACACAGTGTGTATGGTAGTGTGAACTATACGGTAATAACACAGTGTGTATGATAGTGTGAACTATACGGTAATAACACGGTATGTATGATAGTGTGAACTATACGGTAATAACACAGTGTGTATGGTAGTGTGAACTATACGGTAATAACACAGTGTGTATGATAGTGTGAACTATACGGTAATAACACAGTGTGTATGGCAGTGTGAACTGTACGGTAATAACACAGTGTGTATGGCAGTGTGAACTATACGGTAATAACACAGTGTGTATGGTAGTGTGAACTATACGGTAATAACACAGTGTGTATGATAGTGTGAACTATACGGTAATAACACAGTGTGTATGATAGTGTGAACTATACGGTAATAACACAGTGTGTATGGTAGTGTGAACTATACGGTAATAACACAGTGTGTATGATAGTGTGAACTATACGGTAATAACACAGTGTGTATGATAGTGTGAACTATACGGTAATAACACAGTGTGTATGATAGTGTGAACTATACGGTAATAACACAGTGTGTATGATAGTGTGAACTATACGGTAAACACAGTGTGTATGATAGTGTGAACTATACGGTAATAACACAGTGTGTATGATAGTGTGATCTATACGGTAATAACACAGTGTGTATGATAGTGTGAACTATACGGTAAACACAGTGTGTATGATAGTGTGAACTATACGGTAATAACACAGTGTGTATTATAGTGTGAACTATACGGTAATAACACAGTGTGTATGGCAGTGTGAACTATACGGTAATAACACAGTGTGTATGGTAGTGTGAACTATACGGTAATAACACAGTGTGTATGATAGTGTGAACTATACGGTAAACACAGTGTGTATGATAGTGTGAACTATACGGTAATAACACAGTGTGTATGATAGTGTGAACTATACGGTAATAACACAGTGTGTATGGTAGTGTGAACTATACGGTAATAACACAGTGTGTATGGTAGTGTGAACTATACGGTAATAACAGTGTGTATGATAGTGTGAACTATACGGTAATAACACAGTGTGTATGGTAGTGTGAACTATACGGTAATAACACAGTGTGTATGATAGTGTGAACTATACGGTAATAACACGGTATGTATGATAGTGTGAACTATACGGTAATAACACAGTGTGTATGGTAGTGTGAACTATACGGTAATAACACAGTGTGTATGGTATTGTGAACTATACGGTAATAACACAGTGTGTATGGTAGTGTGAACTATACGGTAATAACAGTGTGTATGATAGTGTGAACTATACGGTAATAACACAGTGTGTATGATAGTGTGAACTATACGGTAATAACACAGTGTGTATGATAGTGTGAACTATACGGTAAACACAGTGTGTATGATAGTGTGAACTATACGGTAATAACACAGTGTGTATGGTAGTGTGAACTATACGGTAATAACACAGTGTGTATGATAGTGTGATCTATACGGTAATAACACAGTGTGTATGGCAGTGTGAACTATACGGTAATAACACAGTGTGTATGGTAGTGTGAACTATACGGTAATAACACAGTGTGTATGATAGTGTGATCTATACGGTAATAACACAGTGTGTATGATAGTGTGAACTATACGGTAAACACAGTGTGTATGATAGTGTGAACTATACGGTAAACACAGTGTGTATGATAGTGTGAACTATACGGTAATAACACAGTGTGTATGATAGTGTGAACTATACGGTAATAACACAGTGTGTATGATATTGTGAACTATACGGTAAACACAGTGTGTATGATAGTGTGAACTATACGGTAAACACAGTGTGTATGATAGTGTGAACTATACGGTAATAACACAGTGTGTATGATAGTGTGAACTATACGGTAAACACAGTGTGTATGATAGTGTGAACTATACGGTAATAACACAGTGTGTATGATAGTGTGAACTATACGGTAATAACACAGTGTGTATGATAGTGTGAACTATACGGTAATAACACAGTGTGTATGGTAGTGTGAACTATACGGTAATAACACAGTGTGTATGGTAGTGTGAACTATACGGTAATAACACAGTGTGTATGATAGTGTGAACTATACGGTAAACACAGTGTGTATGATAGTGTGAACTATACGGTAATAACACAGTGTGTATGATAGTGTGAACTATACGGTAATAACACAGTGTGTATGGTAGTGTGAACTATACGGTAATAACACAGTGTGTATGGTAGTGTGAACTATACGGTAATAACAGTGTGTATGATAGTGTGAACTATACGGTAATAACACAGTGTGTATGGTAGTGTGAACTATACGGTAATAACACAGTGTGTATGATAGTGTGAACTATACGGTAATAACACGGTATGTATGATAGTGTGAACTATACGGTAATAACACAGTGTGTATGGTAGTGTGAACTATACGGTAATAACACAGTGTGTATGGTAGTGTGAACTATACGGTAATAACACAGTGTGTATGGTAGTGTGAACTATACGGTAATAACAGTGTGTATGATAGTGTGAACTATACGGTAATAACACAGTGTGTATGGTAGTGTGAACTATACGGTAATAACACAGTGTGTATGATAGTGTGAACTATACGGTAATAACACAGTGTGTATGATAGTGTGAACTATACGGTAAACACAGTGTGTATGATAGTGTGAACTATACGGTAATAACACTGTGTGTATGGTAGTGTGAACTATACGGTAATAACAGTGTGTATGATAGTGTGATCTATACGGTAATAACACAGTGTGTATGGTAGTGTGAACTATACGGTAATAAAACAGTGTGTATGATAGTGTGAACTATACGGTAATAACACGGTATGTATGATAGTGTGAACTATACGGTAATAACACAGTGTGTATGATAGTGTGAACTATACGGTAATAACACAGTGTGTATGGTAGTGTGAACTATACGGTAATAACAGTGTGTATGATAGTGTGAACTATACGGTAATAACACAGTGTGTATGGTAGTGTGAACTATACGGTAATAACAGTGTGTATGATAGTGTGAACTATACGGTAATAACAGTGTGTATGATAGTGTGAACTATACGGTAATAACACAGTGTGTGTGGTAGTGTGAACTATACGGTAATAACACAGTGTGTATGGTAGTGTGAACTATACGGTAATAACACAGTGTGTATGGTAGTGTGAACTATACGGTAATAACACAGTGTGTATGATAGTGTGAACTATACGGTAATAACACAGTGTGTATGATAGTGTGAACTATACGGTAATAACACAGTGTGTATGGTAGTGTGAACTATACGGTAATAACACGGTGTGTATGGTAGTGTGAACTATACGGTAATAACACAGTGTGTATGATAGTGTGAACTATACGGTAATAACACAATGTGTATGGTAGTGTGAACTATACGGTAATAACACAGTGTGTATGATAGTGTGAACTATACGGTAATAACACAGTGTGTATGATAGTGTGAACTATACGGTAATAACACAGTGTGTATGGCAGTGTGAACTATACGGTAAACACAGTGTGTATGGTAGTGTGAACTATACGGTAATAACACAGTGTGTATGGTAGTGTGAACTATACGGTAATAACACAGTGTGTATGGTAGTGTGAACTATACGGTAAACACAGTGTGTGTGGTAGTGTGAACTATACGGTAATAACACAGTGTGTATGATAGTGTGAACTATACGGTAATAACACAGCGTGTGTGGTAGTGTGAACTATACGGTAATAACACAGCGTGTGTGGTAGTGTGAACTATACGGTAATAACACAGTGTGTATGGCAGTGTGAACTATACGGTAATAACACAGTGTGTATGATAGTGTGAACTATACGGTAATAACACAGTGTGTATGATAGTGTGAACTATACGGTAAACACAGTGTGTATGGTAGTGTGAACTATACGGTAATAGCACAGTGTGTATGGTAGTGTGAACTATACGGTAATAACACAGTGTGTATGATAGTGTGAACTATACGGTAATAACAGTGTGTATTGTAGTGTGAACTATACGGTAATAACACAATGTGTATGATAGTGTGAACTATACGGTAATAACACAGTGTGTATGATAGTGTGAACTATACGGTAATAACACAGTGTGTATGGCAGTGTGAACTATACGTTAATAACACAGTGTGTATGGTAGTGTGAACTATACGGTAATAACACAGTGTGTATGATAGTGTGAACTATACGGTAAACACAGTGTGTATGATAGTGTGAACTATACGGTAATAACACAGTGTGTATGATAGTGTGAACTATACGGTAATAACACAGTGTGTATGGTAGTGTGAACTATACGGTAATAACACAGTGTGTATGGTAGTGTGAACTATACGGTAATAACAGTGTGTATGATAGTGTGAACTATACGGTAATAACACAGTGTGTATGGTAGTGTGAACTATACGGTAATAACACAGTGTGTATGATAGTGTGAACTATACGGTAATAACACGGTATGTATGATAGTGTGAACTATACGGTAATAACACAGTGTGTATGGTAGTGTGAACTATACGGTAATAACACAGTGTGTATGGTAGTGTGAACTATACGGTAATAACACAGTGTGTATGGTAGTGTGAACTATACGGTAATAACAGTGTGTATGATAGTGTGAACTATACGGTAATAACACAGTGTGTATGGTAGTGTGAACTATACGGTAATAACACAGTGTGTATGATAGTGTGAACTATACGGTAATAACACAGTGTGTATGATAGTGTGAACTATACGGTAAACACAGTGTGTATGATAGTGTGAACTATACGGTAATAACACAGTGTGTATGGTAGTGTGAACTATACGGTAATAACAGTGTGTATGATAGTGTGATCTATACGGTAATAACACAGTGTGTATGGTAGTGTGAACTATACGGTAATAAAACAGTGTGTATGATAGTGTGAACTATACGGTAATAACACGGTATGTATGATAGTGTGAACTATACGGTAATAACACAGTGTGTATGATAGTGTGAACTATACGGTAATAACACAGTGTGTATGGTAGTGTGAACTATACGGTAATAACAGTGTGTATGATAGTGTGAACTATACGGTAATAACACAGTGTGTATGGTAGTGTGAACTATACGGTAATAACAGTGTGTATGGTAGTGTGAACTATACGGTAATAACAGTGTGTATGATAGTGTGAACTATACGGTAATAACACAGTGTGTGTGGTAGTGTGAACTATACGGTAATAACACAGTGTGTATGGTAGTTTGAACTATACGGTAATAACACAGTGTGTATGGTAGTGTGAACTATACGGTAATAACACAGTGTGTATGATAGTGTGAACTATACGGTAATAACACAGTGTGTATGATAGTGTGAACTATACGGTAATAACACAGTGTGTATGGTAGTGTGAACTATACGGTAATAACACGGTGTGTATGGTAGTGTGAACTATACGGTAATAACACAGTGTGTATGATAGTGTGAACTATACGGTAATAACACAATGTGTATGGTAGTGTGAACTATACGGTAATAACACAGTGTGTATGATAGTGTGAACTATACGGTAATAACACAGTGTGTATGATAGTGTGAACTATACGGTAATAACACAGTGTGTATGGCAGTGTGAACTATACGGTAAACACAGTGTGTATGGTAGTGTGAACTATACGGTAATAACACAGTGTGTATGGTAGTGTGAACTATACGGTAATAACACAGTGTGTATGGTAGTGTGAACTATACGGTAAACACAGTGTGTGTGGTAGTGTGAACTATACGGTAATAACACAGTGTGTATGATAGTGTGAACTATACGGTAATAACACAGCGTGTGTGGTAGTGTGAACTATACGGTAATAACACAGCGTGTGTGGTAGTGTGAACTATACGGTAATAACACAGTGTGTATGGCAGTGTGAACTATACGGTAATAACACAGTGTGTATGATAGTGTGAACTATACGGTAATAACACAGTGTGTATGATAGTGTGAACTATACGGTAAACACAGTGTGTATGGTAGTGTGAACTATACGGTAATAGCACAGTGTGTATGGTAGTGTGAACTATACGGTAATAACACAGTGTGTATGATAGTGTGAACTATACGGTAATAACAGTGTGTATTGTAGTGTGAACTATACGGTAATAACACAGTGTGTATGATAGTGTGAACTATACGGTAATAACACAGTGTGTATGATAGTGTGAACTATACGGTAATAACACAGTGTGTATGGTAGTGTGAACTATACGGTAATAACACAGTGTGTATGGTAGTGTGAACTATACGGTAATAACACAGTGTGTATGGTAGTGTGAACTATACGGTAATAACACAGTGTGTATGATAGTGTGAACTATACGGTAATAACACAGTGTGTATGATAGTGTGAACTATACGGTAATAACACAGTGTGTATGGTAGTGTGAACTATACGGTAATAACACAGTGTGTATGGTAGTGTGAACTATACGGTAATAACACAGTGTGTATGATAGTGTGAACTATACGGTAATAACACAATGTGTATGGTAGTGTGAACTATACGGTAATAACACAGTGTGTATGATAGTGTGAACTATACGGTAATAACACAGTGTGTATGATAGTGTGAACTATACGGTAATAACACAGTGTGTATGGCAGTGTGAACTATACGGTAAACACAGTGTGTATGGTAGTGTGAACTATACGGTAATAACACAGTGTGTATGGTAGTGTGAACTATACGGTAATAACACAGTGTGTATGGTAGTGTGAACTATACGGTAAACACAGTGTGTGTGGTAGTGTGAACTATACGGTAATAACACAGTGTGTATGATAGTGTGAACTATACGGTAATAACACAGCGTGTGTGGTAGTGTGAACTATACGGTAATAACACAGCGTGTGTGGTAGTGTGAACTATACGGTAATAACACAGTGTGTATGGCAGTGTGAACTATACGGTAATAACACAGTGTGTATGATAGTGTGAACTATACGGTAATAACACAGTGTGTATGATAGTGTGAACTATACGGTAAACACAGTGTGTATGGTAGTGTGAACTATACGGTAATAGCACAGTGTGTATGGTAGTGTGAACTATACGGTAATAACACAGTGTGTATGATAGTGTGAACTATACGGTAATAACACAGTGTGTATGATAGTGTGAACTATACGGTAATAACACAGCGTGTGTGGTAGTGTGAACTATACGGTAATAACACAGCGTGTGTGGTAGTGTGAACTATACGGTAATAACACAGTGTGTATGGCAGTGTGAACTATACGGTAATAACACAGTGTGTATGATAGTGTGAACTATACGGTAATAACACAGTGTGTATGATAGTGTGAACTATACGGTAAACACAGTGTGTATGGTAGTGTGAACTATACGGTAATAGCACAGTGTGTATGGTAGTGTGAACTATACGGTAATAACACAGTGTGTATGATAGTGTGAACTATACGGTAATAACAGTGTGTATTGTAGTGTGAACTATACGGTAATAACACAGTGTGTATGATAGTGTGAACTATACGGTAATAACACAGTGTGTATGATAGTGTGAACTATACGGTAATAACACAGTGTGTATGATAGTGTGAACTATACGGTAAACACAGTGTGTATGATAGTGTGAACTATACGGTAATAACACAGTGTGTATGGTAGTGTGAACTATACGGTAATAACAGTGTGTATGATAGTGTGAACTATACGGTAATAACACAGTGTGTATGGTAGTGTGAACTATACGGTAATAACACAGTGTGTATGATAGTGTGAACTATACGGTAATAACACGGTATGTATGATAGTGTGAACTATACGGTAATAACACAGTGTGTATGGTAGTGTGAACTATACGGTAATAACACAGTGTGTATGGTAGTGTGAACTATACGGTAATAACACAGTGTGTATGGTAGTGTGAACTATACGGTAATAACAGTGTGTATGATAGTGTGAACTATACGGTAATAACACAATGTGTATGGTAGTGTGAACTATACGGTAATAACACAGTGTGTATGATAGTGTGAACTATACGGTAATAACACAGTGTGTATGATAGTGTGAACTATACGGTAAACACAGTGTGTATGATAGTGTGAACTATACGGTAATAACACAGTGTGTATGGTAGTGTGAACTATACGGTAATAACAGTGTGTATGATAGTGTGATCTATACGGTAATAACACAGTGTGTATGGTAGTGTGAACTATACGGTAATAAAACAGTGTGTATGATAGTGTGAACTATACGGTAATAACACGGTATGTATGATAGTGTGAACTATACGGTAATAACACAGTGTGTATGATAGTGTGAACTATACGGTAATAACACAGTGTGTATGGTAGTGTGAACTATACGGTAATAACAGTGTGTATGATAGTGTGAACTATACGGTAATAACACAGTGTGTATGGTAGTGTGAACTATACGGTAATAACAGTGTGTATGATAGTGTGAACTATACGGTAATAACAGTGTGTATGATAGTGTGAACTATACGGTAATAACACAGTGTGTGTGGTAGTGTGAACTATACGGTAATAACACAGTGTGTATGGTAGTGTGAACTATACGGTAATAACACAGTGTGTATGGTAGTGTGAACTATACGGTAATAACACAGTGTGTATGATAGTGTGAACTATACGGTAATAACACAGTGTGTATGATAGTGTGAACTATACGGTAATAACACAGTGTGTATGGTAGTGTGAACTATACGGTAATAACACGGTGTGTATGGTAGTGTGAACTATACGGTAATAACACAGTGTGTATGATAGTGTGAACTATACGGTAATAACACAATGTGTATGGTAGTGTGAACTATACGGTAATAACACAGTGTGTATGATAGTGTGAACTATACAGTAATAACACAGTGTGTATGATAGTGTGAACTATACGGTAATAACACAGTGTGTATGGCAGTGTGAACTATACGGTAAACACAGTGTGTATGGTAGTGTGAACTATACGGTAATAACACAGTGTGTATGGTAGTGTGAACTATACGGTAATAACACAGTGTGTATGGTAGTGTGAACTATACGGTAAACACAGTGTGTGTGGTAGTGTGAACTATACGGTAATAACACAGTGTGTATGATAGTGTGAACTATACGGTAATAACACAGCGTGTGTGGTAGTGTGAACTATACGGTAATAACACAGTGTGTATGGCAGTGTGAACTATACGGTAATAACACAGTGTGTATGATAGTGTGAACTATACGGTAATAACACAGTGTGTATGATAGTGTGAACTATACGGTAAACACAGTGTGTATGGTAGTGTGAACTATACGGTAATAACACGGTATGTATGATAGTGTGAACTATACAGTAATAACAGTGTGTATTGTAGTGTGAACTATACGGTAATAACACAGTGTGTATGATAGTGTGAACTATACGGTAATAACACAGTGTGTATGATAGTGTGAACTATACGGTAATAACACAGTGTGTATGGTAGTGTGAACTATACGGTAATAACACAGTGTGTATGATAGTGTGAACTATACGGTAATAACACGGTGTGTATGGTAGTGTGAACTATACGGTAATAACACAGTGTGTATGATAGTGTGAACTATACGGTAATAACACAGTGTGTATGGTAGTGTGAACTATACGGTAATAACACAGTGTGTATGATAGTGTGAACTATACGGTAATAACACAGTGTGTATGATAGTGTGAACTATACGGTAACAACAGTGTGTATTGTAGTGTGAACTATACGGTAATAACACAGTGTGTATGATAGTGTGAACTATACGGTAATAACACAGTGTGTATGATAGTGTGAACTATACGGTAATAACACAGTGTGTATGGTAGTGTGAACTATACGGTAATAACACAGTGTGTATGATAGTGTGAACTATACGGTAATAACACGGTGTGTATGGTAGTGTGAACTATACAGTAATAACACAGTGTGTATGATAGTGTGAACTATACGGTAATAACACAGTGTGTATGGTAGTGTGAACTATACGGTAATAACACACTGTGTATGATAGTGTGAACTATACGGTAATAACACAGTGTGTATGATAGTGTGAACTATACGGTAATAACACAGTGTGTATGATAGTGTGAACTATACGGTAATAACACAGTGTGTATGATAGTGTGAACTATACGGTAATAACACAGTGTGTATGGTAGTGTGAACTATACGGTAATAACACAGTGTGTATGATAGTGTGAACTATACGGTAATAACACAGTGTGTATGATAGTGTGAACTATACGGTAATAACACAGTGTGTATGATAGTGTGAACTATACGGTAATAACACAGTGTGTATGATAGTGTGAAATATACGGTAATAACACAGTGTGTATGATAGTGTGAACTATACGGTAATAACACAGTGTGTATGGTAGTGTGAACTATACGGTAATAACACAGTGTGTATGATAGTGTGAACTATACGGTAATAACACAGTGTGTATGGTAGTGTGAACTATACGGTAATAACACAGCGTGTGTGGTAGTGTGAACTATACGGTAATAACACAGTGTGTATGGTAGTGTGAACTATACGGTAATAACACAGCGTGTATGATAGTGTGAACTATACGGTAATAACACAGTGTGTATGGTAGTGTGAACTATACGGCAATAACACAGTGTGTATGGCAGTGTGAACTATACGGTAATAACACAGTGTGTATGGCAGTGTGAACTATACGGTAATAACACAGTGTGTATGGCAGTGTGAACTATACGGTAATAACACAGTGTGTATGGCAGTGTGAACTATACGGTAATAACACAATGTGTATGGTAGTGTGAACTATACGTTAATAACACAGCGTGTGTGGTAGTGTGAACTATACGGTAATAACACAGTGTGTATGATAGTGTGAATTATATGGTAATAACACAGTGTGTATGATAGTGTGAATTATATGGTAATAACACAGTGTGTATGGTAGTGTGAACTATACGGTAATAACACAGTGTGTATGATAGTGTGAATTATACGGTAATAACACAGTGTGTATGGTAGTGTGAATTATATGGTGATAACACAGTGTGTATGTTAGTGTGAACTATACGGTAATAACACAGTGTGTATGATAGTGTGAATTATATGGTAATAACACAGTGTGTATGATAGTGTGAATTATATGGTAATAACACAGTGTGTATGGTAGTGTGAACTATACGGTAATAACACAGTGTGTATGATAGTGTGAACTATACGGTAATAACACAGTGTGTATGATAGTGTGAACTATACGGTAATAACAGTGTGTATGGTAGTGTGAACTATACGGTAATAACACAGTGTGTATGATAGTGTGAACTATACGGTAATAACACAGTGTGTATGATAGTGTGAACTATACGGTAATAACACAGTATATATGATAGTGTGAACTATACGGTAATAACACAGTGTGTATGATAGTGTGAACTATACGGTAATAACACAGTGTGTATGATAGTGTGAACTATACGGTAATAACACAGTGTGTATGGTAGTGTGAACTATACGGTAAACACAGTGTGTATGGTAGTGTGAACTATACGGTAATAACACAGTGTGTATGATAGTGTGAACTATACAATAATAACAGTGTGTATGATAGTGTGAACTATACGGTAATAACACAGTGTGTATGATAGTGTGAATTATACGGTAATAACACAGTGTTTATGATAGTGTGAACTATACGGTAATAACACAGTGTGTATGGTAGTGTGAACTATAAGGTAATAACACAGTGTGTATGATAGTGTGAACTATAAGGTAATAACACAGTGTGTATGGTAGTGTGAACTATACAGTAATAACACAGTGTGTATGATAGTGTGAACTATACGGTAATAACACAATGTGTATGATAGTGTGAACTATACGGTAATAACACAGTGTGTATGGTAGTGTGAACTATACGGTAATAATACAGTGTGTATGATAGTGTGAACTATACGGTAAACACAGTGTGTATGATAGTGTGATCTATACGGTAATAACACAGTGTGTATGGTAGTGTGAACTATACGGCAATAACACAGTGTGTATGATAGTGTGAACTATACGGTAAACACAGTGTGTATGATAGTGTGAACTATACGGTAATAACACATTGTGTATGGTAGTGTGAACTATACGGTAATAACACAGTGTGTATGATAGTGTGAATTATATGGTAATAACACAGTGTGTATGATAGCTAATTGATGTAGTTAAAATATAGAAATATGCGTAAAACAACTAGATCAAAACCGTATATATTGTTTAACCATTTCCAGTTTACATCAACCACGATTGTAATCGCACAATCTTAGTTTATCGTGCGCCCACATGTGCGTTAGAAATAATCGCCCAGGATTGCATCGTTCGCACATCGTGCAAACACCTTTCACCAATCGTGCGCACACCGCACATCGTGTAACGTTGTGCTATCAGACCAACTGTACGTTACCCCCACAATACAATGTAAGGCTTGAAGGAGTAATGAGAACTGTTAGGTTACCCCCAACAATTCAATGTAAGGCTTGAAGGAGTAATGAGAACTGTTACGTTACCCCCAACAATTCAATGTAAGGCTTGAAGGAGTAATGAGAACTGTTACGTTACCCCCCACAATACAATGTATGGCTTGAAGGAATAATGAGAAATGTTACGTTACCCCCACAATACAATGTAAGGCTTGAAGGAGTAATGAGAACTGTTACGTTACCCCCACAATACAATGTAAGGCTTGAAGGAGTAATGAGAACTGTTACGTTACCCCCCACAATACAATGTAAGGCTTGAAGGAGTAATGAGAACTGTTAGGTAACCCCCACAATACAATGTAAGGCTTGAAGGAGTAATGAGAACTGTTAGGTTACCCCCACAATACAATGTAAGACTTGAAGAAGTAATGAGAAATGTTAGGTTACCCCCACAATACAATGTAAGGCTTGAAGGAGTAATGAGAACTGTTACGTTACCCCCACAATACAATGTAAGGCTTGAAGGAGTAAGGAGAACTGTGACGTTATGCCCCACAATACAATGAAAGGCTTGAAGGAGTAATGAGAACTGTTACATCACACCCACAATACAATGTAAGGCTTGAAGGAGTAAGGAGAACTGTGACGTTATGCCCCACAATACAATGTAAGGCTTGAAGGAGTAATGAGAACTGTTACATCACCCCCACAATACAATGTAAGGCTTGAAGAAGTAATGAGAACTGTTAGGTTACCCCCACAATACAATGTAAGGCTTGAAGGAGTAATGAGAACTGTTACGTTACCCCCACAATACAATGTAAGGCTTGAAGGAGTAAGGAGAACTGTGACGTTATGCCCCACAATACAATGCAAGGCTTGAAGGAGTAATGAGAACTGTTACATCACCCCCACAATACAATGTAAGGCTTGAAGGAATAGTGAGAACTATTACGTTACCCCCACAATACAATGAAAGGCTTGAAGGAGTAATGAGAACTGTTACATCACCCCCACAATACAATGTAAGGCTTGAAGGAGTAATGAGAACTGTTACATCACCCCGACAATACAATATAAGGCTTGAAGGAGTAATGAGAACTGTTACATCACCCACACAATACAATGTAAGGCTTGAAGGAGTAATGAGAACTGTTACATCACCCCGACAATACAATATAAGGCTTGAAGAAGTAATGAGAACTGTTACATCACCCACACAATACAATATAAAGCTTGGAGGAGTAATGAGAACTGTTACATCACCCCGACAATACAATATAAGGCTTGAAGAAGTAATGAGAACTGTAATTTTAACCCCAAAATACAATGTAAGGCTTGAAGAAGTAATGAGAACTGTTACATCACCCCCACAATACAATGTAAGGCTTGAAGAAGTAATGAGAACTGTTACATCACCCACACAATACAATGTAAGGCTTGAAGAAGTAATGAGAACTGTTACATCACCCCCACAATACAATGTAAGGCTTGAAGAAGTAATGAGAACTGTGAAGGTATCCCCAACAATACAATGTAAGGCTTGAAGAAGTAATGAGAACTGTGACGGTATCCCACACAATACAATGTAAGGCTTGAAGAAGTAATTAGAACTGTTACGTTACCCCCACAATACAATGTAAGGCTTGAAGAAGTAATGAGAACTGTGACGTTACCCCCACAATACAATGTAAGACTTGAAGAAGTCATTAGAACTGTGACGTTACCCCAACAATACAATGTAAGGCTTGAAGAAGTAATGAGAACTGTGGCAATACCCCCACAATACAATGTAAGGCTTGAAGAAGTAATGAGAACTGTGGCAATACCCACACAGTACAAAGTAAGGCTTGAAGAAGTAATGAGAACTGTGACGTTACCCCCACAATACAATGTAAGGCTTGAAGGAGTAATGAGAACTGTGACGTTACCCCCACAATACAATGTAAGGCTTGAAGAAGTAATTAGAACTGTGACGTTACCCCCACAATACAATGTAAGACTTGAAGAAGTAATTAGAACTGTTAGGTTACCCCCATAATACAATGTAAGGCTTGAAGAAGTAATTAGAATTGTGACGTTACCCCCACAATACAATGTAAGACTTGAAGAAGTAATTAGAACTGTTAGGTTACCCCCACAATACAATGTAAGGCTTGAAGAAGTAATGAGAACGGTGACGTTACCCCCACAGTACAATGTAAGGCTTGAAGAAGTAATGAGAACTGTGACGTTACCCCCACAGTACAATGTAAGGCTTGAAGAAGTAATTAGAACTGTGACGTTACCCCCACAATACAATGTAAGGCTTGAAGGAGTAATGAGAACTGTGACGTTACCCCCACAATACAATGTAAGGCTTGAAGAAGTAATTAGAACTGTTACGTTACCCCCACAATACAATGTAAGGCTTGAAGAAGTAATTAGAACTGTGACGTTACCCCCACAATACAATGTAAGGCTTGAAGAAGTAATGAGAACTGTTACATTATGCCCCACCTCTCTCTTTACCGTGAACCCCACACCAGGTTCCTAATATTCCCCGTCGACCCTGGGGAACTAACTGACAAATGTGGACAGTCTTTTCGATCGCTCATAGTAAGTACCCAATTTTAGTGATTTTATCGATTTTTAATCTGGACAATTTGTGGTACTTATTTTATCTGAAGTATTTCGTCATATGATTTCGGGGACCAAGATCGTTTTTAAACAGTGTGTGTGTCTACATTGTGAACATTGGAAATTTGAATCCTTACACCGAGGACAAAGACGGGTGAGTATCGTTCACCTCAATAAGTGTATAGGGATTGCACTGTACATTACCGTTCCGTATCTAAGGCTAATATCATTTGAGTCGGACATATCCAGGAGAATTGAGTAAGGTGCAGTGAATAGGGATTGCCCTGTACACGGCCGATCTCAATTCTATACCTGATATAGTTGTTCCGATATAGAACTTTGAGCCTTGCGGAGAGTGAGTACGATTCCATACTATACAATATGGACTCGGTGAGTCCGGAACCCCAACCTGTCCTCGTCCAGATCCACGGCCCCTCTAATTCCCCGGCAGCTATCACTACCATAACAGACATTGATAGTACGGGTAATAGTAACAGAATACGTAACAACAAGTCTACAGATATCATTGATGATGAGATCACAGTGATTGAAACCGTACAAGCAAATGATACCGTTACACGTGATATACAGACATGTCCGTCTGTTATAGACAATAGCCTACACACCATGTCAGGTGAAAATGTACCGTCCGGACAGAAACATAAGGATGACAATATTGAGACTATAGGCATATGTGTTCAGAACACCAGTGTAGACGATTCATGTGATAAAACTCCCTCCCTAACCTGTGCCACTCCAAGAAAACGCGTCCGTTCAGGGGAGGATGAAAACGTGAATAATAGTAAAAAACTAAAATCTCTTAAAACTAAAGCGGTAAAACCTAAAACAGCAAAGGCTACCAGAAGGAGCCTCCGTTCAACGAAAGCGTCAAATGTAACTACCATCACTGAGACAAGTAACCCAGTAAAAAAGAGTGTCAAGGTGACCCCTGCCGGTCTGGGGAACGTAGATGTAAGTGAAGGATTTCAACAGCTCTCCCTCCAACTTCAAACTTTGGGAACAGATCTCTCTAAAAAGATGGACAGACTCGAAAGCAAACTAGAAAACAGAATCACAGAGAGAATTATAAAGAGTATTGATAATAAACTCCAGGACGGTTTATCGGCAGTTAAAACAGAGGTACTAAATGACATTGAACCACTTAAAGAAAAGATAGAAGAAATCGAGTCGTCGTACGCTGAAACAATAGACAGTGAAATCAAAAAATTTAGAGCCGAGGTCGAAAGAAAAATGATAGGTATGAAAGACATTTTACGCTGTAACCTGTCAAATGAGTCGCATGCTGTCTCTCGCGAACACACGCGACAACTGAGCATAGTGATAAAAAACCTAGAACCATTGGAGTATGAAACGGGTGACGAGACGGACATACATATCAAACGTAATGTGGATATATTGATGAAAGATGGTCTCAAATTGGATGACGTAAGCATCAAACGTGTACAACGTAAACAAACCACGAGAAACGGTCCAGGCATTATCATAGCAACCATATCACCGAATGATATGCACAGGATAATGAAGGCCAAACAATCATTGAGAAACTCGCAAAAATTCAGTAAAGTTTTTATTGATAACGACAAAACCAGGAATGAACTTAAAACCGAACGCGCACTCACCACTGTAATGAACGAACTTTCCGAGTTAAAGAAGGAACGCACGCGTACCAACTTTGACAACAACGACGGACACGCTTACCGAGGTGACAGAGGTCACTACACAGGTAAGCCGAGTACATACAACCGTTACCAACGCCGCATTTCAAGGTCGCGAGACACTCCGCTGAACCAATCAGATATTGAGGACAGGCGACGCCCACCAGGGGTTAGCCGAACTGTCAATAATAACAGTAGATCACGTGATACGGAAAACACATTCGCTACTGTTCGCGGTCAAGGACACGCGAGAGAAAGGTATGCTCACCTGAGAGACGATAATACACACGCACGTACAGGAAACGTGTGGCACACGGCGAATGGGAAAAAACACGGTGGACACCATGATCGCTGGAGTCCGCGTTCTAATTACGACGGGATGCGCCGATAGGACAAGTCGCGGCTTAGTCTAGGATGCTGGAACGTAGCCGGGTGGTCTGCTTATACTGGATCAGATAATCGCGAGTTCAGAGAAAATGTGATCAACAGTTTTGGTAGTGATATTATAGCGGTGTGCGAAACATTCCTCAAAAACGAGCAGAAAATCAACATGGATGGATACTATTTTATTGGTCAGAACAGAATGTCTTTACATAAGTCGGCGAAACGCGGGTCCGGTGGAATAGGCTTTCTCATCAATACCAGTATACTGTCAGATTATAGCGTGAGTGAGATGGATAGTGAAACCGAAGGCATACTCTGGATTAAAATTAAAGGCAAAACAAACAACTTCAACATGTATTTATGTGTTGTATACCTACCCCCTGAGAACTCCTCACGATCCATGGATTCCGAAATATTTTTTAATGAATTGTTACTCAAGGTTCATCAATATCAAAATGAAGGTCATATATGTGTACTTGGGGATTTTAATTCAAGAATAGGAGACCTGAGTGATTACGTTGAAGGTGTTGACCAGATACCGCCGAGAGATCATGTAGACGTTAACGTCAATACTAACGGTGATTCATTAATTGGCTTCTGCATTGATACGAATATGTGCACATTGAATGGACGATCTGGTAAACAGAATTATACATGTATTTCCTCCAAAGGAAAATCGGTGGTGGACTACATGATTGTACCTCACGAAGACTTGTGTTTCTTCTCAAACTTTAATGTACATACAATGTCAGATGTAATAAGTAAGCTCGGACTTACGGTGCCCATTAGTATTCCTGACCATTCGTACCTGGAGTGTAACGTGGAAGTCTCCTCTACCGACCTGCCCTCGGCAAACGACTTACCTATAAATGGCCATTCAACTCAACGTAATGTTAGATTTAACGCTGGGAAAATTCCGAATGATTTCCTTATGGACAATAACTGCTTAGAGCGACTTTATGCCACTATTCAATTACTGGAGACGAAAGTGAATGACGTGCGCCAAATGAATGACGCTTACGATGAATTTCAAACGTTTTTATGGAAAGAATTGGAAGGAGTCGGCGCTAGAACAAAGGATAACGGGTTTATGTCAAATACGGGCCGGAAGTCACTTTATAAACCATATTGGGATGAGGTACTTCAGCGTCAATGGGACGAAGTGTGTATAAAGGAGCGTATATGGTTAAGAAATAACGGCTCTTCGGCAGCGCGACGTCAGCTGAAGCAAGACTATTGTAAAGATCGAAAACTATTTGACCGCTTACATAGGAGATATAAGCGCCAATATCAAGCTAAGAAACAACAAGCACTACACGACAAACTGCTCAGTCAATCCAACACAAGGGATTTCTGGAAAGAAATAGGGAAAATAGGTATAGTGAACGATCGTGTTAAGAAAATTCCTATGGAGGTAAAGGATTCCGACGGCAATATAATCCGTAACCCGGATTTAGTATTAAACCGCTGGAAAATGGACTACGAGTCTCTTTACAAGATAAATACAGAAAGTGAAGAATTTGACAGCGACCATTACAATGTTATTAAACGGGCGATAGATGTTGATAGTAGTGAAAACGGGACCGTCGATGAGGATCTAACGTCACTTAACGCCCCGATTCTTATGGAGGAGGTCATTAAGGCTGTCGATGCAGCGAAAATGAACAAAGCCGCAGGAATAGATGCGATACCATCGGAAGCACTAAAGAACAAAGCTTGTGTAAGGATGCTTTATACCATTATATCGGCATGTTTTAACCACGGAATAGTGCCCCAGAAATGGAAAGAGGGGATAATTAACCCCTTAATCAAACCAAACAGTACCGACCCTCGAGTACCTCTTACGTACAGAGGCATTACACTTATTTCTGTTCCGTGTAAAATTTACTGTTATATACTTAATAACAGACTGACGACGTGGTTGGAAAACAACGGAAAGCTGGCAGATGAACAGAACGGTTTTCGTAAAAGTAGGAGCTGTCAGGAACACATCTATACATTACATAGTATAATTAATAACCGGAAGATCGCCAAACTGTCAACATACGCATGTTTCATAGATCTCAAAAAGGCGTTTGATACTGTGGACAGAACGTGCCTGTGGTATAAGCTTCAAACATGCGGTGTGCGAGGAAAAATCCTAACAGCCATCAAATCATTATATCAAGATTTGAAGTGTTACGTTAGAGTTAACAATATATTGACAGCGGGGTTCAACGTTGATCGCGGTTTAAAGCAGGGATGTTTGACGTCACCAGCAATCTTCTCTATTTACATCAACGATCTGATTACCGAGTTAAGAGACTCCAACCTCGGAATCAACCTGGACGGGGTGGACATTAGTTCGTTGTTATATGCAGATGATATTGCTCTTATAGCGTCAAACCCAGACAAGCTTCAGAAACTACTCGATATTGTATCAAATTGGTGTTATAAATGGAGACTTTCTATTAACCGGGAAAAAACTAAAGTAGTACACTTCCGTCCTAAATCCTGCCCTACAACGGATTATAAGTTCCACTGCGGCAAAACACAACTTAGTATCGCCTCAGAATATAAATACCTAGGACTTTGGTTCGACGAACATTTAGACATGAAACTCGCTGTGAGGGAACTTTCCAAATCGGCCGGAAGAGCTTTAGGAGCACTAACATCCAAATTTATCAGTTCCGGTGGAATGTCCTATACAGTATTTACCAAGCTATATGAGACCCTTGTACAGCCCATACTTTTTTACTGCTCTGCCATATGGGGTCAGACGGAACAGAGGCTTATAAACAATATACAGAACAGAGCCATGAGGATATATCTAGGTGTTTCTAGAAATACCTCTAACGCGGGGAAAATCGGAGATATGGGCTGGATGTCATGTTTAGCCAAACAGCGGATAGAGGTCTTCAGAATGTGTTGTCACTTGAAATCGGTCGATTCTGATAGACTTTTGCATAAAGTACACAAGTGGTCAGAGAGGAAAGGAAAGTCTTGGGAAGCGAAAGCCATGAAACTCGCTAATAAATACAATATAGGCCATATTATTGAGAGGGCGACGGGCGCTACAAAAGCCGTAATGATCAAAATAACAAGTGTAATTTTTAGGATAGATGAGCAGTCATGGTTTACAGGAATCTGGACAGATAACAAACATCAAAATGGAAATAAACTTAGAACGTATAGACTGTTCAAAAAAGATTTGAAACCTGAAAGCTACGTGACCAGTATAATGCCAAGATCACACAGGAGCGTTTTAGCTAAACTGCGGTGTGGAAGTTTGCCATTGTATATAGAGACGGGCCGCTACAGTAAACCTGCAATACAATTATGTGATAGACTTTGTATATATTGCAATTCTTACTCTGTAGAATCAGAAATTCATTTTTTATGTGAATGCGATTATTATAAGGACATCAGGGAACCTCTTTTTATGAAAGCTAATGACTTATCGTCAGTCTTTTTAAATATGAGTTCAGAGGATAAGTTTATCTTTTTAATGAATGAGGCATCTTTGCAATGTTTTATAGCGAGAGTAATATTTTTATGTATGAGGAAACGACGTTCTTTTAATCATGATTGATAATTCTTATTACGTGTCTCGTAAGTCAACACTGGCTGGGCATTTTATAAATCATGCATTATTTTAGTTAACATTATTATGTATGTATTTTAAAATGTGTGACACATTAATAAAATATTTATTATATATATTATTATTATTACTAACTTGGCATCTTTCATGACTTTACTGAATGAAGTGGCATCAATTTTGCCTTCTAAGAGAGTTCTTACAAATAGTCACGAACCTGAAAAAACTTGGCGTTGTTTACCAACAAGTGGCCTTGTGCCATTAACATCAGTAATTAGTTAATTACAAAAAACACATACCAGCCTACTTAAGATGCAAAGGTGCTCCAGTGTTTTCTTACAGTTTTCCAGCTAAAAGCAGACGCTACTACAAGTATACACCTTTCGATGACTTCAGAATAAATAACTCCTCCATCACAGTGTTCTTTCTCGACATCAACAATATGATAAGTTATTAACTGGCGGTCTCATTAGTATCTGCAATGGGAAGGCAAGAGTGTGTTATTTTCGAAGGGTTAATTTCGCATAAGGACTGAAAGTCAATTTTTAGCTTCATATAGGGATTGAACGGTGGTTTTTTAATTTTCATGCCGGTATGAATGAAAATCGGTCACTTCCATATTGAATGAAGCCCATTTCGGCTTCATGATCAATATGGATGTAACCGTTTTTCATTCCCAAATGCCGTTTGTAAGAAGTGTTTATACGGAAGCCGGTTAGTACCACATGAAGTAAACTTTTTATGTCGCACTAACCGGCTTCCGTATGTTGAGGTGGTCAAATCAGAAACAGTGATATTTTTCACTAGGCCTAGTGAAAAATATCATATTTTCTCACAAGTGAAAAATATCACTTTTAGAGAATGAATAATTTTCCATATTTCACTGTTAAAAATGTAAAAAAATTATTTCTGCTGGTAATATTCATAAAGTGAGTTGCAGCGCAAATGTAAATATACTTTTATGAAAAGCATTTCTTCTGGTAATGTTAATATAGTGGTTGCTTCAGCTAAAATGAGGTTGTATCGACCGGGAATCTATACATACACTTATTACACATTAATTTCGATCAGCTTTGATACCTACTGAAAGTTTGTCTCTATTTGTATGCTTATTCAAAATACGAGATACTTTTTAATAATGCCTCATTCTGAATACGAGTTTCTGATACGAATACGACATTTCTAGTGTTAACTGGTTTCTGGTATGATTACGACATTTCTAGTGTTAACTGGTTTCTGGTACGATTACGACATTTCTAGTGTTAACTGGTTTCTGGTACGATTACGACATTTCTAGTGTTAACTGGTTTCTGGTACGATTACGACATTTCTAGTGTTAACTGGTTTCTGGTACGATAACGACATTTCTGGTGTATACTGGTCTCTGATAGAATTACGACATTTCTGGTTATACTGGTTTATGATACGATTACGACATTTCTGGTAAATGTTGGTTTCTGATACGATTACGAAATGTCTAGTGTTAACTGGTTTCTGATAGGATTACGACATTTCTGGTGTATAATGGTTTCTGATACGATTACGACATTTCTGGTGTTAACTGGTTTCTGATAGGATTACGACATTTCTGGTGTATAATGGTTTCTGATAGGATTACGACATTTCTGGTGTTAACTGGTTTCTGATAGGATTACGACATTTCTGGTGTATAATGGTTTCTGATAGGATTACGACATTTCTGGTGTATGTTGGTTTCTGATACGATTACGACATTTCTGGTGTAAACTGGTTTCTAATACGATTACGACATTTCTGGTGTATGTTGGTTTCTGATACCATTACGACATTTCTGGTGTATGTTGGTATCTGATAGGATTACGACATTTCTGGTGTTAACTGGTTTCTGATAGGATTACGACATTTCTGGTGAATGTTGGTTTCTGATAGGTTTACGACATTTCTGGTGTATGTTGGTTTCTGATAGGATAACGACATTTCTGGTGTATGTTGGTTTCTGATAGGATTACGAAATTTCTGGTGTATGTTGGTTTCTGATACGATTACGACATTTCTGGTGAATGTTTGTTTCCGATAGGATTACGACATTTCAGGTGTATGTTGGTTTATGATACGATTACGACATTTCTGGTGTATGTTGGTTTCTGATACGCTTACGACATTTCTATTAAATGTTGGTTTCTGATACGCTTACGACATTTCTGGTGTATGTTGGTTTCTGATACGATTACGAAAGTTCTTATGTATAATGGCTTCCCATACGATTACGTCATTTCTGGTGTATGTTGGTTTCTGATACGCTTACGACATTTCTGGTGAATGTTAGTTTCTGATACGATTACGACATTTCTGGTGTGTGTTGGTTTCTGATACGATTACGTCATTTCTGGTGAATGTTTGTTTCTGATAAGATTACGACATTTCAGGTGTATGTTGGTTTCTGATACGCTTACGACCTTTCTGGTGAATGTTAGTTTCTGATACGATTACGACATTTCTGGTGTGTGTTGGTTTCTGATACGATTACGTCATTTCTGGTGAATGTTTGTTTCTGATAGGATTACGACATTTCAGGTGTATGTTGGTTTATGATACGATTACGACATTTCTGGTGTATGATAGTTTCTGATACGATTACGACATTTCTATTAAATGTTGGTTTCTGATACGATTACGACATTTCTATTAAATGTTGGTTTCTGATAGGATAACGACATTTCTGGTGAATGCTGGTTTCTGATAGGTTTACGACATTTCTGGTGTATGTTGGTATCTGATAGGATTACGACATTTCTGGTGTATGTTGGTTTCTGATAGGATTACGACATTGCTGGTGTATGTTGGTTTCTGATAGGATTACGACATTTCTGGTGTATGTTGGTTTCTGATAGGATAACGACATTTCTGGTGAATGTTAGTTTCTGATAGGTTTACGACATTTCTGGTGTATAATGGTTTCTGATACGATTACGACATTTCTGGTGTATGTTGGTTTCTGATACGATTACGTCATTTCTGGTGAATGTTTGTTTCCGATAGGATTACGACATTTCAGGTGTATGTTGGTTGATGATACGATTACGACATTTCTGGTGTATGTTGGTTTCTGATACGCTTACGACATTTCTATTAAATGTTGGTTTCTGATACGATTACGACATTTCTGGTGTATGTTGGTTTCTGATAGGATTACGACATTTCTGGTGAATGCTGGTTTCTGATACCATTACGACATTTCTGGTGTATGTTGGTATCTGATAGGATTACGACATTTCTGGTGTATGTTGGTATCTGATAGGATTACGACATTTCTGGTGTTTGTTGGTTTCTGATATGTTTACGACATTTCTGGTGTATGTTGGTTTCTGATAGGATAACGACATTTCTGGTGTATGTTGGTTTCTGATAGGTTTACGACATTTCTGGTGTATACTGGTTTCTGATACGATTACGACATTTCTGGTGAATGTTGGTTTCTGATACGATTACGACATTTCTGGTGTATGTTGGTTTCTGATAGGATTACGACATTTCTGGTGAATGTTGGTTTCTGATACGATTACGACATTTCTGGTGAATGTTGGTCTCTGATAGGATTACGACATTTCTGGTGAATAATGGTTTCTGATACGATTACGACATTTCTGATGTATGTTGGTTTCTGATACGATTACGAAATTTCTGGTGTATAATGGTTTCTGATACGATTACGACATTTCTGGTGTATGTTGGTTTCTGATAGGATTACGACATTTCTGGTGTATGTTGGTTTCTGATAGGATTACGAAATTTCTGATGTATAATGGTTTCAGATACGATTACGACATTTCTGGTGTATGTTGGTTTCTGATAGGATTACGACATTTCTGGTGTATAATGGTTTCTGATACGATTACGACATTTCTGGTGTATGTTGGTTTCTGATAGGATTACGACATCTCTGGTGTATGATGGTTTCTGATACGATTACGAAATTTCTGATGTATAATGGTTTCTGATACGATTACGACATTTCTGATGTATGTTGGTTTCTGATACGATTCGACATTTCTGGTGTATACTGGTTCCTGATAGGATTACGACATTTCTGGTGTATGTTGGTTTCTGATACGATTACGACATTTCTGGTGAATGTTGGTTTCTGATACGATTACGACATTTCTGGTGTATGTTGGTTTCTGATACGATTACGACATTTCTGGTGTATGTTCGTTTCTGATACGATTACGACATTTCTGGTGTATGTTCGTTTCTGATACGATTACGACATTTCTGGTGTAAACTGGTTTCTGATAGGATTACGACATTTCTGATGTATGTTGGTTTCTGATACGATTACGAAATTTCTGATGTATAATGGCTTCTGATAGGATTACGACATTTCTGATGTATGTTGGTTTCTGAAAAGTATTTCGTTTATACAAAACTACACTTCTCATACCTAACTGAAGGAACCTTCCAACTCTCCTGCTGTCGTATCCGGGATGAAATGGAATACCTCGAGCTTCCGACTGATCGGCATTTTGATTTGTGTAGAAGACTTCTAGTAGACTGTTACTGTCCTTTTTTGTCATTCCACACACAATTTGAGAAAATTTCCAAGTACAACAAAAACAGAATCTGGAGACAAGCTTTGATAAGCAGGGTGTTTATTATTCCTATTCTGCATCAAAGACACACGTTTCGATGTTACTACACTGAATATGCCAACATGCCATTGTTTGCCGTCGACATAGATTGTCGGTGCCGCCAATGAAGCAAGTGATGGTTGTCTCCGGAAGACCCGGTCTTTACGCTGGTCTGTACATACTTAATTGCTTCTTAGTTTTATCACAGTTTGGCCTAGTTTTATCACAGGTTGACCTAGTTTCATCACAGTTTGGCCTAGTTTTATCACAGGTTGGCCTAGTTTTATCACATATTGACCTAGTTTTATCACTGGTTGGCCTAGTTTTATCCCAGTTTGGCCTAGTTTTATCACTGGTTGGCCTAGTTTTATCACAGGTTGGCCTAGTTTTATCACATATTGACCTAGTTTTATCACTGGTTGGCCTAGTTTTATCCCAGTTTGGCCTAGTTTTATCACTGGTTGGCCTAGTTTTATCACAGGCATACTTAAGCGTGGGTTTTGTGTTCATACAAGATTGGATCAACTTTCTTGGTTTGGTTTTAAATCTTTATTTCTTCAATTATTCGACTGGGAGGGGGACTTGAAGCAAATACTATGCTATGTTATCATTTGATTTTTTATTATAGTGAGTTTCATTAACGTTGGCTTAAGCACAAAGTCCATGCTTGAGCATGGAATGGTTTCATAATTACCGGCCCAGATCTTCCGTTATCTGTAGCTACAATGTAGTACATTACGTATATTAGATAATCATGATTCGACTTTCCTCGTTTCTCATTGGCTAAAATATGGTCACGTGGATGTTCATATTTTGTCATATTTACCTGATGTTTCTTCTTTTAGATACACCGAATCAGTATTGCGTCGTGATCATTGTGATGTCAGTGCCCCACTGTAAATGTGATGCTTTATCGAGATAGATACAATGAAATTTCAGTCTTTCGCACCAAGTTTCATATCTAATATATAAATTAAGGACCTTTGGTTTGGTTAATATGGTATCAAATATAAAATACCAACCTCGAGTCTTGCCCTCGGTTAATATTTGATTCAATATTTACCTCACCAAAGGTCCATAATTGAATAATATCGCCTACAATTTAATAAATTATCCATATCTATTTGGTCTAAGTAACCGTATTCTTATTGCAGTACAATGTACAAAAAATGTATATAGTGTGCATGATATCGCTGGAGTTAAATCTCATACGATTCTTCACATTGCTCAAATATGTCTGGAGCTTGTGGAGGCTGCTCGGTTGACTGAACCTTGATCTCTGATCCCTGGTCGATCAGGATACAGCGATGAGGATCAACTATTGACCACAAACATGTCAGTTATTTGGAATACGATCCAAAACGCTATTTAACGTAGGTTTTACTGCTTTTATAATGTGGTAAAACGGCGTAGATAATTGTGGTGTTCGGTAATCGGTAACGGTATATCGTAGTGGCAGCGTTTTATTGTCTTGTTTTGATAAAACAGTCCTTCACACGAGAGTAACTGGACATCTAATACGGCAATACCAGTAGTGAGGATGGTTAAAGACGTTCATTTTTTAAACTGTTTAGGTGGAAATCAGACATTTCTTTGGGAAAAATAACAAAACTTGACAGTGTAAATATATATGTGTTGATGAAGATAGTTCCAACAAAACCGTCTACAGTCGTATACAGTTTCTACAACTTCCTGTTATTGCGGTTTTAACTAAAGTCGCGGCCCTGATTACAGGACTCCAAAAACATATCAATTGACTAATTCTGTTTCAATGGTCAATATAAAGCCGAGTTTAAACGCTGTGTTAGGTCGTCACAAACAACTTGATTTAATAATAGGCGCTGAGATAAGACAGCAAGCAGCCTCTGTACGAACTAAGGGGATTAAGAGCAGATGTGTACCAGTTGATGAACCCGCAACTTATACAGCATATTACAAACAAAGAGTGTACAAAGCGGCCGACCGCCGAGGTCAGACCAGGAATAATGAAAAACACCAAACTTGAAAAACACGTGGCATGACTTAGCATAGGTCGTTTCTTTGTGAAATAAAAATAACAACTTGTGAAAAATAAGCAATTACAACCACAATATCAAAGAGAATACACATCAAATATAAATGAAATGGTTGTATATTATTTCAAGGTCGTTGATGTACAGCAATGACCTTGTCAGATAGGTCAGCCAATAGTTGTACTCAACGTACTGTCCGACCTGTACTCTGTTATACCAGGTACTCCGGTCTCCAGTTTGTGTGCGGGATGCAGAGCAGAAACAGATAAGACTTCGGAAAATCTGGGTTTTTTTTTAAATAAATGACAATGAAAACAAGCTCGTTCAGTTTGCATTACTGAGGAGAGGTAGTTCCTTAAATTAAAACAACAAGTTGGCGCCTTACAGTTTACGTCCTATCTATAATTAACCCAGCACCCACGTGATTAATGAAGGTGCTTAACAGTTCGTTAAGGAAGGTCAAAGTCGTGTCTCGCTCATTGAACATTCTTGCTGAAGTACAGGACTCGTTCGTTTTAGGACACGCGTCGGCTTTATTTAGAGGTCTTCCAGGAGTTCCGGAGTGTTCGTACTCGTCCCTCTATAAACTCTCTCCCTGTTAACCTCACTTTCACAGGTCATGCAGCTATCTAATTAATAAAGGTGTGTCTGTAATTCCGTTTTATAAACGGTCACTTTGTTGGCAGTCTCGTCTGAAGTCACGTGACTGTTTTAAATTTGCGAGACTCCAACAGTACATGAGGTACCAAGACGACTTTCTCATGGCCCTAACACCTCCTCCTATCTGAACACAATCAGATTAAGGATTAACTAATTGTTACCCTGGTGATAGCGATCCCAAATATGTGGAGTATCTCGCTAGTAATTCTACCAATCCCTGGTATGGCGGTGCCTGTCTACCAAAGATGGGGGATTAGTACGTGTATAATTTAAAACATCCCAAATCGACATTGTCCGCAGTAAACACACTAACAGGTTGGTACGTAGGATAGACTTGTCAGAGTAAGAGCTTCCGATTGTTTCAGTTTTAATGTACAACACCGATTTCAGTCCTCAAACATTAAATTGGCTGTGCATCACGTGGCAGTATAGAGTTTATTATTGTCAGTATTCTTATTGTATAAAGTGTCACTAATATTCTATATCATGTTATTGTATGATCTTACAACGAGTGCCGCACACAGCGTCAGCTTGTCAATTTTTTATGGATTACAGGGTAGCGCACGCTTCGTTATTATATAAGCTTGCCTTAATTTTGGGGTATTAGGCCCCACAAACTCACGTGGTCGGGCACGTGAGCCCATACCTTTTACGTCGGATCGAGGAATTGATCGAACCCCCGGCGCCTTGGTGAAAGGCAAGTGCGGCATCGAATGCCATCCGACAACACCCTGTCCGCAATCATCCTGCAACTAAAACACAACGCAAGATATAAATATTACCATAACATAGTTCACATAGAAAACGAAAAGTGCTTGAATTTGGGGACAGTGCTTGAAAATTGCCTGAATTTGGGTCACTACTGGAAAGGTGCTTGAATTTGCTTGCAAATCCTTGAAACGTGCTTGAATTTTGGTATGAAAAATCTGTATGAGCCATACATAATTTAAAGATAGGATTTCATACAGATTACTTTCCAGAAATGTCGGTCCCAGTCATCGTGCTACTGTTTACAATTAAGTATGACCTTCAGACCTCTTGCTCTCTCAAGGATTCCGGTTCGATCCCTAGCGTTGGCGGAAGAACGAGAGCGATGTCCTATTTGTACGGTGGTGACCCCCGTGGGTTTCCTCCACCGCGAAAACAACAGCTGGTCCCTTAGCGGCGTCCTTATAAAACATATACAGAACTTATGTTTGTTGATGACATATTATAAAATAGTAGAAGGATCAGTTTGGGTTATTAAGTAACGATGACCTTGTGAAAGTCGTCAATTTCACGTTCAGATATCGGGCATGTTTCTATCGATAACCAATATATTTGAATTAAATAACACAATAGCTGCATATCGGGCGCGAGGCGACTGGTAGCATGGGCAAGTTTTCGGCAGTATACGAGACTATTTGATCCCGAGATGGTTTGTATGCTAGTAGGTTTTCACGAGGACACCTGAGCTCCTTCACCTTGTCAGGATAGCTACGGATCGTCTACGTCTCGCTGAGCGTGTTACATTGCCACAGAAAGCGCTCATTAATTACCGACGTTAATTGAGATAACTATATCCCTGCACCGTCAATGTCACATTCCTCAATCCTCACTCCATCACCACAGTGGCCAGAGATATACACAGTGGAGCCAGAGATATACAGGGACCAGAGATCTACCAAGAGGCCAGAGATCTACCAAGAGGCCAGAGATATACACAGTGGAGCCAGAGATATACAGGGACCAGAGATCTACCCAGGGGCCAGAGATCTACCAAGAGGCCAGAGATATACACACAGGGCCAGAGATATAAACCGGGACCATAGATATACACGGTGGATCCAGAGATCTACCCAGGGGCCAGATATATACACAGGGACCAGATATATACACACTGGAGCCAGAGATATACACCGGGCCAGAGATATACACAGGGGCCAGAGATATACACATGGGCCAGTGATATACACAGGGGCTAGATATATACACAGGGGCCAGAGATATACACAAAGGGCCAAAGATATTCACAGGGACCAGAGATATACACAGGGACCAGAGATATACACACCGGAACCAGAGATATACACAGGGCCCAGAGATATACACAGGGGCCAGAGATATACACAGGGACCAGAGATATACACCGGGACCAGAGATATATACATGGGCCAGATATATACACAGGGACCAGAGATATACACAGGGGCCAGAGATATACACAGGGACCAGAGATATACACACCGGAGCCAGAGATATACACACCGGAGCCAGAGATATACACACCGGAGCCAGAGATATACAGGGGCCAGAGGTATACACAGGGACCAGAGGTATACACAGGGGCCAGAGATATACACAGGGGCCAGAGGTATACACAGGGACCAGATATATACACACCGGAGCCATAGATCTACCCTGGGGCCAGTGATATACACAGGGGCCAGTGATATACACAGGGGCCAGAGATATACACAGGGACTAGATATATACACAGGGACCAGATATAAACACACTGGAGCCATAGATCTACCCAGGGGCCAGTGATATACACAAGGGCCAGAGATATACACAGGGACCAGAGATATACACAGGAACCAGAGATATACACACCGGAGCCAGAGATATACAAGGACCAGAGATATACACAGGGGCCAGAGATATACACAGGGGCCAGAGATATACACAGGGACCAGAGATATACACAGGGGCCAGAGGTATACACAGGGACCAGATATATACACAGGGACCAGAGATATACACCGGAGCCATAGATCTACCCTGGGGCCAGTGATATACACAGGGGCCAGAGATATACACAGGGACTAGATATATACACAGGGACCAGATATAAACACACTGGAGCCATAGATCTACCCAGGGGCCAGTGATATACACAGGGGCCAGAGATATACACAGGGACCAGAGATATACACAGGAACCAGAGATATACACACCGGAGCCAGAGATATACAAGGACCAGAGATATACACAGGGGCCAGAGGTATACACAGGGGCCAGAGATATACACAGGGACCAGAGATATACACAGAGACCAGAGATATACACCGGACCCAGAGATATACACACCGGAGCCAGAGATATACAAGGACCAGAGATATACACAGGGGCCAGAGATATACACAGGGACCAGATATATACACACAGGGGCCAGAGATATACACAGGGACTAGATATATACACAGGGACCAGATATTAACACACTGGAGCCATAGATATACAAGGACCAGAGATATGCACAGAGGCTAGAGATGTACACCGGGACAAGAGATATACACTGGGCCAGAGATATACACAGGGGTCAAATATCTACACTACGTTCAGATGCCCGCTCCCTGTGTCCCTGACTATGTTCAGGTGTCCGGTCCCTGTGTCCCTGACAAGGATCAGGTATCCGCTCCCTGTGTCCCTGACAAGGATCAGGTGTCCGCTCCCTGTGTCCCTGACAAGGATCAGGTGTCCGCTCCCTGTGTCCCTGACAAGGATCAGGTGTCCGCTCCCTGTGTCCCTGACTATGTTCAGGTGTCCACTCCCTGTGTCCCTGACAAGGATCAGGTGTCCGCTCCCTGTGTCCCTGACAAGGATCAGGTGTCCGCTCCCTGTGTCCCTGACTACGTTCATGTGTCCGGTCCCTGTGTCCCTGACAAGGATCAGGTGTCCGCTCCCTGTGTCCCTGACAAGGATCAGGTGTCCGCTCCCTGTGTCCCTGACTATGTTCAGGTGTCCACTCCCTGTGTCCCTGACAAGGATCAGGTGTCCGCTCCCTGTGTCCCTGACAAGGATCAGGTGTCCGCTCCCTGTGTCCCTGACAAGGATCAGGTGTCCGCTCCCTGTGTCCCTGACTACGTTCATGTGTCCGGTCCCTGTGTTCCTGACAAGGATCAGGTGACGTTGTCGGCGCTGTCACATAGCTTGTCTCCGGTAGTCCCAATTGGTTTAACAAGTAGTAAACATGTTTATGTACAATATATTGTCGTCCCTTTACGTATGTTGACTGACACGACGTCTTCCATGTGCGTCAAAAAACGTCTGAAATCTCGAGGTTTACACTTTTGAGGACAGTTAAGGCGACAGCAGACATCCGTCAGACGGGAAGACTGCCGCTTGACCAAGACTAATTGACCACAATGATTGCAAACAACAAGCTTCACGGTCAAACAATGACAGGTGTCTGCTGGGAGTCCGCTCGTGTCGCCGACAGCTGAAAAGGGACAAGTCCGCTCGTATCGCCGGCAACTGGAAAGGGGCAAGTCCGCTCGTATAGACGACAACTGGAAAGGGGCAAGTCCGCTCGTATCGTGGAATGGTAGGTGACATTGTGGACTGATAGGTAACATTGTGGACTGGTAGATGTCATTGTGGACTGGTAGGTGACATTGTGGACTGGTAGGTGTCATTGGGGACTGGTAGGTGACATTGTGGACTGGTAGATGTCATTGTGGACTGGTAGGTGACATTGTGGACTGGTAGGTGACATTGTGTATTGTAAGGTGTCATTGTGGACTGGTAGGTGTCATTGTGGACTGGTAGGTGTCATTATGGACTGATAGGTAACATTGTGGACTGGTAGGTGTCATTGTGGACTGGTAGATGTCATTGTGGACTGGTAGGTGACATTGGGGACTGGTAGGTGTCATTGGGGACTGGTAGGTGACATTGGGGACTGGTAGGTGACATTGTGGACTGGTAGGTGTCATTATGGACTGATAGGTGTCATTATGGACTGATAGGTGTCATTGTGGACTGGTAGGTGTCATTATGGACTGATAGGTGTCATTGTGGACTGGTAGGTGACATTGTGGACTGGTAGGTGTCATTGTGGACTGGTAGGTGTCATTGTGGACTGGTAGGTGTCATTGTGGACTGGTAGGTGTCATTATGGACTGGAAGGTGTCATTGTGGACTGATAGGTGTCATTATGGACTGATAGGTGACATTGTGTATTGTTAGGTATCATTGTGGACTGGTAGGTGTCATTGTGGACTGGTAGGTGTCATTGTGGACTGGTAGGTGTCATTGTGGACTGGTAGGTGTCATTGTAGACTGATAGGTGTCATTATGGACTGATAGGTAACATTGTGGACTGGTAGGTGTCATTGTGGACTGGTAGGTGTCATTGTGGACTGTTAGGTGACATTGTGGACTGGTAGGTGACATTGGGGACTGGTAGGTGACATTGTGGACTGATAGGTAACATTGTGGACTGGTAGGTGACATTGTGGACTGGTAGGTGTCATTGTGGACTGGTAGGTGACATTTTGGACTGATAGGTGTCATTGTGGACTGGTAGGTGTCATTGTGGACTGGTAGGTGTCATTTTGGACTGATAGGTGACATTGTGGACTGGTAGGTGACATTTGGGACTGGTAGGTGACATACTACTTGCTTTTAACGTATGTCTGTTTGGTGATAATTCATAACAGGTATCAATTGGTAGAAGGTGTGACTCCAATGAAATGCACCTGTATAATTAATAAGTCAATTCTGTTCAGGTATGTCGTACTTGATGGAATCGATAATGCTTTCTGTAAACAAAATCGTAAGAGTACATCAAACTTCCCCAATCGTTTTCGATGAAGGGATACCCAAAATAACAGAGATTCCAGCCGCAAAAGGATCAAATCTCCGTAACTCTCAGATCAAAAGCAAGAATGTCCTATCCTATTTAAGCGTCGATAGCACACTGATGTTTGATATTTACATCCGTCAGTCGAACACTTTAAACACTGACCCCCGTTTATTGGTCGATATTAGTGTCGTTTTATAGGTATGGAGTCTCGGACGACGATCCTGTCGTCTTGTCGTTAACGCCAGTGTCACTTCCAATGTGGGTTTTGTTGCCGCGGTGTCGGATGCGTGTCGTCTGCTCTACGTATCTTATCCAGGAAATCTTCCCTTTCATAAGACAAAACTTTTTTTTTCGTTGAAGCTTTTTAAATTCCATTCCCCTGTCACAAGTGTAGATGCTTGATCTGGTCGGAGACGGGAAGTCTTACTTTCCGTAGAAATATGTTCTATATGTCTAATGTTCCGGGTTATATTTCTTCATATGAGAAGAATATGTTATTGGAATTGTAATTGAAACCCAAGCCTCTTCTATATGAAACTGTCATATACTTTATAGTGAGGTAATGTCGACTAAAGATTGCCAGCAACTTGTAAACCTGGAAGAAATTGATAACGAAATAGTTGTTTGTTTCAGCAATGACGCGCGAATAAACAGTAAAACCGCACTTACTCGAACTTATGGGGTCCTGATCAATAGTTCGAGGAATACAGTAAAACCGCACTTACTCGAACTCATGGGGACCTGATCAATAGTTCGAGGAATACAGTAAAACCGCACTTACTCGAACTCATGGGGTCCTGATCAATAGTTTGAGGAATACAGTAAAACCGCACTTACTCGAACTCATGGGGACCTGCTCAATAGTTCGAGGAATACAGTAAAACCGCACTTACTCGAACTCATGGGGTCCTGATCAATAGTTCGAGGAATACAGTAAAACCGCACTTACTCGAACTCATGGGGTCCTGATCAATAGTTCGAGGAATACAGTAAAACCGCACTTACTCGAACTCATGGGGACCTGATCAATAGTTCGAGGAATACAGTAAAACCGCACTTACTCGAACTCATGGGGTCCTGATCAATAGTTCGAGGAATACAGTAAAACCGCACTTACTCGAACTCATGGGGTCCTGATCAATAGTTCGAGGAATACATGGTATTCGAGTAATCCGATGTTGGTTGGATATTTACGAACTTGGTCGGGAGTAAGCCAACAGTTCGACGAATGAGGGATATTCGAGTAAAACGGGTTGGAGTAAGTTGGGTTTTACTTATATCATTATACCTGTATATATCAATGCTAGATTACTTATATGATTAGCCGGAAGGGGAGAGAACAGTTACACAGATTGAGAAGGGGTGTATAGGTTAGAAGTCAAGGTCACTGGTTTTTCATGACGTACTATGGAGCACAATAGAAGCTGTCAACTATCGGATTATCCGTGTTGGTACTTCATAATGATACATATTGGCACGTTTCAATGAATGTGACCGATAAAGAAATATTTGACGCACGCATGGCATCCGCGCATACATGTGGTACGACAGCAAGTACCTCACGGGAAGCATTCCAAGGCAAATTTTTGAATGTTTGTAGGAGGAAGGGAAGCTCCGGCGGCAACGCATTGTAGTGGATCCGCTCGACCAGCCATCAAAACACCGCAATTTGGTGTCTAAGTCAATAACACATCCGCCATTCCTCTGGCCTTGTAAGTTGCAAAACCCCTGTGCCAAAAGTGTAAGGGAGAACCATTAAATGGAATTTCACCGGAGCTTACGGCGCTATTTCTTGGTTATCTGTAGAAAATTTATCCATTATCCTTTGAACTTTGGAGCTGGAAACTTGTCAAGTATGTCTGTAGTTTGTGAGTTGAGCTGTTGTAATGCGGAATTGCGCGCCCTTTTTACATCACAGATGTTACTGGCAGGTTGACACCCGGCCGTAAATGTGTTAATGGTTTTTCATTTTGTTGTTATATAATAACGCGCAATACCTTTCCATTAAATGAAGAATCGATCGATCCTTTGAAGAGAGTTTTATGTGCCAGTCGTACATTTCCTTTTTGGCAACAGTAGATACCCACATACTTTTTTATCAAAACAAAGACTCCTCCAATCATACGTATTATGACCTTACCGTGGGAACCCTTTACCCTTAATCTAATCATGTCCGCGCTAATGAAATAAGACCTATTTAAAGACCACATTTGTCATATTTCCAAATTGAGTGATTTCTTTGGATTCCAAAATGGGATATTATCGCTGTCGCGTACGTAGATTACGACATCAACCATCCGCCAATTTGTGGTATGTAGATTACGACATTACTATAGACCGGATTTCGATATGTGAGATTGCGTCAGAATACAACCAGATTATGGTTATCATTCTTCAATTAGTGTACCAATTAAGGAAAATCTCGCTTTCAAACGTACTTGGTTGTTACACACGAGTGTATCAGATAGCAGATAAGACTGACCCTCTGTAGTATTCGATTCGAAGATTCAGCAAAACACGCGCAGAACCGTGAGTAACCTTTGTGCCCCCTATAGTCAGTCATCTCGTCCCAGTGAGGTCTTCACTAAAGGCATATGTAAATACAACCATCAGTCCTTCAGCTTGCCCTTTCATATTATAATGCAATTTCTTTTTATTAAAGTTTCGTGTATCTCCCTATTAAAATGTACGTATTGTTATTATGCATATTTGCAAGTGCGTGTTCTTGTGTTGTAATTATGTGTATTTGTATGTAGGTGTGTATTTTTGGTATTTTAATTATGCATATGTGTATGTAAGTACTTTTTTTTTGTATTTTAATCATTACATTAATGATTTCTTCCAAAACATCATCTTATATCATTTTTGTATCGGAGACATGTTTCCAAAATACCCGAACTGACCACCCATGGCCTTGTTTGTGTTGACAATTCTGACCGCTGTTTGTGCTGACTACCCGTGGCTGTTGTTTGTGCTGACCTTCGTTGGCCGTTGTTTGTGCTGACCTTTGTTGACCGTTGTTTGTGCTACCGTCAGTGACCGTTGTTTGTGCTAACAACCCGTGGCCGTTGTTTGTGCTGATCATCCTAGACCGTTGTTTGTGCCGACACCTTTGGCCGATGTTTGTGCTAACATCTGTAGCCGTTGTTTGTGCACTTCCCATGACCATTGTTTGTGCTGACCACCCGTGGCCTTTGTTTGTGCTGACCACCCGTGACCGTTGTTTGTGCTGACCTTCGTTGGCCGTTGTTTGTGCTGACCTTTGTTGACCGTTGTTTGTGCTACCGTCAGTGACCGTTGTTTGTGCTAACAACCCGTGGCCGTTGTTTATGCTGATCATCCTAGACCGTTGTTTGTGCTGACACCTTTGGCCGATGTCAGTCAGTGACGTTTATGTTGACCACCCATGGCCTTGTTTGTGTTGACAATTCTGACCGCTGTTTGTGCTGACTACCCGTGGCTGTTGTTTTTGCTGACCTTCATTGGCCGTTGTTTGTGCTGACCTTTGTTGACCGTTTTTTTGTGCAACCGTCAATGACCGTTGTTTGTGCTTACAACCCGTGGCCGTTGTTTGTGCTGATCATCCTAGACCGTTGTTTGTGCTGACACCTTTGGCCGATGTTTGTGCTAACATCTGTAGCCGTTGTTTGTGCACTTCCCATGACCATTGTTTGTGCTGACCACCCGTGGCCTTTGTTTGTGCTGACCACCCGTGACCGTTGTTTGTGCTGACATCTTTGACCGATGTTTGTGCTAACATCTGTAGCTGTTGGTTGTGCTGACCTCCCATGACCATTGTTTGTGCTGACCACCCGTGGCCGTTGTTTGTGATGACCTTCGTGGCCGTTGTTTGTGCTGACCTCCGTGGCCATTCTTTGTGCTGACACTTATAGCCGTTGTTTGTGCTGACCACTTGTAACATTTATTTGTGCTGACCGCCCGTTGCCGTTGTTTGTGCGCCCACTCGTGGCCGTTATTTGTGCTGACCACCCATGACCGTTGTTTGTGCTGACACCCGTGGCCGTTGTTTGTGCTGACCACACTTGACCGTTGTTTGTGCTGACCACCCATGGCCGCTGTTTGTACTGAC
Organism: Mimachlamys varia; assembly: GCA_947623455.1. Taxonomy (NCBI): domain Eukaryota; kingdom Metazoa; phylum Mollusca; class Bivalvia; order Pectinida; family Pectinidae; genus Mimachlamys; species Mimachlamys varia. Next base: position 916,694 of record OX392528.1, on the reverse strand, counting down.
CACCCTTGGCCGTTGTTTGTGCTGACCACCCGTGGTCGATGTTTGTGCTGACTGTCCGTGGTCGTTGTTTGTGCTGACTATCCTTGGTCGTTGTTTGTACTGACTGTCCGTGGCCGATGTTTGTGCTGACACCCGTGGCCGTTGTTTGTGCTGACACCCGTGGTCGATGTTTGTGCTGACTGTCCGTGGCCGTTGTTTGTGCTGACCACCCATGGCCGCTGTTTGTACTGACCACACTTGACCGTTGTTTGTACTGACCACCCTTGGCCGTTGTTTGTACTGACCACCCTTGGCCGTTGTTTGTACTGACCACACTTGACCGTTGTTTGTACTGACCACCCTTGGCCGTTGTTTGTACTGACCACCCTTGGCCGCTGTTTGTACTGACCACACTTGACCGTTGTTTGTACTGACCACCCTTGGCCGTTGTTTGTACTGACCACCCTTGGCCGTTGTTTGTACTGACCACACTTGACCGTTGTTTGTACTGACCACCCTTGGCCGTTGTTTGTACTGACCATATTTGGCCGTTGTTTGTGCTGACCACCCATGGCCGCTGTTTGTACTGACCACACTTGACCGTTGTTTGTACTGACCACCCGTGGCCGTTGTTTGTACAGACCATCCGTGGCCGTTGTTTGTACTGACTACTCTTGGCCGTTGTTTGTACTGACCACACTTGACTGTTGTTTGTGCTGACCACCCATGGCCGTTGTTTGTGCTGACACTTGTGGCCGCTGTTTGTACTGACTACCCTTGGCCGTTGTTTGTACTGACCACACTTGACTGTTGTTTGTGCTGACCACCCATGGCCGCTGTTTGTGCTGACACCCATGGCTGTTACATCAATTGTTTACTTTTAGTATTAGACATCAGTAAATGGGGTGTTTTTTTAATTTTTGCCATCAACCTTGTCTTAAAACTATTTGACGCCACCGCCTCCCCAACCCAGCGGTGATCAGCCGTTCCGTTCTTAACAAGATAAAAATACCACGGCATTAATGAGATGAGTATGCTTGTAATCGTTAGACTATTTCTGACATTATAAATAATAACATACGTTCTGCCCCTTACAAAAATATCGAAAATATGCATAAACACCAGTGAATACGGTCCGGAAATAGTTTGTTTTTGATGTTAGGAGGTTTGTCAGTAGACATTCCTGGTAATATCTACTCTATATGTGATAGGAAGTCTTCGTACTCAGCGCCAAACCTTCTCCGCCATTCTTAATTCTTTACAAATTTACACCCGGGCACTAATTGCTAATAATCACAGCCGTCTAAAGGCAAGGCAGCTTCAAATGAGATACGGGTTTATAGGAATTGTTGGTATTTCTCGGAATTACAGGTATTTTTAGGAATTCCAGGTGTGAAGTGTTAGTGATGGTTGCACTCTCTGGAATATCTAGAATACCATATATAACTGGAATATCAAAAGTACTTCAATAATGTATGACTAGATTCGGCAAAAGAATGTTTTAATTCAGGGATCCGTAGTATTTTATTTCGCTGTTTTACTGCATATAGATTCATATCTCACAACTATCGTGTAACCTTTATGTTATCTTAACGAAAGCTCATCGTACAACATTCACACCTCGATCCAATATTACAACATTCGCATTGCGATCCCCTCTTACAGCATTCACACCGCGATCCCCTTTTACAGCATTCACACCTCGATTCAATATTACAACATTCACCCCGCGATCCAATATTACAACATTCGCATCGCGATCCCCTCTTACAGCATTCACACCTCGATTCAATATTACAACATTCACCCCGCGATCCAATATTACAACATTCGCATCGCGATCCCCTCTTACAGCATTCACACCTCGATTCAATATTACAACATTCACACCGCGATCCAATATTACAACATTCGCATCGCGATCCCCTCTTACAGTATTCACACCATCCAATATTACAGTATTCACACCGCGATCCAATATTACAACATTCGCATCGCGATCCAATATTACAGTATTCACACCTCGATCCAATATTACAACATTCGCATAGTGAACCCCTCTAACAACATTCACACCGCGAACAAACCTTAAAACATTCACACCGCAAACCAAACTTACAACATTCACACCGCAAACATATCTTACAACATTCACACTGCGATTCCCTTGTACAACATTCATGTTAGGCCTCCATAGATTGCCATCCGAAATTGATAAAAGGAAGCTCAACTTCCTTTCCTTTCTGATTCATCTAGAGTCTGATACTCTATCTAAACAAATACTTTTACGACGGCTGTACCAATACCTACATTGCCCAGTAAATAACCAACGAGGATTTATACCTGACATCTGGTCCATTCTGTGCAAATACAACTTACAACAGTTTATAATAGATTATACAACAAATGTCACATTCCCATCAAAAGCCACATGGAAACGGATAGTAAACTATTCTATAAAGACAACAGAGGACGCTCTACTAAATGACAGACTACAGCAAGATCTCGACTTTTTGCGATATAGAGACATCCACAATACGTATGCGTCTCCATACATTTTGTGGGAAACACCAAATACCACAAAAGACCTTAATATCGTCAAATTTGTGTGCAAAATGGTGACGTGCTCCCCTAGATGGATAGAAGAACAGTGTAAACTATGCAACGTAATGTATATAGATGCTATTTTGCATTATGTGACTGTTTGTAGAGCCACAGCTGACATTCATGACGTCTACATGACACTGATCGTAGATAAATATGGTATCCCATTGTTTGTCTATTTAGACAATCTCTTACACGAGGACTTTCTGAGAACTCTTCTTGGAAAACCTATTCCGGAAGACAAACTAGCAAACAAAGGAGAATATCATGAATTCCTGTTGGACAGTGCCAGATATATAAGATGTGCAGCTCATGTGTTTTTATCAAACCAAAATCCAATGAACCTGTCAAGTTGAACTTGTAAAAGTAAATAACTTCAAAATATCAAATTAAGTGCCGAAAATGTTGAATAATTACTTTATTAACAAGAAAGACATTAAGTTATAGATAATGGTACAGATTTACAACGCTTTGATATAATTATGTATATGATGTAAATACCCATTTCTTTCTTTTGTAAATCTCTAAACAGAGGAATAAAATATTTGATTGATTGATTGATTGACTCCCTTGTACAACATTCACACCGCAATTCCCTTGTACAACATTCAAACCGCGATGCACTTGTACAACATTCTCACCGCGATGCCCTTGTACAGCATTCACACCTCGATGCCCTTGTGCAACATTCACACCGCGATGCCCTTGTACAACATTCAAACCGCGATTCACTTGTACAACATTCTCACCGCGATGCCCTTGTACAACATTCACACCTAGATGCCCTTGTGCAACATTCACACCGCGATGCCCTTGTACAACATTCACACCGCGATGCCCTTGTACAACATTCACACCGCGATGTCCTTGTACAACATTCACACCGCGATGCCCTTGTACAACATTCACACCGCGATGCCCTTGTACAACATTCACACCGCGATGCCCTTGTACAACATTCACACCGCGATGTCCTTGTACAACATTCACACCGCGATGCCCTTGTACAACATTCACACCGCGATGCCCTTGTACAACATTCACACCGCGATGCCCTTGTACAACATTCACACCGCGATGCCCTTGTACAACATTCACACTGCCATGCCCTTGTACAACATTTATACCGCAAACCCCTCTTACAACATTCACACTGCGATTCCCTTGTACAACATTCACACCGCGATTTCCTTGTACAACATTCACACCGCGATTCCCTTGTGCAACATTCACACCGCGATTCCCTTGTACAACATTTATACCGCGAACTTCTCTTACAACATTCACACCGCGATGTCCTTGTACAGCATTCACAATGGGATGCCCTTATATTACACAACAATCACACCGCGATGCCCTTATATTACACAACATTCACACCGCGATGCCCTTATATAACACAACATTAACACCGCGATGCCCTTATATAACACAACATTAACACCGCGATGCCCTTATATAACACAACAATCACACCGCGATGCCCTTATATAACACAACATTCACACCGCGATGCCCTTATATAACACAACATTCACACCGCGATGCCCTTATATAACACAACATTAACACCGCGATGCCCTTATATAACACAACATTAACACCGCGATGCCCTTATATAACACAACATTAACACCGTGATGCCCTTATATAACACAACATTCACACCGCGATGCCCTTATATAACACAACATTAACACCGCGATGCCCTTATATAACACAACATTCACACCGCGATGCCCTTATATAACACAACAATCACACCGCGATGCCCTTATATAACACAACAATCACAGCGCGATGCCCTTATATTACACAACATTCACACTGCGATACCATTGGCCAACTTTCACACCGCGATGTCCTTGTACAACATTCACACCGCGATGCCCTTGTACAACATTCACACCGCGATGCCCTTGTACAACATTCACACCGCGATGCCCTTGTACAACATTCACACCGCGATGCCCTTGTACAACATTCACACTGCCATGCCCTTGTACAACATTTATACCGCAAACCCCTCTTACAACATTCACACTGCGATTCCCTTGTACAACATTCACACCGCGATTTCCTTGTACAACATTCACACCGCGATTCCCTTGTGCAACATTCACACCGCGATTCCCTTGTACAACATTTATACCGCGAACTCCTCTTACAACATTCACACCGCGATGTCCTTGTACAGCATTCACAATGGGATGCCCTTATATAACACAACATTCACACCGCGATGCCCTTATATAACACAACAATCACACCGCGATGCCCTTATATAACACAACATTCACACCGCGATGCCCTTATATAACACAACAATCACACCGCGATGCCCTTATATAACACAACATTAACACCGCGATGCCCTTATATAACACAACAATCACACCGCGATGCCCTTATATAACACAACATTAACACCGCGATGCCCTTATATAACACAACAATCACACCGCGATGCCCTTATATAACACAACATTAACACCGCGATGCCCTTATATAACACAACAATCACAGCGCGATGCCCTTATATAACACAACATTAACACCGCGATGCCCTTATATAACACAACAATCACACCGCGATGCCCTTATATAACACAACATTCACACCGCGATGCCCTTATATAACACAACATTCACACCGCGATGCCCTTATATAACACAACATTAACACCGCGATGCCCTTATATAACACAACATTAACACCGCGATGCCCTTATATAACACAACATTAACACCGCGATGCCCTTATATAACACAACATTCACACCGCGATGCCCTTATATAACACAACATTAACACCGCGATGCCCTTATATAACACAACAATCACACCGCGATGCCCTTATATAACACAACATTAACACCGCGATGCCCTTATATAACACAACATTAACACCGCGATGCCCTTATATAACACAACAATCACAGCGCGATGCCCTTATATTACACAACATTCACACTGTGATACCATTGGCCAACTTTCACACCGCGAACCCGTGTCTTGGTCTGGTATCGAACAGGTCAGTCTTTTGGTGCGGTATTACATTGGTCGGTCTCTTGATTTTTCTTTCAGGCTTGGTATATTATCCATTCATATAAAAAAAGCTAATTCTTTGGAATTTTTTTTCCAGAACTTGGCCCTGTACAAGAGGTGGTGTCGCTAGCGTGATAAGGTATATACGGCTATCGGGAGTGGGGAATACTGCCTGTCTCGTTACTTCAGTATTGCGTATATCGAATTTACGTAATTTGATAAGTTCGCTTTACTAGTTTCAACAAAGCACGATAAAAAATCATGATCCGACATATATAGTGTATATATATTCGATATCAAATAGATAAAAGACCCAAAATATAAATCGGTTATCTCCATTTTTCTTATTTAACATGCTCAAATTGCAATAAAAATAAGAGAAAAATGTGGGTGGTATGTATGACCAGGTGTTTCTGAAACAATAACTCGCTCATCGTAACTTGAGCTGAAATCAATTCAGCTTGATTTGCTGATTGATGATAAATATTCTATTATGGTTAGAAATTCCCCTTAACGTCGTGAGACGATAAGTCTCTTTTATTCCTCTATACCAGTCAGTACAGTTACTATATTTCCGTTCACATGTGTACGTCACTAGATTTTTACATTTGTATGTCATCAAATTTTACACTTCCGTTCATAATTGTACGTCAGCAGGGTTTCTCTACTTCCGTTCACATTTGTTCGTCAGCAGGTTTTCTCTACTTCCGTTCACATTTGTACGTCAGTAGGTTTTCTCTACTTCCGTTCACATTTGTACGTCAGTAGGTTTTCTCTACTTCCGTTCACATTTGTACGTCAGTAGGTTTTCTCTACTTCCGTTCACATTTGTACGTCAGTAGGTTTCTCGACTTCTGTTCTGGTGATACACGGTACTTATTGTATGATAACATCCTCTATTACTAGTGATACACAGTACTTATTGTATGATAACATCCTCTATTACTAGTGATACACAGTACTTATTGTAGGATAACATCCCCTATTACTAGTGATACACAGTACTTATTGTAGGATAACATCCCCTATTACTGGTGATACACGGTACTTATTGTATGATAACATCCCCTATTACTGGTGATACACGGTACTTATTGTAAGATAACATCCCCTATTACTGGTGATACACGGTACTTATTGTAAGATAACATCCCCTATTACTGGTGATACACAGTACTTATTGTATGATAACATCCCCTATTACTGGTGATACACAGTACTTATTGTAAGATAACATCCCCTATTACTGGTGATACACGGTACTTATTGTAAGATAACATCCCCTATTACTGGTGATACACAGTACTTATTGTATGATAACATCCCCTATTACTGGTGATACACAGTACTTATTGTATGATAACATCCCCTATTACTGGTGATACACGGTACTTATTGTATGATAACATCCCCTATAACTGGTGATACACGGTACTTATTGTATGATAACATCCCCTATTACTGGTGATACACGGTACTTATTGTAAGATAACATCCCCTATTACTGGTGATACACAGTACTTATTGTAAGATAACATCCTCTATTACTGGTGATATACAGTACTTATTGTCTGATAACATCCCCTATTACTGGTGATATACAGTACTTATTGTCTGATAACATCCCCTATTACTGGTGATATACAGTACTTATTGTATGATAACATCCCCTATTACTGGTGATACACAGTACTTATTGTAAGATAACATCCCCTATTACTGGTGATACACGGTACTTATTGTATGATAACATCCCCTATAACTGGTGATACACGGTACTTATTGTATGATAACATCCCCTATTACTGGTGATACACGGTACTTATTGTAAGATAACAACCCCTATTACTAGTGATACACAGTACTTATTGTAGGATAACATCCCCTATTACTAGTGATACACGGTACTTATTGTATGATAACATCCCCTATTACTAGTGATACACGGTACTTATTGTATGATAACATCCCCTATTACTGGTGATACACAGTACTTATTGTAAGATAACATCCCCTATTACTGGTGATACACAGTACTTATTGTAAGATAACATCCCCTATTACTGGTGATACACGGTACTTATTGTATGATAACATCCCCTATTACTGGTGATACACAGTATTTATTGTATGATAACATCCCCTATTACTGGTGATACACAGTATTTATTGTATGATAACATCCCCTATTACTGGTGATACACGATACTTATTGTATGATAACATCCCCTATTACTGGTGATACACAGTACTTATTGTAAGATAACATCCCCTATTACTAGTGATACACGATACTTATTGTATGATAACATCCCCTATTACTGGTGATACACAGTACTTATTGTATGATAACATCCCCTATTACTGGTGATACACGATACTTATTGTATGATAACATCCCCTATTACTGGTGATACACAGTACTTATTGTATGATAACATCCCCTATTACTAGTGATACACGGTACTTATTGTATGATAACATCCCTTATTACTAGTGATACACGGTACTTATTGTATGATAACATCCCCTATTACTAGTGATACACAGTACTTATTGTAAGATAACATCCCCTATTACTGGTGATACACGGTACTTATTGTATGATAACATCCCCTATTACTGGTGATATACGGTACTTATTGTATGATAACATCCCCTATTACTGGTGATACACGGTACTTATTGTAAGATAACATCCCCTATTACTGGTGATACACGGTACTTATTGTATGATAACATCCCCTGTTACTGGTGATACACGGTACTTATTGTAAGATAACATCCCCTATTACTGGTGATACACGGTACTTATTGTATGATAACAACCCCTATTACTAGTGATACACAGTACTTATTGTAGGATAACATCCCCTATTACTGGTGATACACGGTACTTATTGTATGATAACATCCTCTATTACTGGTGATACATAGTACTTATTGTATGATAACATCCCCTATTACTGGTGATACACGGTACTCCTTATTGTATGATAACATCCCCTATTACTGGTGATACACAGTACTTATTGTATGATAACATCCCCTATTACTGGTGATACACAGTACTCCTTATTGTATGATAACATCCACTATTACTGGTGATACACGGTACTCCTTATTGTATGATAACATCCCCTATTACTGGTGATACACGATACTTATTGTATGATAACATCCCCTATTACTGGTGATACACAGTACTCCTTATTGTATGATAACATCCCCTATTACTGGTGATACACGGTACTCCTTATTGTATGATAACATCCCCTATTACTGGTGATACACGATACTTATTGTATGATAACATCCCCTATTACTGGTGATACACGGTACTCCTTATTGTATGATAACATCCCCTATTACTGGTGATACACAGTACTTATTGTATGATAACATCCCCTATTACTGGTGATATACAGTACTTATTGTAAGATAACATCCTCTATTACTGGTGATACACGGTACTTATTGTATGATAACATCCTCTATTACTGGTGATACACGGTACTTATTGTATGATAACATCCTCTATTACTGGTGATACACGGTACTTATTGTATGATAACATCCTCTATTACTGGTGATACACGGTACTTATTGTATAACATCCCCTATTACTGGTGATACACGGTACTTATTGTATGATAACATCCCCTGTTACTGGTGATACACGGTACTTATTGTATGATAACAACCCCTATTACTAGTGATACACGGTACTTATTGTACGATAACATCCCCTATTACTGGTGATATACAGTACTTATTGTAGGATAACATCCCCTATTACTAGTAATACACAGTACTTATTGTATGATAACATCCCCTATTACTAGTGATACACAGTACTTATTGTATGATAACATCCCCTATTACTAGTGATACACAGTACTTATTGTAGGATAACATCCCCTATTACTGGTGATATACGGTACTTATTGTATGATAGCATCCCCTATTACTGGTGATACACAGTACTTATTGTAAGATAACATCCCCTATTACTGGTGATACACAGTACTTATTGTATGATAACATCCCCTATTACTAGTGATACACAGTACTTATTGTATGATAACATCCCCTATTACTAGTGATACACAGTACTTATTGTAGGATAACATCCCCTATTACTAGTGATACACAGTACTTATTGTATGATAACATCCCCTATTACTAGTGATACACAGTACTTATTGTATGATAACATCCCCTATTACTAGTGATACACAGTACTTATTGTAGGATAACATCCCCTATTACTGGTGATATACGGTACTTATTGTATGATAACATCCCCTATTACTAGTGATACACGGTACTTATTGTATGATAACATCCCCTATTACGGGTGATACACAGTACTTATTGTAGGATAACATCCCCTATTACTGGTGATACACGGTACTTATTGTACGATAGCATCCCCTATTACTGGTGATATACAGTACTTATTGTATGATAACATCCCCTATTACTGGTGATATACAGTACTTATTGTATGATAACATCCCCTATTACTGGTGATACACAGTACTTATTGTAGGATAACATCCCCTATTACTGGTGATACACGGTACTTATTGTATGATAGCATCCCCTATTACTGGTGATATACAGTACTTATTGTATGATAACATCCCCTATTACTGGTGATATACAGTACTTATTGTATGATAACATCCCCTATTACTGGTGATACACGGTACTTATTGTATGATAACATCCCCTATTACTGGTGATACACAGTACTCCTTATTGTATGATAACATCCCCTATTACTGGTGATACACAGTACTTATTGTAAGATAACATCCCCTATTACTGGTGATACACGGTACTTATTGTAAGATAACATCCCCTATTACTGGTGATACACAGTACTTATTGTAAGACAACATCCCCTATTACTGGTGATACACAGTACTTATTGTAAGATAACATCCTCTATTACTGGTGATACACGGTACTTATTGTATGATAACATCCCCTATTACTGGTGATACACGGTACTTATTGTATGATAACATCCCCTATTACTGGTGATACACGGTACTTATTGTATGATAACATCCCCTATTACTGGCGATACACGGTACTTATTGTATGATAACATCCCTTATTACTGGTGATACACGGTACTTATTGTATGATAACATCCCTTATTACTGGTGATACACGGTACTTATTGTATGATAACATCCTCTATTACTGGTGATACACGGTACTTATTGTATGATAACATCCCTTATTACTGGTGATACACGATACTTATTGTATGATAACATCCCCTATTACTGGTGATACACGGTACTTATTGTATGATAACATCCTCTATTACTGGTGATACACGGTACTTATTGTAAGATAACATCCCCTATTACTGGTGATACACAGTACTTATTGTATGATAACATCCCCTATTACTGGCGATACACGGTACTTATTGTAAGATAACATCCTCTATAACTGGTGATACACGGTACTTATTGTAGGATAACAACCCCTATTACTAGTGATACACGGTACTTATTGTAGGATAACAACCCCTATTACTAGTGATACACAGTACTTATTGTATGATAACAACCCCTATTACTAGTGATACACAGTACTTATTGTAGGATAACATCCCCTATTACTGGTGATACACGGTACTTATTGTATGATAACATCCCCTATTACTGGTGATACACGGTACTTATTGTAAGATAACATCCCCTATTACTAGTGATACACAGTACTTATTGTAAGATAACATCCCCTATTACTGGTGATACACGATACTTATTGTAAGATAACATCCCCTATTACTAGTGATACACGATACTTATTGTATGATAACATCCCCTATTACTGGTGATACACGGTACTTATTGTAGGATAACATCCCCTATTACTAGTGATACACAGTACTTATTGTAAGATAACATCCCCTATTACTAGTGATACACGATACTTATTGTATGATAACATCCCCTATTACTAGTGATACACAGTACTTATTGTAGGATAACATCCCCTATTACTAGTGATACACAGTACTTATTGTATGATAACAACCCCTATTACTGGTGATACACAGTACTTATTGTATGATAACAACCCCTATTACTGGTGATACACAGTACTTATTGTATGATAACAACCCCTATTACTAGTGATACACAGTACTTATTGTAGGATAACATCCTCTATTACTGGTGATACACGGTACTTATTGTATGATAACATCCCCTATAACTGGTGATACACGGTACTTATTGTATGATAACATCCCCTATTACTGGTGATACACGGTACTTATTGTATGATAACATCCCCTATTACTGGTGATACACGGTACTTATTGTATGATAACATCCCTTATTACTGGTGATACACGGTACTTATTGTATGATAACATCCCCTATTACTGGTGATACACGGTACTTATTGTATGATAACATCCCCTATTACTGGTGATATACGGTACTTATTGTATGATAACATCCCCTATTACTGGTGATACACGATACTTATTGTATGACAACATCCCCTTTTACTGGTGATACACGGTACTTATTGTATGATAACATCCTCTATTACTGGTGATACACGATACTTATTGTATGATAACATCCCCTTTTACTGGTGATACACGGTACTTATTGTATGATAACATCCCCTATTACTGGTGATACACGGTACTTATTGTATGATAACATCCCCTAATACTGGTGATACACGGTACTTATTGTATGATAACAACCCCTATTACTGGTGATACACGGTACTTATTGTATGATAACATCCCCTATTACTGGTGATACACGGTACTTATTGTATGATAACATCCCCTATTACTAGTGATACACGGTACTTATTGTATGATAACATCCCCTATTACTAGTGATACACGGTACTTCTTGTATGATAACATCCCCTATTACTGGTGATACACAGTACTTATTGTATGATAACATCCCCTATTACTGGTGATACACGGTACTCCTTATTGTATGATACCTTGGAAATCTTTAGCAGTTTTACTCTACACTAAATCGCTACATTACTGCACACTACACGTTATTCCATTTTAAACTCGAAAGGAAATTTAGGTTTTAATTTCACGTTTTTAACGTAAAGTTCTTGATAAAAGTGACATGTAGGATCTTTCGAATTGATACTATTTCTTGCATAGTTCACTCCTTTTCATGGTGGAAACATTCCGCTTGACATCATGTTCTATTGTTACAGATACAGGCATTACTACGACACACAGGGTATTGTTGACTGTACGATAGAAGGATGACATCCTTGTCTTAGTCACGTCGCCGAGACAGTATCGGAAATAACAGTCATAGATACGGCATCTGGGACACTTGTCCGTATTTAGAATGCAACCCATATACTGGGCTCGTGTCCCGGAAGTACTAGAGGCACAGAGGTGATGACTTGGGAAATCAGACATGGGTCAGGATTACACTAAACCCACGTACCAACTCGTCATGAACGTCACCTTATGGTTCAGGCAGATATTATTTCTTTATTTCCGTTCTCAAGCTGTGGGTATATGCCGTGGTATTTTGTCTGTTCGACGTTTGACTTTGTAAGTCGACCGATTCTGAGCTGTTTTATCAATAAAGTAGTTATTAAATCATCCCTCAACTTCAATTGATAAACTTCATTGATTTGTCTTTGTAAGTTTGGCCTTCATCACCTTGTTGTAGGTCTCTGTGGTGACCTTCATCACTTTGTTGTAGGTCTCTGTGGTAACCTTCATCACTTTGTTGTAGGTCTCTGTGGTAACCTTCATCACCTTGTGCTAGGTCTCTGTGGTAACTTTCATCCTATTGTGGTAGGTCTCTGTGGTAACCTTCATCACCTTGTGGTAGGTCTCTGGTAACTTTCATCACTTTGTTGTAGGTCTCTGTGGTGACGTTCATCACTTTTTTGTAGGTCTCTGTGGTGACGTTCATCACCTTGTTGTAGGTCTCTGTGGTGACCTTCATCACCTTGTTGTAGGTCTCTGTGGTGACCTTCATCACCTTGTTGTAAGTCTCTGTGGTGACCTTCATCACTTTGTTGTAGGTCTCTGTGGTGACGTTCATCACCTTGTTGTAGGTCTCTGTGGTAACCTTCATCACCTTGTGGTAGGTCTCTGTGGTAACCTTCATCACTTTGTTGTAGGTCTCTGTGGTAACTTTCATCATATTGTGGTAGGTCTCTGTGGTAACCTTCATCACCTTGTGGTAGGTCTCTGTGGTGACCTTCATCATCTTGTGGTAGGTCACTGTGGTAACCTTCATCACTTTGTTGTAGGTCTCTGTGGTGACGTTCGTCACCTTGTGGTGTTGTTGTTAATGTTAATGAGTTGTGTTGACCAAAACGAAAGCGACCACGGTAATAATATTGTCACGACTGACTTTAGAGTTGATCAACGAGAAAACCTACTGGTCACAATATTGTCACGACTGACTTTAGAGTTGATCAACGAGACAACCTACTGGTCACAATATTCTCACGACTGACTTTAGAGTTGATCAACGAGACAACCTACTGGTCACAATATTCTCACGACTGACTTTAGAGTTGATCAACGAGAAAACCTACTGGTCACAATATTCTCACGACTGACTTTAAAGTTGATCAACGAGAAAACCTACTGGTCACAATATTGTCACGACTGACTTTAGAGTTGATCAACGAGAAAACCTACTGGTCATAATATTGTCACGACTGACTTTAGAGTTGATCAACGAGACAACCTACTGGTCACAATATTCCCACGACTGACTTTAGAGTTGATCAACGAGAAAACCTACTGGTCACAATATTGTCACGACTGACTTTAGAGTTGATCAACGAGAAAACCTACTGGTCACAATATTGTCACGACTGACTTTAGAGTTGATCAACGAGACAACATACTGGTCACAATATTGTCAAGACTGACTTTAGAGTTGATCAACGAGAACGAGAAAACCTACTGGTCACAATATTGTCAAGATCGACTTTAGAGTTGATCAACGAGAAAACCTACTGGTCACAATATTGTCACGACTGACTTTAGAGTTGATCAACGAGAAAACCTACTGGTCACAATATTGTCAAGACTGACTTTAGCGTTGATCAACGAGAAAACCTACTGGTCACAATATTGTCACGACTGACTTTAGAGTTGATCAACGAGACAACCTACTGGTCACAATATTCTCACGACTGACTTTAGAGTTGATCAACGAGAAAACCTACTGGTCACAATATTCTCACGACTGACTTCAGAGTTGATCAACGAGAAAACCTACTGGTCATGATATTGTCAGGACTGACTTTAGAGTTGATCAACGAGAAAACCTACTGGTCACAATATTGCCAAGACTGACTTTAGAGTTGATCAACGAGAAAAACTACTGGTCATAATATTGTCAAGACTGACTTTAGAGTTGATCAACGAGAAAACCTACTGGTCACAATATTGTCACGACTGACTTTAGAGTTGATCAACGAGAAAACCTACTGGTCACAATATTGTCACGACTGACTTTAGAGTTGATCAACGAGAAAACCTACTGGTCACAATATTCTCAAGACTGACTTTAGAGTTGATCAACGAGAAAACCTACTGGTCACAATATTGTCAAGACTGACTTTAGAGTTGATCAACGAGAAAACCTACTGGTCACAATATTGTCACGACTGACTTTAGAGTTGATCAACGAGAAAACCTACTGGTCACAATATTGTCAAGACTGACTTTAGAGTTGATCAACGAGAAAACCTACTGGTCACAATATTGTCACGACTGACTTTAGAGTTGATCAACGAGAAAAACTACTGGTCACAATATTCTCACGACTGACTTTAGAGTTGATCAACGAGAAAACCTACTGGTCACAATATTCTCACGACTGACTTTAGAGTTGATCAACGAGAAAACCTACTGGTCACAATATTCTCACGACCGACTTTAGAGTTGATCAACGAGACAACCTACTGGTCACAATATTGTCAAGACTGACTTTAGAGTTGATCAACGAGAAAACCTACTGGTCACAATATTCTCACAACTGACTTTAGAGTTGATCAACGAGACAACCTACTGGTCACAATATTCTCACGACTGACTTTAGAGTTGATCAACGAGAAAACCTACTGGTCACAATATTGTCAAGACTGACATTAGAGTTGATCAACGAGAAAACCTACTGGTCACAATATTCTCACGACTGACTTTAGAGTTGATCAACGAGAAAACCTACTGGTCACAATATTGTCAAGACTGACTTTAGAGTTGATCAACGAGACAACCTAGTGGTCACAATATTCTCACGACTGACTTTAGAGTTGATCAACGAGAAAACCTACTGGTCACAATATTGTCAAGACTGACTTTAGAGTTGATCAACGAGAAAACCTACTGGTCACAATATTCTCACGACTGACTTTAGAGTTGATCAACGAGAAAACCTACTGGTCACAATATTGTCACGACTGACTTTAGAGTTGATCAACGAGACAACCTACTGGTCACAATATTGTCAAGACTGACTTTAGAGTTGATCAACGAGAAAACCTACTGGTCAACGTATTGGTGATCGGGGAGGCTACTGTGGACAAAGCACCCTTGACAACCTACTACGTACGGTGTGGTTATTATTGAACGGCTATGAGTGAGGTGTTCTAGGAGTTCAGCAAGAGTGGAACAGAAGGAAGAGGGCTAAGTGGACTACACTATATAATAGGTAATAGCGTATATAATTATATAAGGCGTGGGAATAACAGCCTCTTAGATTAGCAAGGTCAATGTCAAACTTATTGAGAAAAAATAGTTGCAAATGTCAATTAAATATAGATCAGTATGTGAAACACGATCCCATGAGCTTCTCCGACAGGCCTAGGGTGTCGGAGCGCGTTAGGTTACTGGGGATAAGATGTCGGATACACTATATATAACACACCCTAACTGATATCTAATTTACATGTCGATAAATTAGGCGTGTTAATTGTTATTTATTCATCATCGAGTGTATGCCGTTTGTAACAGTAAAAGGCGTACCAACACATCAGAATATATACTCTCAAGATCGGCGCCTTTGACGCCCTGTGTTGTTATAGACCGACATCAACAGTGGGGTACAGTTTCAGGAGCTACACTATATCGAAAGTTGATACTCAACTATTTAAAGAAGAAAGGAATAATAAGAATGTATGAAATGTTAGCAGTGAGCTTTAGCAGGTATGCGAGGGTGTTGCTGCCCTGGGAATGCTGTTTGATACTGCTATACATTTGACATTTCCAGCATCAACATGCTGTGAGTCACGAAGTTTTACTTTGTTTCACAACTCATTACGTACGCAATAGAAGGCTGGACAAAAAAGACAAAACAAAACTGCGCATAAAAACATACCATAAATCGTACATACTCTTCGTATTAACCATCAGATGACATTTACTCTCGGTATTTACCGTCCGATGACATTTACTCTCGGTATTTACCATCAGATGACATTTAGTCTCGGTATTTACCATCAGATAATATTTACTCTCGGTATTTACCATCCTACGACATTTACTCTCGGTATTTACCACCAGATGACATTTACTCTCGGTATTTACCGTCCTACGACATTTACTCTCGGTATTTACCATCAGATGGCATTTACTCTCGGTATTTACCATCAGATGACATTTACTCTCAATATTTACCATCAGATGGCATTTACTCTCAACATTTACCACCAGATGACATTTACTCTCGGTATTTACCATCAGATGACATTTAGTCTCGGTATTTACCATCAGATGACATTTACTCTCGGTATTTACCACCAGATGACATTTACTCTCGGTATTTACCATCAAATGATATTTACTCTCGGTATTTACCGTCCTACGACATTTAGTCTCGGTATTTACCATCAGATGACATTTACTCTCGGTATTTACCACCAGATGACATTTACTCTCGGTATTTAACATCAGATGATATTTACTCTCGGTATTTAACGTCCGATGACATTTACTTTCGGTATTTAACGTGTGATGACATTTACTCTCGGTATTTACCGTCCTGCGACAATTACTCTCGGTATTTAACGTCTGATGATATTTACTCTCGGTATTTACCGTCCGATGACATTTACTCTCGGTATTTACCACCAGATGACATTTACTCTCGATATTTACCGTCTTACGACATTTAATCTCGGTATTTACCGTTCGATGATATTTACTCTCGGTATTTACCATCAGATGACATTTACACTCGGTATTTACCACCAGATGACATTTACTCTCGATATTTACCGTCCTACGACATTTAATCTCGGTATCTACCGTTCGATGATATTTACTCTCGGTATCTACCGTTCGATGATATTAACTCTCGGTATTTAACGTCCTATGACATTTTTTCTCGGCATTAACCGTTCGATGATATTTACTCTCGGTATTTTCCGTCCGATAACATTTACTCTCAGTATTTACCGTCTGAAGACATTTACACTCGGTATTTACCACCAGATGACATTTACTCTCGATATTTACCGTCCTACGACATTTATTCTATGTATTTACCGTTCGCTGATATTTACTCTCGGTATCTACCGTTCGATGATATTTACTCTCGGTATTTACCGTTCGATGATATTAACTCTCGGTATTTAACGTCCTATGACATTTTTTCTCGGCATTAACCGTTCGATGATATTTACTCTCGGTATTTACCGTCCGATAACATTTGCTCTCAGTATTTACCGTCTGAAGACATTTACACTCGGTTTATATCGCATGATAACATGTTCTTTCGATTTTAACTACTTATTTCTTAGTATCCGAAATCTTTTGTTCTCGGTATTAATCGTCTGGTGCCATTAATTCTAGGTGCTCTCCTTCCGATGATTTTACAGTATTTGCCGTCTTCTGCATTTGCTTCTTTGATGAAAGTGGTGACATTCCTTCTGATCGCAAACTTCCGCCAGAACCTTTCGTTTTGCCATGGCCTTTTTACGATCTAAACATAGATGTGTGTCGCTTACACAAGACCTTTCGGTTACTCTGCTTCCGGTTTGTTAATCAATGACTTCCGTTATAGAGGGCAAGTCAAGTTATGATTATGGTTTAGAGATTCTAAGTTTCATTGTCGTGGTTTATTTGTAACAAAATAAACATCCCAGGATAAAGGACATTTTTCTCCTGCGAGCGTGTTACCTCTACTAGTCATGCCAGCTACACCATGTCGCTTCTTTATTTAATGCATGGACGAGAACGTCACCATTTGGCTTCATCAAGAAAATCATTGTCTCGCGTTTAACCATAGCCATAGTAACTAATTACAACCCAACATATACCAATATAACACATACCATCCTCGGTATTCAGGGGTTACACTCACCTACGCTCTCTACAACCCTGGAATCATCCTCGATATTCAGGGGTTACGCTCACCTACGCTCTCTACACCTCTGGAGTCATTTCTACATAGTTCGACATAACATCGATATATAGTTCGACATAACATTTCTACATAGTTCGACATCACACTGCTACATAGTTCGACATAACATTTCTACATAGTTCGACATAACATTTCTACATAATTCAACATAACATTGCTACATAGTTCAACATAGCTTGCTACGTAGCGCCCTACACAGACAATATTTATCCTTTTTCACAGTACCACATACCACATTGGCTTTCCAAGTTCTCCACAACAATCAAATGTGTTTGGTGTTTGGCAAGTTATTTCTAGACTTTTCATTTTTCTCTTTATGAATCAACAGGTCCATCAGTTGATTTCCAATGAAATTATCAAACATGATATGTTTGAGAATTTTAGCAATTCTGTGTAACGCGGAAATAATTATGAAGAATATGTTAAGATCTATAAAAATAACGTTGTAAAATGATTTACGAGTTTCCAGAAAAAATCAAAGCTTTTTTTCTTGCTTCTGTGAATATTTTCATCGCTGCTTTTCTATAAACAACGTAATGAGGGACATTACGACTACAGCACACGCGCCTCGAGTGAACGGCCCGTTATAAAAACCGCGGATCCTCCCTCTATACGGCTAACCAACGGAGCTGTTCCCAGATTGTTAAAACCTCCTCAAATGTGTTTCACTTTTGATCTGTGTAAAGATTATGGTATATTCGTGTATAGTATTAATTATCAATGATAAAGGCGCGGTAGACACTGCCTTTGACCTGATCACCCGCCTCTGGGTTATCATCACAACAGGAGCACAAACATACACCACCACACCAATATATACAAGTACCCCAACCACGATACCTCGGCGTGTATAACTCGATTCATGAATGAAAGCGAAACAGTGAGCAATTAACAGGAAAGAAAATATGATAATGAAATTATCTTCCTGTGTGTTAATGTTAATGACAAAATGTTATCGTTTCCGGTGGGTTCTTTTCTTGGAGGTTTGAGTAGGGCGGTGTGCGAGTAAAGTAAATCAGACAGATGAATCGTATCAAGTTACCTCCCTTCTATCTTCACTGTAAATGTCGTAATAACCAATGATCGCGTGCCCTGTATCGGAATAAGGTAAACAATAAGATGTATACAGATAGTGAAATATAAACAAAAACAGTAACAATTACGCACTGGGAGTGGTAACAGGCATTTAAAACAGAAAATCACCAAATCAAGTTGTCAGAAGAGTTTTGTTAGCGCATCGGATTGTCATAACCCTTCGGACAATGAGTCGAGAATCACATAATCGACTATGTCAACATCATCAACGGTTAACGGTTCCACAAAACTTAAAAAGTGAGCACACGCATGGAAGAAGAAGAAGAAGAAAGACATTATGGCCAGTAAACCACTCGTTGCTGTTGGTGCAGAATTGATTCGAACTCTCACTACACAACGGGAGCCATCAGCAAACTGGCCGTGTACAACCTGGGGGTGATCGGGTGGTGCAGTGGATAGCGCACTTGCCTTTCACCAAGGCGACCTGGGTTTGATTCCCCACCCGGGGGTGAAAAGGTATGGGATCACCTGTCCGACCACGTGAGCTTTCTCCGGGTACTCCGGTTTCCTCCCACAATAAGACCCCTCGCTCGCGAACATCCGGGCCAACAAGAATGATTAAAATAAGTAACATAACTTGTTTCAAAATTGTTATTAAATAAATGAAGTTTATATATAACCTGAGAAAGAGGTGTACACCCTGAGAAAGGTCTGTCGAATGGCCATGTACAACCTGAGAAAGGTCTGTCGAATGGCCGTGTACACCCTGACAAAGGTCTGTCGAATGGCCGTGTACACCCTGAGAAAGGTTAGTAGAATGGCCGTGTACACCCTGAGAAAGGTCTGTCGAATGGCCGTGTACACCCTGAGAAAGGTCTGTCGAATGGCCGTGTACACAATGAGAAAGGTTAGTAGAATGGCCGTGTACACCCTGACAAAGGTCTGTCGAATGGCCGTGTACACCCTGAGAAAGGTTAGTAGAATGGCCGTGTACACCCTGAGAAAGGTCTGTCGAATGGCCGTGTACACCCTAAGAAAGGTCTGTCGAATGGCCCTGTACACCCTAAGAAAGGTCTGTCCAATGGCCGTGTACACAATGAGAAAGGTCTGTCCAATGGCCGTGTATATCGTGAGAAAGGTCTGTCGAATGGCCGTGTACACCCTGAGAAAGGTCTGTCGAATGGCCGTGTACACCCTGACAAAGGTCTGTCGAATAGCTGTGTACAACCTGAGAAAGGTCTGTCGAATGGCCGTGTACACCCTGAGAAAGGTCTGTCGAATAGCTGTGTACAACTTGAGAAAGGTCTGTCGAATGGCCCTTTACACCCTAAGAAAGGTCTGTCGAATGGCTGTGTAAACCATGAGAAAGGTCTGTCGAATTGCCGTGTACACCATGAGAAAGGTCTGTCGAATGGCCGTGTACACCCTGAGAAAGGTCTGTCGAATGGCCGTGAACACCCTGAGAAAGGTCTGTCGAATGGCCGTGTACACCCTGAGAAAAGTATGTCGAATGGTCGTGTTCACCCTAAGAAAGGTCTGTCGAATGGCCGTGTACACCCTAAGAAAGGTCTGTCGAATGGCCGTGTACACCCTAAGAAAGGTCTGTCGAATGGCCGTGTACACCCTGACAAAGGTCTGTCGAATGGCTGTGTGACCCTAAGAAAGGTCTGTCGAATGGCCGTGTACACCCTGACAAAGGTCTGTCGAATGGCCGTGTTCACCCTAAGAAAGGTCTGTCGAATGGCCGTGTACACCCTAAGAAAGGTCTGTCGAATGGCCGTGTACACCCTGACAAAGGTCTGTCGAATGGCCGTGTGACCCTAAGAAAGGTCTGTCCAATGGCCGTGTGACCCTAGGAAAGGTCTGTCGAATGTCCGTGTATACCATAAGAAAGGTCTGTCGAATGGCCGTGTTTACCCTGAGAAAGGTCTGTCGAATGTCTGTGTGACCCTAAGAAAGGTCTGTCGAATGGCCGTGTACACCCTAAGAAAGGTCTGTCGAATGGCCGTGTACACCCTGACAAAGGTCTGTCGAATGGCCGTGTGACCCTAAGAAAGGTCTGTCCAATGGCCGTGTGACCCTAGGAAAGGTCTGTCGAATGTCCGTGTATACCATAAGAAAGGTCTGTCGAATGGCCGTGTGACCCTAATAAAGGTCTGTCGAATGGCCGTGTACACCCTAATAAAGGTCTGTCGAATGGCCGTGTGACCCTAAGAAAGGTCTGTCGAATGATCGTGTGACCCTAAGAAAGGTCTGTCGAATGGCCGTGTACACCATGAGAAAGGTCTGTCGAATGATCGTGTGACCCTAAGAAACGTCTGTCGAATGGCCGTGTACACCATGAGAAAGGTCTGTCGAATGATCGTGTGACCCTAAGAAACGTCTGTCGAATGGCCGTGTACACCATGAGAAAGGTCTGTCGAATGATCGTGTGACCCTAAGAAAGGTCTGTCGAATGTCTGTGTACACCATGAGAAAGGTCTGTCGAATGGCCGTGTGACCCTAAGAAAGGTCTGTCGAATGGCCGTGTTTACCCTGAGAAAGGTCTGTCGAATGGCCGTGTGACCCTAAGAAAGGTCTGTCGAATGGCCGTGTGACCCTAAGAAAGGTCTGTCGAATGGCCGTGTACACCCTGGGAAAGGTCTGTCGAATGGCCGTGTACACCATGAGAAAGGTCTGTCGAATGTCCGTGTGACCCTAAGAAAGGTCTGTCGAATGGCCGTGTGACCCTAAGAAAGGTCTGTCGAATGGCCGTGTACACCCTGGGAAAGGTCTGTCGAATGTCCGTGTGACCCTAAGAAAGGTCTGTCGAATGTCCGTGTGACCCTAAGAAAGGTCTGTCGAATTGCCGTGTGACCCTAAGAAAGGTCTGTCCAATGGCCGTGTGACCCTAAGAAAGGTCTGTCGAATGGCCGTGTACACCCTGGGAAAGGTCTGTCGAATGTCCGTGTACACCATGAGAAAGGTCTGTCGAATGTCTGTGTACACCCTGACAAAGGTCTGTCGAATGATCGTGTACACCCTGAGAAAGGTCTGTCGAATGTCCGTGTGACCCTAAGAAAGGTCTGTCGAATGATCGTGTGACCCTAAGAAAGGTCTGTCGAATGGCCATGTACAACCTGAGAAAGGTCTGTCGAATGGCCGTGTACACCCTGACAAAGGTCTGTCGAATGGCCGTGTACACCCTGAGAAAGGTTAGTAGAATGGCCGTGTACACCCTGAGAAAGGTCTGTCGAATGGCCGTGTACACGCTGAGAAAGGTCTGTCGAATGGCCATGTACAACCTGAGAAAAGTCTGTCGAATGGCCGTGTACACCCTGACAAAGGTCTGTCGAATGGCCGTGTACACCCTGAGAAAGGTCTGTCGAATGGCCGTGTACACCCTGAGAAAGGTCTGTAGAATGGCCGTGTACACCCTGGGAAAGGTCTGTCGAATGGCCGTGTACACCCTAAGAAAGGTCTGTCGAATGGCCCTGTACACCCTAAGAAAGGTCTGTCCAATGGCCGTGTACACAATGAGAAAGGTCTGTCGAATGGCCGTGTATATCGTGAGAAAGGTCTGTCGAATGGCCGTGTACACCCTGAGAAAGGTCTGTCGAATGGCCGTGTGACCCTGGGAAAGGTCTGTCGAATGGCCGTGTACACCCTGGGAAAGGTCTGTCGAATGGCCCTGTACACCCTGGGAAAGGTCTGTCGAATGGCCGTGTACACCCTGAGAAAGGTCTGTCGAATGGCCGTGTACACCCTGACAAAGGTCTGTCGAATAGCTGTGTACAACCTGAGAAAGGTCTGTCGAATGGCCGTGTACACCCTGAGAAAGGTCTGTCGAATAGCTGTGTACAACTTGAGAAAGGTCTGTCGAATGGCCCTTTACACCCTAAGAAAGGTCTGTCGAATGGCTGTGTAAACCATGAGAAAGGTCTGTCGAATGGCCGTGTACACCATGAGAAAGGTCTGTCGAATGGCCGTGTACACCCTGAGAAAGGTCTGTCGAATGGCCGTGAACACCCTGAGAAAGGTCTGTCGAATGGCCGTGTACACCCTGAGAAAAGTATGTCGAATGGTCGTGTTCGCCCTAAGAAAGGTCTGTCGAATGGCCGTGTACACCCTAAGAAAGGTCTGTCGAATGGCCGTGTACACCCTAAGAAAGGTCTGTCGAATGGCCGTGTACACCCTGACAAAGTTCTGTCAAATGGCTGTGTGACCCTAAGAAAGGTCTGTCGAATGGCCGTGTACACCCTGACAAAGGTCTGTCGAATGGCCGTGTTCACCCTAAGAAAGGTCTGTCGAATGGCCGTGTACACCCTAAGAAAGGTCTGTCGAATGGCCGTGTACACCCTGACAAAGGTCTGTCGAATGGCCGTGTGACCCTAAGAAAGGTCTGTCGAATGGCCGTGTGACCCTAAGAAAGGTCTGTCGAATGTCTGTGTATACCATAAGAAAGGTCTGTCGAATGGCCGTGTGACCCTAAGAAAGGTCTGTCGAATGGCCGTGTGACCCTAAGAAAGGTCTGTCGAATGGCCGTGTTTACCATGAGAAAGGTCTGTCGAATGATCGTGTGACCTTAAGAAAGGTCTGTCGAATGGCCGTGTGACCCTAGGAAAGGTCTGTCGAATGTCCGTGTATACCATAAGAAAGGTCTGTCGAATGGCCGTGTTTACCCTAAGAAAGGTCTGTCGAATGTCCGTGTATACCATAAGAAAGGTCTGTCGAATGGCCGTGTTTACCCTGAGAAAGGTCTGTCGAATGTCTGTGTACACCATAAGAAAGGTCTGTCGAATGTCCGTGTATACCATAAGAAAGGTCTGTCGAATGGCCGTGTTTACCCTAAGAAAGGTATGTCGAATGGCCGTGTGACCCTAAGAAAGGTCTGTCGAATGTCTGTGTACACCCTAATAAAGGTATGTCGAATGGCCGTGTTCACCCTAAGAAAGGTCTGTCGAATGTCTGTGTACACCCTGACAAAGGTCTGTCGAATGTCCGTGTATACCATAAGAAAGGTCTGTCGAATGGCCGTGTGACCCTAGGAAAGGTCTGTCGAATGTCCGTGTATACCATAAGAAAGGTCTGTCGAATGGCCGTGTGACCCTAATAAAGGTCTGTCGAATGGCCGTGTACACCCTGAGAAAGGTCTGTCGAATGTCCGTGTATACCATAAGAAAGGTCTGTCGAATGGCCGTGTACACCCTGACAAAGGTCTGTCGAATGGCCGTGTGACCCTAGGAAAGGTCTGTCGAATGTCCGTGTACACCATAAGAAAGGTCTGTCGAATGGCCGTGTACACCCTGACAAAGGTCTGTCGAATGGCCGTGTGACCCTAAGAAAGGTCTGTCGAATGTCTGTGTGACCTTGAGAAAGGTCTGTCGAATGTCTGTGTGACCCTGAGAAAGGTCTGTCGAATGGCCGTGTGACCATAAGAAAGGTCTGTCGAATGAACGTGTGACCCCAAGAAAGGTCTTTCGAATGATCGTGTGACCCTAAGAAAGGTCTGTCGAATTGCCGTGTGACCCTAAGAAAGGTCTGTCGAATGGCCGTGTACACCCTTAGAAAGGTCTGTCGAATGATCGTGTGACCCTAAGAAAGGTCTGTCGAATGATCGTGTGACCCTAAGAAAGGTCTGTCGAATGGCCTTGCTACCTGATCACCATCTCATCATTTAAACATAAATACTCAGTGCGCGTGCTTTACGGATTCTGCCTTTGATTTCTACCACAGATATCAAAGTTTAGAATTAATCCGAAGTGAGTCTTTGGGATTGGGGTTGATATATTTAGCCGACTGGTTATATAAAAAGAAACTTTTTAGATACGGAGATTACTGAGCTACTTAACCAATCAACGTTAACCAGGCCTGTGTCTCGGCCTCCTTATCCAGGCGACACTTCCTACGTCTCCGACAAGTCCATCTCGTTAGAAGAGAGATAACCTGCGAACATTATAAGGCTATGATGTTGAGATCGTGCTATTAGCTGTCAAGGTAAATATGGTGAAGTGTATCGTCGGATTTGCTGGAACGTCAAAGATCAGCACAGCCAGCACAGCTTCAATGTCTCCGGCTCGGCAGTCTCGGGGCGACTTCTAATTAACGGCGACGCTGTCGAATCCGGATCCGTCAGATAAACAAATCATCGTGCCCTCAAACGTGTTGAATGTTTTGATGTTGTCAGTGATATCTCTGGTTTATCAGGTGTACGTTTATAGTACGTTATAATAGATACCAGCAATAAACAATATCTACAGCTGATAACAATATGTACAGCGTATAAGAATATCTACAGCTGATAACCATAGGTACAGCTGATAACAATATCTACAGCTGATAACAATATCTACAGCTGATAACAATAGGTACAGCTGATAACCATAGGTACAGCTGATAACCATAGGTACAGCTTATAACCATAGGTACAGCTGATAACCATAGGTACAGCTGATAACAATAGGTACAGCTGATAACCATAGGTACAGCTGATAACCATAGGTACAGCTGATAACAATAGGTACAGCTGATAACAATATGTACAGCTGATAACAATAGGTACAGCTGATAACAATATATACAGCTGATAACAATAGGTACAGCTGATAACAATAGGTACAGCTGATAACCATAGGTACAGCTGAGAACAATAAGTACAGCTGATAACAATAGGTACAGCTGATAACAATAAGTACAGCTGATAACAATAAGTACAGCTGATAACAATAGGTACAGCTGATAACAATAGGTACAGCTGATAACCATAGGTACAGCTGATAACAATAAGTACAGCTGATAACAATAAGTACAGCTGATAACAATAAGTACAGCTGATAACAATAGGTACAGCTGATAACAATAGGTACAGCTGATAACCATAGGTACAGCTGATAACAATAAGTGCAGCTGATAACAATATCTACAGCTGATAACAATATGTACAGCTGATAACAATAGGTACAGCTGATAACAATAGGTACAGCTGATAACAATAAGTACAGCTGATAACAATAAGTACAGCTGATAACAATAGGTACAGCTGATAACAATAGGTACAGCTGATAACAATAAGTACAAACAGTTATACTGGTTACAACAAGTTATAGTGGTTAAACCAAGTTATACTGATTACAATGAGAAATAACTACAGACAGTTATACTGGTTACAACAAGTTATAGTGGTTAAACCAAGTTATACTGATTACAGTGAATAATAACTACAGACAGTTATACTGGTTACAACAAGTTATAGTGGTTAAACCAAGTTATACTGGTTACATTAAGTAATAACTACAGACAGTTATACTGGTTACAACAAGTTATAGTTGTTAAACCAAGTTATACTGGTTACATTAAGTTATAGTGGTTAAACCAAGTTATACTGATTACAATGAGAAATAACTACAGACAGTTATACTGGTTACAACAAGTTATAGTGGTTAAACCAAGTTATACTGATTACAGAAAGTAATAACTACAGACTGTAATACTGGTTACAACAAGTTATAGTGGTTAAACCAAGTTATACCGATTACAGTAAGTAATAACTACAGACAGTTATACTGGTTACAACAAGTTATAGTGGTTAAACCAAGCTATACTGATTACAGTGAGTAATAACTACAGACAGTTATACTGGTTACAACACGTTATTGTGGTTAAACCAAGCTATACTGGTTACATGAAGTAATAACTACAGACAGTTATACTGGTTACAACAAGTTATAGTGGTTAAACCAAGTTATACTGGTTACATTAAGTAATAACTACAGACAGTTATACTGGTTACAACAAGTTATAGTGGTTAAACCAAGTGGTGATGATAAATCTAGCTATACTGATTACAGTAAGTTAAATAAAATCACAAGAGAAAATGATACTGATCAGAGCAAATAATATCGGGCGACAGCAAGTCACATTTATTGTAGCACGTTATTATTGTTTATGTAAGTTTTGGTGAGAGTAAGTTTTGGTGAAAGTGAGTTTTGGTGAGAGTAAGTTTTGGTGAGAGTAAGTTTAGGTGAGAGCAAGTTTTGGTGAGAGTAAGTTTTGATGAGAGTAAGTTTTGGTGAGAGCAAGTTTTGGTGAGAGTAAGTTTTGGTGAGAGCAAGTTTTGGTGTGAGTGAGTTTTGGTGAGAGTAAGTTTTGGTGAGAGTAAGTTTTGGTGAGAGTGAGTTTTGGTGAGAGTAAGTTTTGGCGTGAGTGAGTTTTGGCGAGAGTGAGTTTTGGTGAGAGTGAGTTTTGATGAGAGTGAGTTTTGGCGAGAGTAAGTTTTGGCGAGAGTGAGTTTTGGTGAGAGTAAGTTTTGGCGAGAGTGAGTTTTGGCGAGAGTGAGTTTTGGCGAGGATGAGTTTTGGTGAGAGTAAGTTTTGGCGAGAGTGAGTTTTGGCGAGAGTGAGCTTTGGTGAGAGTGAGTTTTGGCGAGAGTAAGTTTTGATGAGAGTAAGTTTTGGTGAGAGTAAGTTTTGGTGAGAGCAAGTTTTGGTGAGAGTAATTTTGGTGAGAGTAAGTTTTGGTGAGAGCAAGTTTTGGTGAGGGTAAATTTTGGTGAGAGTAAGTTTTGGTGAGAGCAAGTTTTGGTGTGAGTGAGTTTTGGTGAGAGTAAGTTTTGGTGAGAGTAAGTTTTGGTGAGAGTGAGTTTTGGTGAGAGTAAGTTTTGGCGAGAATGAGTTTTGGTGAGAGTGAGTTTTGATGAGAGTGAGTTTTGGCGAGAGTGAGTTTTGGCGAGAGTGAGTTTTGGTGAGAGTAAGTTTTGGCGAGAGTGAGTTTTGGTGAGAGTAAGTTTTGGTGAGAGTGAGTTTTGGTGAGAGTAAGTTTTGGCGAGAATGAGTTTTGGTGAGAGTGAGTTTTGATGAGAGTGAGTTTTGGCGAGAGTAAGTTTTGGCGAGAGTGAGTTTTGGTGAGAGTAAGTTTTGGCGAGAGTGAGTTTTGGCGAGGATGAGTTTTGGTGAGAGTAAGTTTTGGCGAGAGTGAGTTTTGGCGAGAGTGAGCTTTGGTGAGAGTGAGTTTTGGCGAGAGTAAGTTTTGGTGAGAGTGAGTTTTGATGAGAGTGAGTTTTGGCGAGAGTAAGTTTTGGCGAGAGTGAGTTTTGGTGAGAGTGAGTTTTGATGAGAGTGAGTTTTGGCGAGAGTAAGTTTTGGCGAGAGTGAGTTTTGGTGAGAGTAAGTTTTGGCGAGAGTGAGTTTTGGCGAGAGTGAGTTTTGGCGAGGATGAGTTTTGGTGAGAGTAAGTTTTGGCGAGAGTGAGTTTTGGCGAGAGTGAGCTTTGGTGAGAGTGAGTTTTGGCGAGAGTAAGTTTTGGTGAGAGTAAGTTTCGGCGAGGGTAAGACATGGTGAGAGTGAGTTTTGGTGAGAGTAAGTTTAAATGGGTTTAAGAAAGCAGCGATACGTAGCAATAAGTTACAACCCGAGAAAAGTGTACGAGTCTCGTCAAACAAATTCTGTCAAATCAAGCGAGTCTCTTGTCTTTACAACAAGCGAAAAATGAACTCATCACCACGTTGGTGTTGACTTCTGGAGGTATGATCGGTATCAGTGGCAGAGCGTATTAAAGTTGTCGGTAATTGCGAGAAATAAACCACCTATGTCGGCGCTGTGTATCTGGCGGGAAGAGCCCCGCTGGACCGGGATGCTGAAGGACGTCATGTTGATCCGCCCCTAAATGCCAATCAATCACAAAAGAACACCAAGATCGTTATCCCTGCCCTCAAATTCTTCCCTGCATATATCTGATCATATATATGCCAATACTTAAAACACTATAATGGTACGCGGACAGTGCCTGGCGCCGAGAACCTTCTCCATAGCATCATGTGTAGAGCCACGTAACCACGTGTAGGGGCCGCGTCAGTGTTACCCACCAGCCGATAGGCAGTGTCAAACTTTACTTCCGAGAGGAAACAGTAGCACGAACGATAAATCTGATACCAAACATCACTTGTCTTTTTCATATATCCCTTAGATACGAAGAGGAATGTTTAGGACGTATTTTGAAGTTAAATCTACCGTAGAAATAGATAGGGGGGTGAAATATTCCTGTATGTCATTCAGATGGAGTCAAAAGGTGACCAACCAGCTGTGGTCAGAATAACGCGGAAAGCAACACGCGGAATGTAGATGGATCCAGTACATGTCCGACTGGAGCTGCTGATTTTAATCTGATCAATAATATTATTACATTTATCTAATTGCTTGGTAATAACATGACACGCCAGGCGGCTGGGACTCGCCCACTGCATTACCCAGAGCTTGTAAATGATATTAAAGCTGCTGTAATCATAGAGAGCGCACACGGTAAGTAGAACTGTACGTATCTAGGTTTGTTTAATTACCACATTATCTACCTTAAAATATAAGCTAAAAGTGCAAACCTGATTATTGCTGGGGATAACATATCTATAACTGAAAGGGAAGGATTGATGTAGGTAAGTAACATTGTATGTATCGCCCACGTTCCTTAGTTTTTTACGATACCGCCGACACGTAACACGCTAGGTTAAAAACTGAATGAAAATTATTGACTAGGAAACGTTACTGGTCCATTAGGTGCCATTAATAAAACATATTGTAGATGTGTGTATCGGATATAACGAACATTATGTCGTAGATGTGTGTTTCGGGCACCCACGCTCCCACAGCTAATTCACCGGAGAACCAATTTACCCTTAACCTACAAATAAACCTCTGCCACAGTGAGCTTATGAAGTAATCACCCTAATTAGAAAACGCTACACATTTTTGTGTGGGTGTTGCAACCCCTGAAAGAAATTAATTAGTTACCGAAGTGGCCTGTTACAGTGGACCGAATGTCAGATAAAATAGGACTTTTTTTATTCATTTATTTTTTCTATTTTGTTCTTTCTTAACTGTGTACAAGCTGAATGTGACTGGTTTGCAAAGTCTATAAACCCAAAACATGTTTTGGTAGTGTTCGATATTTTTACAGAGTCCTTAGCATCACAATCCCCATTAGCTATAGACTAGTCCGAGTTTACCGTCCACCGTTGACGGCGACTTCGAGGAGGCAACGTGGGGCTAGGGTGTAGGGTATTTACTGGTTAAGGGGAGGTAACTGGTATTACAAGTCGTCGCAATCACGAACACTTGTAAGTATTAGTAAACAGGTTAGCTAAAAGTTGTTTGTCCGTCATTCTTTCTGACAGTTGATTATCATTCTAAATAATCAATGACACTACCAGGCTATCAGATTTAGCATTAAGCATATATACGTCTCTGCATTAGGCCGACAGTAAACGTAGATTACGTCACCATGTCACCAAATTGGCATTGACAGTAATCATGAGGATCATGTTATTTTGAAACGTATTAGCTCTTTTCTTACTAGGAAAGGTAGAAGTGTTAATTGTTTCCTATTTTAATTCTTGCCCTTTGGTTTGGCATTTTACAAGTATGAAAAGTGTACAGAAGTCAAGGGTTTTCCCTGACTCACAAAAACAGATTTCAATGTTAAACTGGTTTGTTACTTTTATCTGATTTCATTGTTCAACTGGTTTGTTACTTTTATCTGATTTCAATGTTAAACTGGTTTGTTACTTTTATCTGATTTCAATGTTAAACTGGTTTGTTACTTTTATCTGATTTCAATGATGTTAAACTGGTTTGTTACTTTTATCTGATTTCAATGATGTTAAACTGGTTTGTTACTTTTATCTGATTTCAATGTTAAACTGGTTTGTTACTTTTATCTGATTTCAATGATGTTAAACTGGTTTGTTACTTTTATCTGATTTCAATGATGTTAAACTGGTTTGTTACTTTTATCTGATTTCAATGATGTTAAACTGGTTTGTTACTTTTATCTGATTTCAATGTTAAACTGGTGTGTTACTTTTATCTGATTTCAATGATGTTAAACTGGTTTGTTACTTTTATCTGATTTCAATGATGTTAAACTGGTTTGTTACTTTTATCTGATTTCAATGTTAAACTGGTGTGTTACTTTTATCTGATTTCAATGATGTTAAACTGGTTTGTTACTTTTATCTGATTTCAATGATGTTAAACTGGTTTGTTACTTTTATCTGATTTCAATGTTAAACTGGTGTGTTACTTTTATCTGATTTCAATGATGTTAAACTGGTGTGTTACTTTTATCTGATTTCAATGATGTTAAACTGGTTTGTAACTTTTATCTGATTTATATGTTAATCTGGTTTGTTACTTTTATCTGATTTCAATGTTAAACTGGTTTGTTACTTTTATCTGATATCAATGTTAATCTGGTGTGTTACTTTTATCTGATTTCAATGTTAAACTGGTTTGTTACTTTTATCTGATTTCGATGTTAATCTGGTTTGTTGCTTTTATCTGATATCAATGTTAAACTGGTTTGTTACTTTTATCTGATTTCAATGTTAAACTGGTGTGTTACTTTTATCTGATTTCAATGATGTTAAACTGGTTTGTTACTTTTATCTGATTTCAATGTTAAACTGGTTTGTTACTTTTATCTGATTTCAATGTTAAACTGGTTTGTTACTTTTATCTGATTTCAATGTTAAACTGGTTTGTTACTTTTATCTGATCTCAATGTTAAACTGGTGTGTTACTTTTATCTGATTTCAATGTTAATCTGGTGTGTTACTTTTATCTGATTTCAATGTTAAACTGGTTTGTTACTTTTATCTGATTTCAATGTTAAACTGGTTTGTTACTTTTATCTGATTTCAATGATGTTAAACTGGTTTGTTACTTTTATCTGATTTCAATGTTAAACTGGTTTGTTACTTTTATCTGATTTCAATGTTAAACTGGTTTGTTACTTTTATCTGATTTCAATGTTAAACTGGTTTGTTACTTTTATCTGATCTCAATTTTAAACTGGTTTGTTACTTTTATCTGATTTCAATGTTAAACTGGTGTGTTACTTTTATCTGATTTCAATGATGTTAAACTGGTGTGTTACTTTTATCTGATTTCAATGATGTTAAACTGGTTTGTTACTTTTATCTGATTTCAATGTCAATCTGGTTTGTTACTTTTATCTGATTTCAATGTTAATCTGGTTTGTTAGTTTTATCTGATTTCAATGTTAAAATGGTTTGTTACTTTTATCTGATTTCAATGTTAAACTGGTTTGTTACTTTTATCTGATTTCAATGTTAAACTGGTGTGTTACTTTTATCTGATTTCAATGATGTTAAACTGGTTTGTTACTTTTATCTGATTTCAATGATGTTAAACTTGTTTGTTACTTTTATCTGATTTCAATGTTAAACTGGTTTGTTACTTTTATCTTATTTCAATGTTAAACTGGTTTGTTACTTTTATCTGATTTCAATGATGTTAAACTTGTTTGTTACTTTTATCTGATTTCAATGTTAAACGGGTTTGTTACTTTTATCTTATTTCAATGTTAAACTGGTGTGTTACTTTTATCTGATTTCAATGTTAAACTGGTTTGTTACTTTTATCTGATTTCAATGTAAAACTGGTGTGTTACTTTTATCTGATTTCAATGTTAAACTGGTTTGTTACTTTTATCTGATTTCAATGTTAAACTGGTTTGTTACTTTTATCTGATTTCAATGTTTAAATGGTTTGTTACTTTTATCTGATTTCAATGTTAAACTGGTTTGTTACTTTTATCTGATTTCAATGTAAAACTGGTTTGTTACTTTTATCTGATTTCAATGATGTTAAACTGGTGTGTTACTTTTATCTGATTTCAATGATGTTAAACTGGTTTGTTACTTTTATCTGATTTCAATGATGTTAAACTGGTTTGTTACTTTTATCTGATTTCAATGATGTTAAACTGGTTTGTTACTTTTATCTGATTTCAATGTTAAACTGGTTTGTTATTTTTATCTGAAATGTTCAACTGGTTTGTTACTTTTATCTGATTTCAATGTTAAACTGATTTTTTTTACTTTTATCTTATTTCAATGTTTATCTGGGTTGTTACTTTTATCTGATTTCAATGTTAAAATGGTTTGTTACTTTTATCTGATTTCCATGTTAAACTGATTTTTTTACTTTTATCTGATTTTAATGTTAAACTGGTTTGTTACTTTTATCTGATTTTAATGTTAATATACAATTATTGTCTTTTGATGAGGTTGATACATGGTTTTATTTTTGATTTACATAAATGAAATTGTCGAAGCCAGAGTCAACTGCTCGTCTTTTTGCAGATGATACCTCTTTATTACAGTCTTCCTCATCCTGTATAGAAATCCAAACAACTTTGAATAGGGATCTTGAGTCTTTAAATTGTTGGTCTAAAAGGTGGTTGGTAACATTTAATCCAGACAAAACAGAGGTAATATTTATTTCTAACTTTACTGACATAGATGAGGATTTATAAAATTTGACGGAAATGATTTAGATTTTACAGACCACCATACACATTTGGGAGTAACTCTTAATTCAAATGCCAAGTGGGGGGATCATATCAATGCGATTTATAGTTCTGTAACGAAGAAAATTAATGTATTACGAATATTGAAATATTTGTTAAATAGGAATAGCCTCTTACACATTTACAAGTCATTCATTTTACCAGTTTTAGAATATGCTTGTGAGCTATGGGATGGTCGGGTGGTGCAGTGGATAGCGCACTTGCCTTTCACCAAGGCGGCCGGGGTTCGATTCCCCGATTGGACGTGAAAAGGTACGGGGTCACCTGCCCGACCACGTGGGTTTTCTCCGGGTACTCCGGTTTCCTCCCACAATAAGACCCCTCGCGCGCTAACATCCGGGCCAACAAGAGTGATTAATATAAGTTGTATAGCTTGTTTCATAATTGTTGTAAAATAAATAAAGTTTATATGGGATGGTTGTACTAAGTTTGAATAGGAAAAGTTAGAGAAAGCCCAAAGAGAAGCTGCTCGAATTATATCCGGACTTCCTTCATATGCAAGTATTGAAGATTTACATTTTGAAACTGGTTTAGAAACTCTTTCCAATCGTCGAAAACGTAGAAAACTTTTATATAAAATGCATAACAAATTAACACCAGATTATATGAACGATCTCCTACCACCTACTATTTCAGAAAATAACAGATACACTCCAAGAAATAACAGTGATTATAGCGTTCCTCTATTTGGGCTTTCTCTTACAAATCTCTCGTTTATACCTTCCACTCTTCGTAGCTGGAATTCTTTAGATTTATCAGTACGATCGCTGCCTTCTGTACATTTATTTAAAAATTTTCTTTCGTCAAATGAGCAACCATCCCCTCCAAGTTACTTCAGTTTTGGCGAACGAAAACTGAATATAATACATACAAAGCTGAGACACAAGTGTAGTTCTCTTAATTATGACCTTTTTAGAGTCAATCTAGTTGAAAGCCCTGCTTGCTTCTGTGGCCATCCCTGTGAAAATGCCTATCACTTTTTCTTTGAATGTCAACGTTTTTCAGTTGAAAGACGAATACTATTTCAAAATTTGAATATCTTAGGTATAATGGTTACTATTGAGCTTCTTTTGCTTGGTAGCTCTGAATTATCATTTGACCTTAATCTAAACATTTTTAGACATGTGCATTATTTCATCAAAACCAGCAAGAGATTTTGTTAGTACTTTCTATTTTGTAAACTTTCTACCTGTGTAAATGTTAATGTCATATAAAAAAACCATTTATGTATTATGTTTATGCCTATCATCATTATTTGTCATGTAATTATAAATGTGTGATGGGAGAAGGCTGTGATAAGTTGAGATAACTTATGCCTAATCCCTTGCTCAATGTGTATTGGCAATAAATATGTTTAAAGTCAAAAGACATGGTTTTATCGACCGGAGAAAAAATATCGACCGAGGACGAAGTCCGAGGTTGATATTTTTTCTGAGGTTGATAAAACCATGTATCAACCGAAATCAAAAGGCAATAATAGTTTTATTATAAATTTTTATTTTCTATTTGAACTATGACTAGAGTTCTACAAGAGAAAGATTTTGTTCGATGACATTTAATCAAATTCTCAAACATTATTATAACAGTACAATATTAAATACTTCCTGAACACATTAACAGCTGTTCATGTTTTCTGTTTGATATTGTTAACCTCGAAGCTCCCCGCCGTCGAGAATAGCATATTTTGGATTATTTGTAAGAACGGCAAGCCTGCCGTCTGCCATTACTGTTGTTGTTGTCAAGCAGTGCCAAGGTCTTCGGAGTTCTTGACGTTACGTCATATTTCTATTTTTAGAAACACCAGTTAATCAGCTTTTTTACCATTTTTTTTTTTTTGAACGACTGGTCAATATGACTTTTTATCGGGAATCACGTGGCGCTATGTTAGCCAATCAGAAAGTGTAAAAAATATAATAAATACTGTTGTCTTAATATCTTACCTGTTACACTGTTTATATATATATCTTATACATTTGTTTGTAACAATAATGGGATATCTGAGGTTGATAAACTGGGATATCTTTTATAACATGATCAAGGATATAGAGAGCAAACACATACCCACAAAGACCGTCAACAATAATAGAAAAGTAAAAGGATTCATACCATTAGACAATGTAACACAGGATATCATAAAAAGGAAGCATTCACTTGCAAAAAAAAGCAATAGCAAACAAAGACCCCCTAGTTCAAAAGGAATATAGAAGGGCAAGGAACCAAGCAAAAAAGGCCACAAGAAAATTAAGAAAGACATTTGAAAGAGACCTGTCTTTAAAGGCCAAAGAGAATCCAAAGGCAATCTGGAAATATATAAAGTCAAAATCAAAAACTAAAGTACGTATTGGAGATTTATATACGGATCAAACAGACAGAACATCCCCGAAAACAAGTAGTGATAAAGAAAAGGCAAACATACTGGCGGCGTTCTTTAAAAGCGTGTTTGTTGAAGAAGATGGAAATATACCAGCAATGGAAGTAAAAGATATGACAAGTGAAATGCAAGACATGGAAATAAATGAACAACAAGTTGTGAAAGAACTGCAAAAGTTGAAAAAGGATAAATCCCCAGGACTCGATAACCTACACCCACGAGTTCTACGTGAAATTGCTTCATCGATAGCCTCGCCGCTTACTTTATTATTTAACCAATCCCTTCAACAAGGTACTGTACCAGAAGTATGGAAGAAAAGGCC
Organism: Mimachlamys varia; assembly: GCA_947623455.1. Lineage (NCBI taxonomy): Eukaryota > Metazoa > Mollusca > Bivalvia > Pectinida > Pectinidae > Mimachlamys > Mimachlamys varia. The sequence goes on along the minus strand of OX392528.1, from coordinate 879,523 downwards.
AGTTAGCCTCACTTCAGTTATTTGTAAAACGATGGAGACACTGGTAAGAGATCATATTGTAAGCTATATGAGACAGAATGATATGTTCACACCACAACAATTTGGATTCTTGGCAGGAAGATCTATTTCATTGCAGATGCTTGAAGTTTTGGATAAATGGACAGAAGCTTTGGACACAGGCCGTTCAATAGATTGTATTTACTTGGATTTTAAAAAGGCTTTTGATACTGTCCCTCATAATAGACTGTTGAGTAAACTTAAGGCATACAAATTCTCAAACCAAATTTTAAACTGGATCAATAGCTTCCTGACCAACCGAACGCAAAGGGTAACAGTAAATGGTGAACATTCAGAATGGACTAGAGTGTCATCGGGTATACCACAAGGATCCGTCCTAGGACCAATCCTCTTTGTCGTGTTTGTAAATGATCTACCGGACTCGGTCAATTCGTGCATGTTTCTATTTGCGGATGATACGAAAATATTTAGGATTATAGAAAATGAAGAAGATAAGGCAATTCTCCAAAAAGGTTTACAGAACATGGAAGAATGGAGCAAAAGATGGCTTTTGCAAGTACATCCACAAAAATGTAAACATATGCACATTGGAACTATGGATAAGGAAGAATCAACATCATATACAATCAACAACCAGGAATTAATACAAACAAACAACGAAAGAGACATCGGTATCACAGTAGATCATAAGCTCACATTTGAAGATCATTTAAGTAAAGTAAACAAGGCCAATTCCATGTTCGCCATGCTTAGGAGAACTTTTGAATACATGAACAAACAGACATTCATACCCTTATACAAGTCATTAGTAAGGATTCATTTGGACTCTGCCAGTTCTGTTTGGTCGCCTTACAAAATGAAGGATATTGAAAAGCTGGAAGGTGTTCAGAGAAGATCAACTAAGCAACTGCCAGGAATGAAGGATATATCCTATCCGGAAAGGCTAGTTAAATTAAACCTTCCAACGCTTGCATATCGACGCATAAGAGGAGATATGATCGAGGCTTACAAGATTATTAGTGGAAAATATGATCAGGATACCAACAGCATCTTAAAACCATGGAACAGCGCAGCAGCGAGAAACAGCAGCAGAGGAAACTCTAGAAAGATATTCCCAGAGAGATCCAGAACAAACGTTAGAAAGAACTTTTTCTCCCAACGAGTGGTCAATGTATGGAACAATTTACCTGAGAATATAGTATCAGCACCAAATATAAACACTTTTAAAAATAGACTGGATAAACATTGGGTTTCTCAAGAACTTGTTTATAATTATAAAGCTTCAATCATTTAGAAAAAAAATCATCATGTAGCTTCATTGTACAGTACTTGGAACCGAAAGAATTCAAACGTAATATAACAATTATGATCATTTAACTAACATTTATTGATGAGATGTGGAAACACATATTTATGAACATTGTATTCAAATGTATATATTTGTGTATACATGTGTATATATGTATTATGGTTGGAGTCTGGTGTAGAGGGTCGAAATATCGAGCCTGTACCAGAAATAAACTTAACTTAACTTTATAACAGCTAGACTCTATTGTCGTTAAAATGCAAGCGACACTCAATGGTAAATAGTGAATACGTATACATGTTAACAAGTTTAGTCTCTTGAGGAATTGGCCTACTTAATTTTGACGGCAAGAACTATGTTTTTAAATTATTTTATGATTATAATTGCGATTTTTACTCATGAAGATAATGAAAAGGAACAGTATATATATCATATCGCATTTGCTTCATAAGCCATATTTATTTCTGTATAATATGGAGTTGTGTGCCCTTATGTAACTCAACAACCGCTAGACGTCTCTTAATTTCAATATGGCTGCGCCCTTGAGTACCGGCATGAAACGGAACGGTACTTTTATGTTACGTGTAAGAATATGAGATTCACTGAATATATCACACTAATAATGTTATATATTTAAGAATGAATATAACAAAAGTATTACATACGTCAACAAATGTTGAACTATATTCTCTGGGATTAAAATAAACAGATAACTGATAAAGGACAGTCACTGGTCCGCTTCAGTAAAAATGATTAGCAATAATAATAATAATCTCTATTAAACGTCTTGTACAATTGTCAACAACAAACAAAAGTCCTGAAGACTCTTTTATTACAACGCCAAGGGAACAAATGATATTCATTTTGTTGATGAAGGAAGAAATATCCACGGAAGAGGCGGGGGGGGGGGGGCATTTGAGTGATGTGACCACAGGGACATGTATATATGTATCTGTATCTGATAAACGAAGCGATAAATAACAGTATATATTGAGGTATTTATCGCTTATTTTATCATATAAGTCTATACAAGTCCATGTAATTAGACGGATAACAAACCCTATTGAACATTACTCCTTTTCACTGCTATATATTCTACTCTAGAGTGAAGTTCTTGGGAGGGAAACTTATCTGAAACCTACGCTTGATTGAACATACAAAGTTGTTTATACTCCTATATTTGTAAGAGGTCCGCCTTTTTGCATTGTCAAACGTTACACGTCACCGGTAAAATAAAACTCAACATTGTTGGAGCAAGTTGTACAATGACTGCACAATATCTAGCACTGATGCCATGGCACTCAAATACATGTATAATTAGCAAAGTTCATGAAGTTGTATGTTTATCAACAAGGTTTTGTTTGGTAAAGTCAAGTTCCCAATGCTACAAAGGTGAAAACATTTGGTGACTTAGAATGAAGAGCTGTAAAGGGAGAAAGACAAAATGCAACAGGCGAGTTAGCCTGAAGGGTTCCAACTATCAGATCTGGCTAAATTCACATGGTGTTGCTGGCGGTCGATAGCGTTAATCCTCTTTAGGAAAAACATGAAATTTTAGGGACCCGTTTATGGATCACTGATTAAGCAATGTTTTATAACTGAGTGTAGCATAACCCAGTTCGGTAAACTCATATCCAATAGAAAAAGACTTCGGCCTCTTATGTTATATAAGTGTGGCAGATTTTAATTGTACATATGATTAAGGTCACCTTCGAGCTTGAGGGAATTTCCCTTTAGCTCAGTGGTAGAGTGTCCGACTAGGAACCTGGAGATCGAGGGTTCGATCCCAGGTGGAAGCACATATGTACACTATTCTCTTTCCTGTTACATAGGAATAGTGTGGGTCCAGACATCTATCAATTAAAATGTCATTTACACCTTAGGTTCAGAGATCCCATTTGCAAGCAAAGTTTGGCAATTTTGAAACTCAGACCCTACAAACCCTAGATGGTCAACATTCGACCAAGTGTAGTTTAGTAACAGAATAACAAATAGTCCGTTGTTGACAAATTGTCTGTAAAGACATCTATTGTATGAAAATCAAAAGGGACATTTGAAATTTTCAAACAAAAATTGCAAAGGATGTTATTTCAAAACAAACCATTCACTTTAGAAAGAAAACCTAAACATGAAATGCCCCAAAGTATGCTTATTTTATCATCACAGGATCAGACAATTGTGGAAATATATGTATTTAATTTTTTTTTTCAAATTTGAAAATCAAAACTTAAAAATGTAGATTTCATTTAATATCTTGTCTATGTTTTTTTATAGATATAATTGAGTGAGCTGAGTACTATCAACGTTAAGTATGGGTTTGACGGAAATGGCCTCGTCCCTGACGGACAATCCCTACTTCGGTGCTGGAGCAGGATTGTTTGGACTGGGATTTGCCACGGCTGTGTTGAGGAAAGGTACACAGGTGGGTATGATTATGTTCAGACGACACTGCATGATGAGTATGGAAGTGGCAAGTAAGGACAAGTGTTACGACTGGTTACTTAACTGGATCACATTACGAAGCACTCGAACCCAGCACCTCAGTGTAGAAACCACTTTTACTCAATCAGAAACAGGTCGGATCAGTACACACTTTGACTTTGTGCCTAGTCCGGGTTCTCACTTCATTGTCCATAAATCAACGTGGATCCGTGTGGAACGCACCAGAGAGAAGCAAATGCTTGACATGCACAGAGGTGTACCCTGGGAATCTGTAACCCTAACTGCACTTGGTCGTGACAGAAATTTGTTTTTCAATATTCTTGAGGAAGCCAAACTTCTTGCCCTCGAACAAACAGAAGGAAGAACTGTCATGTATACTGCTATGGGTGCAGAATGGCGACCATTTGGCTACCCCAGGAAGAAGCGTCCCATCGGTTCAGTTATTCTAGATAAAAGTGTCTCACAGAGGATAATGACAGACATAAAAGAATTTACAAATAACCCTAAATGGTACATGGACCGTGGCATTCCCTATAGACGAGGCTATCTCCTGTATGGACCCCCGGGGTGTGGCAAGAGTAGCTACATAACAGCTTTAGCAGGTAAACAACAATTAATACAGGTATAGAGTACTTATACGCATTCTCTTATCTCCAGAAACAAATCAAGTTTACATATTACTGATAACCAGGAATTTCAGGCATTACTGTATATGATGTAACTAATAGTAGCATAAATAACACATGATTCTGGTCTCCAGGCCTTCATTACACCAGTTGTACTGTAGTAGTTTTTGTCTCTATAATATATTTACTACAAAGTGAGATCCAAACCCATCATGTACAGTGAAATGGGATTAAAAAAGCAGACACATTTATTTCTTATTGACCAGAGAAGGTGCAAAATTAGCGAGTACCCTAATGAAAAGTAAAATTGTCATTTCTGAAATTAATTTGCCATCATGTAATTTCGAGCTGAGATTTTGGTTATGTCTTACCAGGTGAGCTGGAATTCAGTATATGTGTGATGAACCTGAGTGAGCGAGGGATGTCAGATGACCGTCTGAGCCACTTGCTGACCACTGCTCCGGAACAAAGCATAGTCCTGTTAGAGGATGTGGATGCTGCCTTCCTTAACAGGGACTTGGCTCAGGAGAGTAAGTATTGACCGCTGAATAACTACTGACCACACAATAAGTATTGACCAATCAAATGTCTTTACCACTTAGCGAGAATGTTCAATCACTAAAAATACTTACCACTAATTAATACTCACCAATGAATGGCTGTCCAAATAAAACACTGATTGGAATCTACCAATTACAGTGAAAATATCAGCATTAGGTAAAAGCTCTTTTTAAACAATGTAATTTTTTCACCAAACTATGAAGCAGTCTGTGAAAGTTTCATATTAAGATTCTGCTAATAAAGATTGTTTGTATACAGATCCAGTGATGTACCAGGGTATGGGACGGCTTACTCTCAGTGGACTGTTGAACGCTATAGATGGTGTAGCCTCAGCAGAGGCCCGCATCATCTTCATGACCACAAACTACATAGACAGGTGGGTTATCTACATATAACACAGACAGGTGGGCTATCTACATTTACAGGTGGGTTATCTACATATACAGGTGGGTTATCTACATATAACACAGACAGGTGGGCTATCTACATTTACAGGTGGGTTATCTACATAGACAGGTGGGTTATCTATATAGACAGGTGGGTTATCTACATATAACACAGACAGGTGGGCTATCTACATTTACAGGTGGGTTATCTGCATATACAGGTGGGCTATCTACATATACAGTTGGGTTATCTACATATACAGGTGGGTTATCTACATAGACAGGTGGGTTATCTACATACACAAGTGGGTTATCTACATATACAGGTGGGCTATCTACATATACAGGTGAATATATACATAGACAGGTGGGTTATCTACATATACAGGTGGGTTATCTACATATACATGTGGGCTATCTACATATACAGGTGGGTTATCTACATAGACAGGTGGGTTATTTACATATACAGGTGGGTTATCTACATATACAGATGGGCTATCTACATATACAGGTGGGTTATCTACATAAACAAGTGGGTTATCTGCATATACAGGTGGGCTATCTACATATACAGGTGGGTTATCTAAATATAACACAGACATGTGGGTTATCTACATATAACACAGACATGTGGGTTATCTACATATACAGGTGGGTTATCTACATTAACAGGTGGGTTATCTACATATACAGGTGGGATATCTACATATACAGGTGGGTTATCTACATAGACAGGTGGGTTATCTACATATACAGGTGGGTTATCTACATATACAGGTGGGATATCTACATATACAGGTGGGTTATCTACATAGACAGGTGGGTTATTTACATATACAGGTGGGTTATCTACATATACAGATGGGCTATCTACATATACAGGTGGGTTATCTACATAAACAGGTGGGTTATCTGCATATACAGGTGGGTTATCTACATAGACAGGTGGGTTATCTACATATAACACAGACAGGTGGGCTATCTACATTTACAGGTGGGTTATCTACATATACAGGTGGGCTATCTACATATACAGTTGGGTTATCTACATAGACAAGTGGGTTATCTACATATACAGGTGGGTTATCTACATATACAGGTGGGTTATCTACATATACATGTGGGCTATCTACATATACAGGTGGGCTATCTACATATACAGGTGGGTTATCTACATAGACAGGTGGGTTATCTACATATACATGTGGGTTATCTACATATACAGGTGGGTTATCTACATATACAGATGGGCTATCTACATATACAGGTGGGTTATCTTCATAAACAGGTGGGTTATCTGCATATACAGGTGGGTTATCTACATAGACAGGTGGGTTATCTACATATAACACAGACAGGTGGGCTATCTACATTTACAGGTGGGTTATCTACATATACAGGTGGGCTATCTACATATACAGTTGGGTTATCTACATATACAGGTGGGTTATATACATAGACAGGTGGGTTATCTACATATACAGTTGGGTTATCTACATATACATGTGGGCTATCTACATATACAGGTGGGCTATCTACATATACAGGTGGGTTATATACATAGACAGGTGGGTTATCTACATATACAGATGGGCTATCTACATATACAGGTGGGTTATCTACATATACAGGTGGGTTATCTACATAAACAGGTGGGTTATCTGCATATACAGGTGGGCTATCTACATATACAGGTGGGTTATCTACATAGACAGGTGGGTTATCTATATAGACAGGTGGGTTATCTACATTAACAGGTGGGTTATCTACATAGACAGGTGGGTTATCTACATAGACAGATGGGTTATCTACATAGACAGGTAGGTTATCTACATAGACAGGTGGGTTATCTACATGTACATATACAGGTGGGATATCTACATATACAGTTGGGTTATCTACATAGACAAGTGGGTTATCTACATATACAGGTGGGTTATCTACATATACAGGTGGGTTATCTACATATACAGGTGGGTTATCTACATATACATGTGGGCTATCTACATATACAGGTGGGCTATCTACATATACAGGTGGGTTATCTACATAGACAGGTGGGTTATCTACATATACATGTGGGTTATCTACATATACAGGTGGGTTATCTACATATACAGATGGGCTATCTACATATACAGGTGGGTTATCTTCATAAACAGGTGGGTTATCTGCATATACAGGTGGGTTATCTACATAGACAGGTGGGTTATCTACATATAACACAGACAGGTGGGCTATCTACATTAACAGGTGGGCTATCTACATTTACAGGTGGGTTATCTACATATACAGGTGGGCTATCTACATATACAGTTGGGTTATCTACATATACAGGTGGGTTATATACATAGACGGGTGGGTTATCTACATATACAGGTGGGTTATCTACATATACATGTGGGCTATCTACATATACAGGTGGGCTATCTACATATACAGGTGGGTTATATACATAAACAGGTGGGTTATCTACATAGACAGATGGGTTATCTACATATACAGGTGGGCTATCTACATATACAGGTGGGTTATCTACATATACAGGTGGGTTATCTACATAAACAGGTGGGTTATCTGCATATACAGGTGGGCTATCTACATATACAGGTGGGTTATCTACATAGACAGGTGGGTTATCTATATAGACAGGTGGGTTATCTACATAGACAGGTGGGTTATCTACATAGACAGGTGGGCTATCTACATGTACATATACAGGTGGGATATCTACATATACAGGTGGGTTATCTACATATACAGGTGGGATATCTACATATACAGGTGGGTTATCTACATAGACAGGTGGGTTATCTACATATAACACAGACAGGTGGGCTATCTACATGTACATATACAGGTGGGTTATCTACATAGACATGTGGGTTATCTGCATAGACAGGTAGGTTATCTACATAGACAGGTGGGTTATCTACATAGACAGGTGGGTTATCTACATAGACAGATGGGTTATCTACATAGACAGGTGGGTTATCTACATAGACAGGTGGGTTATCTACATATACAGGTGGGTTATCTACATATACATGTACAGGTCACCGATACGTCACATCCTGGCAGATTTGATGTTTAAAACACTGATGATGTGTATTAATGTTTCAGATTGGACCCCGCCTTGATTCGTCCTGGCAGAGTCGATATTAAAGAGCTCATTGATCACAGCACACCCTATCAAATGCAGCAGATGTTTCTCCGATTTTATCCTGACCAATCTCAAGAAACAGCAGAACTGTTTTCAGATACTGTGGAGAGTCACGGGAGGAAGTGTAGCCCTGCACAGCTGCAGGGTCTGTTTCTACAGAAGAAGGATGATCCAGTAGAGGCTATAAACAATACACAACTCATCTGGTCCTCTTGATGCTCAACATTTAATAGACATAATGATGTCTAGTACTTAGTAAAACACAACAGAAAACTTTTATCTTTTTCATATTTATTTTTCATTAAAATTTGATTTGAATGTAAAAGAATTCTTACTATTTCTTATCTCAAACAGTTTTAGACAATTGACAGAGCTGTCAGTAAAGTCTTATTCATCATACCTAACACAGCTGTATAATTAATTGTATTATGTCTGTGTCGGTTTTGTTAAAAAACAAAAATGTTGCATTAACAGTTTCTTGTTAGAGATATTCAGTTGTGTTAATCACATATGAACATAACCATGTATACAGTAATTCTAGAGGTAAATCAATTTGTGACACAACACAATTGTAGGTTCCCACATCAACTGGACATAGCTGTACATTTAGTCAGTATGATTACTGTCACACACCCTGACTGAGCATGTGGAAACACTTGTACAGAAAGAAGTACAGACAATATTACAGTTGTACACTGCTATTATAAATGGTCCCTTTTACATGTTTAACAGATTACTATAATTCAGAGTTAATAAACAGAGTGGTCCCATCATTTATTAATTGCCTTGCATAAGGTTTTAGAAAGAGAAGTGTCATTGTTAGCTCACCAAGAAGCTAAATCCATGTTGGTTTTACGAAAAAATAACTCATTCACCCCTGAAATTTCATGATAAACTTCAGGCGTGTATACCAATGCATTCAGGGGTGCATAAGTTAAAACTCAGGTGAACTTGGTATAATACAAAACTTCAAAAAAAGGTTTCTTATGTTGAATGGAGAATATTCAAATGAATTACATTAATTGTACTTTTCCTATTTGTAATCCCTGACCCTAACAACAAATCCTGGATGAACTGCATCCTGTTAGTATCATTACAGCTACCAATAATATCACACAAGGGAAATGACAACACAAGTACTTATGATAGAAATCCACAAATCTAATCAAAGCTATAATGTCAACATAATATCCTTATGGATAGAAAACCACAGTGCAATAACTACCATAGTTCCTTACTACAATGGAACTATTGAAACAATGTAAATATGACTGCTGGTCACAGAACAACTGTCAGTGTATTCAGTATAAAACCTCCCCAGCTAAAACCTCTACCCTTGGTTGGTCATTGTAACTGTAAAACAAGTCAATGACAAAGCTGTAACAACCACAGCAGTTCTAGAGTCTGTACACAAACCACAACAGTTCTACACAGGTAACCACCTGATCTAGAGTCTGTACACAAACCACAACAGTTCTACACAGGTAACCACCTGATCTAGAGTCTGTACACAAACCACAGCAGTTCTACACAGGTAACCACCTGATCTAGAGTCTGTACACAAACCACAGCAGTTCTACACAGGTGACCACCTGACCCAGTGTCTGTACACAAACCACAACAGTTCTACACGGGTGACCACCTGATCTAGTGTCTGTACACAAACCACAGCAGTTCTACACAGGTGACCACCTGATCTAGTGTCTGTACACAGCAGTTCTACACAGGTGACCACCTGATCTAGTGTCTGTACACAAACCACAGCAGTTCTACACAGGTGACCACCTCATCTAGTGTCTGTACACAAACCACAGCAGTTCTACACAGGTAACCACCTGATCTAGAGTCTGTACACAAACCACAGCAGTTCTACACAGGTAACCACCTGATCTAGAGTCTGTACACAAACCACAGCAGTTCTAAACAGGTGACCACCTGATCTAGAGTCTGTACACAAACCACAGCAGTTCTAAACAGGTGACCACCTGATCTAGAGTCTGTACACAAACCACAATAGTTCTACACAGGTGACCACCTGATCTAGTGTCTGTACACAAACCACAGCAGTTCTAAACAGGTGACCACCTGATCTAGAGTCTGTACACAAACCACAGCAGTTCTACACAGGTGACCACCTGATCTAGAGTCTGTACACAAACCACAGCAGTTCTACACAGGTGACCACCTGATCTAGTGTCTGTACACAAACCACAATAGTTCTACACAGCCCTGTCTCCCTTCACAGGTATAATAGAATTTATAAAGGGGTAGTGGTCTCCTCACTGAGCCAGTAGTCTCCCTTGCACATCACTGTGTACGTGGCGGGTTGTCATGGTGGCGAGGTCTGCATGCTGACATCCACTGTGGCAACTTTTCTTCTTTTCATCCGGCGTTTTGTTGTAGTGGCTAAAAATGAAACAAAAATCTCTAAAATATTCTTCATCATTGTTTTAATCTTACATCTGAACTCGTTAACAGGCAGGAGATCTTCATAACGGACAGGACAGCCAAAACATAACAAGTACATTACTGTAAGGCAGCTGAATCTGCGACACGGGGCCCTAACTAAGTGATGTAGGCCATTCATCTGTTACACCTACGTAATCTGTGGCTCAAGAGTAACTTATTTGGTGCACACCTGGTAACTGATTTACATACTTATAACATACGTAATATGGACAGCACAAATATCTGACAAAGAGTTGGTGCCAAAATACCATCAACACTCCTTTAGGTGAAGCAAACATAATATGACAATGTTTGTTGAATTGTGGATATAAGCCAAGTTTACTAGAAGACTGCAGAAGATGGTATAAATTCTAAAACCTATGAATGCTTGAAGTTAAACACTATCATATTTTACACATTCTTATATTGTTACAATCTGGACTTATCTACTTTGAAGAGGGATAAGGAGTGTTGATGTTTTTCACAATTCACATGTCAGTAACCTTGAAAGTGTTTGATGACCTTGAGGCCAAGGTTGGCGGAGGTCAGGATATCCCACATGTCCAACCTTTTTTAACTGGGGTATCCCCTTTGGCTCCTCCATTGATGACCATTGGTGACCTCACCCTTGTTGCAGCAGGCGTAGGTGATTTACGAGGCCGGCTGGCAATACTTCCCCTGGGCGAGGTCACAGATCTTGGTGAGGTCACAGCTCTTGGTGAGGCCATAGCTCTATGTGAAGCCACAGCTCTTGGTGAGGTCACAGTTCTTGGTGAGGTCACTGCCCTTGGTGAGGTCACAGTTCTTGGTGAGTTGACGACCTTTGGAGACTGAACCACTGGGGTTTTCCTGCGTGCAGCTGCTACTTTCCTCTTGGGTGTGGATTCCTTTTGTTGAACAGAAGATGCAGCTTTTGATACAGCCTTCTGTTTAGGTTTGGAAGCAGCCACCTCAGCTCCGGTACTTTTTCGTTTTACTGCTTTCTGTGAACAAATGATGACAAAAATTTGTATGTTTACTGGTGTTATCTGTGGATAAACTTAGCAATTATCCAATACTAAATATGGACTAAATAAGTCCTTAGAGAAATATCTACCTTTGGTAGGACAGGTTCTCTTAGAGTTATCTACCTTTGGTAGGACAGGTTCTCTTAGAGATATCTACCTTTGATGAGACAAGTCCTTAGAGAAATATCTACCTTTGGTAGGACAGGTTCTCTTAAGAGTTATCTACCTTTGGTAGGACAGGTTCTCTGAGAGATATCTATGTTTGGTGAGACAGGTTCTCTGAGAGATATCTACCTTTGGTGAGACAGGTTCTCTGAGAGATCTCTACCTTTTTGAGACAGGTTCTCTGAGAGATATCTATCTTTTTGAGACAGGTTATCTGAGACTTATCTACCTTTGGTGAGACAGGTTCTCTGCGAGATATCTACCTTTGGTGATACAGGTTTTCTGAGAGATATCTACCTTTGGTGAGACATGTTCCCTGAGAGATCTCTACCTTTTTGAGACAGGTTCTCTGAGAGATATCTATCTTTTTGAGACAGGTTATCTGAGACTTATCTACCTTTGGTGAGACAGGTTCTCTGCGAGATATCTACCTTTGGTGATACAGGTTTTCTGAGAGATATCTACCTTTGGTGAGACATGTTCCCGGAGAGATCTCTACCTTTTTGAGACACGTTATATGAGAGATATTTATCTTTGGTGAGACAGGTCCTTAGAGAGATATCTACCTTTGGTGAGACATGTTCCCTGAGAGTTATCTACCTTTGATGAGACAAGTCCTCAGAGAGTTATCTACCTTTGGTGAGACAGGTCCTTAGAGAGATATCTACCTTTGGTGAGACAGGTCCTTAGAGAGATATCTGCCTTTGGTGAGACAGGTCCTTAGAGAGATATCTGCCTTTGGTGAGACAGGTCCTTAGAGAGATATCTACCTTTGATGAGACAAGTCCTCAGAGAGATATCTATCTTTGGTGAGACAGGTCCTGAGAGAGATATCTACCTTTGGTGAGACAGGTCCTTAGAGAGATATCTGCCTTTGGTGAGACAGGTCCTTAGAGAGATATCTACCTTTGATGAGACAAGTCCTCAGAGAGATATCTATCTTTGGTGAGACAGGTCCTTAGAGAGATATCTACCTTTGGTGAGACATGTTCCCAGAGAGATATCTACCTTTGATGAGACAAGTCCTCAGAGAGTTATCTACCTTTGGTGAGACAGGTTCTCTGAGAGATATCTACCTTTGGTAAGACAGGTTTAATTAGAGATATCTATGTTTGGTGAGACAGGATCTCTGAGAGATATCTGCCTTTGGTGAGACATGTTCCCTGAGAGATATCTATGTTTGGTGAGACAGGTTCTCTGAGACATATCTACCTTTGGTGAGACAAGTCCTCAGAGAGATATCTACCTTTTTTGTGAAATAAGTAATCTGAGAGATTATAAGACTCTTTCAATACCAGGTGTGGAAGATAGAGAAATTCCATCCACAGGATTTTTCAAATATTGTAAAATCTGAGGCTTTAGGGTTCAATAGGGTTGAATTTCTCTTTCTTACACTTTTAGTCATGAAAGATTATTTTTTTCTCATTTGAACTACCAGAATAGGCACAAACACCATGCAAATAATTAAGTTTGAATTGGCTATCATTTTGAAAATATCAGATTTTCCGTACAGGGTTTTTTGAAGAAAATGAATCAGTTAGTGAGATTAAGCATACGCTTTATTTGCTTATAGAAAAATAAATCTCATGTCGCTATCTTTCCAAATTTGTGACCTCAAATCATTGTTGAGTCATTGTGACGTCACGTCCCGTGATATGCTATGTAAGATAGTTTTCTGACATAGCTTTCTTTCGTGGGTAAACTGTATCCAACATGGCGAGATATAGAGGATCTCTCATGTTGTTCTCTTCATATTGAATTTATGATATGAGTTTTGAATTTTTTATTTTTGCGAGCCTCTGGCGAGTAAAAATGAAAAATTCTAAACGAGTATCATAAATTCAATATGAAGAGAAACGAATGACAGATTCTTTTTATCATATGACGTTATATCGTCTTTCCTCGTCCTAAACTGATTTTGTCTTTGCCGTTCTAGCCAACTGATTTCAATATGTCGAACAAAATAACCCATACCTTCAAAGTAGGTCAAATATACCGGCGAACGAAGAAGTAGTCCAACACAATTGACTCTTGCAATTAATACATTTTATAAAATAAATACACCTTATTACAAATTTTCAGACAGTTTCAACTAATATTATGACTGTAAATTGTTCCTAGTGATTAGAAACAATGAATAAAAACTTAAAGTTTGACTGCGTTGGGCGAATGTCCTCTGGTATTCCATTCATGAATCTGGCCGGATGTGACGATATCGTGACGTCATTTGGCGCGACAATGACTGGTTCGTTGCCGCTTAATATCACTGTCGTACGCAACCGATGTGTGGCGTTTTCCTACATATGGAGAATTATCCTTATCATCGCGGAAGTCAACAGTGATGTTGATTGTGCACCGAAAATGTTTCAAGTGAACATTTTGTTCAAACATCTTTAAAAGACGCCGTTTGAGGTAGATATGTTAGCAGTGTTTTGGATTGTGTAAGGCATGTTTGTTGACGTCAACTTATCCTGTTTATACCGTTGTTGGGAAAGGATCCTCGGATCGATATATTTTAGGTAGATTAGTACTGTTTACATGTCTGTAATTATTTATGCTTTATAATGACCCTTGTATTTGTTGTCAACCTTAACTTCATCGGCAATTCCGAACTTCATCATTCTACTAGCAGTCGCAAGTTGTACGCTTCGTAGTAAAAAGAAGTAGACCGTTCCTGTGCGTATTAATACAGTTCACAAAGAACCAGCCAATCAGCGAAGCGGAAGGTGTTATAACACGTGTGTAATATAGAAAATTTATGTAATGGCTTAATTACACTGCATATAACGGTAGTCATATGATAAATGATAAAATGTTTACCTTGGGTGAGACAGGTCCACTAACATAGGTAAACTGTATCCAACATGGCGAGATATGATAAAATGTTTACCTTGGGTGAGACAGGTCCACCAACAGGGAAGTCAAGTTTCCATTCATCACTTACTCCAAGACTTTTGAGACCTTTCCTGAATAACGTTCTCATACCTTCGTAGTTAGGGCATTCTTCATATTGTAATTTCTTCACCATTTCAAAGTATTTTTGTATTTCATCTATAAAATTAAAAAAAAAAGGGTTGTAACTGGGAGAAACTATAACATGATACTTGTAAATGTAAGTGAACAGAATCTAAAAACTATCAGTGGAGATAATAGTGATTGATGTAGGGATGGTGGTACATCAGGTACATATATAACTATCAGTGGAGATAATAATGATTGATGTAGGGATGGTGGTACATCAGGTACGTATATAACTATCAGTGGAGATAATAATAATTGATGTAGGGTTGGTGGTACATCAGGTACATATATAACTATCAGTGGAGATAATAATGATTGATGTAGGGATGGTGGTACATCAGGTACGTATATAACTATCAGTGGAGATAATAATGATTGATGTAGAGATGGTGGTACATCAGGTACGTATATAACTATCAGTGGAGATAATAATGATTGATGTAGGGATGGTGATACATCAGGTACGTATATAACTATCAGTGGAGATAATAATGATTGATGTAGGGATGGTGGTACATCAGGTACGTATATAACTATCAGTGGAGATAATAGTGATTGATGTAGGGATGGTGATACATCAGGTACGTATATAACTATCAGTGGAGATAATAATGATTGATGTAGGGATGGTGGTACATCAGGTACATATATAACTATCAGTGGAGATAATAGTGATTGATGTAGGGATGGTGGTACATCAGGTACATATATAACTATCAGTGGAGATAATAATGATTGATGTAGGGATGGTGGTACATCAGGTACGTATATAACTATCAGTGAAGATAATAATGATTGATGTAGGGATGGTGGTACATCAGGTACGTATATAACTATCAGTGGAGATAATAATGATTGATGTAGGGATGGTGGTACATCAGGTACGTATATAACTATCAGTGGAGATAATAATGATTGATGTAGGGATGGTGATACATCAGGTACGTATATAACTATCAGTGGAGATAATAATGATTGATGTAGGGATGGTGGTACATCAGGTACGTATATAACTATCAGTGGAGATAATAATGATTGATGTAGGGATGGTGATACATCAGGTACGTATATAACTATCAGTGGAGATAATAATGATTGATGTAGGGATGGTGGTACATCAGGTACATATATAACTATCAGTGGAGATAATAATGATTGATGTAGGGATGGTGGTACATCAGGTACGTATATAACTATCAGTGGAGATAATAATGATTGATGTAGGGTTGGTGGTACATCAGCTACAGATATAACTATCAGTGGAGATAATAATGATTGATGTAGGGTTGGTGGTACATCAGGTACATATATAACTATCAGTGGAGATAATAATGATTGATGTAGGGATGGTGGTACATCAGGTACATATATAACTATCAGTGGAGATAATAATGATTGATGTAGGGATGGTGGTACATCAGGTACGTATATAACTATCAGTGGAGATAATAATGATTGATGTAGGGATGGTGGTACATCAGGTACGTATATAACTATCAGTGGAGATAATAATGATTGATGTAGGGATGGTGGTACATCAGGTACGTATATAACTATCAGTGGAGATAATAGTGATTGATGTAGGGTTGGTGGTACATCAGGTACGTATATAACTATCAGTGAAGATAATAATGATTGATGTAGGGATGGTGGTACATCAGGTACGTATATAACTATCAGTGGAGATAATAATGATTGATGTAGGGATGGTGATACATCAGGTACGTATATAACTATCAGTGGAGATAATAATGATTGATGTAGGGATGGTGGTACATCAGGTACGTATATAACTATCAGTGGAGATAATAATAATTGATGTAGGGATGGTGGTACATCAGGTACGTATATAACTATCAGTGGAGATAATAATGATTGATGTAGGGATGGTGGTACATCAGGTACGTATATAACTATCAGTGGAGATAATAATGATTGATGTAGGGATGGTGGTACATCAGGTACGTATATAACTATCAGTGGAGATAATAATGATTGATGTAGGGTTGGTGGTACATCAGGTACATATATAACTATCAGTGAAGATAATAATGATTGATGTAGGGATGGTGGTACATCAGGTACGTATATAACTATCAGTGAAGATAATAATGATTGATGTAGGGATGGTGGTACATCAGGTACATATATAACTATCAGTGGAGATAATAATAATTGATGTAGGGATGGTGGTACATCAGGTACGTATATAACTATCAGTGGAGATAATAATGATTGATGAAGGGATGGTGGTACATCAGGTACATATATAACTATCAGTGGAGATAATAATGATTGATGTAGGGATGGTGGTACATCAGGTACGTATATAACTATCAGTGGAGATAATAATGATTGATGTAGGGATGGTGGTACATCAGGTACGTATATAACTATCAGTGGAGATAATAATGATTGATGTAGGGATGGTGGTACATCAGGTACGTATATAACTATCAGTGGAGATAATAATGATTGATGTAGGGTTGGTGGTACATCAGGTACGTATATAACTATCAGTGGAGATAATAATGATTGATGTAGGGATGGTGGTACATCAGGTACGTATATAACTATCAGTGGAGATAATAATGATTGATGTAGGGATGGTGGTACATCAGGTACGTATATAACTATCAGTGGAGATAATAATGATTGATGTAGGGATGGTGGTACATCAGGTACGTATATAACTATCAGTGGAGATAATAATGATTGATGTAGGGATGTTGGTACATCAGGTACGTATATAACTATCAGTGGAGATAATAATGATTGATGTAGGGATGTTGGTACATCAGGTACGTATATAACTATCAGTGGAGATAATAATGATTGATGTAGGGATGGTGGTACATCAGGTACGTATATAACTATCAGTGGAGATAATAATGATTGATGTAGGGATGTTGGTACATCAGGTACGTATATAACTATCAGTGGAGATAATAATGATTGATGTAGGGATGGTGGTACATCAGGTACGTATATAACTATCAGTGGAGATAATAATGATTGATGTAGGGATGGTGGTACATCAGGTACTTATATAACTATCAGTGGAGATAATAATGATTGATGTAGGGATGGTGGTACATCAGGTACGTATATAACTATCAGTGGAGACAATAATGATTGATGTAGGGATGGTGGTACATCAGGTACGTATATAACTATCAGTGAAGATAATAATGATTGATGTAGGGATGGTGGTACATCAGGTACGTATATAACTATCAGTGGAGATAATAATGATTGATGTAGGGATGGTGGTACATCAGGTACGTATATAACTATCAGTGGAGATAATAATGATTGATGTAGGGATGGTGGTACATCAGGTACGTATATAACTATCAGTGGAGATAATAATGATTGATGTAGGGATGGTGGTACATCAGGTACGTATATAACTATCAGTGGAGATAATAATGATTGATGTAGGGATGGTGGTACATCAGGTACATATATAACTATCAGTGGAGATAATAATGATTGATGTAGGGATGGTGGTACATCAGGTACGTATATAACTATCAGTGGAGATAATAATGATTGATGTAGGGTTGGTGGTACATCAGGTACGTATATAACTATCAGTGGAGATAATAATGATTGATGTAGGGATGGTGGTACATCAGGTACGTATATAACTATCAGTGGAGATAATAATGATTGATGTAGGGATGGTGGTACATCAGGTACATATATAACTATCAGTGGAGATAATAATGATTGATGTAGGGTTGGTGGTACATCAGGTACGTATATAACTATCAGTGGAGATAATAATGATTGATGTAGGGTTGGTGGTACATCAGGTACGTATATAACTATCAGTGGAGATAATAATGGTTGATGTAGGGATGGTGGTACATCAGGTACGTATATAACTATCAGTGAAGATAATAATGATTGATGTAGGGATGGTGGTACATCAGGTACATATATAACTATCAGTGAAGATAATAATGATTGATGTAGGGATGGTGGTACATCAGGTACGTATATAACTATCAGTGGAGATAATAATGATTGATGTAGGGATGGTGGTACATCAGGTACGTATATAACTATCAGTGGAGATAATAATGATTGATGTAGGGATGGTGGTACATCAGGTACGTATATAACTATCAGTGGAGATAATAATGATTGATGTAGGGATGGTGGTACATCAGGTACATATATAACTATCAGTGGAGATAATAATGATTGATGTAGGGATGGTGGTACATCAGGTACGTATATAACTATCAGTGGAGATAATAATGATTGATGAAGGGATGGTGGTACATCAGGTACATATATAACTATCAGTGGAGATAATAATGATTGATGTAGGGTTAGTGGTACATCAGGTACGTATATAACTATCAGTGGAGATAATAATGATTGATGTAGGGATGGTGGTACATCAGGTACGTATATAACTATCAGTGGAGATAATAATGATTGATGTAGGGTTGGTGGTACATCAGGTACATATATAACTATCAGTGAAGATAATAATGATTGATGTAGGGATGGTGGTACATCAGGTACGTATATAACTATCAGTGGAGATAATAATGATTGATGTAGGGATGGTGGTACATCAGGTACGTATATAACTATCAGTGGAGATAATAATGATTGATGTAGGGTTGGTGGTACATCAGGTACATATATAACTATCAGTGAAGATAATAATGATTGATGTAGGGATGGTGGTACATCAGGTACGTATATAACTATCAGTGGAGATAATAATGATTGATGTAGGGTTGGTGGTACATCAGGTACATATATAACTATCAGTGAAGATAATAATGATTGATGTAGGGATGGTGGTACATCAGGTACGTATATAACTATCAGTGGAGATAATAATGATTGATGTAGGGATGGTGATACATCAGGTACATATATAACTATCAGTGGAGATAATAATGATTGATGTAGGGATGGTGGTACATCAGGTACGTATATAACTATCAGTGGAGATAATAATGATTGATGTAGGGATGGTGGTACATCAGGTACGTATATAACTATCAGTGGAGATAATAATGATTGATGTAGGGATGGTGGTACATCAGGTACGTATATAACTATCAGTGGAGATAATAATGATTGATGTAGGGTTGGTGGTACATCAGGTACGTATATAACTATCAGTGGAGATAATAATGATTGATGTAGGGATGGTGGTACATCAGGTACGTATATAACTATCAGTGGAGATAATAATGATTGATGTAGGGATGGTGGTACATCAGGTACATATATAACTATCAGTGGAGATAATAATGATTGATGTAGGGATGGTGGTACATCAGGTACGTATATAACTATCAGTGGAGATAATAATGATTGATGTAGGGATGGTGGTACATCAGGTACGTATATAACTATCAGTGGAGATAATAATGATTGATGTAGGGTTGGTGGTACATCAGGTACGTATATAACTATCAGTGGAGATAATAATGATTGATGTAGGGATGGTGGTACATCAGGTACATATATAACTATCAGTGGCGATAATAACTTACCAGGTATGTCACCATCAGTGAAGCAAGCCCTCATTAAACTGGCAATGTTTTTGGTATACCTGTACGAAAAAGATAGAAGGAAGAAAAATAATCATACCAATACATGTACATGCAAATGATATTTTAAGAATGTTTTAAGACCTCAGACCATTTACTTCCTATATATTTTTCCATTATATAACAAACTAACACTTACTTGAACTTCTCCCCAGCTACGTAGTCTTTGTTAGCAAGGTTGTTTTCCCATGGAAGGCGGCCACACAGCCACTGTAGCAAACAGAATCCCAATATCTCCATGTCACCTCGACGCGACGGTGCTGTAGGAAAATCACTCAAGTTAACGAGATCTGGAACACTTCCTGTCATTTTATGTTCAGTATGGTTGAAGATTACTTCTCCCATCATTCAGACTTGTCTCCCCTTTATAAAATATCTCCTCACAAGGAGTGATTTCTCGTATAGCAACTCACAATAGGGGAATGTCATCATTTTCTGATTTTATGAAACATATAACCATGACACAAATTGATGAAGTCATCAATGCATCTTCCATGGGACATTGATGATGAAGCTATGAATATGACTCGCAGCATCTTGTCATTTCTCAACTGTTAATGCAAGTATTGGAGAAAAAGAACCTATAAGATCATTGTAAAAATCCAAGATGGCCACATTTCAGCCATTTTGTTTTTCCGATCAGTCCCAAAATCAATACAGCACAACTAAGGACCAAGGGGAACCTGCATATGAAATTTGGGAAAGATCCATCAAGTACTTCACAATATATAACAAAAACAAATTTTCAATGTCAAAATCTAAGATGGCCGCCTTTCAGCCATTTTGTTTTTCCGATCAGTCCCAAAACCAAAAGTGCACAAATAGGCACCAAGGGGAACCTACATAGGCATTTTGAGAAAGATCCGTTTAGTACTTCTCAAGAAATAGTGATAAGAAGAATTGTTTAAGAAAGGACGGACGACGGACAGACAGACAGACGACCTACCTACACCCAGGTGAGCGTCAGTACTGGTAAACTCTATGGTGCCATCATGAGCCTTGCGTTTGTCCTCTTTATATGCCTTGTGTACTCCATCTATCTGGTACTTCACAGCAAGTCCGTAGTCCACAAGGTACACCTAAAACGTACATTGGAAGTTACTATAGTTTGTGATAAGTCCGCAATATATATTCAAATTCTATAACAATAACAATAGGAATAACCATCTTCTGTGCTAAACATGTCTAGGATATATGTATTAATAAATTAACCTAATATCTTCTTGGCATCACAGTGAAAGTTTTGTCCAAGATGATTTCAGGCATAAAATGACAACCAAGGCTGCCGACTGACTATGATATGGATGTTGTTATCATGAACTAAGTTATACAGCGACATGTGTCAGGATAATATACATATACGTACATGTATTATTAGTAACTAGAACATTGACACTTCAAACAGAGTCCACTATGTATCTAAACCTTAACGGTGTTCACTAACTCACCTTGCTTGATTCCAACCAGTTTTGCTTTATTATGAAAGTCATAAGGCAATAATTATCTGAAGAGTCAATTTTTTTAAATATGATGCTGAACTTTTACTTAATAATGAGATTCATTCAGTTGAAACCTTTTTAATCTGTAACCAAATTTACTTTGAAATGTGATGATAGTGGGCGAAAAAACTTAAGCATTTTACAGATAAAAAATCTTACCTTGACCATTGATCAGCTGACTGGTTGTATTGTGACCAGCTTTACATCATGACATCAAGATACAACACATCCCATAGGTATCATCATACAATACCTTCCCACTACTAGTGACTTATCTCAACAGGTTGTGTTTGTAAACAGAATGAAGGCTCGCCATACAATACCTTACCCTACTAGTGACTTACCTCGACAGGTTGTGTTTGTAAACAGAATGAAGACTCCCCATACAATACCTTCCCACTACTAGTGACTTATCTCAACAGGTTGTGTTTGTAAACAGAATGAAGGCTCCCAATACAATACCTTCACGCTACTAGTGACTTATCTCGACAGGTTGTGTTTGTAAACAGAATGAAGACTCCCCATACAATACCTTCACCCTACTAGTGACTTATCTCAACAGGTTGTGTTTGTAAACAGAATGAAGGCTCGCCATACAATACCTTCCCACTACTAGTGACTTACCTCGACAGGTTGTGTTTGTAAACAGAATGAAGGCTCGCCATACAATACCTTCACCCTACTAGTGACTTACCTCGACAGGTTGTGTTTGTAAACAGAATGAAGGCTCGCCATACAATACCTTACCTCTACTGGTGACTTACCTCGACAGGTTGTGTTTGTAAACAGAATGAAGGCTCGCCATACAATACCTTCACCCTACTAGTGACTTACCTCGACAGGTTGTGTTTGTAAACAGAATGAAGGCTCGCCATACAATACCTTCACCCTACTAGTGACTTATCTCAACAGGTTGTGTTTGTAAACAGAATGAAGGCTCGCCATACAATACCTTCACCCTACTGGTGACTTATCTCAACAGGTTGTGTTTGTAAACAGAATGAAGACTCCCCATACAATACCTTCACCCTACTAGTGACTTACCTCGACAGGTTGTGTTTGTAAACAGAATGAAGGCTCGCCATACAATACCTTCACCCTACTAGTGACTTACCTCGACAGGTTGTGTTTGTAAACAGAATGAAGGCTCGCCATACAATACCTTCACCCTACTAGTGACTTACCTCGACAGGTTGTGTTTGTAAACAGAATGAAGACTCCCCATACAATACCTTACCGCTACTAGTGACTTATCTCAACAGGTTGTGTTTGTAAACAGAATGAAGGCTCGCCATACAATACCTTACCGCTACTAGTGACTTACCTCGACAGGTTGTGTTTGTAGACAGAATGAAGGCTCGCCATACAATACCTTCCCACTACTAGTGACTTATCTCAACAGGTTGTGTTTGTAAACAGAATGAAGGCTCGCCATACAATACCTTCCCACTACTAGTGACTTACCTCGACAGGTTGTGTTTGTAGACAGAATGAAGGCTCGCCATACAATACCTTCACCCTACTAGTGACTTATCTCAACAGGTTGTGTTTGTAAACAGAATGAAGGCTCGCCATACAATACCTTCCCACTACTAGTGACTTACCTCGACAGGTTGTGTTTGTAAACAGAATGAAGGCTCGCCATACAATACCTTCACCCTACTAGTGACTTATCTCAACAGGTTGTGTTTGTAAACAGAATGAAGACTCCCCATACAATACCTTCACCCTACTAGTGACTTACCTCGACAGGTTGTGTTTGTAAACAGAATGAAGGCTCGCCATACAATACCTTCACCCTACTAGTGACTTATCTCAACAGGTTGTGTTTGTAAACAGAATGAAAGCTCGCCATACAATACCTTCACCCTACAAGAGACTTACCTTGTCAGGTTGTTGTTTTCCACCCCTGTAGCCCAGTAACATGTTGGAGGCCTTGATGACTTACCTCGTCAGGTTGTTGTTTTCCACCTCTGTAGCCCAGTAACATGTTGGAGGCCTGGATGACTTACCTCGTCAGGTTGTTGTTTTCCACCTCTGTAGCCCAGTAACATGTTGGAGGCCTGGATGACTTACCTCGTCAGGTTGTTGTTTTCCACCTCTGTAGCCCAGTAACATGTTGGAGGCCTGGATGACTTACCTCGTCAGGTTGTTGTTTTCCACCTCTGTAGCCCAGTAACATGTTGGAGGCCTGGATGACTTACCTCGTCAGGTTGTTGTTTTCCACCTCTGTAGCCCAGTAACATGTTGGAGGCCTTGATGACTTACCTCGTCAGGTTGTTGTTTTCCACCTCTGTAGCCCAGTAACATGTTGGAGGCCTTGATGTCAGCGTGTACGTAACTGTTGTGGTGGATGTACTCCAACGAGTCTATCTGTAAACACATCCGTATTCAAACATGTTGTTATTGGAAACTAACCACTGTTAACTACTGATAACAAGTTGCTTTCTTTGCATTAAATGAAAAGAGTTATAATTGTCTCCTTAAAACTGAACCCTTTACTTGTTGTCTATTCCTCGGCTAGTGATCTTGCGCTTTAATAGTTACCAAATAAATATTATAAATACAAATATCCTCACTTTGTCATTGAAGGAAATTTGAACCACACAACAAGTGTGATAGCTTACAGAACATCAGTTCCCTGGGTTCCTGGTGCACACCATTGTAAAACCATCATTAGCTTTAGGTAGTCTGATCTTATCTTAACAACAAAACCATTTTTATGGAGGTGTTAGTAATGCCGTGCATATAGCAATTTGATGAATAAACGGAGTTTGAGACACCCAGCGGTAATCTCCGTAATTACTGTAAATAAGGTGACAACTTTTACAGTATCTTGTGCTTTGTTCAAAATACTATGGGACATTTGGGTAAATACCATTACACCCTCTGGTGAGTGAAAAACCCATCCAATATGGCTTACGTATAAACGTTTGCTTCAAACTACAGACTTTGAAATATATATAAAGCAGCTATCGCGATTGTTGAAACCTTAAATCTGATTAAAACTATATGGCTGCTAATCGCGACAAAATGGCTCTCACTGTTGTTCGTGACAAAATTGTAAAGTAGCCTGGAAGGATTATCTCCCGTCTGTGTTTAGAAAGGAAAGTAGAATACTTCTGTTTGGTTTTGATGTCATAACTTTCCTTATTCTCTGGATCCGGAATTTACCATGATGATACAAACGAATGCACAAGTACCTCAAGTTGGAAAGATGGCCACAAACACTGAGACAGTCGAAGTGAGGTGAAATTTCCTTCCCTTACGTCAATTCCGATAGAAATATAGAGTTTGCATGGTGCAAATAAATTAATAATGAATCGATTAGCTGTATCGTAATCAGCAACAATTGGATATGTTCATTTTATATTGGAAATATTGGACAAACCCTCAGACACTTGTGACAAAGGTAGGCTCATTCATCGTTACCAAACAATGAATTTACTGATATTATCAGTTCGATTCTTAGAAAGGATATTTCTTAAAATATTTATCTGTGAAACGTTTATCATATCCTGACTCAGAATTAATTAATATGCCCAAATTTGTTGTAAGATGCATGAAAGACGGAAAAAAAAACAAAGCTTTGAAAGCTTTTTTAGAAAATAGAAATACACGAATAGAAACTATTATGATGTACAATAAAAAATTATTATTTGTTGGAAGTTAAAGGAAAATTTTACGTTTTATCAAATGAATTACTAATATATTACCTTTAAAGCGAAAGTTCACTTTAGATTGTCCAACCAAAGAGTCTGTTATATCTTAAACTCTTTTTTAATCTTGAAAATTATGTTAACTTCACAAAAATGTTCGTTTTCAGAAATTGCATTATTTTGATTTTTTTTTTGTCCCTGACTGACAAAAACTGGAATAACACAGAGTCTGGAATTAGCAATAGTGTTTCTAATCTTAATATTCGTCGCTTTGCGTTCACCTTACGACAAGTACAGAAATTTGATTTCCAGTACAATGCCGACAACTAAGCCAGTTATACTTTACTTCTCTTCAAAAATACCAAATACATATAATTTATTCAGCGCACTTCCTTCAGAGATCAATTCTGGTCTAGTGCTGTGGAGAGTAACAATCTGATCATGAATACTAGTTAATTTTTTCTTATTTACAGAAATGAAAAGGCCATCTTGTTAT
This sequence comes from Mimachlamys varia, assembly GCA_947623455.1. NCBI lineage: Eukaryota > Metazoa > Mollusca > Bivalvia > Pectinida > Pectinidae > Mimachlamys > Mimachlamys varia. The sequence continues at coordinate 853,129 of OX392528.1, read as the reverse complement.
TGCATATATTTTGTTCAGATTTAGGTTAGTTTATGGTTAAGAACTTGAGGAAGGAATGCTGCGTCGGAGTCGTTCCTAATTTCCTCCATTTATTAGGTGGGTACAATACAATGCAGGCAGTTGTCAGTATTACATAACTGTTAAGCATTACCTTACTTCGCCCATCAATTTACTACTTAAGATTGAATGACCAATCAAATTGTTTGTTGTCAGATTCCTTCACAGTGAAAACACGGGCCGTGCTATTCATTATTGTCCCTTCGATCTAAATTGTAGAAACTGGCCTGTCAGAGTGGGGGCACAAAGTCTGACGCAGTGAACACAGACCTGAGAAATTGTTACAGCCAGTTTCCTTTTTAAACAAGAGGCCCAAGGGTCTTAACGGTCATCTGACTACCAATTGTGATACCATTATGGAATTAGTTTAAACAATATTTTATTTCCATCAGTGTACATGTATATTACATATATAGAAATTATACAAATAGTGAGGATTGGAAAACAAGCTAATAGCTTATATAAATTCCTCTCCTCTAGGAATTAGTAATACAATCATGTAACAATATGCCACACAAATGTGGTTTTCAAGATGGTGATGATCATGGATTTCTTCGGAAGAGTGCGAAAAATAACATTTGGTCAGAATCATTTCAGGCAAGTTTCAGATCATGGAAAGTGTTAGATGTGGATGCAAAATGGGGGCTGTTGCAGCCATCTTGGATCTCTGACGGACTGGAGAAATAACAACATTTGGTTGGGACAATCTGGGGATCATTTTTCTATGAAAAGTTTTAAATGTGTATTCAAAATGGGGGCTGTGGCAGCCATCTTGGATGTCTGACGGACCCGATAAATAACATTTGGTTGGGACTATCTGAGGATAATTTTTGCAAGGTTCAATGTCACTGGTAGAACTTGAGAAGTTCAAAATGACATATGTGGCGGCCATCTTAGATTTGTGACAATGGGCGAGTTCGATTGCCGACTATATATAGTTACTGTAGTCTACTAGAGTTCAACCGAACACACTTTAGTTATAATGTACTGCGCATGTGTACAGAAAGAAGGAGTTGAACTTGAGAAGAAGTTTAAAATGTGAAAAGTTTACGGACGGCAATTTTGTTTTTCAAGATGGCGAATCTGGCGGCCATCTTGGATTTTGGACCAACCCGAAATGTAACAACACTTGGTCAGGACTATCTCAGGATCATTTCAGCCAATTTTCAGCTTAATCCCAGTGGTAGAACTTGATAAGAAGTTGGAAACGTGTTTTTCAAGATTGCGGCTCTGGCAGCCATCTTGGATTTCGGACCGACCCAAAAAGTAACAATACTTGATCAGGACCATCTCAGGATCATGTCAGCCAAGTTTCAGCTTAATCACACAGGTAGAACTTGAGAAGAAGTTTGAAATGTGTTTTTCAAGATGGCGGCTCTGAAGGCCATCTTGGATTTCCGACCAACCTGAAATATAACAACACTTGGTCAGGACAATCTCAGAATCACTTCAGCCAAGTTTTAGCTTAATCCCACAGGTAGAACTTGAGAAGAAGTTGGAAATGTGTTTTGTAAGATGGCGGCCATGGCAGCCATCTTGGATTTCGAACCGACCGAAAAGTAACAACTCATGGTCAGGACCATCTCAGGATAATTTCAGCCAAGTTTCAGCTTAATCCCACAGGTGAAACTTGAGAGAAATTTGGAAATGTGTTTTTCAAGATGGCGGCTCTGGCGGCCATCTTGGATTTTGGACCAACCCAAAAAATAACAACACTTGGTCAGGACCATCTCAGGATCATTTCAGCTAAGTTTCATCTTAATCCCACTGGTAGAACTTGAGAAGAAGTTGAAAATGTGTTTTTCAAGATGGCGGCTCTGGCGGCCATCTTGGATTTCGGACCGACCCGAAAAATAACAACACTTGGTCAGGACTATCTCAGGATCATTTCAGCCAAGTTTCAGCTTAATCCCAGTGGTAGAACTTAAGAAGAAGTTTAAAATAGGTGTTGTTCAGGAAAACAGTGATTGCGCAATCATGTCACAAAATGGCCGCCATGACACAAATGTCGAGAGTTTTTCGGACCCGAAAAATAACAACATTTTATGGGCTGCCCTTCCTGAACATCCCTACCAATTTTCAGCTCACAGGTACCAGTGGAACTGTAGAAGAAGTTTAATATGTGTTTTTCAAGATGTCGGCTATGGCGGCCATCTTGGATTTTGGACCGACCCGAAAAATAACAACACTTGGTCAGGACCATCTCAGGATCATTTCAGCTAAGTTTCATCTTAATCCCACTAGTAGAACTTGAGAAGAAGTTGAAAATGTGTTTTTCAAGATGGCGGCTCTGGCGGCCATCTTGGATTTCGGACCGACCCGAAAAATAACAACACTTGGTCAGGACCATCTCAGGATCATTTCAGCTAAGTTTCATCTTAATCCCACTGGTAGAACTTGAGAAGAAGTTGAAAATGTGTTTTTCAAGATGGCGGCTCTGGCGGCCATCTTGGATTTCAGGCCGACCCGAAAAATAACAACACTTGGTCAGGACTATCTCAGGATCATTTCAGCCAAGTTTCAGCTTAATCCCAGTGGTAGAACTTAAGAAGAAGTTTAAAATAGGTGTTGTTCAGGAAAACAGTGATTGCGCAATCATGTCACAAAATGGCCGCCATGACACAAATGTCGAGAGTTTTTCGGACCCGAAAAATAACAACATTTTATGGGCTGCCCTTCCTGAACATCCCTACCAATTTTCAGCTCACAGGTACCAGTGGAACTGTAGAAGAAGTTTAATATGTGTTTTTCAAGATGTCGGCTATGGCGGCCATCTTGGATTTTGGACCGACCCGAAAAATAACAACACTTGGTCAGGACCATCTCAGGATCATTTCAGCTAAGTTTCATCTTAATCCCACTAGTAGAACTTGAGAAGAAGTTGAAAATGTGTTTTTCAAGATGGCGGCTCTGGCGGCCATCTTGGATTTCGGACCGACCCGAAAAATAACAACACTTGGTCAGGACCATCTCAGGATCATTTCAGCTAAGTTTCATCTTAATCCCACTGGTAGAACTTGAGAAGAAGTTGAAAATGTGTTTTTCAAGATGGCGGCTCTGGCGGCCATCTTGGATTTCAGGCCGACCCGAAAAATAACAACACTTGGTCAGGACTATCTCAGGATCATTTCAGCCAAGTTTCAGCTTAATCCCAGTGGTAGAACTTAAGAAGAAGTTTAAAATAGGTGTTGTTCAGGAAAACAGTGATTGCGCAATCATGTCACAAAATGGCCGCCATGACACAAATGTCGAGAGTTTTTCGGACCCGAAAAATAACAACATTTTATGGGCTGCCCTTCCTGAACATCCCTACCAATTTTCAGCTCACAGGTACCAGTGGAACTGTAGAAGAAGTTTAATATGTGTTTTTCAAGATGTCGGCTATGGCGGCCATCTTGGATTTTGGACCGACCCGAAAAATAACAACACTTGGTCAGGACCATCTCAGGATCATTTCAGCTAAGTTTCATCTTAATCCCACTAGTAGAACTTGAGAAGAAGTTGAAAATGTGTTTTTCAAGATGGCGGCTCTGGCGGCCATCTTGGATTTCGGACCGACCCGAAAAATAACAACACTTGGTCAGGACCATCTCAGGATCATTTCAGCTAAGTTTCATCTTAATCCCACTGGTAGAACTTGAGAAGAAGTTGAAAATGTGTTTTTCAAGATGGCGGCTCTGGCGGCCATCTTGGATTTCAGGCCGACCCGAAAAATAACAACACTTGGTCAGGACTATCTCAGGATCATTTCAGCCAAGTTTCAGCTTAATCCCAGTGGTAGAACTTAAGAAGAAGTTTAAAATAGGTGTTGTTCAGGAAAACAGTGATTGCGCAATCATGTCACAAAATGGCCGCCATGACACAAATGTCGAGAGTTTTTCGGACCCGAAAAATAACAACATTTTATGGGCTGCCCTTCCTGAACATCCCTACCAATTTTCAGCTCACAGGTACCAGTGGAACTGTAGAAGAAGTTTAATATGTGTTTTTCAAGATGTCGGCTATGGCGGCCATCTTGGATTTTGGACCGACCCGAAAAATAACAACACTTGGTCAGGACCATCTCAGGATCATTTCAGCTAAGTTTCAGCTTATTCCCATTGGTAGAACTTGAGAAGAAGTTTGAAATGTGAAAAGTTTACGGACGGCGGACGGCGGGCGGCGCACGGCGGACGGCGGACGACGACGGACGAAGCACGGTAACTATAGGTCATCTTGACCCTTTGGGTCAGATGACCTAAAAATGCACCTTTCACATTTCATTCTTTTACCATGTCCAAACATCTGAGTAACCCCTCCTTCAGTACTTCTAGTACTTTTGATTTTATGAACAACAAGCTAATTTATAGAATTTATACAGTTAATATCCCTCGCTTTTTCCCCTTTCGTAAGGGGGTAATCAACATTGTAGGTAAAAATGGTCATGATGATGACACAAGACGTGTTGCTTAAGCTTGGTACACAGAAATTGGATAATATTTGTTGCCGTGATTGCACGGAAACGTTAATCAAGGGGCTATAAATCCACCAAATAACATCAGCTAAAAGTGACCATCAAACTTCGCCAAAACCTTTAAGCATTAACCTTGTTACCAAGTTTCAGGAAAATCGGATAATATTTGTTGCTGTTATTGCATGGAAATAAAGTGTGACAGGCAGACAGATGGACAAACCCAAATTGATATCCCCCATTTTGGTGAAAGCAGGGGAAAAAATAAGTCTTCCTTTATTAGCAAAAATTCTTGTAAAGTAAATTTTGAGAATAAAATCAAATATCAATAATATTTCTACAATTTTCTTAAATATATCTAGAATGTAAGAGATTGAACCTTTGACCTTGAGTCACAGCCACAGTGAACTATTGATAATGCATTGCACACTGCCTTTGGGTGATGCAAGTACACCACAAGTTTCATCAAACATTTGTAATGGCTTAAAAGTTACGGCCCAGACACCAAATGTCTAGAAGAACAAGGAGAACCAGTATCCAAACAGTATGTCGCCCTGCATTTAAAGTGGAGACATCATTATTGTACAAGTTTATCACTCATGTTTTAGGAGTTTTTGCCGATACTTACCATTCTCAGTGCCAAGCAGTATACTGTATGTGTTTCAAAGCGTTTCCCTGCACCTTCAAATAGTTTTTGTACATCTGAACCAAACCTCTCCATAACCATGAATCTAAACTGTATGTTGTCACGCATATAGGAACCAGTTCCAATAAACTTCGGTAATCCAAGATATTTTAGCTTCTTCTGTTTCTTCCATGCTTCAACTTTAAAATAAAAAAACATAAGGAAATTTGAAGCAGCCTCATCACTACAAAACAATAAGAACTCAATAGGAGACATCACACGGTTAAAACTCAGGGACTTGTGATTATCATATAGGTATTTTGAAAGATTTCCATAGTGCATGCATCAAGAAGTACATTTCCAGTAAATAGGTATTTCTCCTGCTACCACAAGATTCTGTGACATCTATAAGGACTAACATGTATTATTATTGTATACAACATTCTAATGTTTAACCTGAATATTAACTTGTGTATTGAGGTCTGTTGATGACTCACCTGTTACCAATAATGACAGTTCCATCAAAGACATTATCTTTTGTCTGTACCTTCAAGGTTAGTGTTGTGTTCAACTTGTTAGTTTGTATAAAACATGCAAGAGAAAATGTCATCTGAACATGTCTTAAATTAAATCACATCTTACCCATATCTGAACATGTCTTAGATTAAAACACATCTTTCCCATATCTGAACAAGTCTTGAATTAAAACACTTCTTACCCATATCTTAAATTAACTCACCCATATCTGCTTTGGCTACTCTTTGATAATAATGAAGTTCACAAAACAATGGTCCATTGGAATGTGGTTCCTGAAATTTAAAAAAAAAAAGATATTTTTTTACAAATACATTATGATCAGTATAGTTTTACTTGGATAGATTTGAAATACTAGCTGATGTCTAGTTACACTGCAAGCCAGGGATATGGATATGAAATGTACCATTATATAGGTATCTAAAATATGTACCAATACAAAGGTATATAAATATGTACCATTATACATGTATCTAAAAATGTCCATTATACAGGTATCTAAATATGTACCATTATACATGTATCTAAAAATGTCCATTATACAGGTATCTAAATACATAACATTATACAGGTATCTAAATACATAACATTATACAGGTATCTAAATACATAACATTATACAGGTATATAAATATGTACCATTATACAGGTATATAAATATGTCCCATTATACAGGTATATAAATATGTACCATTATACAGGTATCTAAATATGTACCATTATACAGGTATATAAATATGTACCATTATACAGGTATATAAATACATACTATTATACAGGTATATAAATATGTACCATTATACAGGTATCTAAATATGTACCATTATACAGGTATATAAATATGTACCATTATACAGGTATCTAAATATGTACCATTATACAGGTATATAAAAATGTACCATTATACAGGTATATAAATATGTACCATTATACAGGTATATAAATACATAACATTATACAGGTATATAAATATGTACCATTATACAGGTATATAAATATGTACCATTATACAGGTATATAAATATGTACCATTAAACAGGTATATAAATATGTACCATTATACAGGTATCTAAATATATACTATTATACAGGTATATAAATACGTACCATTATACAGGTATATAAATATGTACCATTATACAGGTATATAAATACGTATCATTATACAGGTATATAAATATGTACCATTATACAGGTATCTAAATATGTACCATTATACAGGTATATAAATACGTACCATTATACAGGTATATAAATATGTACCATTATACAGGTATCTAAATATGTACCATTATACAGGTATATAAAAATGTACCATTATACAGGTATCTAAATATGTATCATTATACAGGTATCTAAATATGTACCATTATACAGGTATCTAAATATGTACCATTATACAGGTATATAAATATGTATCATTATACAGGTATATAAATATGTACCATTATACAGGTATCTAAATATGTACCATTATACAGGTATCTAAATACGTACCATTATACAGGTATATAAATATGTACCATTATACAGGTATCTAAATACGTACCATTATACAGGTATATAAATATGTACCATTATACAGGTATATAAATACGTACCATTATACAGGTATATAAATATTTACCATTATACAGGTATATAAATACGTACCATTATACAGGTATCTAAATACATACCATTATACAGGTATATAAATATGTACCATTATACAGGTATATAAATATGTACCATTATACAGGTATATAAATATGTACCATTATACAGGTATCTATATATGTACCATTATACAGGTATATAAATATGTACCATTATACAGGTATATAAATACGTACCATTATACAGGTATCTAAAAACATACCATTATACAGGTATATAAATATGTACCATTATACAGGTATCTAAATACGTACCATTATACAGGTATATAAATATGTACCATTATACAGGTATATAAATATGTACCATTATACAGGTATCTAAATACGTATCATTATACAGGTATATAAATATGTACCATTATACAGGTATATAAATATGTACCATTATACAGGTATCTAAATATGTACCATTATACAGGTATATAAATATGTACCTTTATACAGGTATCTAAATACGTACCATTATACAGGTATATAAATATGTACCATTATACAGGTATATAAATATGTACCATTATACAGGTATCTAAATACGTATCATTATACAGGTATATAAATATGTACCATTATACAGGTATATAAATATGTACCATTATACAGGTATATAAATATGTACCATTATACAGGTATATAAATATGTACCATTATACAGGTATATAAATATGTACCATTATACAGGTATCTAAATACGTACCATTATACAGCAATCTAAATATGTACCATTATACAGGTATCTAAATATGTACCATTATACAGCAATCTAAATATGTACCATTATACAGGTATATAAATATGTACCATTATACAGGTATATAAATATGTACCATTATACAGGTATATAAATATGTACCATTATACAGGTATCTAAATATGTACCATTATACAGGTATATAAATATGTACCATTATACAGCAATCTAAATATGTACCATTATACAGCAATCTAAATATGTACCATTATACAGGTATCTTAATATGTACCATTATACAGGTATATAAATATGTACCATTGTACAGGTATCTAAATATGTACCATTATACAGCAATCTAAATATGTACCATTATACATGTATATAAATATGTACCATTATACAGGTATCTAAATATGTACCATTATACAGCAATCTAAATATGTACCATTATACATGTATATAAATATGTACCATTATACAGGTATCTAAATATGTACCATTATACAGGTATATAAATACATACCATTATACAGGTATATAAATATGTACCATTATACAGGTATCTAAATATGTACCATTATACAGGTATCTTAATATGTACCATTATACAGGTATCTAAATATGTACCATTATACAGGTATCTAAATATGTACCATTATACAGGTATATAAATATGTACCATTGTACAGGTATCTAAATATGTACCATTATACAGCAATCTAAATATGTACCATTATACAGGTATATAAATACGTACCATTATACAGGTATATAAATACAAACCATTATACAGGTATATAAATATGTACCATTATACAGGTATCTAAATACATACCATTATACAGGTATATAAATATGTACCATTATACAGCAATCTAAATATGTACCATTATACAGCAATCTAAATATGTACCATTATACAGCAATCTAAATATGTACCATTATACAGGTATATAAATACTTACCATTATACAGGTATCTAAATACTTACCATTATACAGGTATCTAAATATGTACCATTATACAGGTATATAAATATGTACCATTATACAGGTATCTAAATATGTACCATTATACAGGTATATAAATATGTACCATTATACAGCAATCTAAACATGTACCATTATACAGGTATATAAATATGTACCATTATACAAGTATCTAAATACGTACCATTATACAGGTATATAAATATGTACCATTATACAGGTATCTAAATATGTACCTTTATACAGGTATCTAAATATGTACCATTATACAGGTATATAAATATGTACCATTATACAGGTATATAAATATGTACCATTATACAGGTATATAAATATGTACCATTATACAGGTATATAAATATGTATCATTATACAGGTATATAAATATGTACCATTATACAGGTATATAAATATGTACCATTATACAGGTATCTATATACATACCATTATACAGGTATCTAAATACATACCATTATACAGGTATATAAATATGTACCATTATACAGGTATATAAATATGTACCATTATACAGGTATCTAAATATGTACCATTATTCAGGTATATAAATATGTACCATTATACAGGTATATAAATATGTACCATTATACAGGTATATAAATATGTACCATTATACAGTTATCTAAATACATACCATTATACAGGTATATAAATACATACCATTATACAGGTATCTAAATATGTACCATTATACAGGTATCTAAATATGTACCATTATACAGGTATATAAATATGTACCATTATACAGGTATATAAATATGTACCATTATACAGGTATATAAATATGTACCATTATACAGGTATCTAAATATGTACCATTATACAGGTATATAAATATGTACCATTATACAGCAATCTAAATATGTACCATTATACAGGTATCTAAATATGTACCATTATACAGGTATATAAATATGTACCATTATACAGGTATATAAATACGTACCATTATACAGGTATATAAATATGTACCATTATACAGGTATATAAATATGTACCATTATACAGGTATATAAATATGTACCATTATACAGGTATCTATATATGTACCATTATACAGGTATATAAATATGTACCATTATACAGGTATATAAATATGTACCATTATACAGGTATATAAATATGTACCATTATACAGCAATCTAAATATGTACCATTATACAGGTATCTAAATATGTACCATTATACAGGTATCTTAATATGTACCATTATACAGGTATCTAAATATGTACCATTATACAGGTATATAAATATGTACCATTATACAGGTATCTAAATATGTACCATTATACAGGTATCTAAATATGTACCATTATACAGGTATCTAAATATGTACCATTATACAGGTATCTAAATATGTACCATTATACAGGTATCTAAATATGTACCATTATACAGGTATATAAATATGTACCATTATACAGGTATCTAAATATGTACCATTATACAGGTATATAAATATGTATCATTATACAGGTATCTTAATATGTACCATTATACAGGTATCTAAATATGTACCATTATACAGGTATCTTAATATGTACCATTATACAGGTATCTAAATACGTACCATTATACAGGTATATAAATACGTACCATTATACAGGTATCTAAATATGTACCATTATACAGGTATCTAAATATGTACCATTATACAGGTATATAAATATGTACCATTATACAGGTATATATATATGTACCATTATACAGGTATATAAATATGTACCATAATACAGGTATATAAATATGTACCATTATACAGGTATATAAATACATACCATTATACAGGTATATAAATATGTACCATTATACATGTATATAAATACATACCATTATACAGGTATATAAATATGTACCATTATACAGGTATCTAAATATGTACCATTATACAGGTATCTAAATACATACCATTATACAGCAATCTAAATATGTACCATTATACAGCAATCTAAATATGTACCATTATACAGGTATCTTAATATGTACCATTATACAGGTATCTAAATATGTACCATTGTACAAGTATCTAAATATGTACCATTATATAGGTATCTAAATATGTACCATTATACAGGTATATAAATATGTACCATTATACAGGTATCTAAATACATACCATTATACAGCAATATAAATATGTACCATTATACAGGTATCTAAATACGTACCATTATACAGGTATATAAATATGTACCATTATACAGGTATATAAATATGTACCATTATACAGGTATATAAATATGTACCATTATACAGGTATATAAATATGTACCATTATACAGGTATATAAATATGTACCATTATACAGGTATATAAATATGTACCATTATACAGGTATATAAATATGTACCATTATACAGGTATCTAAATACATACCATTATACAGGTATATAAATATGTACCATTATACAGGTATCTAAATACATACCATTATACAGGTATCTAAATACATACCATTATACAGGTATATAAATATGTACCATTATACAGGTATCTAAATACATACCATTATACAGGTATATAAATACATACCATTATACAGGTATCTAAATACATACCATTATACAGGTATATAAATATGTACCATTATACAGGTATCTAAATACATACCATTATACAGGTATATAAATACGTACCATTATACAGGTATCTAAATACATACCATTATACAGGTATATAAATACATACCATTATACAGGTATCTAAATACATACCATTATACAGGTATATAAATACGTACCATTATACAGGTATATAAATACGTACCATTATACAGGTATCTAAATACATACCATTATACAGGTATCTAAATATGTACCATTGTACAGGTATCTAAATATGTACCATTATACAGGTATCTAAATATGTACCATTATACAGGTATATAAATACGTACCATTATACAGGTATATAAATATGTACCATTATACAGGTATCTAAATACATACCATTATACAGGTATATAAATACATACCATTATACAGGTATCTAAATATGTACCATTATACAGGTATCTTAATATATACCATTATACAGGTATATAAATATGTACCATTATACAGCAATCTAAATATGTACCATTATACAGGTATCTAAATATGTACCATTATACAGGTATATAAATATGTACCATTATACAGGTATATAAATATGTATCATTATACAGGTATATAAATATGTACCATTATACAGGTATATAAATATGTACCATTATACAGGTATCTAAATATGTACCATTATACAGGTATCTAAATACGTACCATTATACAGGTATCTAAATATGTACCATTATACAGGTATATAAATATTTACCATTATACAGCAATCTAAATATGTACCATTATACAGGTATATAAATATTTACCATTATACAGGTATCTAAATATGTACCATTATACAGGTATCTAAATATGTACCATTATACAGGTATCTTAATATGTACCACTATACAGCAATCTAAATATGTACCATTATACAGGTATCTTAATATGTACCATTATACAGGTATCTAAATACGTACCATTATACAGGTATATAAATATGTACCATTATACAGGTATATAAATATGTACCATTATACAGCAATCTAAATATGTACCATTATACAGGTATATAAATATGTACCATTATACAGCAATCTAAATATGTACCATTATACAGCAATCTAAATATGTACCATTATACAGGTATATAAATATGTACCATTATACAGGTATATAAATATGTACCATTATACAGGTATATAAATATGTACCATTATACAGGTATATAAATATGTACCATTATACAGGTATATAAATATGTACCATTATACAGGTATCTAAATATGTACCATTATACAGGTATATAAATATGTACCATTATACAGGTATATAAATATGTATAATTATACAGGTATATAAATATGTATCATTATACAGGTTTATAAATATGTACCATTATACAGCAATCTAAATATGTACCATTATACAGGTATATAAATATGTATCATTGTACAGGTATATAAATATGTATCATTGTACAAGTATATAAATATGTACCATTATACAGCAATCTAAATATGTACCATTATACAGGTATATAAATATGTACCATTATACAGGTATATAAATATGTATCATTGTACAAGTATCTAAATATGTACCATTATACAGGTATATCAATATGTATCATTATACAGCAATCTAAATATGTACCATTATACATGTATCTAAATATGTACCATTATACAGGTATCTAAATACGTACCATTATACAGGTATCTAAATATGTACCATTATACAGGTATATAAATATGTATCATTATACAGGTATATAAATATGTACCATTATACAGGTATATAAATATGTATCATTGTACAAGTATATAAATATGTACCATTATACAGGTATCTAAATATGTACCATTATACAGGTATATAAATATGTATCATTGTACAAGTATCTAAATATGTACCATTATACAGCAATCTAAATATGTACCATTATACAGCAATCTAAATATGTACCATTATACAGGTATCTTAATATGTACCATTATACAGCAATCTAAATATGTACCATTATACAGGTATATAAATATATACTATCATACAGGTATATAAATATGTACCATTATACAGGTATATAAATATGTACCATTATACAGGTATATAAATATGTACCATTATACAGCAATCTAAATATGTACCATTATACAGGTATATAAATATGTACCATTATACAGGTATCTAAATATGTACCATTATACAGGTATATAAATATGTACCATTATACAGGTATATAAATATGTATCATTATACAGGTATAATTACAGGTATATAAATATGTACCATTATACAGGTATATAAATATGTACCATTATACAGCAATCTAAATATGTACCATTATACAGGTATATAAATATGTACCATTATACAGGTATCTAAATATGTACCATTACACAGGTATATAAATATGTATCATTATACAGGTATATAAATATGTACCATTATACAGGTATATAAATATGTATCATTATACAGGTATATAAATATGTACCATTATACAGGTATATAAATATGTACCATTATACAGGTATCTTAATATGTACCATTATACAGCAATCTAAATATATACTATTATACAGGTATATAAATATGTACCATTATACAGGTATATAAATATGTACCATTATACAGGTATATAAATATGTACCATTATACAGGTATATAAATATGTACCATTATACAGGTATATAAATATGTACCATTATACAGGTATATAAAAATGTATCATTATACAGGTATATAAATATATACTATTATACAGGTATATAAATATGTACCATTATACAGCTATCTAAATATGTTCCATTATGCAGCTATCTAAATATGTACCACTATACAGGTATCTAAATATGTGTACCATTATAATTAATAAACTTACTATTTTCACAACATATGGAGCATTTGATTCAACAGGACATCCATTTTCATTTGCTGGAATAAGAAAGAGTGGAATGTATGTTAAAAACTTATAAATTTAAACTGCTATTGTACATCTACATTTCAGTGTATCACCTTAGAAAGTAATCATCAGAGGTGTGGAGGAACTGACAGACAGTAATAAAGGGAACTCACATCTGGAGGCTACAGATATATCAGACATACATGTACATGATAATAGCATATCAGGAACAAACACACCTATTATTATTATCACTACTTCTTACAACTAATAATCTAATTAACACTGTGACTCCTACCTAGATATAGGAGACCAAATCCCTGTATCTAATTAGCACTGTGACTCCTACCTAGATATAGGAGACCAAATCCCTGTATCTAATTAGCACTGTAACACCTACCTAGATATAGGAGACCAAATCCTCCTATCTAATTAACACTGTGACTCCTACCTAGATATAGGAGACCAAATCCCTGTATCTAATTAGCACTGTAACTCCTACCTGGATGTAGGAGACCAAATCCTCCTATCTAATTAGCACTGTAACACCTACCTGGATGTAGGAGACCAAATCCCTGTATCTAATTAGCACTGTAACACCTACCTGGATGTAGGAGACCAAATCCTCCTATCTAATTAACACTGTGACTCCTACCTAGATATAGGAGACCAAATCCCTGTATCTAATTAGCACTGTAACTCCTACCTAGATATAGGAGACCAAATCCCTGTATCTAATTAGCACTGTAACACCTACCTGGATGTAGGAGACCAATACCTCCTATCTAATTAACACTGTGACTCCTACCTAGACAGGGGTTAATCTAGGATTGAGGGGAAACTACCTTTTTTGACTTTAGGGGAAAAAAAACTCCTCAAAGGGGAATTTTTAATAATCACATAGTTACACTTTTTAAGCTTTAAAGAACATTTTTCACCTGAAAACAGCAAAGGATTATCAGAAAAAAACAAATATGGAGGATTTGGGTAGATATTGACATAAAAAAATGAAGGAAAATACAATATTTCAGTAAATTTAACACAATTCAGAGCCTGAGAGGGGGAAAAAAAGGAAAACAATTCTGAGGGGAAACTACCCATAAACGGTAGTAAAAAAGGCCTAGATTGACCCCTGCTAGATGTAGGAGACCAAATCCTCCTATCTAATTAACACTGTGACTCCTACCTAGATGAAGGAGACCAAATCCCTGTATCTAATTAGCACTGTAACTCCTACCTAGATATATGAGACCAAATCTCTGTATCTCATTAACACTGTGACTCCTACCTAGATATAGGAGACCAAATCCTCCTTGACCAATCTCCTTTCCAAGCTTCCATTCCTTTTTCCGTAGATCTGTTAGTGTTGTTCCAGGGGCAAAAGAATCCGGTAATTTCTGGGCTTTAGGTCCTCTGGGCTTTTTTGCAGCTCCTTAAAGACAGAAGATCAGCATTAAATTGATATTTAAAAAGACAGTATTTCAATGAATAAAACAAAGAGAAAGGAGTTTTCCTTAAATTTAAACATACATGTATCTGTTCATGTCATTCAGTAAAAAATCTTCTTTATTATTAAACTGAACTTCATTACCTAAATTATTAAAACAAAAGCCTGTCTTTTGACTAAGAGACACAGCTGAAAATACATAAGGAGACATTTTACCATTACTAGCCCCAGCTGCTGAAGCTTTCCCTCTTGGCATGACTGATGACAAAATGGTCAAATATCACAGCTGAAATAAAAAATATGTTTTTTTAATTGTATTACAACTGTTAAATAATTAATACTTGCACAAATTTATCCCTGTATGCATTGACCTGCATGATGCTATGAGTAACAAAAGGCACTTTTTGTTTAAATGCCTCCATCTGGTGTCAACCCCTAGTATTTACCAGGGTTATATACTCCTGATCCAGGAAATCAATTAATTACCCTCAATTTCCAGGGATAACAATGACGCCTATAGCTACAGGGTATGACTAAGTATATTATTCCTGGGTCCCTATATATGTGGGTGCCAATATAACAGAAGACCTTATTTCTAATGCCTCTGTTGGAGCTGAACCCAGCTGGACCACTGTCGAGCTAAAGAGAAGATCTCTCTATTTTTTCCACTATTCCCCCTTTTTTTTCTAAATCTCTAACACAGGTTCTTTGAACTCCCTGCCAAGGATTCTCTTACCTTGAAGCGGGGAGGGTCAACGGCACCAGTTGGTAAAAGGGCGACTGGAAAAGATAAAGATAGTGCCATCACTGGGGCTCGAACCGTGACCCTTGACTCTACAGCCCAATGCTCTGATTAGGTTGCCTTTACAAGCGTGAGCTGTAGGGATTTTCCACTTAGCTCAGCAATAGAACATTGCGCTGAGAACCAAAGGTCGCATGTTCAAGCCTTGTCCTATTCCAGTCGTCTTTCAAATTACCCGTAATCATCGTTATTGATTGAGGGTGAACCACTATGTATTTTTATTTTTGTAAAAAAGGTGTTTTTAACCAACTCCTTTGGGTTAATCATCAGGATTGATGGCTTCCAAGAACTGAAGTAGCAAGAACAAAACATATGTCCGTACGCATCTTGAATATTGTAGCCCCATATATATATATAGGATCCTTGGCAAGCAAACCTCAAACATAAAATTGAGATGGTCCAAAGAAGAGCTGTCAGATTCACTCTTGGTCGCTATAACTACACCTGCAGCGTCACAGAAATGCTTGAAATTCTAAACTGGTCCACTTGAACGCTTGAACACAGACGGAAAATTGCTTCCATCATCCTACTGTACAAAATAACAAATCTCTTAGTTGCGTATGATGGTTATCTTCATTTCCTACAACATACCCGTCGCAACAAATTCCAGATTCCTCACAGTTCCACAAACTACCTCTCCAACTCTTTCTTCCCTAAAACCATTAAAATTTGGAACAGCCTGCCCACCGACATTGCGGACAGAGTCAACCTTGAAACACTGAAAACATCTCTCAACACCCACAAACTGTTAAATGTTACTTTATTTTTATCTTAAAACAAAAAAGAATAAAAACAAAAAAAAATAAGTTTTAAAATTTTTAGCAAACCAATCTCCCTGACGCCTCTGTATAATGTTCAAAATATTGAACGTTTCAGAGTAATTTATTGATTGATGTTGAAGTTTTAGTTAGGGGAGTCTGCAAACAGAAAGTGGGAAGAAAATAAATTTTCAATCATGCATATTTGGACTTATTTCATGTTACATCAATTTCTATAGTAACATTTTATACGGTGTTGGTCCTGATCATGTATTTATTTGTGTAACTTTTTATATCTTACCCGATTGTTAAACAGTAAATGCTGAATGCCTTTGCCTATAGCATGTTTCTTCGTTGGACTAGGCCTACGAGTTCAAAACAAAAACAAGTCTGCAACTTCCGTCAAGTGTTTAAAAAAATCCGCCAAAGAGGTTATGAGAAATGTGATATCATTGGTTATTGGTTAATTCAAATAGCCAATCAATTGTCCGTTCACAACTTTGTTTAATTTACGTCAAATGCGCTTGCGCAAAGCAAACATGGAGGATGCACGAGTCGGATGAGGTGGCTAGACGTAGATTATTTATTTTCACTTTATACTAAATGAACAAGTGGTTTGAAACAAATGAATTAACGAAGATGTAAAAGGAGAAAATGACGGATTCTTCAGAGACTGCTGACTCTGCCGTCATTAGTGACGCGGGGGATGATCGATGTGTCCAGCCAGCTGGAAGTGGAACTGCCCCTTCAGTGGACGACTCGGCTATGCAGGAAGTAAACAAATCCGCTACAGGTGCTGAATCTAACACGACCGAAGATACAGGTGACGGGGATAACAAAAAGACAGGGACCACGAAGAGAAATATATGTTTTCGAGAACCAGACGCCATAGCAACATACTCGGAAGCACCTGATCCATGGAAGCATGGTAAATGTCAAATGGGAGACCTGTCAAATGACAAATGTCATTTCCCAAGGTCTATATATTGTTTTGATATCCCTGTATTTATTACACTTAAACTTTTTGTGAACAAATCTTTTAAGTATGAGTGCAATTCTGTCTCCATCCATATAGAAATACTAGCTATCCTATTTTCTCACATCAACCCTTTTTTTTCAAGTGTTGTACTTGCTGTTTTAAGGAATTGGTACACCAATAATATTATGATTAAAAACTTACTAGTGAAGAACAGCAGATAGTGAGATACAAACTCAAATATGTACATGTCATAACGTACATTTAACCTGTTGAAGTTGGACAAAAGTTTGTTGCAATACACTACTAATAGGACAATTAAGGAACAATGGTTGGTCTCCAACCCAATACTGCACGACCACACGCTGAGCTAAAGTAAACTCCATAGCCAGAGTTTCCTCTGGCCCAAACACCAGACTTGGAAATTTTGACAAATAGATGTCAGCTGATGTGGGTCGGAGCCTATATGAAAACCTGGAACTATAGGTTACCGTTTGGTGGCTGAGAGTTTTGAAGTGCTCAGACAATAAAAATTGACTTTGACACAACACATATACCTCACATTTATCGATAAATGGATTATTTATTGACACAACTTTGCTGTGATTATCACCAACAGCTCTTAATTAACGATATGAAATTTCCATGTTTTACCGCGTTAGTAGGCTACGGGGTGACTAATTCAGCAAACCATATTGATCTGGATGGAAAACGAAAGATAATATTCTTGTTCAGAAGTTTTCCAGACCGCATCTTTTTGTTGTTTAGTTACTTCCCCGATACCGTTAGGTATCAGCAAATTCTAAGTTTTCACAAGGCAATGCGCTCAGGCCCCAAATCAGATATGGTGTCAGGGCCAGAGGAAACTTCGGCTACTAACTCCGGTAAGGCAATGCAACCTAATCATTGCACATCTTTTACACTAACCCCCCCCCCCCCCCCCCTCCCTTTTTTAACACCATCTAAATTTCCAGGGCTTTATCTAGGGATTTTTGGAATCAGACCCCGAGATCAAATTGGGAAAAATTGATCAACATATCAGCTATTTGGAAAATTTTGACGAACAATATTACATTCAATTAATGTATAACAACTTAATACATTATTTCTTTTCTAAATTACTATTTAAAACACTGTCAGTTCTCATGACATTTATACAGCCATCTGTCTTGTTCCTTATTGAAATTAATGTCACAAGAAGCTCCTCAAGTGTAAATTAAAACCACCAAATTTTTTTCAAGTGTCTGAACTGGGAATTTTCAAGAGGAAATTTGGGGAAAATCACACCTTTTTTCATTTTGGTCTGTTTACCAGACCTAAAAAGATGGCTGATAAAGCCCTGATTTCTTTGACTAACAGCCAAAGGGTTCTCTTTTTCTATCGTGAATGGGGAGGGTCAGCGGTACCAGTTTTAATAAGACAAGGAACATTGATTATGAGGATTTATGTTGTTGTGCTAAAGGGAAACTACTTATAGGTGACATAGGTGAGGCAATCTAGCCAATGCACATCTTTCACAGATTCAGATGACCATACTAAGGCTTTGTCTTTTGCAATGCAGTGACTCTTGTTAAAAAAGTTTGTTTTAACAATTTCTTCTCCATTTACTTGTTGTATACAGGCCCAGATTAAACCACTCGTTTAAAACCTAATGGTAATGTTTGAGGGTCCATAGGTTGTTATGCTTGATGCTAAAAGCTGACTTATGATCCAGGGTCCATTTCTTGGGTGACATTGGCTTGATTTGAACATATTTTATTACCATATAAATAGTTCAAGTACCTGTATGATAATTTATCATGATACAGATTACAACATTTTCAAAACTATCGATGATCTACAAAGTGTATTTGTTAACACTCAGCAGTCATTTTACTTACACTGTCACTTGAGTACCTAAAGTACTTAGGAGGAAGCCTGCCTTATACATCACATCAAGGTATAAACTACACATACTGAATTTAATCTTTTCAGCTGAAGTCTGGAACAACAAAGATTTGATAACAGCTTACAGGAATGGGTGTGAGCAAAATAATGTCCGACCTTTGAGTAAAGTTTTGAATCAGCTGCAGGTAAGATAATGATAAAAAAATAATGTAATGATTTATTCGTTTGTACACTGTACATGTATCATCAATATAAGTGAATTGTTTAAAGTCAAATACTGTCACAGTGGTGACTTCACACCAGAATGTTATTGTTCTTCACTGACTTGTTGAGAGCACATGTTCCTTCAGATCATTTGATTTTAATGCAATCAAGCATTGGCAAACGTCCCAGGTTCAATTCATTGTGGTACATGTGACAGTAGAAGTAATGACCTTGGTTCTGCAGAAATGTTCAGGAAAATATCAGAAGGAAGATGTTGATGTTAACAAAGTTTCGTTGCATCATTTCCTGGGAGTGTTAAATGTAATTTCAGCCTTTGAATTTTGATTAAGATTAATTTTTCATTATATAAATATTGAAGTATGGTTTGTTTGTGATTTCCAGGGTATTCAAAATACAGGAGAGAGACATGAGCTGCTTAGCCTTAAGGGTATGTATGTTATATCAGACTGTCTTGGTGCTGGCGTCCTAAACATTTTCTGTAGAAAACATTCAGTTTGTGTATTATCACTCAACAGTATGTGTAGGAGTATTAAATCTAACATTTTACAGTTAGTGCATTGTCACTGGTATCACATCTAACACTTTACAGTACATTATCACTCAATAGTTTATTTAGGGCTATTAAATATAACATTTTACAGTTTGTACATTATCACTCAACAGTTTATGTAGGGGTGTTAAATCTAACATTTTACAGTTAGTGCATTATCACTCAACAGTTTATGTAGGGGTGTTAAATCTAACATTTTACAGTTAGTGCATTATCACTCAACAGTTTATGTAGGGCTATTAAATCTAACATTTTACAGTTTGTACATTATCACTGGTATCACATCTAACACTTTACAGTACATTATCACTCAATAGTTTATTTAGGGCTATTAAATCTAAACATTTTACAGTTAGTACATTATCTCTAGTATTAAACCTAAAGTTCAACAGATGTGAACATGTTTGCTCTTATCATTAACAGCTGAAAAACTTGACATTCGTCACTGTGAAAGTCTGGAGGAGGTTCTACGGAGGGTGCAGTTCAAATGTATCGACTTGGAAGCTTGTCATCTGGATGATGAGGTAAAGGACTATCAGTGATAGAAACAGGTGTTGTTGTAGATAAGGTAAATCACTATCATAGATACCAGGTGTTATTGTAGATAAGGTAAATCACTACCATAGTAACCAGGTGTTGTTGTAGATAGGGTAAATCGTTACCATAGATAGTGCTCTTATAAATGAAATGAATAGTTGTTGCATTTTAAAGAGAAATGAGACTGGAAACCTACAAATCCAAAGTAATTTTACAACAAGACATACATAAATATGTAGTTTAATGCAATAGAAAATGAAATAAAGATTAACTGGGAAATATTCCATACACTGTAACAGTGTGTGAAAGTAATAATAGACCGATAGACTGAGGCCATACACTGTAACAGTGTGCGAAAGTAATGATAGACCGATAGACTCAGGCCATACACTGTAACAGTGTGCGAAAGTAATGATAGACCGATAGACTGAGGCCATACACTGTAACAGGGTGCGAAAGTAATGATAGACCGATAGACTGAGGCCATACACTGTAACAGTGTGTGAAAGTAATGATAGACCGATAGACTGAGGCCATACACTGTAACAGTGTGCGAAAGTAATGATAGACCGATAGACTGAGGCCATACACTGTAACAGTGTGCGAAAGTAATGATAGACCGATAGACTGAGGCCATACACTGTAACAGTGTGTGAAAGTAATGATAGACCGATAGACTGAGGCCATACACTGTAACAGTGTGTGAAAGTAATAAAAAACCGATAGACTGAGGCCATACACTGTAACAGTGTGCGAAAATAATGATAGACCGATAGACTGAGGCCATACACTGTAACAGTGTGCGAAAGTAATGATAGACCGATAGACTGAGGCCATACACTGTAACAGTGTGCGAAAGTAATGATAGACCGATAGACTGAGGCCATACACTGTAACAGTGTGTGAAAGTAATGATAGACCGATAGACTGAGGCCATACACTGTAACAGTGTGCGAAAGTAATGATAGACCGATAGACTGAGGCCATACACTGTAACAGTGTGCGAAAGTAATGATAGATCGATAGACTGAGGCCATACACTGTAACAGTGTGCGAAAGTAATGATAGACCGATAGACTGAGGCCACAGGAAAACCTGTCAGTGTATGCAAATCCTATTACAGTAGACCTGATATCTAAACAATTTAATTGCTCATAAATGTCGCAAAAGTTTCAAAACTGTTTAAATAAATCATATCAATTGCATTTCTGTTGGGTGTTGTCCATTTCCTGATTTGTTTGGCTGAAATTGTTGTTGCTAATCAATTTTTGTGCAAACATCGGTTGTAGGAGGTCTCCCTTTCTTCTCACTCTGCTTTAAGCGGTTTGTTGACACTGATGGAAAAATTCAGTCTACAGAAATTTTGTTGGGTCTATGCAAATTGAAATGTCCATAGACCTATTTTCTATGGAACTTCACGAATTACTTTCGCACACTGCTGTAATTAACCTATTTACATGTACAATATGGCTCTTAGCACTGATTTATTGTTGTTGCAGACATCTGTGGCGCTGTTCGACATGATCGAGTATTACGAGTCCGCATGTAAAGTCAACATGTCATTCAATAAAAACATTTCGGTGCGAGGGTGGCAGTCCTGTTCTCGTATGATCAGGAAGGTGAGTCTGAGAATCTGTGTCTCTATTCCGTTGTATCCTCACTTTGTCTGATAATTTGTTTGTCTGTTCCGTTGTATCCTCACTTTATATTACAAATGTTAACATACTTTAAATATTGCAATAAAATTAAATAGAGAATGTCTGTATTATTTTGGATCAGACACCATGCCTGTACTTCCTTGATGCCAGAAACTGTGATTTAAACGACCGTCTGATCCCTGTGATGGGTCGAGCCCTGAGGATGGGGTCCTTCCTCACCACCCTACACCTGGAGAGTACGTCTCTGTCTGGCAGGCCGTTAGTCATACTGGGTAAGTCTGACACTAGTCTTACCGGGTAAGTCTGACACTAGTCATACCGGGTAAGTCTGACACTAGTCATACCGGGTCAGTCTGACACTAGTCATACTGGGTCAGTCTGACACTAGTCATACTGGGTAAGTCTGACACTAGTCATACTGGGTAAGTCTGACACTAGTCATACTGGGTAAGTCTGACACTAGTCATACTGGGTAAGTCTGACACTAGTCATACTGGCTAAGTCTGACACTAGTCATACCGGGTAAGTCTGACACTAGTCATACCGGGTAAGTCTGACACTAGTCATACTGGGTAAGTCTGACACTAGTCATACTAGGTAAGTATGACACTAGTCATACTGGGTAAGTCTGACACTAGTCATACTGAGTAAGTAACTAATCCCTGTGATGGGTAGAGCCCTGAGGATGGGGTCCTTCCTCACCACCCTACACTTGGAGAGTACGTCTCTGTCTGGCAGGCCGCTAGTCATACTGGGTAAGTCTGACACTAGTCATACTGGGTAAGTCTGACACTAGTCATACTGGGTAAGTCTGACACTAGTCATACTGGGTCAGTCTGACACTAGTCATACTGGGTAAGTCTGACACTAGTCATACTGGGTAAGTCTGACACTATTCATATTAGGTAAGTCTGACACTAGTCATACTGGGTAAGTCTGACACTAGTCATACTGGGTAAGTCTGACACTAGTCATACTTGGGTAAGTCTGACACTAGTCATACTGGGTAAGTCTGACACTAGTCATACTGGGTAAGTCTGACACTAGTCATACTGGGTAAGTCTGACACTAGTCATACTGGGTAAGTCTGACACTAGTCATACTGGGTAAGTCTGACACTAGTCATACTGGCTAAGTCTGACACTAGTCATACTGGCTAAGTCTGACACTAGTCATACCGGGTAAGTCTGACACTAGTCATACTGGGTCAGTCTGACACTAGTCATACTAGGTAAGTCTGACACTAGTCATACTGGGTAAGTAACTAATCCTTGTGATGGGTCGAGCCCTGAGGATGGGGTCCTTCCTCACCACCCTACACCTGGAGAGTACGTCTCTGTCTGGCAGGCCGCTAGTCATACTGGGTAAGTCTGACACTAGTCATACTGGGTAAGTCTGACACTAGTCATACTGGGTAAGTCTGACACTAGTCATACTGGGTCAGTCTGACACTAGTCATACTGGGTAAGTCTGACACTAGTCATACTGGGTAAGTCTGACACTAGTCATACTGGGTAAGTCTGACACTAGTCATGCTGGGTAAGTCTGACACTAGTCATACTGAGTAAGTAACTAATCCCTGTGATGGGTCGAGCCCTGAGGATGGGGTCCTTCCTCACCACCCTACACTTGGAGAGTACGTCTCTGCCTGGCAGGCTGCTAGTCATACTGGGTAAGTCTGACACTAGTCATACTGGGTAAGTCTGACACTAGTCATACTGGGTAAGTCTGACACTAGTCATACTGGGTAAGTCTGACACTAGTCATACTGGGTAAGTCTGACACTAGTCATACTGGGTAAGTCTGACACTAGTCATACTGGGTAAGTCTGACACTAGTCATGCTGGGTAAGTCTGACACTAGTCATGCTGGGTCAGTCTGACACTAGTCATGCTGGGTCAGTCTGACACTAGTCATGCTGGGTCAGTCTGACACTAGTCATGCTGGGTAAGTCTGACTCTAGTCATACTGGGTAAGTAACTAATCCTTGTGATGGGTCGAGCCCTGAGGATAGGGTCCTTGCTCACTTCCCTACACTTGAAGAGTAAGTCTCTGTCTGGCAGGCCGCTTATTGGATTGCTTCCCTACATCACCAGGAAATAGAAAATACTTACTTTTTAAAATGGAAACTATCATATCTAACAAATTGTGTTTCCAAAAAATCAAGCTGAAACACCACAATCTAATCACTCGAATCTCAGCAGCCCCTAGAATGTTCTTGAGGTAAGAATTTTAAAGTTACATGACCCTTGTGTTTGGATAGT
This sequence comes from Mimachlamys varia, assembly GCA_947623455.1. Lineage (NCBI taxonomy): Eukaryota > Metazoa > Mollusca > Bivalvia > Pectinida > Pectinidae > Mimachlamys > Mimachlamys varia. The sequence goes on along the minus strand of OX392528.1, from coordinate 827,552 downwards.
TAATGTAATATCACCTTGAATCCCTTAGTGGCTGCCTTAAAGATGAATGAGATCTTGCTGGAACTGTTCTTGGCTGACAATAGGCTGATGCCTAGTGACGGGATACAACTGGGAAACCTGTTGAAGTACAATCACAAACTCCAGCTATTAGACATCAGGAACAACCACCTACAGGTAATTTAAACACCTACAGGTAATATAACCACCTACAGGTAATATAACCACCTACAGGTAATATAACCACCTACAGGTAATATAAACACCTACAGGTATGATATCTTACACATTTATCAAGAATAATAATCTACAGGCATTACAACTTAACACGGTCATCAGGAATAACCTCTTATGACTATGAGTCTGCCTGCATATACTGACTGCTCTTTTTGGACCTACATCAGTATTGGTCTGTGATCAACTAGAGAATAACCATGGCAGAAAATAATCCTTTGTCAAATGTTACAATTTAGAAATTAACTCGGCGTACAATGAGATCAGTTCAATACTTGTTTGTCAGTGTTCCAATCTCTATAAGTTTAGCATTAATTGATGCCTTTACCATATCTACTGTGTTGTACTTACAAGCCACCTTCCTTACAGAGGTAATAAGAGTGAAAGCTTTGAACATTTTCTTGTAGACAATAAGTAAATGGAGATTATATATATGATATCGTGTACTTACAGGACATCGGGGCGAACCACGTATGTGACGGTTTGTGTGAGCAAAACCTTGGTATTGGACTACAGACTCTTGTCTTCTGGAACAACCAGATCACCTACAACGCCATGACAGCAGTGGGCAAGGCAATGGTAAGTTGTACAGCAGTGAGCAAGGCAATGGTAAGTTGTACAGCAGTGAGCAAGGCAATGGTAAGGTATACAGCAGTGGGCAAGGTAATGGTAAGTTATACAGCAATGGGCAAGGTAATGGTAAGTTGTACATCAGTGGGCAAGGCAATGGTAAGCTATACAGCAGTGGGCAAGGCAATGGTAAGTTATACAGCAGTGGGCAAGGCAATGGTAAGTTATACAGCAGTGGGCAAGGCAATGGTAAGTTATACAGCAGTGGGCAAGGCAATGGTAAGTTATACAGCAATGGGCAAGGCAATGGTAAGTTATACAGCAGTGGGCAAGGTAATGGTAAGTTGTACATCAGTGGGCAAGGTAATGGTAAGTTATACAGCAATGGGCAAGGTAATGGTAAGTTATACAGCAGTGGGCAAGGTAATGGTAAGATATACAGCAGTGGGCAAAGTTATAGTAAGTTATACAGCAGTGGGCAAGGCAATGGTAAGTTATACAGCAATGGGCAAGGCAATGGTAAGTTATACAGCAATGGGCAAGGCAATGGTAAGTTATACAGCAATGGGCAAGGCAGTGGTAAATTTTACACCAGTGGGGAAGGTAATGGTAAATTATACACCAGTGGGGAAGGTAATGGTAAATTATACACCAGTGGGCAAGGTAATGGTAAGTTATACACCAGTGGGCAAGGTAATGGTAAATTATCAGGGCTACGATTAAGTACTTGTCCACTCGTCTGGACGAGTGGAAATGCCTTGATGCCGAGTGGGGTCCTCCTTACCACTCGTCCCTAGTGACGAGTAAAATTGATGACGGACTGTCAATGTACACTTCATGTATTTCAATGGCAATGGTTAGTTAAGCATGGATCATCTCATCATATCTATGTCAAAATCAGCAGCAAAATATTTCAAAGATTGTACAACTTTGGATCAGGTTATGATTGAGAAATGTGATATTGTTGATTTATTTCAGGCTACGACTGATAGCGTGGAGACTTTAAATCTCGGTCATAACAATGTCACCAACGAGGGAATCCACCTGATGAAGGATGGCCTTCTTAAATCCAAGTCTCTCCTTAGAATAGGTCTGCAGGGCACCAAGGTCACATGTGAAGGTAACAGATGTTTATTGGGTTAAGTTACAGCTGCTTATAACTGCATTATGGTAAACTGGTTTGGAATTAGTATCTTGTCATGATCAGTTCTTTGTAGCTTTAACTATGTAGGAATTACTATCTGATCACGTCTGAACAGCCAAATTATGACATCACGAAAATATCAGGTTCAAGATCCTAACATCTGCCAGTAATATATTCTCTACAGTATTAACCTGTGGGTCCTGAGCAATACCAACTAATTCATCCCACCGCTGCCACCAAAATTGTAGTGTTGGAGAACGAGGGTATAGCTCGACAGACAAGGAATATACATAATTATGTACATACTCCTCATTTACACTATTTACAATGAAACTACAATGTCTATCTATAAATACATTGCCTGTTCCCGATGCTGTATCTTCCCTTCACATTGCGCTGAAAGTCTGTTGCACATGACCAAAGTATGATTCTGACTAACGTCAGTATCATGGAAAATACACATTCCGAGTCCACAGTTTCTACCTAAAATCATCTGCTAATGACTTATATAACACAAGCTGTAGCCCCAGCATTACAGTTCAACCCTACATGCTTACGGGTGCACCAATGTTACAGACAGTCTGGCAAGTGTAGTCCTAATGTGGAACCAATGTCATGTTGGTTGTCTTATCAACAATCCATCGTAGGCAATATCTCCAGGTTGGAATAAGACATTTGTTTAGTACAGATGTACACGAAAAGTAATAATATACGTGTGCACACAACTTCCAAAACAATCACACTTTTATCTTAAATGCACTATCAAAATGTTGTATATTTATAAACTATGGTATATACAGGTGCTGTGGCCCTAGCAGAGGTGATAGCTGACAGTCCACGGCTGCTGAGACTTGACCTTCGGGAGAACGAGATTAAAACTGCAGGTTTGATGGCCCTATCTCTGGCTCTCAAAGTCAACGAAACAGTAACAAGACTGGACATGGACCGCGACACCAAACGAGAGTCGGTAAGTTAGGATACTTGGTAGAGTTATGTCCCTTAGTTTGTCACATATATTTATCAGATAGTCTTGTTCTAATATTTCACTACTGTAAAGTGAAATAAACAAAAACTGGGAGGCTATATCAACATGTTGGAACTCAGTATAACAATACAAATTGAATGATGTTCCTGAATTGTGATACATCATGGGTAAGAAATTACTTAAAATTTAATTGAAGATATTCGCCAACAGTCATTCTGCTAAGGTCTGCATATAGCATTCCCATCATAAACTTAGGACCGTAGAATAAACTTCACAGTACTTGTTATACCACAGAGGAAAGCTAAACTCAATAAGTGCTTGGATTAGAAACATGGTCACTGATTTCAAGGAGAAGGACATGTACCATAGATAACAGTAGTGCCAGTCCCACAAAGTCACCATCATTATTTTTTTTCTAGATGTATCTACTGAACTTTATTTCGTAGGAAAACAATATGTAGATCACTCAACACAGTATGATTTAAGCAGGAATTTTGATACCTATGATATAATTGTCTTGTTTGTCTTCTTTTTAAGGGAATGAAGGATTTTGCTGAGCAACAAAGACGACTGCAGCAGGACATCAACAATTTTCTGGACAGGAACCAAGGACTGGCACGTAAAAGGACAGAGGAGGAGAGACTTGATCTAGAGAGGACCATCAAAGAGGACACCAGGCCAGGGCGGTCAGACTCCGTCATTGAACCAGCGGAGACAGCCAAGGAGGATGCCCAAACCATCGCCTCGTTTGATAAGATAAAGCGTCCAATGTTGCTTGTCATGGAGGACAGAGCAGCTCAAAAAACTTTGGACTCTCCACATGTGAAGCCAGAGAACTTGCCAAATAGTGATGACGAAGATGAAAATGTCCTGCCTTCCAATAAAGCCTTGGCAAATGCAGCGACTCCCCCAGCAGAGCTTCTGCTCAGCCCACAGTACTGCACAGTTAAAGCAAAGAAACTGTTCACAGTGTCTCGTGTGGCAGGGCCGCCTCATCTGCCTCTCTCCCAGACAGGCGTGAGTGCTGGTCACTCAGCTTCATCCCGACTGGACACAGTCCTGTCGCCCTCCGATACCAACGACCTGATCTCTCACATCAGTAGTGGACCACATGTTATGTCTCAAGGTCTGTCATCTAAAACCATCACAAGTCCTTCTGATGTCACGCTTAGTATACAGGCAGAAAGTGTGAACCACATCATAGATGAGTTAGTGACTGGGGTGTCTGACACCAATTTAACCGAGGAGAGGAGCAGTGAAGACATCACATTCCAGAAAAATGAACAAAATTCTTACTTAGAATCTGAAAGCAAGTTGTGTGAGAATATTGTAGATTCACATGATTTAGCGACACAGGGTGATGGAAATAACGCCACCCCATCTGAGCAAGGAAAAGGCAAGTCTAGTGTTAATGAAGAGTGTGTGACTCCCTGCAATAGTGAGGTAGAAGTGACAGAGTCTGCTACCTTACCGACAGTTGATAGTGTCTGTGATAATAGTAAACAGAGTGAGGGGGCTACTAGCCAACTCGGCAGTGCAATAGTGGACGTAGGGAAGGGAGATAACCCTGTAGAGGGTTGTAACAGTGTGACTGACACATTAACTGGAAGTATACCAGAATTAGACATTACAGATTGTGATCAAACCAAGCAGAATTGTGAGAAAACTAATGATGTGAGTAATGATTCTCAAGACATGCACACTTTGTCTAAAAGTTTACCTTGTGATAAACTAAAACAGGAAAAGGATTCTGGTATAGGTAGTTATGAAAACGATCGTGATTGGACAAGACTGGATGCTCCTAGTAAAGGGATGAAAACCAACGGTTGTGACAGTCAAAAAGATAGGCCAGGTTTACCCATCAATAACCCTGATTTTTACTCTGACTTGTCATTCAATGGCTTAACACAGGAATTAGCTAGTGCTCTTGAAAACTTGGACGTAGATTCAGCTGGAGGGAAGGAGAGTTTGGTTGATACTGGTAAGTTAATTTGGGCTCGATCGACTAGCCAAAAGAGAATTTGGTTGTAAGGTTGTTAATTCTAGTAAGTAGATTTATCGTAAAACTGACCCTTTCAGACTCGGTCATGTTATACAGACGTGTCATAAATATGGTATTACATATTATGTAATAACACTATTTTACGTAACATCATCAATGAATGACATCTTTATGACGTCATATGATCTTGTTTGAAAAAACTGTACCCTCGAAGTAGAAATTTGGCCTTTCTTATAGCGAAATGAATTCGAGAGTTTTGTTGTATTTTCTCATTAATATAAGTTATGTGGTAAATAGAATCTTACACTCATGTCACTCGTGTTATATGTAATTCATTAAACTCGTTCAATAATTCAATGTGTCACTTGTCTAAAGAACTGTGATATATTACACTATTTAGCTTATTAAACTCCACATAGCATTGACACATCTTCAAGTGTAAGATCCTCCATTTACCTCAGCTGGAGGGGGTTATATTTACCGGTACTTAGTTTCAGTGGGAGGGGGTTATATTTACGGGTACTTAGTTTCAGTGGGAGGGGGTTATATTTACGGGTACTTAGTTTCAGTGGGAGGGGGTTATATTTACGGGTACTTAGTTTCAGTGGGAGGGGGTTATATTTACGGGTACTTAGTTTCAGTGGGAGGGGGTTATATTTACCGGTACTTAGTTTCAGTGGGAGGGGGTTATATTTACCGGTACTTAGTTTCAGTGGGAGGGGGTTATATTTACCGGTACTTGGTTTCAGCTGGAGGGGGTATATTTACCGGTACTTAGTTTCAGCTGGAGGGAGTTATATTTACCGGTACTTAGTTTCAGCTGGAGGGGGTTATATTTACCGGTACTTAGTTTCAGCTGGAGGGGGTTATATTTACCGGTACTTGGTTTCAGCTGGAGGGGGTATATTTACCGGTACTTAGTTTCAGCTGGAGGGAGTTATATTTACCGGTACTTAGTTTCAGCTGGAGGGGGTTATATTTACCGGTACTTAGTTTCAGCTGGAGGGGGTTATATTTACCGGTACTTAGTTTCAGCTGGAGGGGGTTATATTTACGGGTACTTAGTTTTAACTTGTTCAAGCAAGTAATTGATATATAAAAGTTGTGTATTTATACACATTTTATTGAATGATAATTTCAGTTTAAAATTACTTTCATTGATAGAGTTTATATATTGATCTGAAACCATACATTTATTGTTGGTTAGAAAATAAATCTTCAATAATGTGTATTAAATTCATCAGTTCAGTAGTATATTCAGAAAAGTTTGTACCTTTGTCTACATGCGAAAAAAGAAAATGTTTTGTTTAATTATTTTCAGACAAAAATTCCTGTGGCACTGGGGATGATTTTGAGAAAGAACTGGATGCAATGTTAGCCGACGTAAAGAGTGGATCCAACCTCAACTTACCGTCTTGTAAGTACACATTGTACATGTTTATATTATAGTGAACAACGTCTTAAAATCCCAAACTTATACAGAAAAGATTTTCAATGCTTCGTATAAAACAGAAAATTGAAAAAGGTTTTTGTTACATTAATGATTTACCTAATGTAGTGTAAAACATATCTTCTCTTTGGCATTACCATTTGTTTGTATTTACAGTTTTTCGTGACCAGATTTATTTTGCAACAAATATTTTTGTGATTTGGTTTATGTTATGAAAGTCCTGATCATACCTGTGATGTGAAATGAGGATGCCATGTCACATTTTACACCAGTTACTTCCCTTTGTTATTTCACCATTACAGTTGAAAGTGTTATGACACAGTTACTTCCCTTTGTTATTTCACCATTACAGTTGAAAGTGTTATGACACAGTTACTTCCCTTTGTTATTTCACCATTACAGTTGAAAGTGTTATGACACAGTTACTTCCCTTTGTTATTTCACCATTACAGTTGAAGGTGTCATGACACAGTTACTTCCCTTTGTTATTTCACCATTACAGTTGAAGGTGTCATGACACAGTTACTTCCCTTTGTTATTTCACCATTACAGTTGAAGGTGTCATGACACAGTTACTTCCCTTTGTTATTTCACCATTACAGTTGAAGGTGTTATGACACAGTTACTTCCCTTTGTTATTTCACCATTACAGTTGAAGGTGTTATGACACAGTTACTTCCCTTTGTTATTTCACCATTACAGTTGAAGGTGTTATGACACAGTTACTTCCCTTTGTTATTTCACCATTACAGTTGAAGGTGTTATGACACAGTTACTTCCCTTTGTTATTTCACCATTACAGTTGAAGGTGTTCTGACACAGTTACTTCCCTTTGTTATTTCACCATTACAGTTGAAGGTGTTATGACACAGTTACTTCCCTTTGTTATTTCACCATTACAGTTGAAGGTGTTCTGACACAGTGTTAAATATCACTCATTACATTATGTTCTACAGGTTTGGTGAAGAACAGTGATAAAATGGCACAAGACTGTACAGAGACATAACACTGAAAACCAGGCTAAAGGGACGTGATTGGCCATCTATACGCAATACTGGAAAATAAACCAACATACCACGTCCTGTGGGCAATTATTATGGGAGAGAATTTCACAGAAACTGTTTTACATCACGATTCAGAAATGACCATTACCATTAGAGGAAAACAATGTGAAATTAATGTGATAACAAAACTTCAGGTACTACATGTTTAGAGTTGTTCCAAATAAGAAATATACAATAGTGAACAAGGTTTGAATGAGCATTCAAATTTCACCATATCAGAATTTAAATGGCAAACATGCAAGCAAGGTACGATGGCAGCAGGTGGAGAACTGCTATATACTTGTATCAGCCTAGCAAAGCTTCAATATCAAATCCACATGATATTAAACATGTTCTTAACCTTCAACTCAACCTTAACTATAACAAATCTGATCTGTCACTGGACGTGGCAAGTTGTTGGGTACAGAGTCTGTGACAAGCGTTTTAGTTTCTAGTTACATTGTACCAGCAGTGAATAGTCTGTGATCGATACTGCTCATTCTAGTTGATATATGTACCGTACCTGAACAGATAACACATTCATAGCAGGTTGTTGTGCTTCAAATGTACTAGATTTTTATTATGTCGGGGTCTTGTGACAATTAAAGTTGAACAAGATTTTATTATGGCAGGGTCTTGTGACGATTAAAAGTGTACAGGATTTTAATAATTTCAGGGTCTTGTGACGATTAAAGATGTTAGTCTGATTTTAATGGCACAATGAATCAAGAAGCCTAGACTCTTAACACATAAACCCCTGAAGTCATAATGAACTATTCCAACCTTTGAATTGGAAGAGTTTAAATGTGTCTTCAGGGATGAATTGGTTATTCCTGGTATTAAGGACTTATATGGCCTCAATACTTTTGTTATTTATCTGTCAAGTGTCGCACAATATACCTGATGATGGATTATTTGAGAGTATAATTGTAAAAATGGGAATTTCTTGCACATCTTCACTGGCACTTTAAGAAGGTGAAGTATGAGATTATTATCAGGTTAGAGTTGGTAAACATGCACAGGGTTTCAGTCTTTCATTGTCTTTCTACATTGTTTACGACACTATTATGTTGGGTGATTTTTGTTATGAAAGTTTGGTTGTGTATTTACATAAAACAACATGTCATACTTAAGCATATTACCTGCTTCATTTAACGTTTGCTACAATACATCACAGACCTGAGTTCCTTTTGTGTTGATTTGGAGAGTCCTACAACTACTGACTGATAATAAAGAATGTGACCTTGCTAAGGTTTAGGACATACTTTTCTTTTAAATTTCGCCAAAAGATTGATTCAAGCACAATAACATCCTTCATAAACTTGAAAAATAGATTTTGTTTAATTTAACGAATACTACAAAAACTGGTATTCTGCTATATAGCGGTAGGTGATTATGAAACAGGATAGTGTCTGTAGCTGTAAGTGTCCTTACTTAAACCAGCCTGGAGACAAAGTGCTGCTTAGTATTTCTTATTGCCAAAGTAACTGCTTTTAATTAACTATTATTATCTGTACAAACCTTAAGTCTACAGAACAAGCCTGACCTAACTTTAAGGCGGTACAAAGCTTATCCTCACTTTGATAGAATATTGCGTCAAATATCCAGTATAGATAACCTATATTTAACAGATCTGAGATATTTTCCAAGTATAGTACAACCTCATCCAAAAGACATTCAACACATCTCTTTAGTAGTTGATGGTATGTGTATGTTGTTGGTTTCAGATACTGATAATTCAATCATTTGTACCAGCACATGAATGTCATAATAGCAGAATTTGAATTTAGAGTTTTCAATTTGGAGTTATTTTCCCTGTAAATAGAAGATAAAATTATTCACATCATTAGGTAAAGTTCTTCATACTGGGCATTTCATAACCTGATAACAACATTGATAGGCATAGGATGAAAAGAAATTGATATGTCCTAAGTCTGACCTGGAAATTGGTTTACAAATCCTGTACAAATGACAAAAATAAAAGTATTTCATGAAAGTTTCCATGGTAATGATATACTCTTAATAAACCTTACCTTGTATTATTTTAAAAACAAAAAAGTTTAAAGTTTCATATATTGAAATTCAAGTTGAAGTTTATAATGCTTAAATTTCTACCTAATGTGAGTGGTGTTGGTGATGTATATTAAGCAGTGTTGATTGAGTAACTCAAATTATTTATTCAAGATAAATATTTCGATACACATTCAGTATGGTAAAATGGAAAATAATTGTTGCACGCTGAAGTTTAAATTGAATTTGAACAATGTTGAATTGTATGTTTATGTGAATATCATTTTGTATGACATTGTGTAGTTGTGTTTTAAGTTCAGGTGAAATGTTTTAAATATCACCATTGAAATGGATTTTGTCTTGTTAGTGGATCCAGAGGCATCAAATAAAGTGCTAGAATGAAATACAAGGTGTTCAGGCAAGAGTTCTCTACAGTATTTATTATAATGATGTTATAAGTTATGATAGTCGTGTCTTTGTATGCTAGCTGTGATATTTCTGTGGTAAGATATATGTATATATTGGATGTGTAAGGTCATCAACAGACTTAAAATCAGAGGTTCATAAGGGGACCAGTAAAGGCAGTGACTAAACACAGGTTCAAAAGTGTACTAGTAAAGACAGTGACTGAACACAGGTTCAAAAGTGTTCTAGTAAAGACAGTGACTAAACACAGGTTCAAAGTGTACTAGTAAAAACAGTGACTAAACACAGGTTCAAAGGTGTACTAGTAAAGACAGTAACTAAACACAGGTTCAAAAGTGTACTAGTAAAGACAGTGACTAAACACAGGTTCAAAAGTGTACTAGTAAAGACATTGACTAAACATAGGTTCAAAAGTGTACTAGTAAAGACAGTGACTGAACACAGGTCCAAAAGTGTACTAGTAAAGACAGTGACTGAACACAGGTTCAAAATTGTACTAGTAAAGACAGTGACTGAACACAGGTCCAAAAGTGTACCAGTAAAGACAGTGACTGAACACAGGTTCAAAAGTGTACCAGTAAAGACAGTGACTGAACACAGGTTCAAAAGTGTACCAGTAAAGACAGTGACTGAACACAGGTTCAAAAGTGTACTAGTAAAGACAGTGACTGAACACAGGTTCAAAGTGTACTAGTAAAGACAGTGACTAAACACAGGTTCAAAAGTGTACTAGTAAAGACAGTGACTGAACACAGGTTCAAAGTTTACCAGTAAAGACAGTGACTGAACACAGGTTCAAAGGTGTACTAGTAAAGGCAGTGACTAAACACAGGTTCAAAGTGTACTTGTAAAGACAGTGACTAAACACAGGTTCAAAAGTGTACTAGTAAAGACTGACTTAACACAGGTTCAAAAGTGTTCTAGTAAAGACAGTGACTAATCACAGGTTCAAAAGTGTACCAGTAAAGACAGTGACTAATCACAGGTTCAAAAGTGTACTAGTAAAGACAGACTAAATAAAAGGTTTAGAATTTGTACAGACATTGTATACTTACCTATAAAGAAGAGTATTGGTACAGACAGTGTATACTTACCTATAAGGAAGAGTGTTGGTACAGACAGTTTGTACTTACCTATAAGGGAGAGTGTTGGTACAGACAGTGTATACTTACCTATAAGGAAGAGTATTGGTGCAGACAAACCTCTAAATGTTAGCTATCTAGTACATAATAGAAAGTTTTGTTGACGTGATATTTTATCTGTTAATTCCACATCGATATTACCGGTAATGATTACTAGAATTAACATTGGAACATGAACCTGTTCATATCTCTGTTGATGTAGCCATCGTTTTTTCAAGACAACTAAATTATTAGATCACAGGATTATATCAAACATTGACAGAGATAATCATGTACCTGCCATTATTATTTCTATGCAATGGAATGTGAGTTTTGTTAACGGATAAATTTCACCAGAATTTTTTTAACTTTAATTTTTTTTTACAATAGGACATTTTATACATTGACAAAGCTTGGAGATATTTAATGCATTATTAATTCAGACGGAATGAAAATCTTCATCTGTGTTTCATTAAGCTGTGAACTGTGATTTATCAGACATATATAAAGCGAATGGTATTATTTTGGTGATGTCCAATATTCTCTCTGTCCGTTACTCTTGTTGAAATCTCCCTAGAAGCCATACTCCTTGACAGATTTTAAGATATTTTGAAACTTCACGACTTGGACAAGCTTGAATTGGCATGTATTCAGCCAAATGTCACAGACCCTTGCTAAGATTCTACCCTTAAACTGATTGTGGTTGCTCTAGTAGTCATATGTTGAAAAAAAGAGAACTTGCATATATAGATATAGTCTGTTTTTCTGTTTCTTTTATGTACCGTGTCTGATCAAAACTTGTTTGAATGATGGAAAATTATGGGACCATTGATGAAGTAGGGGCAGGGATGATGCCATTTCTCAAGCATACAAGTACATCATGCAGCTGTGTACAAGTTTTTTCTGAGGATTGAACTTTATAAAAAGTGAAAATGATAATTTTAAAACTTGTTGAAATGTGCCTCATCATATACTTGCAATATATCTACATTTTGTGTATATTTGAATTTACAAATGACTTCTCACAAGTTGATATTTAATTTCTTGTGGCATTTATGATTTACGAAAATCATGGTCTGGGCCCGGTTCTTCAAAGCTTGGTCAGCTGAAAGGTTATAATTTCCCGAAAATTGCCTTTTTTGTGTAAGTCATTTTGAATCTGTAGATGCAGTTTTAATTTTGAATTTGAAATTTTATATTGTTTTAAATAAAATTAATTTTAAAACTTATAAACTTTATTTATTTTACAACAATTATGAAACAAGTTTTCAAACTTGTATTAATCACCCTTGTTGGTCCGGATGTTAGCGCACGAGGGGTCTTATTGTGGGAGGAAACTGGACCATGGAGAAAACCCACGTGGTCAAGCAGGTGACCCCATACCTTTTCACGTCCGTTCAGGGAATCGAACCCCGGCCGCCTTGGTGAAATGCAAGTGTGCTATCCACTGCACCACCCAACAGCCCGATGCAAATTTTTAAACTTGAAAGCTCACCTGCCCTTGAACAACTGGCCCCTGGTTAATATTAAAAGTATACATGTCATATTAAGTTTGACAACGGGACCAATCATATCATCCTCAGTTACCATGGTAACCCTATACCGCTTTCATTTTACTGTTTGTCAAAGGTCAGCTGCATTATATTATGGTTTCTTAAAGATGAATGAATTGATGATACGATTGTTTAATTAATGATACGATTGTTTAATTGTGAACTGTATTGTTATTCATGTCACAGGATGTTGTAGTGTTGTTTCTCCATTTTCTTCCAATGACAAAATACTTCTCAATATTTGTGCCATTTTTTTTATAATCCAGCAGAAATTGAATTTATGACTTGACTTGGTAGATGAAGTTAGAGTATTTGTGCCCAGTAGTTTCCTAAAGGCACTTGCAGGAGTTTAGGTTCAAATTTTTATTGACTATTCAAAAATACTTTTGTGAAGCTCTTCCATAAGGGTTGGTCATTTGACCTGCACAACAAATACTATTTATGTTGTATATACAAGGTCTTCTTAAGTGCTGGCTTTATTTATGTTCATTTTGTTTTTTTACATAAACCAAATATTGACACTTCCATACCATAATACAGTGGAACCTTGTCATCTTGATATTGGTGAGACCGATGGAAAACTTCAAGTTACTGTATGCGAGAAATTCAAGAAATGAGTTTGAATGTTAAGAGTGGCTTACGAAATACTTCAAATATTAACGGGGTCTTTAAGGCCTCAAATTAAATGCGGTCTTCAAGTTATACGAGGTCGAGATAAAAACGTTTGACTCTTATACAAACAAGTGTTCAAAGTGCAGACAACAAACCTAGAATTGTTTTAAAACTGTAAAAACTGGCCCCCAGTTAAAGGCAAGCAGGTGTGTTTGCTGGTAGACATGGATTTGACAGGTTGTATTTAACATGAAGATGTGTGTTATGTTTAAACCCCAATAGAAGTCTTGAAATTTTACTATGAATTGACATCTATTTTGAATTACCAGGTATACAACAGCTGATTTAGCTAAGTTCATACTGGCCCTCCCAATAATTGCAAATATTACTATTTGTGTAACTGGTCAGAATTGTGAGTTTTGGGAAGTCTATGTTTACTGATGTATGTCATTTATCTAGTATTCCAATGTTCCTCTAGACATTATTGGCTTATAAAGCTAGTCACACTATACTTTGTCAGGTCTGTACCATAAAGACTGCACGTACCAAAGTAAATATGTGTTTGTACGTTTTATTTAGAAAGATGGTGATATAAGAGTCAAAACGTTGTCAAATATAAGGTTGGATGGGCAATATTTAATGCAAGCAAATCGTTTTTATGTTGTAAAATCCCAGATGTCAACCAAGTAATAAATGGCTGGGTTACTTACTATTATTATTAATGTTAAAACCAATGCCATAACCTATTATTGGGCTGATCCATACACGTTGGTTTATGTTTCCCACGACAACCAGGAGCTAGTGTTGTCTACCTGGGTTTATAGGGCACTAGTGCTGTCTACCTGGGTTTATAGGGCACTAGTGTTGTCTACCTGGGTTTGTAGGGCGCTAGTGCTGTCTACCTGGGTTTATAGGGCACTAGTGCTGTCTACCTGGGTTTGTAGGGTGCTATTGCTGTCTACCTGGGTTTGTATGGTGCTAGTGCCGTCTACCTGGGTTTGTAGGGTGCTAGTGCTGTCTACCTGGGTTTGTAGGGTGCTAGTGCCGTCTACCTGGGTTTGTAGGGTGCTACTGCTGTCTACCTGGGTTTGTAGGACGCTAGTGCTGTCTACCTGGGTTTGTAGGACGCTAGTGCTGTTTACCTGGGTTTGTAGGACGCTAGTGCTGTCTACCTGGGTTTGTAGGGCCTTAGTGCCGTCTACCTGGGTTTGTAGGACGCGAGTGCTGTCTACCTGGGTTTGTAGGACGCTAGTGCCGTCTACCTGGGTTTGTAGGACGCTAGTGCTGTCTACCTGGGTTTGTAGGGCCTTAGTGCCGTCTACCTGGGTTTGTAGGACGCTAGTGCTGTCTACCTGGGTTTGTAGGACGCTAGTGCCGTCTACCTGGGTTTGTAGGACGCTAGTGCTGTCTACCTGGGTTTGTAGGGCCTTAGTGCCGTCTACCTGGGTTTGTAGGACGCTAGTGCTGTCTACCTGGGTTTGTAGGACGCTAGTGCCGTCTACCTGGGTTTGTAGGGTGCTAGTGCCGTCTACCTGGGTTTATAGGGCACTAGTGCTGTCTACCTGGGTTTGTAGGACGCTAGTGCTGTCTACCTGGGTTTATAGGGCACTAGTGCCGTCTACCTGGGTTTGTAGGACGCTAGTGCCGTCTACCTGGGTTTGTAGGGCACTAGTGCCGTCTACCTGGGTTTATAGGGCACTAGTGCCGTCTACCTGGGTTTGTAGGACGCTAGTGCTGTCTACCTGGGTTTGTAGGACGCTAGTGCCGTCTACCTGGGTTTGTAGGACGCTAGTGCTGTCTACCTGGGTTTGTAGGGTGCTAGTGCCGTCTACCTGGGTTTATAGGGCACTAGTGCTGTCTACCTGGGTTTGTAGGACGCTAGTGCCTTCTACCTGGGTTTATAGGGCACTAGTGCCTTCTACCTGGGTTTGTAGGGCATTAGTGCCGTCTACCTGGGTTTGTAGGGCACTAGTGCCGTCTACCTGGGTTTGTAGGACGCTAGTGCCGTCAACCTGGGTTTATAGGGCACTAGTGCCTTCTACCTGGGTTTGTAGGACGCTAGTGCTGTCTACCTGGGTTTGTAGGGTGCTAGTGCTGACTACCTGGGTTTGTAGTAGAATGTATAAACCTTGGTTGTTGTGGATTAATTGGCGAACATTGCTTTATCATTTTGGGTTTTGACCAGACTAATGTATTGTTATCTTCCTTTTACTTGATGTATATGACTGAATAAAACATTATGAATGCAAAACTGTTGGTGTTACTTTTGAAATTGTACGTTTGACTTAACCACCAAGTGAACGCTAGGTGGAGATTATACACAGCTAATGTAGGTGTACGGGTGTTTATAATCATAAATATGCTTGTATCTTATGGAAAAACACAAGGTATAATGATGTGTGTGCAGGAGACCTTTCTCCCACAAATACAGTATACTACTGTGAAAGAAAGAAAACTCAGTTACACATTATCAAGCTTGACTGTTGCAAATTGAGTGCTTGACCCCAACCACATATACAATTGCTGGCCATCAAATAAAAAACATACTTGTAATGACCCTGGGTCTCGACTGGGCAGATCCTAGGTCTCACTTGGTCAGGACTTGATTTATGTTCCATGAAATGCTCAAGTTCGAACCAATACCAATATATGGGGCCTAATGATCGTGGTGATACAGGCCCTAGTGTGCCTTTTGTTTGATTGGCACTCCATACAGATACATAAGGGATATGATTCTTACACAAATGACAGGTGTTATGTGCTATGAAGTTAACTAAAACTGCAGTACTATTCAGATGGAATGTTAAGGTGGAGTGGGGGCACAAGAAATAGAGAAACCCCATGGTATATCATAAAGAATGACAGGGAATACTAATGTCATATACAGAAGGACAAGAAACGTAAAAGTTCTGAAAATACTGCAGTGGTAAAGCTCCAGTTTCCCAACTTAAGAAAGCTTCAAGATTGTTCAAACAATAGTTGTTGGTAAAACAATACTCTTCATATCTATCAGTGTCCAAATTAACGGGAAGAAATATCACAGATTTTTAAGTGTTAGTGATTTAAGAGTTATTCAGCATTAAATTACATTATAAAAAATAAGGATCTTACAAATAAAAAAAAAAATGCATATACTAATCATGTTAGTATATGCCAATACAACGTCTAAGGGTAATTGCACTCAATCCTTTGAGTCTGGCACTAAATCTTGAAAAAGAAAAAAAGTTAAATAGTATTTTTTAAAAATAGTGACGTGCAACCTCAAGTAGTATTTTAAGAGTTATGTCCCTTGTTTTCTACTCCTCGTCCGCTAGGGCAAGATGGCGAACTAAGCTGTCTGCATTTCCAAACTCCTCCGAAGTGTTCGCTTTTAATTGCTAAGATGCCGTTATTTGAAGGTTTAAGTTATAGCAACGATAAAAATGTCATTGTATTAGACATCGGATCAGCCTACACGAAGTAAGTGTTTATCGGGTTTGTGTAATTATCATGTTGTCATTTCCTTGGGGGTAATGATCAGCTGATGATTCACTGCCTAGACACGGTTAACGTATTCAGTTCATTTTCTTCATCATGTTGTCATTTCCTTGGGGGTAATGATCAGCTGATGATTCACTGCCTAGACACGGTTAACGTATTCAGTTCATTTTCTTCTCTTTCTTTATCTGCTGTATACCAAACTACGCGTTAGCGATAATGCCCTTTTTCTATGTACACCCAGCTGGGTTCGCGTTGAAGCTGTCGCTACATCCCTGCAGCTCATCAATGTTGTACATGTATTACATTCCCTCTTTTTCTAAATCTCCAACCCAAGTTCTTTGACTCCCCACAAATGAGCCTCCTACCCTGAAACAGGGAGGGTTAACGACACCAGTTTGTAAAATTGATAAAGATAGTGCTGTTGCTCAATGCTGGGCAAGAAACCGCTCTACCGCTGAGCTAAAGGACAACCAAATCAATGCACATCCTTATTTAATACATGTAATATTCAACATTTATATATAGCATTCTATTTAATTTGTAAAAAATCCTCTAAAGCGCTTCAGTGGTTCAGGTGTTCTGACATTCTACTAGCCCCACCTCTGGGTCCAGTTCGAATCCGAAGTGGGGGAAGTTGCCAGGTACTGACCATAGGTCAGTGTTTTTTTCTCCTTGCCGGTACTCTGGCTTTCCTCCACCTCCAAAATCAGGCACATCCTTAAATGACCATGGCTGTTAATAGGACAAAACAGGATACAACCGAACCAATCAAAACCTCATGATCAATCTTAACAACATACGGACAATGATTTTACTTTTAATGCTGAAAGAAATAAAATTTTATAATCGAATTAATTCATTAAGCTTAGTAACCTTATTAAATATATGATATAAAAGTGCATATAAATAAAAGTCTGTACTGTATGTACATGTCGTCTATGTAGAGATCCTTAAAATGCAGATGTAAAAAAGTGTCTTCTTGAAAAAAATTGAGTTTCTTGAATTTGGCCGGAGTATTCATTTTTCTGAAAGCGAATGGTAAGCTTTTCCATAACATGGCCAAAGCTCTCCCAAAGCACCTGTTTCAAGATTTTGGGACAGACAACAATGATTCAGTCTCTGATCTCGGTGATTGTGACAGCTGATACAGGGTAACTAGCTATAGATCTCTTATGTACTGGGGAGCTGTTCCATCCAGTGCCTTGTACATGTGTACACCAATTTCAAAATTTGTACTGTGACCTTTATCGTTCCGGTAACCAATGCAATGAATATAGCACTTACATTGCACTTATTCCAAAACCCTTATCAAAAATCAGAATATATCTATGTACATATATGTAATTTAGATATATTGGACTTGTATATACGCTATTAAAAAGGTAAATAACTAGGTTAACCAAGTCAATAATAAGACGTTAAGGCTGATGTCTTCATTACCGGTTAATGAGCTTACCAGACTTCTAACTGAATGCGAAGAAGTTGCATATTATTTAAAGCTCATTTACACCTCAGCCCTAAAAAGTAAATGATGGTGTACAAAAGTTATAGTAAAATATCTTGCTGACTTCATATATAATTGTAAAACCATAGATCCATGCCAATAAAACTACATAAGTTTTATATAAAGTAACTTTTCTGAAGCTTTAATGATTAAAACATGTATAGAGCAAATGTTCTCAAATTGCATATCATTTTAAGTTCATTTCTCCATTAAGGCTGCTTAGCTTTTGTTTTCATTATAATCTGGTGAAATATAATACCGTTTTATTTTATTGTGATTTTAGTATTTTTGCATGACCACTTTTATTTTCTTATGAAGTTGGCATCCCTCTCAACAACTATTTGAAGAGGAATTTAAAGCTCTGCATGACCTGGGTATATAAATAAACTTTTAAACTAAACGCCATTTCTCAGCACTCACTAGCATTACAAAGGAGATTAACATGTTACAAGTCTGATGGTATTTTCTGTAGATGTTGGCTTTAATTCTCATTTTGAAATAGCTTAAGCTGGCTATGTAATTATTTGATAGCCATTGAACAATATATTCTAATTGTATACATAAATTCTGATTTTTATTAAGGTCTTTGTACAAGACTCATTTTAGGGGTTGAAACTTAGGTGGCTACTCTATCATCGAGGGGGCTTGTTGAACCTTACAGTAGTAGTGCATAAGATACAGGGAAAGTA
This sequence comes from Mimachlamys varia, assembly GCA_947623455.1. Classification (NCBI taxonomy): domain Eukaryota; kingdom Metazoa; phylum Mollusca; class Bivalvia; order Pectinida; family Pectinidae; genus Mimachlamys; species Mimachlamys varia. The sequence continues at coordinate 808,732 of OX392528.1, read as the reverse complement.
ACCTATCATCTTTAATTTTAGATGCGGCTTAGCAGGAGAAACTGGACCAAGATGCATTATTCCAAGTGAAATAAAAAATTCTAAATCAGGAAAGGTATTGTACAACAAAATATCAATATGTCTTGTACGATCCAATACAAAATACAGTACTTACTCCTGTACATGTTAAAGTTATACTTGACTTGACCAACAGGTATTTTAACATGTTCAGTTCTTATCAAGTTTTCAAATAACATATTAGATCCATTTCAATACTGTTTCATGAATTTTACACATTATATAACTTGGCATTTTTTGTTAACTAATTTTTCGATGAGATTTACAAACACTAAACTTGATGATACAGACTAACTTGTAACCCTTTCCTCTCATGTATTATATACCTACATTATTATGTCATGAGTCAAGAACTCACTTCTGTTAATGTTTTAATTAAATTTAATAGCTGGGAATTTGAAAATTTATTAATTTTACTTTAATGGATGACTCGCTAATTTTCAGAACTTGAAAATGACTTTTGATTACACTGTGCACAAAAACATAAAGACTTGTTGATAGTGTACACATAGAGAACATTATAGGGAGTTTGATGTAACAGATTCTACCAGAACTTTACATTTTCAGGTTGTCAAGCTGTGGGACTTTGAAAAGGAAGATGAGCTGTATGAAAATATCAAAGATTTCCTTTTCATTCTATACTTCAGGTAAATATTCTTTCTCACAGTAACATCTGCCAGTATCATACTAATCTGCTTTGTAGCTTTGTCCTATGATAGGAGGCATTTGACACAGTGTTACCAATGTGACAGAATACAGAACATAACGTAGGCAAACAAACCAGATCCATGACGTCGCAGCTAACATAACTCTGAAATGGGAACAAGTGGCTGTAATCATATTTAAGAAATTATCAATTGTGATAATTATATTACACAAACATCCTGACATGGGTAAGAAACAATATTCTACAAGAAAGAGAAGAAATGAAACTAGTGAGGATGTGAACCCGAGACCTCTAGGTTATAGAACCAGGATGAGATCACCAGGCCAAAAGGTTCGAACCAGTTAAACTGGTTTGTAACTTCATGATATTGATATACTAGGTTGTGTCTCTCTACGTAACTTATGTAAATCTATTTTTTTGTTGAGACCTTTAACATGGGAGATAGCTTAGCAATACATTTGATTGTGTTATTTAGGTATTAACAACTATTTAATACTGTAATGTCTGTATTCTGTAGACACATGATCATTGTGTTATTTAGGTATAAACAGCTGTTTTATAATGCAATGTCTGTATTCTATAGACATTTTGTTGTGTATATTTAGGTATAAACAGCTATTTAATACTGTTATGTCTGTATTCTATAGACATTTTGTTGTGTATATTTAGGTATAAACAGCTGTTTTATACTGTTATGTCTGTATCCTATAGACATTTTGTTGTGTATATTTAGGTATAAACAGCTATTTAATACTGTTATGTCTGTATTCTATAGACACTTGGTTGTGTATATTTAGGTATAAACAACTATTTTATACTGTTATGTCTGTATTCTATAGACATTTTGTTGTGTATATTTAGGTATAAACAACTATTTTATACTGTTATGTCTGTATTCTATAGACATTTTGTTGTGTATATTTAGGTATAAACAACTATTTTATACTGTTATGTCTGTATCCTATAGACATTTTGTTGTGTATATTTAGGTATAAACAGCTATTTAATACTGTTATGTCTGTATTCTATAGACACTTGGTTGTGTATATTTAGGTATAAACAACTATTTTATACTGTTATGTCTGTATTCTATAGACACTTGGTTGTGTATATTTAGGTATAAACAACTATTTTATACTGTTATGTCTGTATTCTATAGACATTTTGTTGTGTATATTTAGGTATAAACAACTATTTTATACTGTTATGTCTGTATTCTATAGACATTTTGTTGTGTATATTTAGGTATAAACAGCTGTTTTATACTGTTATGTCTGTATTCTAAAGACACTTGGTTGTGTATATTTAGGTATAAACAGCTATTTTATACTGTTATGTCTGTATCCTATAGACATTTTGTTGTGTATATTTAGGTATAAACAGCTATTTTATACTGTTATGTCTGTATCCTATAGACATTTTGTTGTGTATATTTAGGTATAAACAGCTGTTTTATACTGTTATGTCTGTATTCTATAGACATTTGGTTGTGTATATTTAGGTATAAACAGCTGTTTTATACTGTAATGTCTGTATTCTATAGACACTTGGTTGTGTATATTTAGGTATAAACAGCTGTTTTATACTGTAATGTCTGTTTTCTATAGACATTTGGTTGTGTATATTTAGGTATAAACAACTATTTTATACTGTAATGTCTGTATTCTATAGACATTTGGTTGTGTTTATTTAGGTATAAACAGCTGTTTTATACTGTAATGTCTGTTTTCTATAGACATTTGGTTGTGTACATTTAGGTATAAACAGTGTTAAATCACTGTAAAGTTTTGTATTTGGTAGACATTTGGTTGTGTATATTTCGGTATAAACAACTATTTTATACTGTAATGTCTGTATTCTATAGACATTTGGTTGTGTATATTTAGGTATAAACAGTGTTAAATCACTGTAAAGTTTTGTATTCTATAGACACTTGGTTGTGTATATTTAGGTATAAACAACGATTAATTACTGTAAAGTTTTGTATTTTGTAGACATTTGGTTGTGTATATTTAGGTATAAACAACGATTAATTACTGTAAAGTTTTGTATTTGGTAGACATTTGGTTGTGTATATTTAGGTATAAACAGTGATAAATTACTGTATAGTTTTGTATTCTATAGACACTTGGTTGTGTATATTTATAGGTATAAACAGTGATAAATTACTGTAATGTTTTGTATGTGGTAGACACTTGTTGCTGAGCCCTAAGAACAAGCGAGTAGTAGTATGTGAATCCCTACTGTGTCCTATCATCTTCAGAGAGGCATTGGCCAAAGTTCTTTTTGTTCACTATGAGGTATGTATTTTTACTATCAAACCTTTTACTATCAGTTCATTAGTTAATTAGTTCACCATTGTTAAAAATTACCTGTTCAACTTACCCTTTATCTGTGGTCCGTCCATCCATTCTTCAACAATAATTATTGAAAACCACTATTTCTCAAAAAGTACTCAATGACATGTGATTTTCCCCCAATTTAACATGTATGTTCCTATGTTTCACCGTTGTTATACATATCACTTTTGCAAACTAGTTGGAGAACCAAAATGGTTGACTAGATGCCATTTTAAAATCAAAATAACAGGCAGATGGCTGTCTTGAAATGTTACAGCTAATATTTGTTAATGCTATTTCTCTAAAGATTTCATAGGCCCTTAAGTTGATATTTCCACAACTTCAGTTTGTTGTCACTATTTGCCAAGAAGTAATCGATAGATATTTCTCTTCTGTGTAAAAATGTAATTGGAAAATAATATAGGAGGTAGACTGGTCAGCAAGACATAGAAGTATGGTACTTGTAAAGAGGTAGACTGGTCAGCAAGGCATAGAAGTATGGTACTTGTAGAGGTAGACCGGTCAGCAAGACATAGAAGTATGGTACTTGTAAAGAGGTAGACTGGTCAGCAAGACATAGAAGTATGGTACTTGTAAAGAGGTAGACTGGTCAGCAAGACATAGATGTATGGTACTTGTAAAGAGGTAGACTGGTCAGCAAGGCATAGAAGTATGGTACTTGTAAAGAGGTAGACTGGTCAGCAAGGCATAGAAGTATGGTACTTGTAGAGAGGTAGACTGGTCAGCAAGGCATAGAAGTATGGTACTTGTAGAGAGGTAGACTGGTCAGCAAGACATAGAAGTATGGTACTTGTAAAGAGGTAGACTGGTCAGCAAGACATAGATGTATGGTACTTGTAGAGGTAGACTGGTCAGCAAGGCATAGAAGTATGGTACTTGTAGAGGTAGACCGGTCAGCAAGACATAGAAGCATGGTACTTGTAAAGAGGTAGACTGGTCAGCAAGACATAGATGTATGGTACTTGTAGAGAGGTAGACTGGTCAGCAAGGCATAGAAGTATGATACTTGTAGAGGTAGACCGGTCAGCAAGACATAGAAGTATGGTACTTGTAAAGAGGTAGACTGGTCAGCAAGACATAGAAGTATGGTACTTGTAAAGAGGTAGACTGGTCAGCAAGACATAGAAGTATGGTACTTGTAAAGAGGTAGACTGGTCAGCAAGACATAGAAGTATGGTACTTGTAGAGGTAGACCGGTCAGCAAGACATAGAAGTATCATGGTACTTGTAGAGGTAGATTGGTCAGCAAGACATAGAAGTATGGTACTTGTAGAGGCAGATTGGTCAGCAAGACATAGAAGTATGGTACTTGTAGAGGTAGATTGGTCAGCAGGACATAGAAGTATGGTACTTGTAGAGGTAGATTGGTCAGCAAGACATAGAAGTATGGTACTTGTAGAGGTAGATTGGTCAGCAAAACATAGAAGTATGGTACTTGTAGAGGTAGATTGGTCAGCAAGACATAGAAGTATGGTACTTGTAGAGGTAGATTGGTCAGCAAGACATAGAAGTATCATTGGGTACTTGTAGAGGTAGATTGGTCAGCAAGACATAGAAGTATGGTACTTGTAGAGGTAGATTGGTCAGCAAGACATAGAAGTATGGTACTTGTAGAGGTAGATTGGTCAGCACGACATAGAAGTATGGTACTTGTAGAGGTAGATTGGTCAGCAATTTGCAAGACATAGAAGTATGGTACTTGTAGAGGTAGATTGGTCAGCAAGACATAGAAGTATGGTACTTGTAGAGGTAGATTGGTCAGCAAGACATAGAAGTATGGTACTTGTAGAGGTAGATTGGTCAGCAAGACATAGAAGTATGGTACTTGTAGAGGTAGATTGGTCAGCAAGGTATAGAAGTATGGTACTTGTAGAGGTAGATTGGTCAGCAAGACATAGACGTATGGTACTTGTAAAGCTGGTGAATGTTGAGTGTACACTCTTACCTTCTGTTTAGGTTGCCACGGTGATGTTTGCATCTGGTCATGTGATGTCGTTGTTGACCCTTGGGTCCACTACTGGTCTAGTGATGGATATCGGCTACACAGAGACGCTTGTCATCCCTGTATCCTTATCTTACAGCAGAAACCTATACAATACATTGAGCAGGACAAAGCTTTCTGAAGGTCAAGTAATATCACAGGAGATAAATTATTATTGGGTGCTTTTTCTCACTCTGTTAATTTATTAAGGAAAATCTTGCCTGTGTTATAAATATATATATAATTTGGTAAAACAATAGAACAAATTAATATACAGATTGTCCAGTTTTAAACCGGAAATAATCACGTTTTTGGTATTCAACATGTCATCTGTAGGTAAACAAGTACCTGCTCACTTACCCAATGTGTATATATAACCTTAACCTGAGGCAGGTGTATGAGGGCATTCCTGTTGTAAAAGCTATACAATGTATACCATTAGCAGCCAAAGCTATCCATGGGTAAGTCATCCCCTAATTTTCTCAATTGTCCTTACAAGAAACAATTGTTATAAATTCCAATGTTATTACCTCTTTATGAAATGAAACCCACCCACATTAATGCTTATATTGAAATTTGAATTTCTCAAATCAAATCTGTCAGGAATGGACCGTTTACATTAATACCAATGTATTGGTACTGATACTTTATCTGTGACATTTCTATTGTTATGTTTGGATTTCTGATTATGTGTATTTTGATGTGTGCTACTGTTGTTTTTCTAAATTTGTATATTCAGTTAAATTAAAACAGTATATTCTTGGTTCCAACAGAAAAATAGAAAACCTCCTTTTAGATTCTGCGACAGTGATGACTGATACACGGGAGGAGTGCCCCTTGTCCAGTCTACCAGGTAATTCTATAGAATTATTGAAGCCATTTTACATGCTTCAGCAATAAAATTTCATAATGTAAGTGTGTACAGCAATGAAATTTTATAAATTAAGTGTGTAACCTTTACTGGAACAAGCGTTCATGTAAATTATAACCTGGTTTGAATCCGAAAGTTCAGCATCGTAACTATCAAATACATTGTCTAGGTTCATCACATGTTTGGTGGCCATTTGTTAACTGCATCTTTATCTTCAATGGGGTTTTTTGGAATTTTTTGAAAAATATTTGCCAGCAGCCATCATCTGATAAATTGCATTCCAGTCTAATTGTCTATGTGCTACCCCAGATTCCGGGGAATTTCCATTTAGGCTATATTCAGAAATTGCTATTCACCAGTCTGCATGAGTTCTCATGAAGATTGGCCACTTGCACCGTTCATGATCCTGCCAATGTGATTGTGAGATACAATGTATTTTCAAGCCTATAATAACATGTTTTATACATAATGTATAAAGTAGGATCACCTCATGTCCTTTTAATTTTAGCCTACCCCAAACACTGTTACACTGGTAGACTGAACAATTACATAGAAATACATGTTTTTATTTTCAGATTGTTTAAATGAACAAATTTTAGAAGACATTAAAGGTAAGAAGCTTCAAAGTTTTAAAGAAACTAAATCAGATGTTGTACAAAGCATAATATAATCATCAAAATAGTAGAACAGTTACATACTAAATGGAAGTATTGTACTTTGAATATTTTGGCATTATGAAGATTTGGTGTCTTTTGCTCACACTGGATTGGTTAAATTTTGGTGGATCAAATTATCCTGCACTTTCCAATGCCTATAGTTAAGTAGTGACTCTACCAGTCCATTACCGTAGGTGTGCTGCTGAATGACAGGACTCTGTCAACTATAGACCAAGGACTTTCCTAAATAAGCTTAACCACACCTCTAATACAATAGTGGATATGAAAATACTCAAAAAGTTATGACCAGTGTAACAGACTCTTTGGTATTGATGCCAAGGGGTAAAGTCAGTGGAACAGAACTAATACACATCAAAACTGAAACATACATGATATATAACTGGTTCTCTGTTCTCATTGTGATGTCTTGGTTGCAGTACGTTGCTGTTTTGTGACGAACCTTAAGAGAGCCAAGACTATCCAGGAAGTGGTTATCCATGGTGCAGACGAGTCATTGGTAAGATGTTCCCAGATCTGTCAGTGGTAAGATGTTCCCAGATCTGTCAGTGGTGACATGTTCCCTGATCTGTCAGTGGTGACATGTTCCCAGATCTGTCAGTGGTGACATGTTCCCTGATCTGTCAGTGGTAACATGTTCCCAGATCTGTCAGTGGTAAAATGTTCCAAGATCTGTTAGTGGTAACATGTTCCCAGATCTGTCAGTGGTAAGATGATCCCAGATCTGTCAGTGGTCACATGTTCCCAGATCTGTCAGTGGTGACATGTTCCCAGATCTGTCAGTGGTGACATGTTCCCAGATCTGTCAGTGGTCACATGTTCCCAGATCTGTCAGTGGTAACATGTTCCCTGATCTGTCAGTGGTAACATGTTCCCAGATCAGTCAGTTGTAACATGTTCCCAGATCTGTCAGTGGTAATATGTTCCCTGATCTGTCAGTGGTAACATGTTCCCAGATCAGTCAGTGGTGACATGTTCCAAGATCTGTCAGTGGTAACATGTTCCCTGATCTGTCAGTGGTAACATGTTCCCAGATCTGTCAGTGGTAACATGTTCCAAGATCTGTTAGTGGTAACATGTTCCCAGATCTGTCAGTGGTAACATGTTCCCAGATCTGTCAGTGGTAACATGTTCCCAGATCTGTCAGTGGTGACATGTTCCCAGATCTGTCAGTGGTGACATGTTCCGAGAACTGTCAGTGTTAACATGTTCCCAGATCTGTCAGTGGTAACATGTTCCCAGATCTGTCAGTGGTGACATGTTCCCAGATCTGTCAATGGTAACATGGTCCCAGATCTGTCAGTGATAAGATGTTCCCAGATCTGTCAGTGGTAACATGTTCCCAGATCTGTCAGTGGTAACATGTTCCCAGATCTGTCAGTGGTAACATGTTCCCAGATCTGTCAGTGGTAACATGTTCCCAGATCTGTCAGTGGTGACATGTTCCCAGATCTGTCAATGGTAACATGGTCCCAGATCTGTCAGTGATAAGATGTTCCCAGATCTGTCAGTGGTAACATGTTCCCAGATCTGTCAGTGGTAACATGTTCCCAGATCTGTCAGTGGTAACATGTTCCCAGATCTGTCAGTGATAAGACGTTCCCAGATCTGTCAGTGGTGACATGTTCCCAGATCTGTCAGTGGTAACATGTTCCCAGATCTGTCAGTGGTAACATGTTCCCAGATCTGTCAGTGGTAACATGTTCCCAGATCTGTCAGTGGTCACATGTTCCCAGATCTGTCAGTGGTCACATGTTCCCAGATCTGTCAGTGGTAACATGTTCCAAGATCTGTCAGTGGTAACATGTTCCCAGATCTGTCAGTGGTAACATGTTCCCAGATCTGTCAGTGGTAACATGTTCCCAGATCAGTCAGTGGTAACATGTTCCAAGATCTGTCAGTGGTAACATGTTCCCAGATCTGTCAGTGGTAACATGTTCCCAGATTTGTCAGTGGTAACATGTTTCCAGATCTGTCAGTGGTAACATGTTTCCAGATCTGTCAGTGGTAACATGTTCCCAGATCTGTCAGTGGTCACATGCTTGTCATATATAAATGTTTGTCTGTTGTAGCTGCCCACTCCCCCACCCAGTGTTCAGTATCCTTTAGATGGTGGCAAAGTCCTAAACATCACTGGAAAAGTCAGGTCAGTATATGTTATATGTGATGTAAATTCAGAAGTACAATTATAGTAAATTATTTGATATAATTGCAGTAAATTAAGAAGTATAATTTTAGAATCAAATACTTAAGTTACTTCAACAATATTTAGATTAATATTCCAGCATCAATGATTTATCTTAACAGTTCAGTTGTTTGGTTGTTTACAGGGAACAGAGCTGTGAAGTTCTGTTTGAACAGGATAACGAGGAGCAGTCTGTAACAACCTCCATCTTAGATGCCATTCTCAAGGTTGGTATGGATGAATGATTTCACTCTGTGTGGTAGTTAAATGCCATCCTCAAGGTCGGTATGGATGAATGATTTCACTGTGTGTGGTACTTAGATGCCATCCTCAAGGTGGTTATGGATGAATGATTTCGCTGTGTGTGGTAGTTAGGTGCCATCCTCAAGGTTGGTATGGATGAATGATTTCGCTGTGTGTGGTAGTTAGATGCCATCCTCAAGGTTGGTATGGATGAATGATTTCACTCTGTGTGGTAGTTAGATGCCATCCTCAAGGTTGGTATGGATGAATGATTTCACTCTGTGTGGTAGTTAGATGCCATTCTCAAGGTTGGTATGGATGAATGATTTCACTGTGTGTGGTACTTAGATGCCATCCTCAAGGTTGGTATGGATGAATGATTTCACTCTGTGTGGTAGTTAGATGCCATCCTCAAGGTCGGTATGGATGAATGATTTCATTGTGTGTGGAAGTTAGATGCCATCCTCAAGGTTGGTATGGATGAATGATTTGACATGCGACTTGTTTGATTCAGTGTCCCATTGACATGCCTCTTGTTTGATTCAGTGTCCAAATGACATGCCACTTGTTTGATTCAGTGTCCCAATGACATTCCACTTGTTTCAGTGTCCCAATGACATGCCACTTGTTTGATTCAGTGTCCCAATGACATGCCACTTGTTTGATTCAGTGTCCCAATGACATGCCACTTGTTTGATTTGGTGTCTCATTGATATGCCACTTGTTTCAGTGTCCCATGGACATGCCACTTGATTGAGTCAGTGTCCCAATGACATGCCACTTGTTTGATTCAGTGTCCCAATGACATGCCACTTGTTTGATTCAGTGTCCCGTGGACATGCCACTTGTTTGATTCAGTGTCCCAATGACATTCCACTTGTTTGATTCAGTGTCCCATTGACATGCCACTTGTTTGATTCAGTGTCCCAATGACATGCCACTTGTTTCAGTGTCCCATTGACATGCCACTTGTTTGATTCAGTGTCCCAATGACATGCCACTTGTTTGACTCAGTGTCCCATTGACATGCCACATGTTTGATTCAGTGTCCCATTGACATGCCACATGTTTGATTCAGTGTCCCATTGACATGCCACTTGTTTGATTCAGTGTCCCATTGACATGTCTCTTGTTTGATGCAGTGTCGCAATGACATGCCACTTGTTTGATTCAGTGTCCCATTGACATGCCACATGTTTGATTCAGTGTCCCAATGACATGCCACTTGTTTCAGTGTCCCATTGACATGCCACTTGTTTGATTCAGTGTCCCAATGACATGCCACTTGTTTGACTCAGTGTCCCATTGACATGCCACATGTTTGATTCAGTGTCCCATTGACATGCCACATGTTTGATTCAGTGTCCCATTGACATGCCACTTGTTTGATTCAGTGTCCCATTGACATGTCTCTTGTTTGATGCAGTGTCGCAATGACATGCCACATGTTTGATTCAGTGTCCCATTGACATGCCACTTGTTTGTTTCAGTGTCCCATTGACATGCTACTTGTTTGATTTGGTGTCCCAATGACATTCCACTTGTTTGATTCAGTGTCCCATGGACATGCCACTTGTTTGATTCAGTGTCCCAATGACATGCCACTTGTTTGATTCAGTGTCCCATTGCCACTTGTTTGTTTCAGTGTCCCATTTACATGCCACTTGTTTGATTCAGTGTCCCAATGACATGCCACTTGTTTGATTCAGTGTCCCATTGCCACTTGTTTGTTTCAGTGTCCCATTGACATGCCACTTGTTTGATTCAGTGTCCCATTGCCACTTGTTTGATTCAGTGTCCCATGGACATGCCACTTGATTGAGTCAGTGTCCCAATGACATGCTACTTGTTTGATTCAGTGTCCCATTGACATGCCACTTGTTTGAGTCAGTGTCCCAATGACATGCCACTTGTTTGATTCAGTGTCCCAATGACATGCCACTTGTTTGATTCAGTGTCCCAATGACATGCCACTTGTTTGATTCAGTGTCCCAATGACATGCCACTTGTTTGATTCAGTGTCCCAATGACATGCCACTTGTTTGATTCAGTGTCCCATTGACATGCGCCTGGAGTTAGCCAGTAACATTGTGATTATTGGCGGGACATCCATGCTGAAGGGTTTCCACCATCGTGTTGGATCAGAGCTGTACGACCTCCTCAGGAAACCCAAGTACAAGGAACAGTTGTCTATACAGACATTCAAGTTCCACAAGCTGCCAGCCAAGGAAAACTATGCTGCCTGGCTGGGGGGTAAGATTTGTCTAGGTGTGCTATAAATGATCTGTGTGGTGGGGGTAAGATTTGTTTAGGTTGTGGTATAAATGTTCTGTGTGGCGGGGGTAAGATTTGTCTAGGTTGTGCTATAAATGATCTGTGTGGCGGGGGTAAGATTTGTTTAGGATGTGCTATAAACGAACTGCGTGGCTGCGGGGGGCATTATTTGTGTAGGATGTGCTTTAATGATCTGTGTGGCGGGGGTTAAGATTTGTCTAGGACGTGCTATAAATGATTGATAACTGTGCTTAGTTTAAGTGATTGTCAATCAAATCGGGGGTTATTTATGATGATAACTGTTCATTATTAACAGATACCGGGTGTTTGTCTCATTAATTGCTTACCTACTATATTTTCTTATTCGATAAAAATAATAACATATAAGTTTATCTCAGAATGGAGGAGTATAAATAATAACATGTAAGTTTATCTCAGAATGGAGGAGTATAGATAATAACATATAAGTTTATCTCAGAATGGAGGAGTATAAATAATAACATGTAAGTTTATCTCAGAATGGAGGAGTATAGATAATAACATAGAAGTTTATCTCAGAATGGGGGAGTATAAATAATTACATGTAAGTTTATCTCAGAATGGAGGAGTATAAATAATAACATGTAAGTTTATCTCAGAATGGAGGAGTATAAATAATTACATGTAAGTTTATCTCAGAATTGAGGGGTATAGATAATAACATGTAAGTTTATCTCAGAATGGAGGAGTATAAATAATTACATGTAAGTTTATCTCAGAATTGAGGGGTATAGATAATAACATGTAAGTTTATCTCAGAATGGAGGAGTATAAATAATAACATGTAAGTTTATCTCAGAATGGAGGAGTATAAATAATTACATGTAAGTTTATCTCAGAATTGAGGGGTATAGATAATAACATGTAAGTTTATTTCAGAATGAAGGAGTATAAATAATACACTTCAGTACAAGACGTCTATATAAACTGCCCTGTTATACTTAACCTCATATATACAGTGCAATACTTTTTGAAAAGATCCACTTCATCAAAAATTGAGAAAAATGAGTTATTCCCTATTCTGGTAAAAAGCCATTTTAAAGCTGACAGATATTTTTGTCCACCAGGTGCTATGATGGGTTCGCTGGAGACTTTACCGAGCCGATCGGTGACGAGGGACACTTACCAACTGTCGGGGAAGCTCACGGACTGGTGCTCCATCACGGAACAGGCTGTATCTGGCTGAGGAGGAACAGATTCTCATACTTTTCTACTATTTCACCTATAACATATGTTCAGTGGACCAGAAGCAAAGAATACTGTGAGAGAGATCACATTCAGACATTTCCACTTTACTCTGTCGTTGGTGATCAGGATGGAACTGTGCAATATTAGTGCTGAAAAACGTTAAGTGACATACTGCCATTTACATTGAGTTTTGTGTAGTATCTAGACACCTGGCTGACATTGGTGGTTACAATGCTCACACACACAGCATCATGATCAGGATTATAGTTTACCGACGATGGCCAAACAAAAGGACGTCTAGGAACACCAGTACAACAAGTGTCTGGGACTGTTCCATAACTAGTCACATGGGTTATTAAGTGTCTCTGCTTTCTTTGGATTCTAATCATGGACACATTTAATTATTCTGAGAAAACAGCAATGATGGATATAACTATTAGTTTTAAGCGACGTTTAGGCTTTGTAGTCCTAATGTAAAATTGCTGTCAGAGACAAACTGAGAACTGTATTTTGTGTTTATTGTGCTACTCTGGTAAGGTAATCTTTTAATTATTTTTGGTGTAGGCTGTAATGCTTGTAAGATGTCTAGCTTGAAAATAACAGCTATTAGGTCTGTATATGTGGGGCTAGGTTTTCTGAGAACCAAACTTGAAAAAATATTTATTGAAAAATAAAATCTTCAACATAGATTTTGTTGTTGTGTATTTATTATATTGGAAAAACAACAAAAAAACTCCTCTCCTTGCATTCTTTGAAAACATGTAGTTTCTTTTCAAATGATAAAAAGGAAAAACTGCAAACTTATGACCAAGATTTTAAACCTTTAACTTAAAACTTGACATGCTTCAGTTTTTTAGTTAAAAGTACAATTTCACTAGTTTTACAGCAATCCAATACTACAAAAGCAGGAGGAAGAAATGAGGAATCAAACTGGTGAATTTTTACTGAATCAACTTAGCTGCAAAAGACCCACTCTTCTAGATTCAGGGCTTGCCTCCTGCAGTATATCAAAATTAATTTCTCCTGCAGTCTGTTCTCGGAGCGGATAATGGAAGTTATCTGAATATATATCCAATGAGACTGTTTGAGGCACATACACAAAGGAAGTCATATGAATATGCTGAATAAGACCAGTCATGAATCGAGATGAGGGGGCTAATATAATTTGTCTGATGAGGTGACACAGTACATACTATACATGTCCACAAAACGTCACACATTAACCGTTTACTGGTTGTACTACAAGAACACCTCTTCAATGTTTTAAAGCATGTTAACTTTAACCAACCTACCACCAATGATGACAGATAAGACATATAAATGCCAAATTTATAGGAACAATTTAGCAGTCTTGGCGCACAATAAAGCCAACGGAATCACACATTACATTATTACTTATGCAATCCCAAAAACTTTCAAAGGGTCATTGCAGCCTTAAAAGAACAAAAAGCACATTGAATAGCCTTTCAGAAGAAGTTGTGTCAACTAACAGCTGTAACCTATTAAAATTGTCTCTTAACAAAGTTTGAAAGAACTTCTCTCCAAACCGCTACAAAGACCAATTGAAACAGTAAATGAAGCATATGGTGGATCAGAGAGATGTGGACATCTAAAGACCTTGACGACAGACTTCTAGGTGAACTATAAGTGATGTCATTGTTAACATTTTACAAGACCCCGTATTCTGAGAAGATCCACTTCCGGTACATAGTACACTTTGTTACTATGGTGTTGTTAGGAGCCGGCACAGAAACCTCCCATCAAAGTATCAAGCTATTAGTCTCGGTTCTATATCTATCTGCTTTTCAGTTCACATTACATGTACATTGATCACTGTCTCCAGAATTGAAAGTAAGAGTACTTCTAACTGATGATGTTTACGTCACCTCTCCGGTGACCATCTGGTGTTGGTATTTATATTGGACTTGTAACATGCGTGATGAAGGGCTACCAAGTTTGTTTAAATTAACGACCTTGACCTGCCTTCAATGTCAAGGGGTCCGAAGTCTTAAAATCTTCCAAAAACTTAATAACTAAAAGGCCAATGTCACTGATATCATATATTTATTTACCGTCGGTACATATACAACAAGATGACATTACAGCTCTAGTGAGCTTTTAGAACCGACAATTGGATATAAATCTGAGATTTTATTGATGACAGCATGATTATTTCATAATACATAGGCTGTGTACCAAATAATAATGCAACTAGGCAAATAAGTTATATATTTAATCGCCGCAAAAATAGCATGACATCGGTTACGGCAATATTCATGTGTTTGAAGCAAACCTTTTTTCTTCAATACGGACAAGATGGAATATCTAAACGAATAACACAGATACTGAACATTTTCCAGTCACTAATTCAGCTGCCGAGCTTCACCTGTGTCCGGTAGTGGACACCCTGTAGTACGGGTTGGTCACCTGTGTCCGGTAGTGGACACCCTGGAGCACGGGTTGGTCATCTGCCTGATAGCTTCTAGTTCCACCTTGTACTGTGCCCTTATAAGTGCCTTCCTTTCCTCTTCGCTGTACCCTAACACCTCTCCACTATTTGCGGCGCCGGACCACATTTTTGTATTGACGGGGACGCACGGTGTTGGCGGTCGGACGGCACGTGCACATCGGTCATATTGGTGCACGTCGTCGCTAGTCGGCAGGGGCTCGTTAGATGGTCTGGTGTTCTGTTCGCGAAAGTATGTGTATGCCCGATTGGGGTTTCTCCACGTGCCGACTGGCATGTGGTCACTACTTCGATGGGATACTTCAGTACACGGAACGACGTTGATACCACTCCCATTGGAGTGTAGACTCCACAGAATGTGTGGGTTGATGGTTCTTGGTCTTTGGCTCTGACGAGGCCCGGGAAACATGACGTCCCTTTCATGTTGTTTTGGCCAAGGTAGAGAAGGTATCGTGGTAAAAGTTTGCTGACCGGACGATAATATACCTTCTTGATGTCGTTCCTCGCTCCTAGCTTCTTGGTGCTCCCGTCTGGTCTGGGGATGGACTAATTTTGCTCTGGCATAAGGAAATTCCGATGTTTCTATAAAGTTGCTTTCTTTTGGTTTAACTTTCTGGTGTTTTCCCTGCGTTGAATTATATTTGTATACCCCTGAATCGTTTTCCGATTCCTCGACAGCACACATTGTAGGCGCTCTCTCTTCAGGAAACCGGTTCGTCGATCCATCAGAATCTTCCGATGAATGACCGCTATCTTCACTGTCTGACGAGTAATCCGATGACGTGCTTGGGGACCGTCTACTGGCGCATGTTACATGAACAATTTTCGGTTTATGTTTTGAAGAAAAAGCCCCCATCTATTGCCGCCCACGCGCCCCGTTCTTTTCCCTGGTCACATGTATGGTGTGTCTTGGGTCCAGTTACTGTATGGATAGACGTAACCACGGGCGTCGACGCCGGTGATAAGTCGAGGTCTCAATGCCAAACATAATCACTAGTTGTGACGTCATAAGTCCATTGCTACACAATGACATGACGTTAAACCCATGTGACATCATTACCTTGACAATATCTAAACGATTTTCATTAGATGATGGACAGACAACAAAAGCAGGGCTGCCAACTCAGAGCTCTACATTCGCTTAACAGGAGGAAGAGGACTTTGAATTTTTATCTATACGAGTGTGAGTATAACATGGGAGCAGCAGCCAGTTCAAACAGTAAGGATAACGACCAGAAGGACGAGTCGGATTGCCATCTTGAAGCAGAGCCACGTGGACCCTTGCTTGAGGACGTGGATACAGAATTCAGTCGAGGTGGTGGAAGTAAAAGTTCCCTTTTTAGAAATTCTGATACCAGTTTAGGTGAAGTAGACGTATCGGTTGATGGGTGCAAAAAGGAACGGGGAAAGAAACTGAAGACGAGTCATGTACCTAACAGAGCGGCCATCCATCAGGATACGCCAGTTTTCACCCGCGCAAGGTTAACATCCAAACGGCTGGGCACGCCCTTTGTTGGTAACGGCATGTCAATGGAACCTCCAAAGAGACGCGAGTCTATCACAAGTACAAAAGGGATAGACTTACTGCAAATACACGAAGAACCGTCTTACATTAACAAAAGTATTGGCGCGAAAGAATCGGTAGAGGAAAGACCGCCGTCAAGGCTAGCAAGAAGTATAAAAATGGACAACTCTGACATCCTTAGGTCAGGGAGAACTGGTATGTTCACAAACAACCCTCCTAAACCGTTCTCTACAACGCGTGTAAGTGATGAAGATAAGGGGATTCCATGTCTACACCATGTGTCACAGAGAAAGCCGGGAACAACCGCCATTCTCAATCAGTCAGGGAAACAAGCCATCGTGTCTGTGGATACTGCTACTGAACAGTCGATTGGAGAGCTGCGCCAGGCTAGGGTGTTGGATTCTAACATGGAGGATATGCCTTATATTCCTTCGATGGATGCGCCAAGACGGCATGCGCCAAGGTTGGCGCCCATTACTAACAGGAGCACTCTGACGAACACATTACGCAAACCGCCATGGGAACGTTCTGTTCTCTCAAATGACAGAAATTTTAGCTGCAAGAGCCCGTTTGATTCTAATCCTCCATTGTTCAACGCTTCCGGCAAGTCGTGGTGCGATGACGTGATGCCCCTGGAGATCCGACAGAACACCGGATGTCGACTTCGGGTGAAGATGATGGACGATCCCGACAATGGCTAGATAGGACCGCTGTGTAATCAGTTTTGTCACGATAAAAGAAAAAAAATCAATAACTGTATCATTTGTCTTTTTTTTCTATTCGACCAAATTGAGATGGCATGTTAAGTTTATTTGGTTGATAAACATTACAAACAACTGTAAGGTACATGTTTTTACATTACCCATGTCATGAAAATGCTTAATGGTTGAACCATGCTACTGGAGACCACTGGCCCTGTACGTATTCGTTTCTACCGGAATCCACCTCTCGAACCATACTTTGATCACAGTTGCTTGAGTTTCTGTCAGTAAATAATAAATAAATATGTGTGAAATGAGCCTCCCATTACAGTAATGGACATTTTGTAATGGACCGCGGCTCCATATATATAAACATTTTTTTTATATACTGACAGAAACTCAAGAAACTGTGCTTTGATGGAACTTTAAATATCAAAATGCCCTGTACAGTTTCTGAGAGAGCATTGTTTACTGAAACAATACCAAGTAACACCCTGTAACATAATCACCATAATTGATGGCGTTGTAGTACCCAGAAGGATACAAGCATTTAGTTGTCATTTTCTGTATTTGTTGGGTATCAACAGCACGTGTGTCTATCTTAAGAGCTCATCGAAGTGCATCAGATTTATATGAACATTTTAGCAGGTCAAGTACCCAAGATAAACACTTTGTGCCATAAGTCTATTTGTGAAAACGCCTGACACCATTTATGTAATTGCTTCATTCAAAAAAATATGTTTTGATAATTGCCGACAAAGTTACTCCTTTATTCTCGAAAATATTCATTTGGACATACAGTTTTTTTATGTAAAGAAATATGATAGAAAATTGATGTTTTCACATCATATATACTGCTTTCATGAATTTCTTTTCATTCCACATTTTGGATATATTTTATGACATTCAATAATAGCCGATATTGATATATAAGTTTTGGCAACTTGGTGACTATCAGGCATCAAAGTTGTAAAAGTAAAGGCCCAAGAGTGTATGAGTAACTTTCGGTGAAAATTTTAATCGAAAATAAAGCCCAAATATTGACCATATTAAAATAAAAGCTCAAATATTGACTATATTTGTAGATGATAGGATTATCATATATCTAACGCGGAAACAGTACATTCGACCTTTGAACTTTACCAGTCACCTTGACAACTCCATCAGGATCACGTGCCTACAATCGTTCATTAGTTTCATGTACCTGACAAAGGCAGCACGTGACTTCAACTTACCTTAATCATAGCTTTGATTGAGGAGGTAAGAACAACAGTTTACCAAAGTTACTAGTAAATCTACCGATGATGCGAGCAGGCCTTCAAGTTATTAACCTGATCCATATTACCGATATTGACGGTAGGAGCCAATACAATAGCTTAAACACATACTTCACCATGTACAAACAACGGACTAGAGTATAGTTGTGTAGCGGATCTACAAATGTAGATCGGGTCGATCGTCGGCGACAAGCTAGATATATAGCTCATGATCATGATCAACTGGTTGAGCGTCCGTCTAGAAAACGGAAGGTCCCGGGTTCGAACCCCAATTTGGCCGTGCATTTTACCTCTCCTGTTACACTTGAAACGATTTAAGACTGGTACTGTTTCAGAGGTCTGTTTTATATAACCAATGACTGGTACTGGTTCAGAGGTTGTCTTATGTTTAACTGTTGTTAGTTCAGTGTTCTGTCTGTTTTATATATAACCAATGACTGGTACTGGTTCAGAGGTTGGTTGTGTAACTGTTGTTGGTTCAGTGTTCTGTCTGTTTTATATAACTAATGACTGGTACTGGTTCAGAGGTTGGTTATGTTTAACTGTTGTTGGTTCAGATGTTCTGTCTGTTTTATATATATAACCAATGACTGGTAACTGTTGTTGATTCAGACGTTCTGTCTGTTTTATATAACTAATGACGTGTACTGGTTCAGAGGTTGGTTATGTTTAACTGGTGTTAGTTCAGTGTTCAGTCTGTTTTATATTACTAATGACGTGTACTGGTTCAGAGGTTGGTTATGTTTAACTGGTGTTAGTTCAGTGTTCAGTCTGTTTTATATAACTAATGACGTGTACTGGTTCAGAGGTTGGTTATGTAACTGTTGTTGGTTCAGTGTTCAGTCTGTTTTATATAACAAATGACTTGTACTGGTTCAGAGGTTGTGTTATGTTTAACTGTTGTTAGTTCAGTGTTCTGTCTGTTTTATATAACTAATGACTGGTACTGGTTCTGAGGTTGGTTTTGCTTAACTGTTGTTGGTTCAGTGTTCTGTCTGTTTTATATATAACTAATGACTGGTACTGGTTCAGAGGTTGGTTATGTTTAACTGTTGTTAGTTCAGTGTTCTGTCTGTTTTATATAACTAATGACTGGTACTGGTTCAGAGGTTAGTTATGTGTAACTGTTGTTAGTTCAGTGTTCTGTCTGTTTTATATAACCAATGACTGGTACTGGTTCAGAGGTTGGTTATGTTTAACTGTTGTTGGTTCAGTGTTCTGTCTGTTTTATATAACTAATGACGTGTACTGGTTCAGAGGTTAGTTATGTAACTGTTGTTGGTTCAGTTTTCTGTCTGTTTTATATAACTAATGACTGGTACTGGTTCAGAGGTTGGTTATGTTTTAACTGTTGTTGGTTCAGATGTTCTGTCTGTTCTATATAACTAATGACTGGTACTGGTTCAGAGGTTGGTTATGTTTAACTGTTGTTAGTTCAGATGTTCAGTCTGTTTTATATAACTAATGACTGGTACTGGTTCAGAGGTTGGTTATGTTTTAACTGTTGTTGGTTCAGATGTTCTGTCTGTTCTATATAACCAATGACTGGTACTGGTTCAGAGGTTGTGTTATGTTTAACTGTTGTTAGTTCAGTGTTCTGTCTGTTTTATATAACTAATGACTGGTACTGGTTCAGAGGTTGGTTATGTTTTAACTGTTGTTGGTTCAGATGTTCTGTCTGTTTTATATAACCAATGACTGGTACTGGTTCAGAGGTTGGTTATGTGTAACTGTTGTTAGTTCAGTGTTCAGTCTGTTTTATATAACTAATGACTGGTACTGGTTCAGAGGTTGGTTATGTTTTAACTGTTGTTGGTTCAGATGTTCTGTCTGTTTTATATAACCAATGACTGGTACTGGTTCAGAGGTTGTGTTATGTTTAACTGTTGTTGGTTCAGTGTTCTGTCTGTTTTATATAACTAATGACTGGTACTGGTTCAGAGGTTGGTTATGTTTTAACTGTTGTTGGTTCAGATGTTCTGTCTGTTCTATATAACCAATGACTGGTACTGGTTCAGAGGTTGGTTATGTTAAACTGTTGTTAGTTCAGTGTTCTGTCTGTTTTATATAACTAATGACTGGTACTGGTTCAGAGGTTGGTTATGTGTAACTGTTGTAAGTTCAGTGTTCTGTCTGTTTTATATAACCAATGACTGGTACTGGTTCAGAGGTTGGTTTTGTTTAACTGTTGTTGGTTCAGTGTTCTGTCTGTTTTATATATAACCAATGACTGGTACTGGTTCAGAGGTTGGTTATGTTTTAACTGTTGTTGGTTCAGATGTTCTGTCTGTTCTATATAACCAATGACTGGTACTGGTTCAGAGGTTGGTTATGTTAAACTGTTGTTAGTTCAGTGTTCTGTCTGTTTTATATAACTAATGACTGGTACTGGTTCAGAGGTTGGTTATGTGTAACTGTTGTAAGTTCAGTGTTCTGTCTGTTTTATATAACCAATGACTGGTACTGGTTCAGAGGTTGGTTTTGTTTAACTGTTGTTGGTTCAGTGTTCTGTCTGTTTTATATATAACCAATGACTGGTACTGGTTCAGAGGTTGTGTTATGTTTAACTGTTGTTAGTTCAGATGTTCTATCTGTTCTATATAACTAATGACTGGTACTGGTTCAGAGGTTGGTTATGTTAAACTGTTGTTAGTTCAGTGTTCTGTCTGTTTTATATAACCAATGACTGGTACTGGTTCAGAGGTTGGTTATGTGTAACTGTTGTTAGTTCAGTGTTCTGTCTGTTTTATATAACCAATGACTGGTACTGGTTCAGAGGTTGGTTATGTTTAACTGTTGTTGGTTCAGTGTTCTGTCTGTTTTATATATAACCAATGACTGGTACTGGTTCAGAGGTTGGTTATGTTTAACTGTTGTTAGTTCAGTGTTTTGTCTGTTTTATATAACTAATGACGTGTACTGGTTCAGAGGTTGGTTATGTTTAACTGTTGTTAGTTCAGTGTTTTGTCTGTTTTATATAACCAATGACTGGTACTGGTTCAGAGGTTGGTTATGTTTAACTGTTGTTAGTTCAGTGTTCTGTCTGTTTTATATAACTAATGACTGGTACTGGTTCAGAGGTTGGTTATGTGTAACTGTTGTTGGTTCAGTGTTCTGTCTGTTCTATATAACCAATGACTGGTACTGGTTCAGAGGTTGGTTATGTGTAACTGTTGTTAGTTCAGTGTTCTGTCTGTTTTATATAACTAATGACGTGTACTTGTTCAGAGGTTGGTTGTGTAACTGTTGTTAGTTCAGTGTTCAGTCTGTTTTATATAACCAATGACTGGTACTGGTTCAGAGGTTGGTTATGTGTAACTGTTGTTAGTTCAGTGTTCTGTCTGTTTTATATAACCAATGACTGGTACTGGTTCAGAGGTTGGTTATGTGTAACTGTTGTTAGTTCAGTGTTCTGTCTGTTTTATATAACCAATGACTGGTACTGGTTCAGAGGTTGGTTATGTTTAACTGTTGTTGGTTCAGTGTTCTGTCTGTTTTATATATAACCAATGACTGGTACTGGTTCAGAGGTTGGTTATGTTTAACTGTTGTTAGTTCAGTGTTTTGTCTGTTTTATATAACTAATGACGTGTACTGGTTCAGAGGTTGGTTATGTTTAACTGTTGTTGGTTCAGATGTTCTGTCTGTTTTATATATATAACCAATGACTGGTAACTGTTGTTGATTCAGACGTTCTGTCTGTTTTATATAACTAATGACGTGTACTGGTTCAGAGGTTGGTTATGTTTAACTGGTGTTAGTTCAGTGTTCAGTCTGTTTTATATTACTAATGACGTGTACTGGTTCAGAGGTTGGTTATGTTTAACTGGTGTTAGTTCAGTGTTCAGTCTGTTTTATATAACTAATGACGTGTACTGGTTCAGAGGTTGGTTATGTAACTGTTGTTGGTTCAGTGTTCAGTCTGTTTTATATAACAAATGACTTGTACTGGTTCAGAGGTTGTGTTATGTTTAACTGTTGTTAGTTCAGTGTTCTGTCTGTTTTATATAACTAATGACTGGTACTGGTTCTGAGGTTGGTTTTGCTTAACTGTTGTTGGTTCAGTGTTCTGTCTGTTTTATATATAACTAATGACTGGTACTGGTTCAGAGGTTGGTTATGTTTAACTGTTGTTAGTTCAGTGTTCTGTCTGTTTTATATAACTAATGACTGGTACTGGTTCAGAGGTTAGTTATGTGTAACTGTTGTTAGTTCAGTGTTCTGTCTGTTTTATATAACCAATGACTGGTACTGGTTCAGAGGTTGGTTATGTTTAACTGTTGTTGGTTCAGTGTTCTGTCTGTTCTATATAACCAATGACTGGTACTGGTTCAGAGGTTGGTTATGTGTAACTGTTGTTAGTTCAGTGTTCTGTCTGTTTTATATAACCAATGACTGGTACTGGTTCAGAGGTTGGTTATGTTTAACTGTTGTTGGTTCAGTGTTCTGTCTGTTTTATATATAACCAATGACTGGTACTGGTTCAGAGGTTGGTTATGTTTAACTGTTGTTGGTTCAGTGTTCTGTCTGTTTTATATATAACTAATGACTGGTACTGGTTCAGAGGTTGGTTATGTTTAACTGTTGTTAGTTCAGTGTTCTGTCTGTTTTATATAACCAATGACTGGTACTGGTTCAGAGGTTGGTTATGTGTAACTGTTGTTGGTTCATTGTTCTGTCTGTTTTATATAACAAATGACTGGTACTGGTTCAGAGGTTGTGTTATGTTTAACTGTTGTAAGTTCAGTGTTCTGTCTGTTCTATATAACCAATGACTGGTACTGGTTCAGAGGTTGGTTATGTGTAACTGTTGTTAGTTCAGTGTTCTGTCTGTTCTATATAACCAATGACTGGTACTGGTTCAGAGGTTGGTTATGTGTAACTGTTGTTAGTTCAGTGTTCTGTCTGTTCTATATAACCAATGACTGGTACTGGTTCAGAGGTTGGTTATGTGTAACTGTTGTTAGTTCAGTGTTCTGTCTGTTTTATATAACCAATGACTGGTACTGGTTCAGAGGTTGGTTATGTTTAACTGTTGTTAGTTCAGATGTTCTGTCTGTTTTATATAACCAATGACTGGTACTGGTTCAGAGGTTGTGTTATGTTTAACTGTTGTTGGTTCAGTGTTTTGTCTGTTTTATATAACCAATGACTGGTACTGGTTCAGAGATTTGCTATGTTTTAACTGTTGTTGGTTCAGTGTTCAGTCTGTTTTATATAACCAATGACTGGTACTGGTTCAGAGGTTGGTTATGTTAAACTGTTGTTAGTTCAGTGTTCTGTCTGTTTTATATAACCAATGACTGGTACTGGTTCAGAGGTTGGTTATGTGTAACTGTTGTTAGTTCAGTGTTCTGTCTGTTTTATATAACCAATGACTGGTACTGGTTCAGAGGTTGGTTATGTTTAACTGTTGTTGGTTCAGTGTTCTGTCTGTTTTATATATAACCAATGACTGGTACTGGTTCAGAGGTTGGTTATGTTTAACTGTTGTTAGTTCAGTGTTTTGTCTGTTTTATATAACTAATGACGTGTACTGGTTCAGAGGTTGGTTATGTTTAACTGTTGTTAGTTCAGTGTTTTGTCTGTTTTATATAACCAATGACTGGTACTGGTTCAGAGGTTGGTTATGTTTAACTGTTGTTAGTTCAGTGTTCTGTCTGTTTTATATAACTAATGACTGGTACTGGTTCAGAGGTTGGTTATGTGTAACTGTTGTTGGTTCAGTGTTCTGTCTGTTCTATATAACCAATGACTGGTACTGGTTCAGAGGTTGGTTATGTGTAACTGTTGTTAGTTCAGTGTTCTGTCTGTTTTATATAACTAATGACGTGTACTTGTTCAGAGGTTGGTTGTGTAACTGTTGTTAGTTCAGTGTTCAGTCTGTTTTATATAACCAATGACTGGTACTGGTTCAGAGGTTGGTTATGTGTAACTGTTGTTAGTTCAGTGTTCTGTCTGTTTTATATAACCAATGACTGGTACTGGTTCAGAGGTTGGTTATGTGTAACTGTTGTTAGTTCAGTGTTCTGTCTGTTTTATATAACCAATGACTGGTACTGGTTCAGAGGTTGGTTATGTTTAACTGTTGTTGGTTCAGTGTTCTGTCTGTTTTATATATAACCAATGACTGGTACTGGTTCAGAGGTTGGTTATGTTTAACTGTTGTTAGTTCAGTGTTTTGTCTGTTTTATATAACTAATGACGTGTACTGGTTCAGAGGTTGGTTATGTTTAACTGTTGTTGGTTCAGATGTTCTGTCTGTTTTATATATATAACCAATGACTGGTAACTGTTGTTGATTCAGACGTTCTGTCTGTTTTATATAACTAATGACGTGTACTGGTTCAGAGGTTGGTTATGTTTAACTGGTGTTAGTTCAGTGTTCAGTCTGTTTTATATTACTAATGACGTGTACTGGTTCAGAGGTTGGTTATGTTTAACTGGTGTTAGTTCAGTGTTCTGTCTGTTTTATATAACTAATGACTGGTACTGGTTCTGAGGTTGGTTTTGCTTAACTGTTGTTGGTTCAGTGTTCTGTCTGTTTTATATATAACTAATGACTGGTACTGGTTCAGAGGTTGGTTATGTTTAACTGTTGTTAGTTCAGTGTTCTGTCTGTTTTATATAACTAATGACTGGTACTGGTTCAGAGGTTAGTTATGTGTAACTGTTGTTAGTTCAGTGTTCTGTCTGTTTTATATAACCAATGACTGGTACTGGTTCAGAGGTTGGTTATGTTTAACTGTTGTTGGTTCAGTGTTCTGTCTGTTTTATATAACTAATGACGTGTACTGGTTCAGAGGTTAGTTATGTAACTGTTGTTGGTTCAGTTTTCTGTCTGTTTTATATAACTAATGACTGGTACTGGTTCAGAGGTTGGTTATGTTTTAACTGTTGTTGGTTCAGATGTTCTGTCTGTTCTATATAACTAATGACTGGTACTGGTTCAGAGGTTGGTTATGTTTAACTGTTGTTAGTTCAGATGTTCAGTCTGTTTTATATAACTAATGACTGGTACTGGTTCAGAGGTTGGTTATGTTTTAACTGTTGTTGGTTCAGATGTTCTGTCTGTTCTATATAACCAATGACTGGTACTGGTTCAGAGGTTGTGTTATGTTTAACTGTTGTTAGTTCAGTGTTCTGTCTGTTTTATATAACTAATGACTGGTACTGGTTCAGAGGTTGGTTATGTTTTAACTGTTGTTGGTTCAGATGTTCTGTCTGTTTTATATAACCAATGACTGGTACTGGTTCAGAGGTTGGTTATGTGTAACTGTTGTTAGTTCAGTGTTCAGTCTGTTTTATATAACTAATGACTGGTACTGGTTCAGAGGTTGGTTATGTTTTAACTGTTGTTGGTTCAGATGTTCTGTCTGTTTTATATAACCAATGACTGGTACTGGTTCAGAGGTTGTGTTATGTTTAACTGTTGTTAGTTCAGTGTTCTGTCTGTTTTATATAACTAATGACTGGTACTGGTTCAGAGGTTGGTTATGTTAAACTGTTGTTAGTTCAGTGTTCTGTCTGTTTTATATAACTAATGACTGGTACTGGTTCAGAGGTTGGTTATGTGTAACTGTTGTAAGTTCAGTGTTCTGTCTGTTTTATATAACCAATGACTGGTACTGGTTCAGAGGTTGGTTATGTTTTAACTGTTGTTGGTTCAGATGTTCTGTCTGTTCTATATAACCAATGACTGGTACTGGTTCAGAGGTTGGTTATGTTAAACTGTTGTTAGTTCAGTGTTCTGTCTGTTTTATATAACTAATGACTGGTACTGGTTCAGAGGTTGGTTATGTGTAACTGTTGTAAGTTCAGTGTTCTGTCTGTTTTATATAACCAATGACTGGTACTGGTTTAGAGGTTGGTTATGTTTTAACTGTTGTTGGTTCAGTGTTCTGTCTGTTTTATATAACCAATGACTGGTACTGGTTCAGAGGTTGGTTATGTTTAACTGTTGTTAGTTCAGTGTTTTGTCTGTTTTATATAACTAATGACGTGTACTTGTTCAGAGGTTGGTTGTGTAACTGTTGTTAGTTCAGTGTTCAGTCTGTTTTATATAACCAATGACGTGTACTGGTTCAGAGGTTGGTTATGTTTTAACTGTTGTTGGTTCAGTGTTCTGTCTGTTTTATATAACCAATGACTGGTACTGGTTCAGAGGTTGGTTATGTTTTAACTGTTGTTGGTTCAGTGTTCTGTCTGTTTTATATAACCAATGACTGGTACTGGTTTAGAGGTTGGTTATGTTTTAACTGTTGTTGGTTCAGTGTTCTGTCTGTTTTATATAACCAATGACTGGTACTGGTTCAGAGGTTGGTTATGTTTAACTGTTGTTAGTTCAGTGTTCTGTCTGTTTTATATAACCAATGACTGGTACTGGTTCAGAGGTTGGTTATGTTTAACTGTTGTTAGTTCAGTGTTCAGTCTGTTTTATATAACCAATGACTGGTACTGGTTCAGAGGTTGGTTATGTTTTAACTGTTGTTGGTTCAGTGTTCTGTCTGTTTTATATAACCAATGACTGGTACTGGTTCAGAGGTTGGTTATGTTAAACTGTTGTTAGTTCAGTGTTCTGTCTGTTTTATATAACCAATGACTGGTACTGGTTCAGAGGTTGGTTATGTGTAACTGTTGTTAGTTCAGTGTTCTGTCTGTTTTATATATAACCAATGACTGGTACTGGTTCAGAGGTTGGTTATGTTTAACTGTTGTTAGTTCAGTGTTTTGTCTGTTTTATATAACTAATGACGTGTACTGGTTCAGAGGTTGGTTATGTTTAACTGTTGTTAGTTCAGTGTTTTGTCTGTTTTATATAACCAATGACTGGTACTGGTTCAGAGGTTGGTTATGTTTAACTGTTGTTAGTTCAGTGTTCTGTCTGTTTTATATAACTAATGACTGGTACTGGTTCAGAGGTTGGTTATGTGTAACTGTTGTTGGTTCAGTGTTCTGTCTGTTCTATATAACCAATGACTGGTACTGGTTCAGAGGTTGGTTATGTGTAACTGTTGTTAGTTCAGTGTTCTGTCTGTTTTATATAACTAATGACGTGTACTTGTTCAGAGGTTGGTTGTGTAACTGTTGTTAGTTCAGTGTTCAGTCTGTTTTATATAACCAATGACTGGTACTGGTTCAGAGGTTGGTTATGTGTAACTGTTGTTAGTTCAGTGTTCTGTCTGTTTTATATAACCAATGACTGGTACTGGTTCAGAGGTTGGTTATGTGTAACTGTTGTTAGTTCAGTGTTCTGTCTGTTTTATATAACCAATGACTGGTACTGGTTCAGAGGTTGGTTATGTTTAACTGTTGTTGGTTCAGTGTTCTGTCTGTTTTATATATAACCAATGACTGGTACTGGTTCAGAGGTTGGTTATGTTTAACTGTTGTTAGTTCAGTGTTTTGTCTGTTTTATATAACTAATGACGTGTACTGGTTCAGAGGTTGGTTATGTTTAACTGTTGTTAGTTCAGTGTTTTGTCTGTTTTATATAACCAATGACTGGTACTGGTTCAGAGGTTGGTTATGTTTAACTGTTGTTAGTTCAGTGTTCTGTCTGTTTTATATAACTAATGACTGGTACTGGTTCAGAGGTTGGTTATGTGTAACTTGTTGGTTCAGTGTTCTGTCTGTTCTATATAACCAATGACTGGTACTGGTTCAGAGGTTGGTTATGTGTAACTGTTGTTAGTTCAGTGTTCTGTCTGTTTTATATAACTAATGATGTGTACTTGTTCAGAGGTTGGTTGTGTAACTGTTGTTAGTTCAGTGTTCAGTCTGTTTTATATACATGTTCATGTAACTAATGATGTGTACTTGTTCAGAGATTTGCTATGTTTTAACTATTGTTGGTTCAGTGTTCTGTCCGTTTTATATAACTAATGACTGGTACTGGTTCGGAGGTTGGTTATGTGTAACTGTTGTTGGTTCAGATGATCTGGTTTCTATTACCAATGTATTAAGTGTTAATAAAGTTATGCTTTGGACAAAAGTTTTTTTACAAAGGGCAGTAACTCTGTAAATATGGGGTTGTGGGACTTGAATCTAGTACAGTGAACATCACCTAAGTGTTGCAAATGTACAAAAGTTTTATGATCCTTGCTGAACTGTGGGCGAAGTTTGCTCTGGATACAAAATAGACAGACAGAATGAGCAGATGGACAAAGTGATTGCTACATGCTCCCTCAAACATTATCAGGGAGCAAAAACCAATTTTAAGAACAGTTGAAGATGAAAACAATTTCTTCTAATTTTCTTTTCTTTATAAACATGATTTTAATTGTAAAATATAACAAATGATGGTTGATGTAAAAAGAAGTTTTGTGAGATTTAACATAATTGCACCTTACTTCAGGTTTGTCAAAGAAACTGAATCAACAGATAGTTACTCTAACAATGATCACTAACTTCTCGCATCCACATCTACACTCCCTAATGTACCAATCAAATATACACACTCCCACTTCTCCCTAATGTACCTATCAAATATACACTCTCACATCTCCCTGATTTATCTATCAAATATACACACTCCCACATCTCCCTAATGTACCTATCAAATATACACTCTCACATCTCCCTAATGTACCTATCAAATATACACTCTCACATCTCCCTAATGTACCTATCAAATATACACACTCCCACATCTCCCTAATGTACCTATCAAATATACACTCTCTCACATCTCCCTGATTTATCTATCAAATATACACTCTCTCACATCTCCCTGATTTATCTATCAAATATACACACTCCCACATCTCCCTGATTTATCATCAAATATACACTCTCTCACATCTCCCTAATGTACCTATCAAATATATACACTCCCACATCTCCCTAATGTACCTATCAAATATACACTCTCTCACATCTCCCTAATGTACCTATCAAATATACACTCTCTCACATCTCCCTAATGTACCTATCAAATATACACTCCCACATCTCCCTAATGTACCTATCAAATATACACTCTCTCACATCTCCCTAATGTACCTATCAAATATACACTCCCACATCTCCCTAATGTACCTATCAAATATACACTCTCTCACATCTCCCTAATGTACCTATCAAATATACACTCTCTCACATCTCCCTAATGTACCTATCAAATATACACACTCCCACATCTCCCTGATTTATCATCAAATATACACACTCCCACATCTCCCTAATGTACCTATCAAATATACACTCTCTCACATCTCCCTAATGTACCTATCAAATATACACTCTCTCACATCTCCCTAATGTACCTATCAAATATACACACTCCCACATCTCCCTAATGTACCTATCAAATATACACACTCCCACATCTCCCTAATGTACCTATCAAATATACACTCTCTCACATCTCCCTAATGCACCTATCAAATATACACACTCTCACATCTCCCTGATTTATCTATCAAATATACACACTCCCACATCTCCCTGATTTATCTATCAAATATACACACTCCCACATCTCCCTAATGTACCTATCAAATATACACTCTCTCACATCTCCCTAATGTACCTATCAAATATACACTCTCTCACATCTCCCTAATGTACCTATCAAATATACACACTCTCACATCTCCCTGATTTATCTATCAAATATACACTCTCTCACATCTCCCTGATTTATCTATCAAATATACACACTCCCACATCTCCCTGATTTATCTATCAA
This sequence comes from Mimachlamys varia, assembly GCA_947623455.1. Taxonomy (NCBI): domain Eukaryota; kingdom Metazoa; phylum Mollusca; class Bivalvia; order Pectinida; family Pectinidae; genus Mimachlamys; species Mimachlamys varia. The sequence continues at coordinate 778,531 of OX392528.1, read as the reverse complement.
ATATACACTCTCTCACATCTCCCTAATGTACCTATCAAATATACACACTCTCACATCTCCCTGATTTATCTATCAAATATACACTCTCACATCTCCCTGATTTATCTATTAAATATACACACTCCCACATCTCCCTAATGTACCTATCAAATATACACACTCTCACATCTCCCTGATTTATCTATCAAATATACACACTCCCACATCTCCCTGATTTATCTATTAAATATACACACTCCCACATCTCCCTAATGTACCTATCAAATATACACACTCTCACATCTCCCTGATTTATCTATCAAATATACACACTCTCACATCTCCCTGATTTATCTATTAAATATACACACTCCCACATCTCCCTAATGTACCTATCAAATATACACACTCTCACATCTCCCTGATTTATCTATCAAATATACACACTCCCACATCTCCCTAATGTACCTATCAAGTATACACACTCCCACATCTCCCTGATTTATCTATCAAATATACACTCTCTCACATCTCCCTGATTTATCTATCAAATATACACACTCCCACATCTCCCTGATTTATCTATTAAATATACACACTCTCACATCTCCCTGATTTATCTATCAAATATACACTCTCTCACATCTCCCTGATTTATCTATCAAATATACACACTCCCACATCTCCCTGATTTATCTATTAAATATACACACTCTCACATCTCCCTGATTTATCTATCAAATATACACTCTCTCACATCTCCCTGATTTATCTATTAAATATACACTCTCTCACATCTCCCTGATTTATCTATTAAATATACACACTCCCACATCTCCCTGATTTATCTATTAAATATACACTCTCTCACATCTCCCTGATTTATCTATTAAATATACACTCTCTCACATCTCCCTGATTTATCTATTAAATATACACTCTCTCACATCTCCCTGATTTATCTATCAAATATACACTCTCTCACATCTCCCTGATTTATCTATCAAATATACACACTCCCACATCTCCCTGATTTATCTATTAAATATACACTCTCTCACATCTCCCTGATTTATCTATCAAATATACACACTCCCACATCTCCCTGATTTATCTATTAAATATACACTCTCTCACATCTCCCTGATTTATCTATCAAATATACACTCTCACATCTCCCTGATTTATCAATTAAATATACACACTCCCACATCTCCCTGATTTATCATCAAATATACACACTCCCACATCTCCCTAATGTACCAACAAGTGCTTACTCTTGTCCATACCCCCCCCTTCGTCTCCTCCATCAACAAACACTGCTTTGTCAGTAAAGACACACTGCCACTGGTCCACATCTGCACTTAATGTCCTGCATCAGACAACATCAATACATTGATCTGTAACATGTAGCACTAGAAAGATATGAACGATCAAAACTGCAACAAAAATTCAGTAAAAAAAACATTACAGCTTCCTCAATGTAGAATGGCATGTTTCTACCTTAAGCTTAACAGTAGTGAAACACTACCCAAACAACACGTCATCGTAGATCCTGGTACTCGGCAATATAGATTTTAATGAGATTTTTACTCTAAATTTTCATTATTAATCTATGAAAACTGACACCACATTCTTTTCCATAATTTTGCATTTTGAATTTCTTTCCCAATCCGACTCTTCACAGGTGGGACAGTCTTCCTTAGTCATTCTAAAACTCTTCACAGGTGGGACAGTCTTTCTTAGTCTGTTGACATTCTAAAACTCTTCACAGGTGAAACAAACTTACTCAGTCATTCTTAAACTCTTCACAGGTGAAATAAACTTACTTGGTCATTCTAAAACTCTTTACAGACGAGACAAACTTTCTTAGTCATTCTAAAACTAAGTAATTAATAATACTGAATGATTATGAGAAATGTAAATCATGAAATATCAAAAGTAAATTGTGATATCAAAACACAAAATTAATCAGGAACAACATCCGTCTTTTACTTAGATATTTTGAAACCAACGTCAGTATGAGTTAAATCTTGGTCCCAGATCTAGAACTTTGAGTTTAATCTATTTCTGTGTAGATTAGTTGTGTGTTCGAGATAGCTAGATCTTTAGCTATTGTAGTTCTGAACTTACAACACCACAGTTAGTCTAACAGCCATAGATCACACTGTCTAGGTGGCAGGTGACAGACTGGATTTCCAACAAAAAATTTGTGTCCACGTTCCACTGTTATCACAGAAGTGCCTTGTCTAGTCCTGTAAGATTCCGGTTATCCGCCCTGTCACCATTACCCAATATGTTATCCAGGGCTATCCCTGTCACTGTACTGTAGTCAGTACTTCTCAGTTTGAGATTGTCATTCAGTCCTCCTCCTCATCGTCGTCATCCAGGGCCTCCTCCCTCTCCCGATGTCTGCGCATATCGAGGTGGGACGCCAATAGCTGTGGGGTGTTTGCCGTTACATTACACAGCTCGCAGGTTATAGGGTCACGTCGATACAAACTGGAATTATAACACGTTAGATTTAAATAAGTTAGGGTAAAGAACACTTAAAACATCTGATTACTGAAAATGGTAAACCTGCATGTCCACAATGATAAAGATTAAAACAGTTGATTACTATACATGGTAAACCAGTAAGTACTAAGGATAAAGATTAAAACAGTTGATTACTATACATGGTAAACCAGTAAGTTTTAAGGATGAAGATTAAAACAGTTGATTACATGGTAAACCAGTAAGTTCTAAGGATAAAGATTAAAACAGTTGATTACTATACATTTTCATTCTGATATGCCTTCTTAACTTCAAATGCTATTTTCTATTTTTTCTAATTCTTGTTTCAGAATCTACATTATAAATTAGTGGAGATGAAAAAAATCTGATGAATTTAAGACAAATTACTTTTTTGCAGCTTCCTTGAGAAACCTGACGTGCTGTTTGAGGCGTTCCCTGTGGTGGGCAGTAGAGTCGAGGCTCAGTTGGTCCACTTCCTCGTCTATCAGTGCCACAGCCGAGTGGAGGTTGAGTAAGACAGGATTGTCAGCGTCCGTGTTCTCCAGTCTGTGGTGGAGAATGTCCTCAGGTCTCAGCTGAAACAAATAGGTCTCAACATACACTACTGCAGCAATTGTTTCCCGTAAATCTGTTTAATCACAATGATATTAATGAAGTAACATGAAACACACAGAAATTTTATTATTTGTCTACCCATTAGAGACTTGTAAATTAAATTTTACATCACCATAAAGAAAACTTTCCTGTCAACAGGCACTATCTCACATGTGATTGTCCAATTGTAAGTGTCTACCCATACATCAATCCTAAGTGATAGTACCTGGTTCCATTTGTACGGCCTGTCAGCATTCCTCGGTTGTACTGTCTCCCTCCTCTTCTGTAGAACTCTGTAATAAAGTCATGGTAATATAAAGATCACCCTGCCAATCAGCTGGACCTAACAGATGTATACTGTACTAACCACGCAGCGATAACTCGAGTATACAGACCGGACAGACAAGGTTCACTCTATGAACTTAGTGTGAGTAGATTAATATCTTCTTCACAATATTTAATATATAACTTTAGTGTGACTAGACAAAATTTACTATATAGCCTTAGTGTGACTAGCCTCCTACTGTACGGACCACCCCTGTCTAACTTACTCCATGACTTTAGTTCTTGCAGAATCCTGAATCTTGTAGACAGCGTCAGGACCCCAGCCCATCACCTTCTCCTGACTACCAATAGCAATGTTGATAGCCATTCGGACACCGTTGATCTGAAAATGAACAAATTGAAGTCAGTGTCACACAATGTTGGTGTAAATATTAAGTCTATAATTATGGACTTGATAGTGAATATAACAAGAAGACTTTCCCAGGACCATCAATCTGATGTAAAAACAGACTGGTTACCTAGTAACGGAGGGTTTCTCACACAGACTGGTTACCTTGTAACGAGGATTTCTCACACAGACTGGTTACCTAGTAACGGAGGGTTTCTCACACAGACTGGTTACCTTGTAACAGAGGATTTCTCACACAGACTGGTTTCCTTGTAATGGAGGATTTCTCACACAGACTGGTTACCTTGTAAAGGAGGATTTCTCACATAGACTGGTTACCTTGTAATGGAGGATATCTCACACAGACTGGTAACCTTGTAACGGAGGATTTCTCACACAGACTGGTTACCTTATATAGGAGGATTTCTTACACAGACTGGTTACCTTTTATAGGAGGATTTCTCACACAGACTGGTTACCTTGTATAGGAGGATTTCTCACAGACTGGTTACCTTGTAACGGAGGTTTTCTCACAAAGGCTGGTTACCTTGTAACAGAGGATTTCTCACACAAACTGGTTACCTTGTATAGGAGGATTTCTCACACAGACTGGTTACCTTGTATAGGAGGATTTCTCACAGAGACTGGTTACCTTGTAACGGAGGATTTCTCACACAGACTGGTTACCTTGTAACAGAGGATTTCTCACACAGACTGGTTACCTTGTTATGGAGGATTTCTCACAGAGACTGGTTACCTTGTATAGGAGGATATCTCACAGACTGGTTACCTCGTATAGGAGGATTTCTCACACACTGGTTTCCTTGTAACGGAGGATTTCTCACACAGACTGGTTACCTTGTATAGGAGGGTTTCTCACACAGACTGGTTACTGTGTATAGGAGGATATCTCACACAGAATGTTTCCTTGTAACGTGGATTGCTCACACAGACTGGTTACCTGTATAGGAGAATTTCTCACACAGACTGGTTACCTGTATAGGAAGATTTCTCACAGACTGGTTACCGTGTATAGGAGGGTTATTCACACAGACTGGTTAACTTGTAACAGAGGATTTCTCACACAGACTGGTTACCTTGTAACGGAGGATTTATCACACAGACTGGTTACCTTGTAACAGAGGATTTCTCACACAGACTGGTTACCTTGTAACGGAGTATTTCTCACACAGACTGGTTACCGTGTATAGGAGGGTTTCTCACACAGACTGGTTACCTTGTAATGGAGGAATTCTCACACAGACTGGTTACCGTGTATAGGAGGGTTTCTCACACAGACTGGTTACCGTGTATAGGAGGGTTTCTCACATAGACTGGTTACCGTGTATAGGAGGGTTTCTCACACAGACTGGTTACCTTGTAACAGAGGATTTCTCACACAGACTGGTTACCTTGTTAGAGAGGATTTCTCACACAGACTGGTTACCTTGTAACGGAGGATTTCTCACACAGACTGGTTACCGTGTATAGGAGGGTTTCTCACACAGACTGGTTACATTGTAACGGAAGAGTTCTCACACATACTGGTTACCTTGTAACAGAGGGTTTCTCACAGACTGGTTACCTTGTAACGGAGGATTTCTCGCACAGACTGGTTACTTGTATAGGAGGATTTCTTACAGAGACTGGTTACCTTGTAACGGAGGATTTCTCACACAGACTGGCTACCTTGTAATGGAGGATTTCTCACACAAACTGGTTACCTTGTAACGGAGAATTTCTCACACAGACTGGTAACCTTGTAATGGAGGATTTCTCACACATACTGGTTACCTTGTAATGGAGGATTTCTCACACAGACTGGTTACCTTGTATAGGAGGATTTCTCACAGACTGGTTACCTTGTAACGGAGAATTTCTCACACAGACTGGTTACCTTGTATAGGAGGGTTTCTCACAGACTGGTTACCTTGTAACGGAGGATTTCTCGCACAGACTGGTTACTTGTATAGGAGGATTTCTTACAGAGACTGGTTACCTTGTAACGGAGGATTTCTCACACAGACTGGCTACCTTGTAATGGAGGATTTCTCACACAAACTGGTTACCTTGTAACGGAGAATTTCTCACACAGACTGGTAACCTTGTAATGGAGGATTTCTCACACAGACTGGTTTCCTTGTAACAGAGGATTTCTCACAGAGACTGGTTACCTTGTATAGGAGGATTTCTCACAGACTGGTTACCTCTTATAGGAGGATTTCTCACACACTGGTTTCCTTGTAACGGAGGATTTCTAACACAGATAGGTTACCTTGTATAGGAGGGTTTCTCACACAGACTGGTTACCGTATATAGGAGGATATCTCACACAGACTGGTTACCTTGTAACGTGGATTGCTCACACAGACTGGTTACATGTATAGGAGAATTTCTCACACAGACTGGTTACCTGTATAGGAGGATTTCTCACAGACTGGTTACCGTGTATAGGAGGGTTTCTCACACAGACTGGTTACCTTGTAACAGGAATTCTCACACAGACTGCTTACCTTGTCACGGAGGATTTCTCACACAGACTGGTTACCGTGTATAGAAGGGTTTCTCACACAGACTGGTTACCTTGTAACGGAGGATTTCTCACACAGACTGGTTACCGTGTATAGGAGGGTTTCTCACACAGACTGGTTACCGTGTATAAGAGGGTTTCTCACACAGACTGGTTACCTCGTATAGGAGGGTTTCTCACACAAACTGGTTACCTTGTAACGGAGAATTTCTCACACAGACTGGTAACCTTGTAATGGAGGATTTCTCACACAGACTGGTTACCTTGTAATGGAGGATTTCTCACACAGACTGGTTACCTTGTATAGGAGGATTTCTCACAGACTGGTTACCTTGTAACGGAGAATTTCTCACACAGACTGGTTACCTTGTATAGGAGGATTTCTCACACAGACTGGTTACCTTGTATAGGAGGATTTCTCACACAGACTGGTTACCTTGTATAGGAGGATTTCTCACACAGACTGGTTACCTTGTATAGGAGGATTTCTCACACAGACTGGTTTCCTTGTAACGGAGGATTTCTCACAGACTGGTTTCCTTGTAACAGAGGATTTCTCACAGAGACTGGTTACCTTGTATAGGAGGATTTCTCACAGACTGGTTACCTCTTATAGGAGGATTTCTCACACACTGGTTTCCTTGTAACGGAGGATTTCTAACACAGATAGGTTACCTTGTATAGGAGGGTTTCTCACACAGACTGGTTACCGTATATAGGAGGATATCTCACACAGACTGGTTACCTTGTAACGTGGATTGCTCACACAGACTGGTTACATGTATAGGAGGATTTCTCACAGACTGGTTACCGTGTATAGGAGGGTTTCTCACACAGACTGGTTACCTTGTAACAGGATTTCTCACACAGACTGCTTACCTTGTCACGGAGGATTTCTCACACAGACTGGTTACCGTGTATAGAAGGGTTTCTCACACAGACTGGTTACCTTGTAACGGAGGATTTCTCACACAGACTGGTTACCGTGTATAGGAGGGTTTCTCACACAGACTGGTTACCGTGTATAAGAGGGTTTCTCACACAGACTGGTTACCTCGTATAGGAGGGTTTCTCACACAGACTGGTTACCTTGTAACGGAGGATTTCTCACACAGACTGGTTACCTTGTATAGGAGGATTTCTCACACAGACTGGTTATTGTGTATAGGAGGGTTTCTCACACAGACTGGTTACATTGTAACGGAAGAGTTCTCACACAGACTGGTTACCTTGTATCAGAGGGTTTCTCACAGACTGGTTACCTTGTAACGGAGGATTTCTCGCACAGACTGGTTACTTGTAATGGAGGATTTCTCACAGAGACTGGTTACCTTGTAACGGAGGATTTCTCACACAGACTGGTTACCTTGTAAAGGAGGATTTCTCACATAGACTGGCTACCTTGTAATGGAGGATTTCTCACACAAACTGGTTCCCTTGTAACGGAGAATTTCTCACAAAGACTGGTTACCTTGTAATGGAGGATTTCTCACACAGACTGGTTACCTTGTATAGGAGGATTTCTCACAGACTGGTTACCTTGTATAGGAGGATTTCTCACACAGACTGGTTACTTTGTATAGGAGGATTTCTCACACAGACTGGTTACCTTGTAACGGAGGATTTCTCATACAGACTGGTTACCTTATATAGGAGGATTTCTCACACAGATTGGTTACCTTGTAACGGAGGATTTCTCACACAGACTGGTTACTTATATAGGAGGATTTCTCACACAGACTGGTTACCTTGTAATGGAGGATTTCTCACACAGACTGGTTACCTTGTATAGGAGGATTTCTCACAGACTGGTTACCTTGTATAGGAGGATTTCTCACACAGACTGGTTACTTTGTATAGGAGGATTTCTCACACAGACTGGTTACCTTGTAACGGAGGATTTCTCATACAGACTGGTTACCTTATATAGGAGGATTTCTCACACAGACTGGTTACCTTGTAACGGAGGATTTCTCATACAGACTGGTTACCTTATATAGGAGGATTTCTCACAGACTGGTTACCTTGTAACGGAGGATTTCTCACACAGACTGGTTACTTTGTATAGGAGGATTTCTCACACAGACTGGTTACCTTGTAACGGAGGATTTCTCACACAGACTGGTTACCTTGTATAGGAGGATTTCTCACACAGATTGGTTACTGTGTATAGGAGGATTTCTCACACAGACTGGTTACCTTGTATAGGAGGATTTCTCACACAGATTGGTTACTGTGTATAGGAGGATTTCTCACACAGACTGGTTACCTTGTATAGGAGGATTTCTCACACAGATTGGTTACTGTGTATAGGAGGATTTCTCACACAGACTGGTTACCTTGTATAGGAGGATTTCTCACAGACTGGTTACCTTGTAATGGAGGATTTCTCACAGACTTGTTTCCTTGTAATGGAGAATTTCTCACACAGACTGGTTACCTTGTATAGGAGGATTTCTCACACAGACTGGTTACTTATATAGGAGGATTTCTCACACAGACTGGTTACCTTGTAACGGAGGATTTCTCACACAGACTGGTTACCTTGTAACGGAGGATTTCTCACACAGACTGGTTACCTAGTAACGGAGGGTTTCTCACAGACTTGTTTCCTTGTAATGGAGAATTTCTCACACAGACTGGTTACCTTGTATAGGAGGATTTCTCACACAGACTGGTTACTTATATAGGAGGATTTCTCACACAGACTGGTTACCTTGTAACGGAGAATTTCTCACACAGACTGGTTACCTTGTATAGGAGGATTTCTCACACAGACTGGTTACTTTGTATAGGAGGATTTCTCACACAGACTGGTTACCTTGTAACGGAGGATTTCTCATACAGACTGGTTACCTTATATAGGAGGATTTCTCACACAGACTGGTTACTTATATAGGAGGATTTCTCACACAGACTGGTTACCTTGTAATGGAGGATTTCTCACACAGACTGGTTACCTTATATAGGAGGATTTCTCACAGACTGGTTACCTTGTAACGGAGGATTTCTCACACAGACTGGTTACTTATATAGGAGGATTTCTCACACAGACTGGTTACCTTGTAATGGAGGATTTCTCACACAGACTGGTTACCTTGTATAGGAGGATTTCTCACAGACTGGTTACCTTGTATAGGAGGATTTCTCACACAGACTGGTTACTTTGTATAGGAGGATTTCTCACACAGACTGGTTACCTTGTAACGGAGGATTTCTCATACAGACTGGTTACCTTATATAGGAGGATTTCTCACACAGACTGGTTACCTTGTAACGGAGGATTTCTCATACAGACTGGTTACCTTATATAGGAGGATTTCTCACAGACTGGTTACCTTGTAACGGAGGATTTCTCACACAGACTGGTTACTTTGTATAGGAGGATTTCTCACACAGACTGGTTACCTTGTAACGGAGGATTTCTCACACAGACTGGTTACCTTGTATAGGAGGATTTCTCACACAGATTGGTTACTGTGTATAGGAGGATTTCTCACACAGATTGGTTACTGTGTATAGGAGGATTTCTCACACAGACTGGTTACCTTGTAACGGAGGATTTCTCACACAGATTGGTTACTGTGTATAGGAGGATTTCTCACAGACTGGTTACCTTGTAACGGAGGATTTCTCACACAGATTGGTTACTGTGTATAGGAGGATTTCTCACACAGACTGGTTACCTTGTAACAGAGGATTTCTCACACAGACTGGTTTCCTTGTAACGGAGGATTTCTCACAGACTTGTTTCCTTGTAACGGAGGATTTCTCACAGAGACTGGTTACCTTGTAACAGAGGATTTCTCACACAGACTAGTTACCTTGTATATGTCCTCTAAGTCTATTTTGGTATCGAAGATGACCTCAAGGTCGTGGTCAGGGAAACAAGAATACTCCATGTTCGGAGCTGGTCCCAGTCCACAAATGGCCCCGGTGAGACGGGTCAGTCCAGGATCAGTCCTGTGAGAAATAATTATGTAACTCTATCAGTGAGACTTATATCCTGGATTGATGAAAGTTTAAACATTCAGACTAGAACAGACACAGTTAATACCCTCACCTCTCACCTTCAGAGTTTTGTTTGCGTGATTAAAATAGCTTTTCAAACAAATTTATCCAGGTACATTGTAAGGCTGTGTAATCTTGTCATGTTAATCTAGAACAGCAGAACAGGTGTGATACTAGTGGGGCATTTGATGTAGCATCCAATTAATATTTGAAAACAATGCCAATGTTAACAGTTTTCTTTTAACTTGTTGAAAATGATCACTGTATGTCATAAGCATCCATTTCTAATGACCTTGACCTTTGTATCTGGTTCATCCTCAATTCCTTAATTTATTTGTGAGCTACCAATTACTGGACAGATTGTTTATTGACAGCCCCTATCAACAAGGTCATGTCAATTAGTAAGACCAATTGATCTCACATTTACCAAAGGAATTAATATTAATTTAAAATTGAATTACAAATCATAAATGTGGGACAATTAAGCAGGAAAAACCATTTTCCGAGCACAAGCTTTAGCCTGTTTTATGACAAGGGGATACTGTTCTATGAGAGGTCTACCTGAACTCTGTGATGGGATAATGTTCTATGAGAGGTCTACCTGAACTCTGTGATGGGATACTGTTCTATGAGAGGTCTACCTGAACTCTGTGATGGGATACTGTTCTATGACTGGTCTACCTGAACTCTGTGATGGGATACTGTTCTATGAGAGGTCTACCTGAACTCTGTGATAGGATTATGTTCTATGAGAGGTCTACCTGAACTCTGTGATGGGATACTGTACTATGACAGGTCTACCTGAACTCTGTGATGGGATACTGTTCTATGACAGGTCTACCTGAACTCTGTGATGGGATACTGTTCTATGACAGGTCTACCTGAACTCTGTGATGGGATACTGTTCTATGAGAGGTCTACCTGAACTCTGTGATGGGATACTGTTCTATGAGAGGTCTACCTGAACTCTGTGATGGGATACTGTTATATGAGAGGTCTACCTGAACTCTGTGATGGGATACTGTTCTATGAGAGGTCTACCTGAACTCTGTGATGGGATACTGTTCTATGAGAGGTCTACCTGAACTCTGTGATGGGATACTGTTCTATGACAGGTCTACCTGAACTCTGTGATGGGATACTGTTCTATGAGAGGTCTACCTGAACTCTGTGATGGGATACTGTTCTATGAGAGGTCTACCTGAACTCTGTGATGGGATACTGTTCTATGAGAGGTCTACCTGAACTCTGTGATGGGATACTGTTCTATGAGAGGTCTACCTGAACTCTGTGATGGGATACTGTTCTATGAGAGGTCTACCTGAACTCTGTGATGGGATACTGTTCTATGAGAGGTCTACCTGAACTCTGTGATGGGATACTGTACTATGACAGGTCTACCTGAACTCTGTGATGGGATACTGTTCTATGAGAGGTCTACCTGAACTCTGTGATGGGATACTGTTCTATGACAGGTCTACCTGAACTCTGTGATGGGATACTGTTCTATGAGAGGTCTACCTGAACTCTGTGATGGGATACTGTTCTATGAGAGGTCTACCTGAACTCTGTGATGGGATACTGTTCTATGAGAGGTCTACCTGAACTCTGTGATGGGATACTGTTCTATGAGAGGTCTACCTGAACTCTGTGATGGGATACTGTTCTATGAGAGGTCTACCTGAACTCTGTGATGGGATACTGTTCTATGAGAGGTCTACCTGAACTCTGTGATGGGATACTGTTCTATGAGAGGTCTACCTGAACTCTGTGATGGGACACTGTTCTATTAGAGGTCTACCTGAACTCTGTGATGAGAGGTCTACCTGAACTCTGTGATGGGATACTGTACTATGAGAGGTCTACCTGAACTCTGTGATAGGATACTGTTCTATGAGAGGTCTACCTGAACTCTGTGATAGGATACTATTCTATGAGAGGTCTACCTGAACTCTGTGATAGGATACTATTCTATGAGAGGTCTACCTGAACTCTGTGATAGGATACTATTCTATGAGAGGTCTACCTGAACTCTGTGATAGGATACTGTACTATGAGAGGTCTACCTGAACTCTGTGATAGGATACTATTCTATGAGAGGTCTACCTGAACTCTGATAGGATACTGTACTATGAGAGATCTACCTGAACTCTGTGATAGGTGCGAACAGCAGTGAAATGATGCTGGGTAGTCCTGGTATCAGGGGCATGACTGTCGTGTCTCGCGCCATCATTGTTGACCCTCCGGGGTTCAGGCCAACAAACGCAGCAATCATCAGTCGTGAATGAGGATCGTGGGGTTCATCGTCGATAGCAACACAGTTTATGCTACTTGGCTCAATTTTTGCACACCTTCAATCAGATCAAGAATTTATTTAAGAAGAAATCATAACTGGTATTGTTTGCATCACATTCAACATTTCAAATATTCTTAAACATTTTCAAGCAAAAAAGTGACATCTTCCAACAGATCTTTTATAACAGAAGGACCACAGGGTCTGTATTGCTCACCTGGAAAATTGTGCAATGATTGGAAAATATTCTCACAGAGAATACTCTGCAAATTTCTATGTAATGACTTTCCTTGGTTTAAGAGTTTGCCAGACTAAAAGAAACTTAATACTACTATATCTCAACAATTTACACATATCATTACCCAGGGCTTGCTGGTATTACAGAAATTTGTTTTAAGACATCTACATATTTGACCCCCGTGACCTTGAATGTAGATGAAAGTTATATACATTAGGAAACTTTTATCACTGACTGGGGTACCTACTGGCCAAATCTAATTGATCTATGTTTTTTTCTGCATCTTTCTGACCCAAAAACTAGGTCAATGCCATTATTTGAGGACACTTTGCAGCACTTCATGCAAGTTATGTATTCAGGTAAAATATAAATACTTTTGGTAATACTGAAGAATCTGTTTCAAGATTTTTTCCAAGTCTGAACCTTGAATACCTTGAAAATTGGTCAAGGACATTTATTTGAGGGAATTTGATAGCTTTTCATGCCAGTTACCTCTTGGCCAAGTGTCAGAACTCTGGGCTTCCTGGCTATTTAGAATTATGTTTTTAAAGGTTTTTTTACATAAATATTTGTCCCCGGAGGGGATACTGTATTGATGAGTTACATACCTGCATGCCCCTGCATTGGTCATACTAGTGAATGCCATCTCATACGGATTGTTTGGACCTCTCAAATTCACCTATTAGGTAAAGTAAGATCAACAATTTGTGAAGCCCTTTCAGTAGCTACATAATACTTTCAAATTTATGAGTCCAAAATATGTTAACATTAAAAAAATCACTGGCCTTGTGTCATGTTTGCTCAGGTAAGGCCCGATTACAGAAGTAATTTTGTCAATTTTAACCAAAGGTTCATACAAAAATCTCAAACTCAAATTAAGGGTCTTTTTAGGGCCCTATCTCTAAATTAGGGTCTTTTTAGGACGACCCCTCAAATTCAAGAACTTTTCAAGTCTGTGCGAATCTTGTTACCAGACCAGACGCAAAATCGTCTTGGTTGTCTAAATTTAGAGGCAACAATATTAGGAAGTTTTTTATTACTATACTTTAGAAGAAACAATTCCAAACAATGCCATTTAGTTCAGCAGGTTGAATTACCTTGCCACCTCTGCGACTCTCTCCAAAAGTCATACTGGGTTTGAGTGCCAGGTTAAGCCAGCTAGTTTGTTGCCTGTTGGTTTGCCCCTGGGGCCCTGTCTGCCCAAGTTGTCCTGTTGACTCCTCCAACACTCGCTGGTCATGGTTTTGCTTGGTAACAAATAAATCACAATCATATAGATGCCAGATGGACAACTACATTATATACTGATCATTGTGAAATCTTCATTGAAATCTGCCAGTTTGGTGGGATTAAGTACCCAGACAAGTTACTGCAGATGACAGACATTCAGACAGGGTGATTCTTGTAAACCAACCAAACTTGGTTGCAGGGAAATGAATACCATTATATTTAATCTATACAAGAATTTAAGTTTAAAAAGAATGAAAGATTTTTACCTTTGAAAGGAAGCTTTCTTCAGCAGTGTCTGCAAACTCCAGAGAAATGAGTTCATGGTTAAAACAGATCTGGCGGCCATTTCTCAACACTTCTATCAGCTCCATTCGTACTACGCCTCGCACCACAGAGTAAACCTGTCCAATAAAAACATGACACAACAGTACCAACCTAAGCTCTCAACGACCTAGGACAGTAAACCTGTCCAATAAAAACATGAAATAACTTTACCAACCTTAACTGTCAAAGACCTAGGACAGTAAACCTGTCCAATAAAAACATGAAATAACTTTACCTACCTTAACTCTCAAAGACCTAGGACAGTAAACCTGTCCAATAAAAACATGACACAACAGTACCAACCTTAACTCTCAATGACCTAAGACAGTAAACCTGTCCAATAAAAACATGACAAAACTTTACCAACCTTAACTCTCAACAACCTAGGACAGTAAACCTGTCCAATAAAAACATCACACAACTTTACCAACCTTAACTCTCAAAAGACCTAGGACAGTAAACCTGTCCACGTCAATATATCATAACTTACCACGAAGCATTCCTTAAACTAGAGTAAACCTGTCCATGTCAATATATCATAATTTACCACGAAGCGTTCCTTAAACTAAAGTAAATATGTCCATGTAAATATATCATAATTTACCACCAAGCATGTCTTTAACTAGAATAAATCTGTCCATGTAAATATATCATAATTTACCACCAAGCATGTCTTTAAATAGAGTAAATCTGTCCATGTAAATATATCATAATTTACCACCAAGCATGTCTTTAACTAGAGTAAATCTGTCCATGTAAATATATCATAATTTACCACCAAGCATGTCTTTAACTAGAGTAAATCTGTCCATGTAAATATATCATAATTTACCACCAAGCATGTCTTTAAATAGAGTAAATCTGACAGTGTAAACACCAAGATCGGTCCACTCACCTTCCCAAACAGTTCCTTGTTCATCACCATACTACGGAATGTATTGTTGGCCTGTTCTGTCCATCGCCCGTCTGGACACTTGACCACTGACGGCCGGATCCCACTAAGGTAGCACTCAACACACTGTATCACAACAAACAACAGCATTATGCATGTTTTAATTGTACATATTTAATTGTACATATTTAATTGTACATATTTAATTGTACATATTTAATTGTACATGTTTAATCATTATTCCTATTGATCAATCATTGTGTTCTGGGCATGGAATTCCACCCTCCCTTCCCAAATGTCAGCTGCCTAGCTTGGGCAAATTACTTTGCTTGCTGTTGTTGTATGCAACTTGTGTACGAATACATTGACAGGTTGTGATATCAAATAACAAAACACGGAACCAAAAGCGGAGAAGACAAAATTATACGAGGTGGTCACGTGATATCTTTAAACCAATAAGAAAAATGATTACATTCTTACTAATGGAATGATAAAATAAAATATTCCATACAATACAGTATACGAAAATTACAATTAGCACAGTCATAATTAAGCATAATGGTTTCATCAAGAAACTAGCTTACATAAGATTATCGCTATAATATGAATGTTAACAGTACTTTGATCTGTTACGTTTATCAGACAAAGTATGGTGTTTCTACTTTATAACAGTCAAACCTATTCTCTACTCACCTGGAACTATTCTCTACTCACCTGGAACGGCATTTCTGAAATGGCGTCAGGTAACTCTCGAACATCCTCCCGGGCTACCAGAGCTGTGTTTCCGTAGTCAACAAAGAACACCTGACAGGGAGACAGACCTCATGTACACAAAACGGTAGTCAACAAAGAACACCTGACAGGGAGACAGACCTCATGTACACAAAAACGGTAGTCAACAAAGTACACCTAACAGGGAGACAGACCTCATGCACACAAAACGGTAGTCAACAAAGAACACCCGACAGGGAGACAGACCTCATGTACACAAAACGGTAGTCAACAAAGAACACCTGACAGGGAGACAGACCTCATGTACACAAAACGGTAGTCAACAAAGAACACCTGACAGGGAGACAGACCTCATGTACACAAAATAAACAATTCTATAAATGATCTGACCTAATAAACTACACAATATACAATCTATCTGACCTAATTAACACAACACAATATACATTCTATCTGACCTAATTAACACTACACAATACATTCTATCTGACCTAATTAACACTACACAATATACTTTCTATCTAACCTAATTAACTCTACATAATATACTTTCTATCTGACCTAATTAACTCTACATAATATACTTTCTATCTGACCTAATTAACTCTACATAATATACTTTCTATCTGACCTAATTAACTCTACATAATATACTTTCTATGTAACCTAATTAACTCTACATAATATACATTCTATCTGACCTAATAAACTACACAATATACATTCTATCTGACCTAGTTAACAATACACAATATACATTCAATCTGACCTAATTAACACTACACAATATACATTCGATTTGACCTAATTAACATGTACACATTATTTTATTAAATATACATGTACATAATTAAGATCTTATCTTATAAATACAACACAACCCCTGATAAAATCAATACAGTACCTAACCTCACCTATCTTTAAATATTTCGTTAAACAAATCATCACCACAAACAAATATCTATGTATTGGATGACTTGTACCTCTAGTGACTCCCTGAACTGGTTTGTGCGAGGCAGCTGAGTACGAATGATGCCGTCTACCCTGGCCCTGTAGTACTCTCTTGCTTCATCCTCAAACGGCGCGGCACACAGCTTCCCGACAACGATACGACCCACTAACGGCTGAAATATCAAAAGTAGGTAAGTAGTCAACATGGAGGTATGTAGTTATCATGGAGGGTATACTGAACTCAAAACTCAGTGCTGTATTGCTTTTATGAAGCAAGTCAAGTTTCACATAAAATGTCCTCAGATTATAAAATAAACGAGAGTTTTTATTATCAAAGCTACATTGAGCGACAACTCCTTGCCAACAAAAGATTTTTCCTCGTGAAACATTTCTTTTCCTTATCAAACTTACAATGAGTGATCTCTCCTGGTTGAGGCAGGTGTGGATGCTCACTAGAGCATTATAGTTCTCTCTCTCAGAGTACTGTGCCCAGAAATGTCCACATTCCTTCACCTATGAGAACACAAAAGATCTACATCAAAATAAACAAAAGAAGTCATTCAGGCGTAAAATGTAGGTGGAATCCAGCATCTAAAACCTAGCCTATGCTATCTATCCTTAGATACATCTGTCATGTAAGTTGGGTAAATGTAGGACTTAACGTTACCTCACAAACTACCTGAACTATTTTTAACCTAATGTAGATGTCGCTGATGTCCATACAGACGCCAGGGGTATAACATAATCTCCCCCCTCAACATCGTAGAGAGGAGCTGATACCATTTAGGGTAAGGACAATCTAACTGTCCCATCTAAACATATGACTTGTGTTTTATATCAATTGGTTTAAATGGTGACAACAAACAAGAATTGCATGGAAGTGATGTGTCGCCTGCCCAGCAAGCTGGGAGACGGTCGAGTTTTCAGAAACAACCTCTGGATATTCAATGAAACAATTCCAAGAGTAATTTGTATGATTTGCCTGGTAGATTTCCATGTAATTAGTTTTTTACCTGTTATAAAAAATGTTAAAGATTTTATTCAAAACTTTTCATATCAATTTTCTTTTTATAGTATTAGTGACCTTGACCTTTGAACAATAAAAGCAATCCAAAGAAAGCATTTCTGTAAGGAAGTGCTGCACCAAGTTTGAGCTTTATAAGCAAAAGCAAACTTAAGTTATCACATGAAAACTGATTTTCTATTCATAGTAATAGTTACCTTGATTTTTGACCTTCAAACCTGAAAACTAATCCTTAGCAAGTACTTTTGTGAGAAAGTACTGTTTGAAGTTTGAGCTTGATCGGCCAAAACAAACTCAACTTACTACACGAAAACCAATTTTCTATTTATAGCCAAAGTGACCTGGACCTTTGAACCTGAAAAGCAATCTCAAGCAAGCACATTGGTAAAAAAACACTGTATGAAGTTTGAGTTTGATTGGTTTAAAGAAACTGGAGTTATCACATGGAAACTAATTTTCTATTTATATTAGCAGTGACCTTGACCTTTGATCCTGAAACGCAATCCCAAGCGAGCAGTTTTAGTAAGGAAGCACTGCATGAAGTTTGAGTTTGATTGGCCCAAGGGAACTCAAGTTATTGAATGGAAACTGGCGACACAAAAATTCAATAAGAAGTTCCTTGTGAATGACGTTACCTCTGTGACACACAACTGGACAGCAGAGGTGGCAGGCGGGGGTAACATGTACTTCTCCAAGTTCTGCGGCTGCTCTGACACTGTTATCCTGTATCAAGCAGAAAAAGGTGGACTATTGCTTCATCTTACAAAACCTAGCCACAGGTTAAACTGAAAGTAAGGTTAACACTAAAAACAATAGTTTCACAACCTCCCAGTTTAGTAGGTATTTACACCAATACTATGGGACACCAGTACATATAACTAGTTTGCTGAGGAAAGAGCAATTTTTTTTACATTATTAGAATCACTTTCCAAGCAATATCATGATGTCACAAAGGGGGGGGGGGATCAACTCTTGTTCACAAAAAGATCCCATTCAATGGTAAAGCCACAACAAACCTGTTTTATCTGATACTGAACACCTGTCTGACTTGACATTTGTGATATAGTGTACCTTTGTGTGACATACATGTTTTTAGCCCGAGGGTAACATACCTGTTTGTACGTAAACAACCCTTTTGTGGTTCCATTGCCAACTCCTGCTGCTCAACAAGACTGTAGGCTTCTTCCCTTGACAACAATTGGATATCCAGGGGAATACGTAGTTGTCTGCAAAAGATCGCAACACACAGTAACATAAATAACACACAGTAATATAAATAACACACAGTAATATAAGTAACACACAGTAACATACAGAAACACACAGTGACATACAGTAACACACAGTAATATACAGTAACACACAGTAATATACAGTAAAACACAGTAACATTGGTAACACACAGTAATATAAGTAACACACAGTAATATACAGTAAAACACAGTAATATAAGTAACACACAGTAATATACAGTAAAACACAGTAATATAAGTAACACACAGTAACATAAGTAGCATACAGTAACACACAGTAACATATAGTAACACAGTAACATATAGTAACATAATTAACACACTGTAACATAAGTAACATGCAGTAACATAATTAACACACAGTATTAGTTACACACAGTAACATACAGAAACACAGTGACATACAGTAACACACAGTAATATACAGTAACACACAGTATCATAAGTAATATACAGTAACATATAGTAACATAATTAACACACTGTAACAAGTAACACAGTACACCCAGTGAAATAAGTAACACATAGAATAAATAACACAGTAACATACAGTAACACACAATAAAATAAATAACACACAGTTACATTGAGATAACAAAGAGGTTACAAAGGAGTCCCATTGATGGGAAGGAAAGAAGAACATCAGAGGTCTGATATGTTACACTTGGGTGACAAAAGTAACAAGCCAGTAACCCTTGATAACAGATGTTATACATGGGTATTAGAGAATAGTGAAACAGAAATATGTAACGAAGCAAACCTGAGTTTGACAGCTGAATACACCCCGGGGTGGACTTTTCCCTTGTATTCTGGTTTCCACTGGAAACTGATGTAGGCCCTGAAACCAAACAATTTAACAAATATATTAACTTGTTCTCATTTACAACCTACTAAACAATATACTTTTAGTACATCACATGACAAGAGGCCCAGAGGGCCTGTATCGCTCGACTGGTTTCATGTGATATGAAACAAGAATGACTCATAAGTGTATGTGTGGCCCTTCTTGTTATATCAATATATCGAAGTTGTTAAATCAATATTGCCAAATAGACAGTTTTGGCCCCGCCCCTCAGGCCCCTGGGGGTCAGCCCCATCATTTGTATAAATTTGAATCCCAGCCACCTAGGGATGCTACCACTGAAATATAAATGCCATACATTGCTTAGTTCCAGAGAAGAAGTTGTTCATATCAATATTGCCAAATGGACCCTTTTTGGCCCTGCCCTTCAGGCCCCTGGGGGGTCAGCCAATCATTGGTATGAATTTTAATCCCAGCCACCTAGGGATGCTAACACTGAAATATAAATGCCATACATTGCTTAGTTCCAGAGAAGAAGTCGTTAATATCAATATTGCCAAATAGACACTTTTGGCCCCGCCCCTCAGGCCCCTGGGGGATCAGCCCCATCATTTGTATAAATTTGAATCCAGCCACCTAGGGATGCTACCACTGAAATATAAATGCCATACATTGCTTAGTTCCAGAGAAGAAGTGGTTTATATCAATATAGCCAAATAGACACTTTTGACCCCGCCCCTCAGGTCCCTGGGGGATCAGCCCCATCATTTGTATAAATTTGAATCCCAGCCACCTAGGGATGCTAACACTGAAATATAAATGCCATTCATTACTTAGTTCCAGAGAAGAAGTCATTAATATCAATATTGCCAAATAGACACTTTTGGCCCCGCCCCTCAGGCCCCTGGGGGGTCAGCCCCATCATTTGTATAAATTTGACTCCCAGCCACCTAGGGATGTTACCACTGAAATATAAATGCCATTCATTACTTAGTTCCAGAGAAGAAGTCATTAATATCAATATTGCCAAATAGACACTTTTGGCCCCGCCCCTCAGGCCCCTGGGGGATCAGCCCCATCATTTGTATAAATTTGAATCCCAGCCACCTAGGGATGCTACCACTGAAATATAAATGCCATACATTGCTTAGCTCCAGAGAAGAAGTGGTTTATATCAATATAGCCAAATAGACACTTTTGACCCCGCCCCTCAGGCCCCTGGGGGGTCAGCCCCATCATTTGTATAAATTTGAATCCCAGCCACCTAGGGATGCTACCACTGAAATATAAATGCCATACATTGCTTAGTTCCAGAGAAGAAGTCATTTATATCAATATTGCCAAATGGACCCCTTTTGGCCCCTCCCTCAGGTCCCTGGGGGGTCAGACCCATCATTTGTATAAATTTGAATCCCAGCCACACAGGGATGCTTCCTACCAAATTTAGTTAAATTCTGATCAGTGGTTATGAAGAAGAAGTCAATTGTTGACGGACGGACGGACGGACGGACGGACGGACGACGGATGACGGACAACGGACGGACGACGGATGACGGACGCCGGACGCCACGGTATGGCATAAGCTCACCTTGGTCCTTTGGACCAGGTGAGCTAATAATATCTAGGAAGGCTATTGGATAACTATCATATTCTATTTGGTTTCATTATCTGCCTTCCTTAGCAACGGGAACTATACCTGGCAGCGGGCACTATACCTCGTGTTCGGCCCATGGGAAAAGAAGCCTGAGGTCAAAAGTGGTGTTACGTCTTAAGGGGGCATTGCAAAGTCTACTTCCGTTTCACTGCTGTCGTTTGTCAAAATGGCACATTTCGGAATATAAGATGCTGGTATTTCCACATAGGCCCAGCATATTTTATATCGTATTTTATTTTCAAATGAAAGTCATGTGATATACGAATGACAGTCATGTGATATACTAAATCTATTATGTCCCTATCCCGAGGGAACTGTTCTCTTATAGTGTTGTCTGGGGAGGCCTCGCCTAACGGCTCGGGCACTATACCTCCCCAGACAACATTATAAGAGAACAGTTACCTAGGGGAAAGGCCATAATAGATTAGTAGAACGAAGTCAGTAGCTATTACATAGCCTCACAAATTAAGTATCTCTATGCCGGTTACATTGTGTACTACATAGCACTACATGATACTCTTTTTAAATATCCATCATCATTATACATACTTTGTCTCCTCAAAGAAAGCGGAAGGTCTGTAGCCAACATCCCTGAAATGGTCCTCCACAGCACTCTTGTATAGACTTCCCTGATTGGCTGGTAAACCCTTCACCTAGGACCAACGGACACGGAGTATTAAGGTATTGATGTGATATAAGAATAAACAACAGATTTGTGCTGACCTGACTTCATTACAACATTACAATACTAGTGTTGACGGGTACGTGACCTCACATACAAACCATTACAGTGTTGAAGGGGTCATGACCTTCCATCATAACCATAAGTGTTGAAGGGGTCATGACCTCATATTATTAATACCATAACAGTGTTGAAGGGGTCGTGACCTCATATAAACCATAAGTGTTGAAGGGGTCATGACCTCTCATTATAACATACCATAACAGTGTTAAAGGGGTCGTGACCTCATATTATTACATACCATAACAGTGTTGAAGGGGTCGTGACCTGACATGATCCTGTTAGACTCCTGCTCGTCTATTGGCTCCTTGATGAAGAAGTTGGGATAGAAAGCACCTGCCATTACCACCTGAAGCAGTACAAGTTTAGAACGTATTGGTACAACAACCAGTCGGTGCAAAGGATATGAAAACGTTGAAGCATTAAAAATGTATTGGTACAACAACCAGTTGGTGCAAAGGATACGATACGTTGAAGCAATATTGACAATTTTTGATTTCTAGAATGTAACTCGTAACCACCAAAGCGTACCTTTAAGAGAAGCCTCTCTTGGTCCTCGGAGAACCTGCGTTTGTAGTTTGGTGTCTGTCTTGGTTTCTGGATGTTTAAGCTGCCGAGTCTGGCTTCCAGTTCCTTCACTAGCTCCTGGACCTGTTCACAGATGTGTTCTATTAATGACCTTGGGTTTAAAACTTCAGATGAAATTATTATACGGATACCTACCACATACACATATTTTATATTATTTTAACACATACCAAATCTGATTAAAATATCATATCTTTATCTGCTCAAACTTATTTTTGCTGTGTCAAGATCTGACAATTTCTCATATGGCGTCATGTTTCTGATGACCTTTTGCATTAGCCAATCAAATTACTGCTGCCAGAATCTTGAATGTGAATGTTTGTGGGCAAAAAAGCTTGCATAATCCTATCTGTGTGTTTACTCATTTCATCACAACAAGCGAATGTGCAGTGCTGTGACAAAAAGACTGGCTTCTGATGGCAGGGTCAACTGTCACCAATTAGACAATTCTACTGGAGTGTGGGGTCAAGAGGTGACAAAGGTCACCTGAACACAACCTCTTTTTGGATGTTGTCAGATCCTTGTAAAATGGAGTGAGAACAAGGGTCTACATTTCAATCAGATTGATACCTACCATGTACAGGTGTATTATATCTAGACAGGTGCTTTATATCATTAGGAAACCTCGTACAGGTGTTTTATATTATTAGGAAACCTCGTACAGGTGTTTTATATTATTAGGAAACCTCGTACAGGTGTTTTATATTATTAGGAAACCTCCTACAGGTGTTTTATATTATTAGGAAACCTCGTACAGGTGTTTTATATTATTAGGAAACCTCCTACAGGTGTTTTATATCATTAGGAAACCTCGTACAGGTGTTTTATATTATTAGGAAACCTCGTACAGGTGTTTTATATTATTAGGAAACCTCGTACAGGTGTTTTATATTATTAGGAAACCTCGTACAGGTGTTTTATATTATTATGATACCTCGTACAGGTGTTTTATATTATTAGGAAACCTCATACAGGTGTTTTATATTATTAGGAAACCTCGTACAGGTGTTTTACATTATTAGGAAAGCTCGTACAGGTGTTTTATATTATTAGGAAACCTCGTACAGGTGTTTTATATTATTAGGAAACCTCGTACAGGTGTTTTATATTATTATGATATCTCGTACAGGTGTTTTATATTATTAGGAAACCTCGTACAGGTGTTTTATATTACAGTAGACTCCGCTTAATATCACTTCTCATTTGTCCGGGGAAAACATGATATTAACCGGAACATGATATTAAAAGAAAATGTATTTTCTGACATTTTTCAGCCCTCAAAACCGGAAGTGGACTTGGTTAAATGTCGTAGTGCTGTGACTCAACAGAGAAGATTGTTGAATAAAGATATTTTATCACTAACAATGTTTTTTTCACTCCAGTGACCGTATAATCTTTGGTTTTATTCTGGAATGCACTTATTTTCATATATATTGTTCGTACGTAATATTATCAGTAGGCTAGCTTCACACGAAACCAGGGACGAAACGTACTACGATTGTTTACTGCAGTAGGCCTACTTTAATGATGTAACGTTAGGCATACAAGTGGCTGGTATTCTGCATCAAATTCGTGTTTTGAAATCATGACACTCCGTAAATATTTACCGTTATCTTGATATGTATACTGGTTTTTCGCTTGTGAAATCTGTGGTTTGTTTAATTTCTTTAGATATTCGCTGCAAGTGCGACATCGTGTTCACACAGAGATTGTCGGTTGTATAGCGCTACCGTTTCATTGGATGACCTCTATGCAAATAAAACAACCACGCGATAAGATTTAGTCTCGGCACTTATATTTATTCACCAGCCTGCCTAGAATCACGGCATGTCGGAGTCATACTTTGGCTATTTAAAAATCATAACAAAGACGATATCTCTGCATTTTACGTGAACATTAGCTTAAATTAATTAGACACTTATTGTTTAAAAGACACTTTTTATTTTAATTTCAATCTATATTTCGTCATGTTTACGGAAGACCATCCACTTGTAAGCCTTCTTCACGACAACGTGAATTCGATCTAAGACGAGCTGAAATGAAAAATGGAACTCGTGTTAGGAACTCATTAAAGTACACATGGCGTTATATAAGATTACAAAAGTATGGGTTCCCTCACCCAAAGGTGTAATCTTTGCTCCGGTATGCCAAGTCAATCTATTGTTCGACTAGTACGCGTACGGCAGTGATCAGGTAGGTGTGAAAAAGACGCAGCTGATCATGACCACGGCGTTGTTTACATAGCGATTTCAGGTGTGAAACTTGAGTCCCCGGGGCATTTATATGAAATTATTTCTAACATTTACCTGTAATTTTTGTGTGACAGTGGCCAAAAAAAAGTGATATTAACCGAAATCCACCTGGAAACAAGTGATATTAAAAGAATGGCATTACATAGATTATATAGCAGGAAAAACGGTGCATGAAGAAAACGTGATAATAACCGAAAAGTGATATTAACCGACGTGACATTAAGTGGAGTTTACTGTATTAGGAAACCTTGTAAAGGTGTATTATATTATTAGGAAACCTCGTACAGGTGTATTATATTATTAGGAAACCTCGTACAGGTGTTTTATATTATAATGATACCTTGTACAGGTGTTTTATATTATTATATGATACTTTGTACAGGTGTTTTATATTATTATGATACCTCGTACAGGTGTTTTATATTATTATGATACCTCGTACAGGTGTTTTATATTATTATGATACCTCGTACAGGTGTTTTATATTATTATGATACCACGTACAGGTGTTTTATATTATTACAGGTATTTTCAGTATCAGCTACCTACCTAATACAGGTGTTTTTAGTATCAGCTACCTACCTCATACAGGTGTTTTCAGTATCAGCTACCTACCTCATACAGGTGTTTTCAGTATCAGCTACCTACCTCATATAAACGCTTGATCTGCAGGAAATGCATCCTTCCCCATGAGACCTCCTTCTGACTGCGCCGTTTGAAATCACCCAACATCTTCCTCTTCTCCCATTCCTGCGAATAAAAAAATGTCAATGTAATCACAATCTAATGTCACTCCATCAACCGTACTTCAAAATTATCATATCAAAACTTGTTTATACGATCTGGTTACCACGGCCACCATAATTTCTGTTAAATAAAATATGCATGCATATCTACACATAGTCTGTAACATTCCTGTGTAGATCCCTTGAATTTGGTTCATAGGTTTAGGAGGAGTTGTCCTGACGAAGTTTTCCAGAAGAATTTTGGTATTGTGACTGGGTTACCATGGTAACCAAAATTCCTGCAGAAAAACATCTTTCAGCTACCTACCTCATACAGGTGTTTTCAGTATCAGCTACCTACCTCATATAAACGCTTGATCTGCAGGAAATGCATCCTTCCCCACATTTACACATGGTCTCTTACTCACATTCCTGTGTAGTTTCACTTGAATCAGTTCACAGGTTTATGAGGAATTGTCTGGACAATAACAAAGTATAGTGACCTAGTTACCATGGCAACCCAAATTTTGCAACCTGATATAGATTACTCACGTCTACAATGTATAAGGATTATGGCGAACAAGTTTCATTGAAATTCCTCCAGTATATCTTGGAGGAGTAGCCGGTACATCATTGTGTTTACAGACAGACAACCTGATTCCAGTATATAGACTGATTAAGACTTTCCCAGGGGTAGTTATAGTCATGTGTTTATATCAACAATACACTGCACACTAAGAGTCTCCTATATAAACTGTCACTTCTCACCCTGTACGCGTTCAGGATAGCAATGCAGTCGCTGCTGGAGCCAGCTGCCCATTCCAGTTTGTGTCTGTAGGCCTCCAGGTGTTTCTTGTACGGACTAGCAAACACAGACTTCAATGACAGAGCTGCAGCTGTAGATATACATCAATTCATATTCTTTATAAACTTTGTAATAATGTCAACTTCACTTAAGTGTTTGTATATACATGTATATATGTTTCATTTTTGAGAATGATCACCTGAAATCTCAGTCTATGACATCTGTCCTGCTAGACAACACTTGACAAGTTTACCTATAATAAGGCAGTCCTCCAAGAGTCCAAAAACGTGGCCGAGGATCAACAGCTTGCCAAGTCGTACGTCTACAGGAACATCAGCCAACACGCGACCTACGAAGGTAAGGTCACCGTCATGGCGACAGCCTACTTCATGTGTCGGAGTACTCAGTGCTCCTACCTGTGAACAATAGGATTATTAATTAACTGGACCTCTACTTGTTCATAATTATATTTAATATGCTCGCAATACACTCTATCATTCAGACACACACTATCTATACAGATATTGATGTTATACAAACCTCTTTCAGTAGGAGTATGGTTCTCTCTATACAGATATTGATGTTGTACAGACCTCTTTCAGTAGGAGTATGGTTCTCTCTATACAGATATTTATGTTATACAGACCTCTTTCAGTAGGAGTATGGTTTTCTCTATACAGATATTGATGTTATACAGACCTCTTTCAGTAGGAGTATGGTTCTCTCTATACAGATATTGATGTTATACAGACCTCTTTCAGTAGGAGTATGGTTCTCTCTATACAGATATTTATGTTATACAGACCTCTTTAGTAGGAGTATGGTTCTCTCTATACAGATATTTATGTTATACAGACCTCTTTCAGTAGGAGTATGGCTCTCTCTATACAGATATTGATGTTATACAAACCTCTTTCAGTAGGAGTATGGTTCCCTCAATACAGATATTAATGTGATACAAACCTCTTTCAGTAGGAGTATGGTTTTCTCTATACAGATATTGATGTTATACAGACCTCTTTCAGTAGGAGTATGGCTTTCTCTATACAGATATTTATGTTATACAGACGTCTTTTAGTAGGAGTATGGTTCTCTCTATACAGATATTTATGTTATACAAACCTCTTTCAGAAGGAGTATGGTTTTCTCTATACAGATATTGATGTTGTACAGACCTCTTTCAGTAGGAGTATGGTTTTCTCTATACAGATATTGATGCTATACAGACCTCTTTTAGTAGGAGTATGGTTTTCTCTATACAGATATTGATGTTATACAGACCTCTTTTAGTAGAAGTATGGTTCTCTCTATACAGATATTGATGTTATACAGACCTCTTTCAGTAGGAGTATGGTTCTCTCTATACAGATATTGATGTTATACAGACCTCTTTCAGTAGGAGTATGGTTCTCTCTATACAGATATTGATGTTATACAGACCTCTTTCAGTAGGAGTATGGTTCTCTCTATACAGATATTAATGTTATACAGACCTCTTTTAGTAGGAGCATGGTTTTCTCTATACAGATATTTATGTTATACAGACCTCTTTCAGTAGGAGTATGGTTCTCTCTATACAGATATTGATGTTGTACAGACCTCTTTCAGTAGGAGTATGGTTCTCTCTATACAGATATTAATGTTATACAGACCTCTTTCAGTAGGAGTATGGTTCTCTCTATACAGATATTGATGTTATACAAACCTCTTTCAGTAGGAGTATGGTTTTATCTATACAGATATTAATGTTATACAAACCTCTTTCAGTAGGAGTATGGTTTTCTCTATACAGATATTGATGTTATACAAACCTCTTTTAGTAGGAGTATGGTTTTCTCTATACAGATATTAATGTTATACAGACCTCTTTTAGTAGGAGTATGGTTCTCTCTATACAGATATTTATGTTATACAGACCTCTTTTAGTAGGAGTATGGTTCTCTCTATACAGATATTTATGTTATACAAACCTCTTTTAGTAGGAGTATGGTTTTCTCTATACAGATATTAATGTTATACAGACCTCTTTTAGTAGGAGTATGGTTCTCTCTATACAGATATTTATGTTGTACAGACCTCTTTCAGTAGGAGTATGGTTCTCTCTATACAGATATTTATGTTATACAGACCTCTTTCAGTAGGAGTATGGCTCTCTCTATACAGATATTGATGTTATACAAACCTCTTTCAGTAGGAGTATGGTTCCCTCAATACAGATATTAATGTGATACAAACCTCTTTCAGTAGGAGTATGGTTTTCTCTATACAGATATTGATGTTATACAGACCTCTTTCAGTAGGAGTATGGTTCTCTCTATACAGATATTGATGTTATACAAACCTCTTTCAGTAGGAGTATGGTTTTCTCTATACAGATATTTATATTATACTGACGTCTTTTAGTAGGAGTATGGTTCTCTCTTTACAGATATTTATGTTATACAGACGTCTTTTAGTAGGAGTATGGTTCTCTCTATACAGATATTGATGTTATACAAACCTCTTTCAGTAGGAGTATGGTTTTCTCTATACATATATTAATGTTGTACAGACCTTTTTCAGTAGGAGTATGGTTATGTCTATACAGATATTGATGTTATACAAACCTCTTTTAGTAGGAGTATGGTTTTCTCTATACAGATATTGATGTTATACAGACCTCTTTCAGTAGGAGTATGGTTCTCTCTATACAGATATTTATATTATACTGACGTCTTTCAGTAGGAGTATGGTTCTCTCTATACAGATATTAATGTGATACAAACCTCTTTCAGTAGGAGTATGGTTATATCTATACAGATATTGATGTTATACAGACCTCTTTCAGTAGAAGTATGGTTTTCTGTATACAGATATTGATGTTATACAGACCTCTTTCAGTAGGAGTATGGTTTTCTCTATACAGATATTGATGTTATACAGACCTCTTTCAGTAGGAGTATGGTTTTTTCTATACAGATATTGATGTTATACAGACCTCTTTCAGTAGGAGTATGGTTCTCTCTATACAGATATTAATGTTATACAGACCTCTTTCAGTAGGAGTATGGTTTTCTCTATACAGATATTAATGTTATACAGACCTCTTTCAGTAGGAGTATGGTTTTCTCTATACAGATATTGATGTTATACAAACCTCTTTCAGTAGGAGAATGGTTATCTCTATTCAGATATTAATGTTATACAGACCTCTTTCAGTAGGAGTATGGTTTTCTCTATACAGATATTAATGTTATACAGACCTCTTTCAGTAGGAGTATGGTTTTCTCTATACAGATATTGATGTTATACAGACCTCTTTCAGTAGGAGTATGGTTTTCTCTATACAGATAATGAGGTTATACAAACCTCTTTCAGTAGGAGTATGGTTTTCTCTATGTCGTCCAGATTAGGTGGGGACAGGGCCAGAGCTAGGATGGCCTTGGGTTCTCCAAGGTCAAGTACTTTAACGTGGAGTATAATACGTTCCAGAGGACAGCGCTGTAATGTTAAAAAATCGGAGTAATTCACATACTCACAAAAGAACCAAAAAATTCACATACTCACAAAAGAACATAGTAATTCACATACTCACAAAAGGACCTAGTAATTCACATCCTCACAAAAGGACTGAATAATTCACATCCTCACAAAAGGACCAAGTAATTCAAATACTCACAAAAGGACTACAGTGTGTAATTCACATACTCACAAAAGGACCAAGTAATTCACATACTCACAAAAGGATAGAGTAACTCACATACTAACAAAAGGACCAAGTAATTCACATACTCACAAAAGGACCAAGTAATTCACATACTCACAAAAGGACCAAGTAATTCACATACTCACAAAAGGACCAAGTAATTCACATACTCACAAAAGGACCTAGTAATTCACATACTCACAAAAGGACCTAGTAATTCACATACTCACAAAAGGTCTGAGTAATTCACATACTCACAAAAGGTCTGAGTAATTCACATACTCACAAAAGGACTGAGTAATTCACATACTCACAAAAGGACTGAGTAATTCACGTACTCACAAAAGGATAGAGTAATTCACATACTCACAAAAGGACTGAGTAATTCACATACTCACAAAAGAACTGAGTAATTCATATACTCACAAAAGAACTGAGTAATTCACATACTTACAAAAGGACTGAGTAATTCACATACTCACAAAAGGACTGAGTTATTCACATACTCACAAAAGAACTGAGTAATTCACATACTTACAAAAGGATAGAGTAATTCACATACTCACAAAAGGACTGAGTAATTCACGTACTCACAAAAGGATAGAGTAATTCACATACTCACAAAAGGATAGAGTAATTCACATACTCACAAAAGGACTGAGTAATTCACATACTCACAAAAGGACCGAGTAATTCACATACTAACAAAAGGACTGAGTAATTCACATACTCACAAAAGGACCAAGTAATTCAAATACTCACAAAAGGACTACAGTGTGTAATTCACATACTTACAAAAGGACTGAGTAATTCACATACTCACAAAAGGACTGAGTAATTCACATACTCACAAAAGGATAGAGTAATTCACATACTCACAAAAGGATAGAGTAATTCACATACCCACAAAGTCCAAATTTAAAGGGCAACTTCCTTTACAAGTCATAACAAGACGTACAGCAGAAATCAATGTGAAAAATTTATAATCTCATTTTTTTTTTTTGGCATATTTGTAAAATAGAATTGGTCAGAAACATGGCAGATTTAATCATATACCTGCATTTCTGGAATGCCAAAGTCTTGTATGAAGTGTTCCCAGAAGTAACGTGTGATCATCCTGTACACTCTGCCATTGGACACTCGACCCGCTCGTCCTGTCAGTAAAACAAATAGTTAATACATAGACACTCGACCCGCTCGTCCTGCCAATAAAACAAATAGTTAATACATAGACATTCGACCTGTTCATCCTGTCAGTAAAACGAATAGCTAATACATAGACATTTGACCCATTCGTCCTGTCAGTAAAACGAATAGCTAATACATAGACATTCGACCCACTCGTCCTGTCAGTAAAACAAATAGTTAATACATAGACATTCGACCCACTCGTCCTGTCAGTAAAACAAATAGCTAATACATAGACACTCGACCCACTCGTCCTGTCAGTAAAACACATAGCTAATACATAGGCACTCGACCCGCTCGTCCTGTCAGTAAAACACATAGTTAATACATAGACATTCGACCCGTTCGTCCTGTCAGTAAAACAAATAGCTAATACATAGACACTCGACCCGCTCGTCCTGCCAATAAATCAAATAGCTAATACATAGACACTCGACCCGCTCAATCTATTACCTGAACTTATAGCTGCATATTAACCACAGAAACTAGAGTTTTGCCATATTGACATACAACTAATCACACATATAACTTCTTTACTACTGTTTTTTCATGATGCTCAATTCTTCTACCTCTTAATAAATAAAGAGAATAATTACTGAGATGGAAATGGTTCAATTAAAACATTTAAAAAAAAAGTGACCCTAATTATTAAAATCACTGTTCAGATTATTTTTGTGCTATAAGAAGTACTACTAGCCGTGTTATTAGTGTAGGTGATGTAACAGACCGAGTGTGTGTACCTTTCCTCTGGTTACAGTTAGCTCGGGATGCCCACTCCGTCTGTAGACTTGTGTAGTTGGTTTCTGCGTCTGCCACCAGATTCTTCGTCAGACAGAAATCAACCACTACAACACAAACAACAATCACAACATTCAAAATCCTTCCCAGTATCAAGTCGTCTAAATCACTACAACACAAACAACAATCACAACGTTCAAAATCCTTCCCAGTATCAAGTTGTCTAAATCACTACAACACAAACAACAATCACAACGTTCAATCACAACGTTCAAAATCCTTCCCAGTATCAAGTTGTCTAAATCACTACAACACAAACAACAATCACAACATTCAAAATCCTTCCCAGTATCAAGTTGTCTAAATCACTACAACACAAACAACAATCACAACGTTCAAAATCCTTCCCGGTATCAAGTTGTCTAAATCACTACAACACAAACAACAATCACAACGTTCAAAATCCTTCCCGGTATCAAGTTGTCTAAATCACTACAACACAAACAACAATCACAATGTTCAAAATCCTTCCCAGTATCAAGTTGTCTAAACCACTACAACACAAACAACAATCACAACGTTCAAAATCCTTCCCAGTATCAAGTCGTCTAAATCACTACAACACAAACAACAATCACAACGTTCAAAATCCTTCCCAGTATCAAGTTGTCTAAATCACTACAACACAAACAACAATCACAACGTTTAAAATCCTTCCCAGTATCAAGTTGTCTAAACCACTTCAACCCAAACAACAATAACAACGTTCAAAATCCTTCCCCGTATCAAGTTGTCTTAAACACTACAACACAAACAACAATCACAACGTTCAAAATCCTTCCCAGTATCAATTTGTCTAAACCACTACAACACAAACAACAATCACAACGTTCAAAAGCCTTCCCAGTATCAAGTTGTCTAAACCACTTCAACACAAACAACAATAACAACGTTCAAAATCCTTCCCAGTATCAAGTTGTCTTAAACACTACAACACAAACAACAATCACAACGTTCAAAATCCTTCCCAGTATCAAGTTACAACATTTTCAGTTATTTAGCTTTATTATGTAAGTAATATGTAACAGGAGAGGAAAATGCATGGCCAGACCAGGATTCGAACCCAGGACCTTCCAAATCTAAATGAACGCTCAACCAATTGAGTTACCTGCTCACCAACGAATGACCTGGTCAAGGTTGGCTACATTCCTCTGTCTTTTAACAAAGTTCTTGACCCTATACCACCTTCTGTGGTTACATGTGTTTGTGGGGCAAATGTACAGGGAAGGAAAAACTGCACAGCCAGACCAGGGTTTGAACCCAGAACCTTCCGAGCTCTACAGGGATGTTCGACCAGTTGAGCTATCTGGTCGCCGATGATCGAACAGGTCCAGATCCGCTACAAATAAAACAATCACACTTACCGTACTTGATGTCTGGTACAGTTATGGAACTTTCAGCGATATTTGTAGAAAGGATGATCTGAAAATGTCAAATACAATATACTAGAATCTTCAGGATAAACAAAGTACAGTTTATTACAACACGTTAAATCTAATACAAGGTTACGCTCCTTTATAAAGATGGATCCAACCATATCTACTCAGATTATTGCAGGGAAATTGCCGACCTATCAGTGCAAATTTTCCTCATTTTTAAATCCAGACACTCTAAATTGTACATACTTACAAAATTCATCAAGATCTGTCACCATTTAATCAACTGATTAGAGAGAACAACCATACAGATTACTATAGTGGCCCTGTATTCTCTAATTACACAGTCTTGAACAACAGGACGAGATACATGCAAGTATGAACCATTTTCCTACAGTAAAGTGTCTGTTTTGAAGGCTTGGGGAGAACTGTGGATAATTTCTAAAATGTAACGTCATCTTTTTTTATTACTGAATATAAAACGTTATGTTTGTTTTTTAAGACATTTATAAAATATGTAAGATCTAACTTTATATGTAAGCGTTAACAGACAGACCTTCCTCTCTCCAGTTCCTGGCATTTCAAACACTTTAGACTGCTCCTCCAGTGTGATGGACGAATGTAAGGGGAGGATTCTCAAACTGAAACACAAAATGAGATTATATTAAAACTATTTCAATAACATAAGTATTGTTTTTATTCTGAAGCACCCATAAATAATACTTAATATTTGTTAGATAGATGTACAGTGTGAATTGTTTTAGTCAATATTATTTCAACTTTTATACTCAGATCAACATTTAAATGAAAGTTTATGATTAATACATACTTGTGTTTCTGACATCTCTCCTGCAGACTAGTATCCATGTACTCTATCTCAGCTTGCCCTACAAAACACAGGTATGCTGGAGTCTTAACTAGGGTTGTATACATTAACAACTCAGATAGAAAACCGAGTCTAGTTATAAATGGCAAGGTTAATCACAGGTACGCTGGAGTCTTAACAAGGGTTGTATA
The DNA here is from genome assembly GCA_947623455.1 of Mimachlamys varia. Classification (NCBI taxonomy): domain Eukaryota; kingdom Metazoa; phylum Mollusca; class Bivalvia; order Pectinida; family Pectinidae; genus Mimachlamys; species Mimachlamys varia. Next base: position 743,658 of record OX392528.1, on the reverse strand, counting down.
CATTAACAACACAGATAGAAAACCGAGTCTAGTTATAAATAGCAAGGTTAATCACAGGTATGCTGGAGTCTTAACTAGGGTTGTATACATTAACAACACAGATAGAAAACCGAGTCTAGTTGTAAATAGCAAGGTTAATCACAGGTACGCTGGAGTCTTAACTAGGGTTGTATACATTAACAACACAGATAGAAAACCGAGTCTAGTTGTAAATAGCAAGGTTAATCACATGTATATTTAAAACATTATTTCATTAACATAATTTCACCATTTAAAAGACAAAAAATTGCACAGCAATAATTCATTGACCTCCTTCAACAGATTTACTAATAGGTATATATCAGTGTGTAGGCATATACTAATAGGTATACATTTTAAAGACCAAGAATTCATAAAATAGTATACCTGGCAGGAAAACAAGCACTGTTCCTCTGAAGTTTGCAAAACCAGTTGGGGAGATTCTGAAAAGAAAAACAATTGTATAATTTCTTAATGGAGCCTGCATACATTTTGAAAGGTTATTCCAAGTAATTTCTTGACTACATTACAAGTATATGTTTCGATTCTGATAACATATAAGGGTTTCAAATGTGTTAGCCTCTTACCATCTGTGTTTATAATTATAAAAGCAACAAAAATAAGATTTAGTTTTAGTACTACAATTTACAAAGTTTCAATTGATGATATGATACTTCAAAGCATCCAAAGAACAGTTATGTCTTGTCGAGGTGTTTACCCCTGATCTTTAGCTTCCAAACTATCAAACTCCTGTATAAGTCTGACGGCCATACTGTAAGCCTCTAGGGAGATGGCCGGCGATCCTTCATCCAGTGGGGGCACCTGTTACAAAAAGACATTGCAAAACCATGTCTTCAGTTTGTATCACAGAAACATACACAATGTAGTTTGAATTGTAACATGTTCTATTAAGCTACAGGAATGGTTTATCATTCAGAATGACGAATGTATGCCAAAAGCAAAGAAAGAAAGAAGGCGTCTAATAAAACAACTTCATAAATCTATCAAATAAGTCAACAAAGTTTCATCCTCTAAATCCTAAAACAAAGATTTTTAAAACTTGTTTTCCCCAAAGACCAAATCTAAAACATTCACAATATTTATTCATGTTTATTATCCTAAGAATAAAACCAAAACAATGTTAACATCTGTAACACATAAAGTATAAGATGTTACTTTTACCACACCTAGAACAGACAAGTCCTCCGTATAGTACTCTGACACATAAAGTATAAGATGTTACTTTTACCTCCCCTAGAACAGACAAGTCCTCCGTATAGTACTCGGACACATAAAGTATAAGATGTTACTTTTACCTCCCCTAGAACAGACAAGTCCTCCGTATAGTACTCTGACACATAAAGTATAAGATGTTACTTTTACCTCCCCTAGAACAGACAAGTCCTCCGTATAGTACTCGGACACATAGAGTATAAGATGTTACTTTTACCTCCCCTAGAACAGACAAGTCCTCCGTATAGTACTCGGACACATAGAGTATAAGATGTTACTTTTACCTCCCCTAGAACAGACAAGTCCTCTGTATAGTACTCGGACACATAAAGTATAAGATGTTACTTTTACCTCCCCTAGAACAGACAAGTCCTCTGTATAGTACTCGGACACATAAAGTATAAGATGTTACTTTTACCTCCCCTAGAACAGACAAGTCCTCCGTATAGTACTCGGACACATAAAGCATAAGATGTTACTTTTACCTCCCCTAGAACAGACAAGTCCTCCGTATAGTACTCGGACACATAAAGTATAAGATGTTACTTTTACCTCCCCTAGAACAGACAAGTCCTCTGTATAGTACTCGGACACATAAAGTATAAGATGTTACTTTTACCTCCCCTAGAATAGACAAGTCCTCTGTATAGCACTCTGACACATAGAGTATAAGATGTTACTTTTACCTCCCCTAGAACAGACAAGCCCTCTGTATAGTACTCGGACACATAAAGTATAAGATGTTACTTTTACCTCCCCTTAGAATAGACAAGTCCTCTGTATAGCACTCTGACACATAGAGTATAAGATGTTACTTTTACCTCCCCTAGAACAGACAAGTCCTCTGTATAGTACTCGGACACTGCGAAGATCTTGCCTTCCACACTGATGACAGGTGCTGGTTCCAGTTTTCGCCCGAGGGGCAGAGCAAAGTAGCTGGCAAACATTTCAGAGTCGATAGTGGCAGACATGAGAACAACTTTTACATGAGGCGAGTTGGTCCTGAGCAGTTTACGGACAACCAGCAAACTGAAGTCTGTGTCCTGGTCTCGTTCATGGACCTACGTAAAAAACACTTTTAGCACTTTCCAAGCAAACATAATATTGCCATAGTGTAACTGCTTAATATACAACCCTGTATGAAACGGGCAATACATTATTTGCATAACTAGAAAATTGTTACCAGGTGCATTAATACATGTAGAAGTAATTGAGCAGTGGTCTTCCATCGGATTCAAAAAAATTCAAATAAATTCTTGAAGCTTGAGAATATTTTATATGCCTAGGTAAGCAGATGGTTTGGTTTCTGTTTTCTAATTCACATGTTATAAATGCTAATTCACATGTTATAAATGCTAATTCACATGCTATAAATGCTAATTCACATGCTATAAATGCTAGCTACCTCATCCAGAATCACATGTGTGAACTGTAACATGTTCTTGGTGTTGATCAGTTTCTGAAGCAGGACCCCGGTAGTTACGTAGGTCAGTCTGGTGTCTTCGGAAGTCTGCTTGTCCATTCCCACCTATAACACAGAAATAAATCTTCAGGGCTGGGAATGATTTCAATAATTCAAAAACACTCACTATATATTCATTATACACTCTTAATGGTTTTAACAAACACTAAACCGGTACCTATTTTCTTCTGATTTTTTGTGCTTGTTTCCTCATATGAGTTTATATAACTTATTTACCAAATAAGTACACTCTGCTTGCAAAAGCACAAATGGGGAGCATTAAAAAACAAGAGATCCCAGAGGGATCTTGGCGCCCACCATCAAATGATCTAAGTTTGTTTTTTGAAAGATGGTTCTTTTCTCTTCTTTCGATTTTCTCTTAGGTGTTGATTAAGTGTGAGCAGAGACTCTGGTGGGACACAGATGCATTTTTTTGTTTTTTTTTGTGAATTACATTGTCGTTTCCTTACTCTTAGCATAGCTAGGCACCAGGAGGAACCTACATATGAAATTTGTGAAAGTTCCCTTCAGTATATTCTCAGAAATAGGGATAACAAACTTCAATTGTCAAAATCAAAGATGGCTGCCTGTCGGCCATGTTGTTTTCCGATCTGTCCAAAAATGGAATATGCACAACTAGGGACCAAGGTGAACCAACAAATGAAATTTGAGAAAGATACCTTCAGTACTTTCTTAGAAATAGCGATAACAAACTTCAATTGTCAAAATCCAAGATGGCTGCCTGTCGGCCATATTGTTTTCTGATCTGTCCTAAAATGGAATATACACAACTAGGGACCAAGGTGAACCAACACATGAAATTTGAGAAAGATACCTTCAGTAATTTCTGAGAAATAGCCATAACGAACTTCAATTGTCAAAATCCAAGATGGCTGCCTGTCGGCCATGTTGTTTTTGGATTGGTCCCAAAATGCAATATGCATAACTAGGCACCAAGGGGAACCTATGCATGAAATTTGAGAAAGATCCATTCAGTACATTCTCAGAAATAGGGATAACAAAGTTCAAATGTCAAAATCCAAGATGGCTGCCTGTCGGCCATCTTGAATTCAGATCGGTCCCAAAATGGAATATACACAACTACGGACCAAGGTGAACCAACACATGAAATTTGAGAAAGATACCTTCAGTACTTTCTTAGAAATAGCGATAACAAACTTCAATTGTCAAAATCCAAGATGGCTGCCTGTCGGCCATGTTGTTTTTGGATTGGTCCCAAAATGCAATATGCATAACTACACACCAAGGGGAACCTACACATGAAATTTGAGAAAGATCCATTCAGTACATTCTCAGAAATAGCGATAACAAAGTTCAACTGTCAAAATCCAAGATGGCTGCCTGTCGGCCATGTTGTTTTCGGATTGGTCCAAAAATGCAATATGCATAACTAGCCACCAAGGGGAACCTACACATGAAATTTGAGAAAGATCCATTCAGTACATTCTCAGAAATAGGGATAACAAAGTTCAAATGTCAAAATCCAAGATTGCTGCCTGTCGGCCATCTTGAATTCAGATCGGTCCCAAAATGGAATATGCACAACTACGGACCAAGGTGAACCAACACATGAAATTTGAGAAAGATACCTTCAGTACTTTCTTAGAAATAGCGATAACAAACTTCAATTGTCAACGGACTGACGGACGGACGGACCACGGACGCAGGGCGATTTGAATAGCCCACCATCTGATGATGGTGGGCTAAAAAATGTACAGGCAAAAGCTTCTATATAAACTCTAAGAAATAAAGTGTGCAGTCGTTTCTTTTGAACAGAGACTGCAGTCAAAAGATTGTGATTGTGTTCGCAGATCAGTGACGTATACGATCCTCCTTGGTGAAAAACAATTTCCCAAGGTGGTGCCATAGTTTTACAAGTATTACAATTTGGAGAAAATTTATCACATCCTTCTGAAAAATGCCAACATTTTCATCAGTTTTAAATATTTTCATTTTGCTCTGAAGAGGTTGCATCAAGGAACATGCCCTGCCCACTACTTGTTTCATAGGTGGAACTTCCATAAACTCTACGTACAAACATTCATGAGAGAGAGATCCACTACTTGCAAGGAAGGAGTATCCCTTACATAAAGAGAATTTTATTAACTTAAGGATATAGATTTGTTGTATTGTTTTTAAATAAAGAGAACTACTTATATACCTGGTATCCACACACAGTGCCGAGTTGCCAATCCCGTTCACTACACACACGACGAGCGATACTAATCGCAGCGATTCTCCTCGGCTGTGTCACAATGATGTTACAGTACTTGTTCATGGCGGCATAATGATCCAGTATGTACTGGGGCACCTGTGTTGTCTTCCCTGACCCGGTCGACCCCTGTACCACCGTTACCTGGTTACACTCTATGGTGGAGATGACCTTCAAACACAATACAATTCTTACAGGAAACTTTACGTAGGATCTCTGATCTCTACAATAACTTTGTACCTAAGTCATACAGTATATACCTAGAAATATTTGATAATTTACATCATGGACATATTACTATTTTTTCAATACAAACTTTAATAAAAGGAAGGTACTATTTGAAGCCATGAAGATGTACAAACAAAAGCTCAAGCATAAGGTTCCAATACTATTATGAAAGCCATGATTGTAAGTTAATAGTGAAGTTTTCTGCTACGCACTAAAAATGAGATATGAACTAACTATTCCTACATACCTGTTGATGATGTCTGGTGATAGGCAACTTCACATCATAACTGTGCTGAAACTTGTAGTTCTGGTACACGTCTACCGCATTGGAAGGAATAAGGTCATCCGGCATAGCAACGGCACTGGTACAGATGCTGTCAAGGTCAATCTCCGACATCCGCTCAGAAATATCATGGACACCATGTTGCTGATATAATGGTAATATACACTATTAAAACTTAACTGAAGTAACAAAATGAAATGGACATTTGTTTTTGTTAACAAAATGATATGTTTCCCTTATCAGCTACTGTATGAATTTGCTTTGTTCTAAGTTGACCTTGGGAGTAAAAGTAAAAATTGTGATGGACTAAATACAGTATAAAGTACTGCCCTCTATACTCTACTATTAATCTAGTGCCTGCTTTTATAGTGTACTGTTATATATTATGGTGTACTGCCTGCCATTAATGATTATCAAAGTGTTGAGAAAATTCTGATATCAAGAATCGTTAACATTCTTTGACAAAATATCACAGATAAAATCTTGTTTAATTTGAATAGCCCCAATTTGATAATATTGGACTTAAAACATTCTAACAAATGAAAACAAAGAACAAGCAGTTTGCGAACCTGCGGCTGAGTTGTCTCAAAAAGATGGTTCTCCTCCTCCTGTAAGTAGGATGTAGTGTAGTCTCTCTGGGTTTCATCTCGTGCACCTCTGTAAATGTTAACAGGGAGAATTTTATCATTATGTTATGTTATTTAAAGGTAATCGTTCCAATCGCTGAAACAATACTGTTAGTTTTCTATTTAGTTCAATGCTGCCTTTACTGATTTAGTAAGGTTGCGTAATATATATCATATTTAATGTCTGTAGCACATGTACATGAATGTGTGCATTAAAGGGACTAAACGGTTAAAAATCACTGTTAAAAAATCTTATAAACAAAACATTTCCTCAAAGTATATCATAAACTTACACTGTCACTTAATTACACAAATTGAAAGTATCAGCGAATGCTACTAATAATTGCTTTTAAATGCCATCAAATAATTATTTGACCCATTGTAATTAGGGGTGACTATAGCTAATGAGCACAATTTTACCATTGCGATAGTATTGCGATAGTCAGTGTTACTATTACGATAGTATTGTGATATCAACAAACTATTGCGATACTATTGCGATAGTCATTGAAACCCCCAGTTGTAATTCATACATCATCTTTCGTAAACACGCCCCAGTCTCAACCTGTGCAAGCGTGTGATCCGAAGAAGTGTGACCGGAACATAGCGGACGGTACACGAAATAGACGAGGGGCGATATGGCCTTCTTATAAAGGTACACTGTATTAAAACGATATTATGACCAATGATAGTACAGCTTTTATAATGAAAACTTGTTGATTTCAATAATAAACAGTCATTTTCTTGCTTGTCTACATCCAAAATAAAGGTGATACAACCAGCGAAATCATACACGTTTTTGTCATAATGAGAGAGGGGTGTGGAAATGGTCACGTGGTGGACTACATTACCTTATCAGCAACCTTCGGGTTGAAATCGGCTTGGCGTTGTTTACAATAATTAGACAAGTAACATAATGTTTTAATCTTGTAAACAGATATGTATACAACAAAGCTGGCGATATGAGTACACGAATCGCCTAGTTATCAGTCAATTTCATCATTTATAACAAATTGAAAGATTTTCAATTTGCTGGGTATGAAATATACGATAAGAGTCCCTTTAAGCACCAACTTTCAACTCTTCAAAAATTATCTTTCTATGACACTTATAGAAATAAAGATGCAGTGTAATTAGTTAATTCAACACAACTTAACATTAATACTCTAAAAACTAGCTGGACAACAATTCTCATTTTGCCCTACTTGACTATGTGGGCTTAATTGTATGGATAGCTCGGTTGACGTGACAAGTAGTGCTGGGAATCGGTCAGAATTTGAAGATCGATTATCAGACTTTCAAGATCGATCAATTATGGAAAGAAGGTCGCGCCTAAAAAGTACATATTATATTTGAAAAGCTAACATTGTTTCCATCAATAAAGAATAAGCAATAGTTACTTGTATTTATGAAAAAAATGTTATGTAAGAGACATTCATACAAAAAGAAAAAGTTGCTTCATAAATTGACTTTGAGATTCTAGCAAAGAGATCAATAGTACTGTGCCGTTTGAGAAGTGAGCGTACCTCCTGACTTTCTATTTCCTAGTCCTAGCTAAATGCTAGTCATATTAGGGATCCAAAACACAAAGCAGAATTTTTCGTTTTGTTTAAGTTCTTAATTTGACATTTATTGTTGTAAATTCCGTTAACTCGTTTGAAAATAAGTTAGTTATGTATAGTGCATGTCCCACCTCCACTTCGCTGTTAGTGTTACAAAATAAAAATGTTTACATTCCGGTGCCGCCATTTGCCATACTTTTGGATTTCGTCAAACACTACACTGATCATGATTACGTAATGACGTTATCGCTTCCAAACTTGAATGCCAGTATGTACAAGCGAGAACTGACGAAGGGGACGTTTATTTTCTAATTAAACATGGAAAGCAACTGTATGTATCTTCAGAGTTTCTGTTCTTCATGGCAATTCCACAAAAACAATCTGCTTCATGAAAAATTTCAAAATTGATCCTTCATGTGCTAAATTGATTATCGAATTGACCTTGTGTCAAGTTTGATTTAATCGATGTTTTTGGTACATTCTAGTGCCAAGAGTACCTCGTGTACTGTATATGACAAACACAAAGACCACGCTATCAGGACAATAGTCCAAAGGGTTCCAACTCTCTGACCCGCTAAATATTTTGACGACAGGCAGGTGCGAGAATCAGAATTCCTCATTAGTTAAAAAGTGGAAATTTTACCGACCCGTGTACGGGTCACTGTTTAAGCTGTGTTTTATAATATGAAACATTTTCGATCACATGTAAAATAGGTGCATGTAGCAATGGAAAGAACAGATATTTTTGTACTAACCTACACATTTAATAAAGTCACATGATGTCGTAAACTAACTGTTGCCACCCATTTGTAAAAATAAACCAGTTTCCTCACATCTGTTTGAAAATAGCCGCGCGTCGCAAGATCCCGCGAGAATTTCTTTCTGACCTACCTTTTCTAATCACGTGACGTTAGGCGGCGGCCATTTTCAAACAGATGTCGGGAAACTGGTTATTTTTTAGAAATGGATGACGACAGTTAGGCCTAGTTAGCGACCTCCTGTGACTTGAGTAAAGGCGTGGGTTAGTTGGAAAATATCTGTTCTCTCCATTGATACCTAATTTGCATGTGATCGAAAACGTTACATATTATAAAACTCAGCTTAAACGGCAACCCGCCTGTTGTCAAAATATTAAGCGGGTCAAAGAGTCAGAACCCTTCGGACTATCGGGACAATTGATCAGGCTAGAACTTGCTTATTATAACTGTACTACAGTAATGTATATATGTTTCACGCACGTTTTCTTCTTGTTTGCAGTTTCTTTCCCTTTGTCATATTACGTATATGTAGTTTAACATGCATGATGTGTTATCCCATATCTTTTGTTTTGTAATAATTTTATCTTAATATAATTTACATCCTTCGAGTTCCGATCGACAAACAGACAAACTGACAGCAGGCGCCATGTGTTCCAAAACAATTTCCCTTACTTGTGAGGTTGCAATTACTATACTTTCTTATCAAAAAATGTCCAAAAAAAGTTTATCGTTACATGACACGGACTAATTCATTACAATCACCTCAGATAGGAAGGGACGTAAATCTCTTCATCAACCACACGTGGTTTTTGTGTGGCAAGATCGAAGTCTGATGAACCTCCTGTTTTACTTTTGGAAAATGTGTGAACATCTTTGTACGCCTTTTTCCCAATTTTAAACCACTCGTCTGCTGTATCGAGCGTAATCTCGCTCACAAGACGATTCATATTATATTTTAGCTACACACAGAATCCATCAAAATCAAAACATCACCACTGTCATCGCCATTTTTTCCTTTTACTTTCGGAAGTCACCGGACGTTAACCCGAGTCCAATGATATTTGGCACCTCTCTGGTATTCTCGATATATGTACAATGAAGTGAAAATGAAAGTACATCCAGAGGGAACAACCTAAAATTTACAGCTAATTATGTATGCCAAACATTTATAGAATTTAATCAGCCAAGGTAGAAAGAAAGGGAGTGACAGAAAAATATCTGGACTACCACTGGTACATACAACCCTTGTCACAACCCACCATTGTCACATAGGCCTAAAACTCTTGTCACAACCCACCATTGTCACATACAGCCCTTGCCACAACCCACTATTGTCAAATATAGCTTTTGTCACAACCAACAATTGTGACAAACTGCTTTTGTCACAACCCACCATTCGTTGTCACCTACACAGGGACCTGGGAATTTGTTACAGCTAGTTTTAGACCTATAATAGCGTGTTTAGCGTAATTAAATTGATCTAACCCCCCCCCCCCCCCAAATGTGTAAAATTACGCTAAACACGCTATTATAGGTCTAAAACTAGCTGTAAAAATTCTCAGGTCCCTGTGTTCACCTACACAGCCCTTGTCACAACCCACCATTGTCAAATACAGCTTTTGTCACAACCAACAATTCGTTGTCACCTATACAGCCCTTGTCGCAACCCATCATTGTCACATACAACCCTTGTCACAACCCTTCATTGTCACATAGAGCCCTTGTCACAACCAACCATTGTGACAAACAATTTTTGTTACAACCCACCATCGTCACATACAAACCTTGTCACAACCCACCATTGTCACATACAACCCTTGTCACAACCCATCATTGTCACATCCAACCCTTGTCACAACCCAACATTGTCACAAACAACCCTTTCGCAACCCATCATTGTCACCGACAACCCTTGTTACAACCCACCATTGTCACATACAACCCTTGTCACAACCCAACATTGTCACACACAAACCTTGTCACAACATTATCACACATACAACCCTTGTCACAACCCACGTACCATTGTCACCTACAACCCTTGTTACAACCCAACATTGTCACACACAAACCTTGTCACAACCCACGTACCATTGTAACATACAGCTTTGTTACAACCCACCATTGTCACATACAACCCTTGTCACAACCCAACATTGTCACACACAAACCTTGTCACAACATTATCACACATACAACCCTTGTCACAACCCACGTACCATTGTCACCTACAACCCTTGTTACAACCCAACATTGTCACACACAAACCTTGTCACAACCCACGTACCATTGTAACATACAGCTTTTGTCACAACCCACCATTGTCACATACAACCCTTGTCACAACATTATCACCACCAACCCTTGTCGCACCATTGTAACATTTGTCACAACCCACCATTGTAACACACAGCCCTTGTCAACCCACCATTGTAACATTTGTCACAACCCGCCATTGTAACACACAGCCCTTGTCAACCCACCATTGTAACACACAGCCCTTGTCACAACCCACCATTGTCACATACAGCCCTTGTCACAACCCATCATTGTCACATACAACCCTTGTCACAACCCAACATTGTCACAAACAACCCTTTCGCAACCCACCATTGTCACCGACAACCCTTGTTACAACCCGCCATTGTAACACACAGCCCTTGTCACAACCCACCAATGTAACACACAACCCTTGTCACAACCCACCATTGTAACACACAGCCCTTGTCAACCCACCATTGTAACATACAACCCTTGTCACAACCCACCATTGTAACACACAACCCTTGTCACAACCCGCCATTGTAACATTTGTCACAACCCACCATTGTAACACACAACCCTTGTCACAACCCGCCATTGTAACATTTGTCACAACCCACCATTGTAACATGCAACCCTTGTCACAACCCACCATTGTAACATTTGTCACAACCCACCATTGTAACATTTGTCACAACCCACCATTGTAACATACAACCCTTGTCACAACCCACCATTGTAACATACAACCCTTGTCACAACCCACCATTGTAACACACAGCCCTTGTCACAACCCACCATTGTAACACACAGCCCTTGTCACAACCCGCCATTGTAACATACAACCCTTGTCACAACCCACCATTGTAACACACAGCCCTTGTCACAACTCACCATTGTAACATACAGCCCTTGTCACAACCCACCATTGTAACATACAACCCTTGTCACAACCCACCATTGTAACATACAACCCTTGTCACAACCCACCATTGTAACATACAACCCTTGTCACAACCCACCATTGTAACATTTGTCACAACCCACCATTGTAACACACAGCCCTTGTCACAACCCACCATTGTAACATACAACCCTTGTCACAACCCACCATTGTAACACACAGCCCTTGTCACAACCCACCATTGTAACATTTGTCACAACCCACCATTGTAACATTTGTCACAACCCACCATTGTAACATTTGTCACAACCCACCATTGTAACATTTGTCACAACCCACCATTGTAACACACAGCCCTTGTCAACCCACCATTGTAACACACAGCCCTTGTCAACCCACCATTGTAACATTTGTCACAACCCACCATTGTAACACACAGCCCTTGTCAACCCACCATTGTAACATACAACCCTTGTCACAACCCACCATTGTAACATTTGTCACAACCCACCATTGTAACACACAGCCCTTGTCACAACCCACCATTGTAACATTTGTCACAACTCACCATTGTAACATACAGCCCTTGTCAACCCACCATTGTAACATACAACCCTTGTCACAACCCGCCATTGTAACACACAGCCCTTGTCACAACCCGCCATTGTAACACACAGCCCTTGTCACAACCCAACATTGTAACACACAACCCTTGTCACAACCCACCATTGTAACATTTGTCACAACCCGCCATTGTAACACACAGCCCTTGTCAACCCACCATTGTAACATACAACCCTTGTCAACCCGCCATTGTAACACACAGCCCTTGTCACAACCCACCATTGTCACATACAGCCCTTGTCACAACCCATCATTGTCACATACAACCCTTGTCACAACCCAACATTGTCACAAACAACCCTTTCGCAACCCAACATTGTCACACACAAACCTTGTCACAACCCACCATTGTAACATACAACCCTTGTCACAACCCACCATTGTAACACACAGCCCTTGTCACAACCCACCATTGTAACATTTGTCACAACCCACCATTGTAACACACAGCCCTTGTCACAACCCACCATTGTAACATTTGTCACAACCCATCATTGTAACATTTGTCACAACCCGCCATTGTAACATACAACCCTTGTCACAACCCGCCATTGTAACATTTGTCACAACCCACCATTGTAACATTTGTCACAACCCACCATTGTAACACACAGCCCTTGTTAACCCACCATTGTAACACACAGCCCTTGTCAACCCACCATTGTAACATTTGTCACAACCCACCATTGTAACATTTGTCACAACCCACCATTGTAACATTTGTCACAACCCGCCATTGTAACATTTGTCACAACCCACCATTGTAACATTTGTCACAACCCACCATTGTAACACACAGCCCTTGTTAACCCACCATTGTAACACACAGCCCTTGTCAACCCACCATTGTAACATACAACCCTTGTCACAACCCACCAATGTAACACACAGCCCTTGTCACAACCCACCATTGTAACATTTGTCACAACCCACCATTGTAACACACAGCCCTTGTCACAACCCACCATTGTAACATTTGTCACAACCCGCCATTGTAACATACAGCCCTTGTCAACACACCATTGTAACACACAGCCCTTGTCAACCCACCATTGTAACATACAACCCTTGTCACAACCCACCATTGTCACATACAAACCTTGTCACAACCCAACATTGTCACACACAAACCTTGTCACAACATTATCACCACCAACCCTTGTCGCACCATTGTAACATTTGTCACAACTCACCATTGTAACATACAGCCCTTGTCACAACCCACCATTGTAACATACAACCCTTGTCACAACCCACCATTGTAACATACAACCCTTGTCACAACCCACCATTGTAACATTTGTCACAACCCGCCATTGTAACACACAGCCCTTGTCACAACCCACCATTGTAACACACAGCCCTTGTCACAACCCACCATTGTAACATTTGTCACAACCAACCATTGTAACATACAACCCTTGTCACAACCCGCCATTGTAACATTTGTCACAACCCACCATTGTAACATACAACCCTTGTCAATACACCATTCCATGTCGCAGTGTCACAATGACCCTCCTCTCCTAGGCCCACGTGTATTATCCTAAACCATAACACCAGTTTCTTGACCCACATTTGTAACCTTGGAGACCGACTGTTGGAGACTGTCAAACGTCAGAAAATTATTCCATGTCTTTGATTGATGATTACAGACTGAGAGAGGACCGTTTCCACGTGCTTACACAAATATCCATGGTAACACGGGTCAATACTATAAAAGACACGTCTGATCCGCCAAGGTGTCGTGGACTGCCTTATTACGGACAAGGACTGGACAAGTACGCAGAAGGTCAGAGCTTAAGTGCATTTCTGACATTTTTCTTGTGTTAGGTCTGGGATAGGATCGATCGACGCGTGACTTGGATTCCAACTTGCCGTACATGTACTATGCTACTACTACCAGGACGCCATTTGGTGTGTTTTGTATTGTAGATAAGTGGTCAAAAGTTCTTGGTAACAATGACGATATTTTGTACTATTCCAACAAATTCTCCAAAACATCATAAAATTACCAACAATCCCTCCAACGCAAGTGCACATCTTTTGTATAACCATGTGTACTTCAATTACTGTCCTATACAACTCATGGGTGGACTTAGGAGTAATCAACACCCGATCAGGCAAGTATCGCCTGCTTCAAAGATATCAAAATAGGCGTCTGGTCTTACCATGTAAGTTCGGGAAATGTGAGTGGTCCGTCGATCAAACAGAGATCATTGATTTACTCGACAGGTCACACCAATATATCGGTCAGAAGAGACGAATGTCAAGGTCACCAGTATATCACACAGAAGATACGAATGTCAAGGTCACTAGTATATATTACAGAAGATACGAATGTCAAGGTCACCAGTATATCACACAGAAGATACGAATCTCATGGTCACACCAGTATATCACACAGAAGATACGAATTCCAAGGTCACACCATTATATCAGGCAATTTGGTTTATTTGGTTTATTTTACTTTACCCCCTATTTACAGCCAGGGTCATTTAAGGATGTGCCAGGTTTTGGAGGTGGAGTAAAGCCGGAGTCAGTACCTAACAACTGCCCCACGTGGGATTCGAACTCGTAACCCAGCTGTGGATAGGAGGGCTAGTGGTACAGTGTCGGAACACCTTAACCACTCAGCCACCGCGACCCCCTTATATCAGACAGAAGAGACAAATGTCAAGGTCACAAGTATATCAGACAGAAGAGACAAATGTCAAGGTCACCAGTACGTCAGACAGAAGAGACAAATGTCAAGGTCACCAGTATATCAGACAGAAGACACAAATGTCAAGGTCACCAGTATATCAGACAGAAGAGACAAATACGTTCATATTCATACAGCTGTTGTTATAGCCCACGGTTAATGTCATGGTTTTCGGTTATTGTAATTACAGTTTTGTCATAGTTTCAGATTAAAGTGTATAGAACTATTTGCATGTTTGTTCGCAACCAAACGTGGGGTTTCAGTTCAGACTTGACGGTGCTGACACAGATGTAAGAATTTAGATAGGAACGTTTGTACGTACTTGTGTCTGTTTAGGTGTCCCTGTTAGGTTGTTACTGAGGGGATGGTTACACGAGAATATACACACTACTCTAACCGCTCTTTATTTCGTTTATTTTGCATATAAAATGTACAGCTTATGTTGCTCCCGACGCCACACGGGCGATCAAGCGCTTTTAAACGCTTTACACCAACTAAGACTGGCTGTTTATAATCTAATTAAACCCCTATCTCTGTATCTTTGTATATTTTTATGTCGATGGGCAGGTTTACATATAAGGCATAGTTTGTGTGAGGGGAAAATCCCGAGGACCTCGGCTATTCGCGATTCTTGTTAAACAAATTAATAATTTTAAATAGAATTAGAACGTTATGGACAAAGAAGCTACGTACTGTCCTGTTAAACCTGAATCACCTCTAAATACGAATACACAACAGCGGGCCGGACAGCTGAGAACGTCATTTTGTAAAAGATTAGAGCGTCGTTTTATATTAGAGCGTCCTTTTGTAATAGATTAGGGCGTCCTTTTGTAATAGATTAGGGCGTCCTTTTGTTATAGATTAGGGCGTCCTTTTGTAATAGATTAGGGCGTCCTTTTGTAATAGATTAGGGCGTCCTTTTGTAATCGATTAGGGCGTCCTTTTGTTATAGAACAAGGCATACTTTTGTTATAGATTAGGGCGTCCTTTTGTAATAGATTAGGGCGTCCTTTTGTAATAGATTAGAGCGTCCTTTTGTAATAGATTAGGGCGTCCTTTTGAAATAGATGAGGGCGTCCTTTTGTAATTGATTAGGGCGTCATTTTGTAATAGATTAGGGCGTCCTTTTGTAATAGATTAGAGCGTCCTTTTGTAATAGATTAGAGCGTCCTTTTGTAATAGATTAGGGCGTCCTTTTGTAATAGATTAGAGCGTCCTTTTGTAATAGATTAGGGCGTCCTTTTGTTATAGATTAGGGTGTTCTTTTGTTATAGATTAGGGTGTTCTTTTGTTATAGATTAAGGCGTCCTTTTGTAATAGATTAGATCGTCCTTTTGTAATAGATTAGGGTGTTCTTTTGTAATAGATTAGGGCGTCATTTTGTAATAGATTAGGGCGTCCTTTTGTAATAGATTAAGGCGTCCTTTTGTAATAGATTAGAGCGTCCTTTTGTAATAGATTAGGGTGTTCTTTTGTAATAGATTAGGGCTTCCTTTTGTAATAGATTAGGGCGTCATTTTGTAATAGATTAGGGCGTCCTTTTGTAATAGATTAAGGCGTCCTTTTGTAATAGATTAGATCGTCCTTTTGTAATAGATTAGAGCGTCCTTTTGTAATAGATTAGAGCGTCCTTTTGTAATAGATTAGGGTGTTCTTTTGTAATAGATTAGATCGTCCTTTTGTAATAGATTAAGGCGTCCTTTTGTAATAGATTAGGGTGTTCTTTTGTAATAGATTAGGGCTTCCTTTTGTAATAGATTAGGGCGTCATTTTGTAATAGATTAGGGCGTCCTTTTGTAATAGATTAAGGCGTCCTTTTGTAATAGATTAGGGTGTTCTTTTGTAATAGATTAGGGCTTCCTTTTGTAATAGTTAAGGGCGTCATTTTGTAATAGATTAGAGCGGCATTTTGTAATAGATTAGAGCGTCCTTTTGTTATAGATTAGGGCGTCCTTTTGTTATAGATTAGGGCGTCCTTTTGTTATAGATTAGGGCGTCCTTTTGTAATAGATTAGAGCGTCCTTTTGTTATAGATTAGGGCGTCCTTTTGTAAGGTTAACAAGGCCACGGAGTTATTAAGTCTGTCAGTGGTTAATGCGTTACTATCCAATGGTTTCGTGAATACAAACAGGTTACGACTGTAATACCACTGTGTTTTGAGATGATGAGTGTTATTATGTTAATATACCGAGTAGTTCATGTGTAACGGGTAGGGTTTATTTACCTAACTAGACAATATCTAGACACATCAATTGTACTAGTGAAAGGAACAGAGCGAAAAGTTACCCCACCACCGCTTACACCAGCTGGCCACTAAGTGTTTTAGTCGCTGATAACCTGGACAAAGTTCTCACTAGACTAACTACAGTACCAGATCCAGGGATACAGGTGGACAAGATGCACGTGGAACAAAGTAAGTGTGTACTTGCTACTACCAACCACAGCATCCCTGTAAGTACCCGGGGGTCGGGGTAGGTGGGTAGGGGCAACCAAAATAAAAAAAGAGAAGGCGATAGTCGCTTTATTAGCCTTCTTCACTAACAGGATTCGAGTCTTATAATGCACGATATCGACAATCTTTACTACACCGAAGTTCTCTCTAGACAGGTGGCTAGTCGTTATACCTGGGTAATATAACTCTTTACTCGGTTGCGTTAGACAGGTCATTAAGGTCTCACTAGACAGGCAAACTCACTATAACGCCGGTCTCATTTGACAGGTCGTTCAGAGATACGATATGTAAGGTTGGTCGTTATAGACAGATTGTATTACTTCTATTAGACAGTTCGTTCAGGAAGATGGATACATTTACTACACCACTGGTCACATTAGACAGGTCGTTCAGAGATACGATCTGTAGCGTTGGTCGTTATAAACAGGTTGTATTACTTCACCGTGGTGGAAGCTTAGCTTAACACCCCAAACATAACATATATCGGGT
The DNA here is from genome assembly GCA_947623455.1 of Mimachlamys varia. Taxonomy (NCBI): domain Eukaryota; kingdom Metazoa; phylum Mollusca; class Bivalvia; order Pectinida; family Pectinidae; genus Mimachlamys; species Mimachlamys varia. Next base: position 725,820 of record OX392528.1, on the reverse strand, counting down.
CGTCCACACTAACACCTAATTGTGGGGCAGTAACAAGTATTATGGCTACTTCACTTCAATACCTAGATTTAGTCCTAACGAAAACTGTTGGTAATTTTCTATTGTACGTGGACAACTAAAAACCAGGACTCATATCCCTTATTTAAATACCCTGTGTCGCAGTACAATGAAGGTAGTCGAGCCATTGTTGACGAACTATAAGTTAATATACCTCCATAAGAAACCTCCGACACATCATTGTGACGATTTACAGACATGAATATATGCTGAAGTCCGACACTCATGTGAGATACCATTTATAATCACGTACATAGGGTACACTCTAGAGCAAGTCTTTTACACCTGGGAACAGATAAATATCCCACCATAAACAGCCCCGCGGCCATACCTCGGTACAAAAACTACAGCTTACGTTATCGTTGCCTTGTCCTGTAGACAGACTCTTGGTGGACCTCTTTAGTAAATACAACTCCTAACATTTACGTGTAATAATAACCACGTCCGAATAGATCAAATCTACACAACCGGGATATATTGCATATATTGCAACCTGTTTCATAAATGTAGTAAAATATAAAATTAAGAAATATAATTGATCAATTTAGTAAGACTGTTTCCAAATAAAGATAAACAAAGACATGTATTCGTGAATTTCCCCTTTCTTGACAATAACTTCCTGTATTTCCAAATCTTCGGTATTTAAGTTCCGAACATGATGGCTGTTTACTGTTGACAGACAAGCGTGCACTACACCAAAGTTCCAGTACATTGAAGTAGACTGGGGAAAGTTTTGTGGTCCCCGTCATTATCTCGAGTTTTTTTGTGATATAAAGGTCAAACTATTGATTATGGTAATGATTGTGCCCGTCGTAATTAAGCTTTGACATCCTGGTATCACTCAGTACTTGGATTCCATTTTAATGTACAGTTGATGAAGCAGGGGGCATTTACCCTTCGGTAACGTCTGTCTGGCTCATTAAGGATCTTCGAGTCCCTGTTCCTATTCTACGCCATCGTCGGAAACCCACTGTACACTTCTCTGACGTATGCAAATGTCAGAGAAGTGTACAGTGGGTTTCCGACGATGATTCTACGCCAGTTTCATTGATTTAGGCTTACGTTTGCGAATACGGGCTTGTTGACAACATCTGTGGAATACGTATGTATTGTGTTATGCCAATAGTGACAAGTGAATGAACAGGAGAAGAGTGCTAGTTCAGCAACTTTTTAAAACCTGTTCATGAAACGGCACTTTTAGAGTAGTGTATTGTTTTCTGCTCTGCTCCGTGGCTATCTACTGGCCAATGAGGCAATACAATTTTGCGTTTGGCATTAAGTAGTTGACAGGTAAAAGTTTCGCATCCTGTATTTGGCACTGCGCACGGCCTTGAACAGTGTGTAGTCGGTATATATACAATGGATGAGGCACGTTCTCTGCATGTTTGGTTGTTTTGATTTATGGTCCTACAGACAGATGCATGGCTTTCAACATCGCTCTTGCTCTCTACCTCACTTTTAATGATGCCACTGGTCTTTTCAGTCCCTGTGATAGAAATGCTGACTTAATCACCACAACACCAACAACTTAAAATCGTTTGCACGAAGCGGATTCATCTGCACAATTTCTCTAAACACACGTTTCCATGTGACAGATGACAGCCCCAAACATGCATTTATAGGCGCCTCACGAGTGTCCATTCATTGTGAAATATCCATACATTGTTTTACATGGGCTATTCCTAGCTACTTGGTAACACACGTTTATTGAGATATACGTTTTATCACGCGCTATTTAGAGATGTTACAAGCCCTTTCTATTATTTTCTGTACCAGTTTGTGTTTGACTTTAGCCTAGTATGTTGAATAGATAATAACGATCTACTATATAAGCGAAAACTGTCAAAATATTGTTCATTTTTAGATGTTGATGATGAGAGAACATATTAAGTATACATGACTGAATTCCTCATAATCTAAGATTTGATAATAATGAAAGAGAGTCATTTGAAATCACTGAAGCCTGACAGCATCCAGTGCTTGCATGGTTGCCCTCGGTACGGCAGGGACAGGCAGGCATTGTTCCCAGCACATACCCCATATTGTTACCTCTGAGTGGAGTCAGGGCTGTCACTGTGGAGCAACTGTTCAGAACAGTCCAGTCGTGAAATACGACTTCTTTATAATGACAATCAAGTTTACCATTTATTGGAAACATCAAATACATTTTAGAACATGACTTACAAATATGACCTAAATATTTCTATCCAGGACCGTAAAACACAGTATGTTATTAATGACGTTTGACAGAGAACACTGCTCTAGCAACACCACCAAGCTGCTGGTGGTTTCAGTGTCTATCGAACTCCCCCAGATTGTAGCCGTGACAAATCTTCTTTGAGACGATGTTACTGGGAAGGCAAGATTACAGCCCATCGTCAACTTATTTACTAACACATAGCACAGGTTGCATCCTCTCATAAAATATCATCCACAGACAAACACTGTTGTTTTGGACGCCTTATATTGTGCGCTTGCTCAGCAATAAGTATACCTGTTTCATTTGACATACACACCTATCACTTCTGCTACTCCACTGTACTGATTTCCATTTGTGGCATTTTATGGCATTGTTTTGAAAAAATCATTAACACAACAGTTGCCTCTCGACCGACGCCACTTTTTCAAATCAGGAAAGTGAAACTGCCATCATAAGACCCTCTCATCTTTGAAAAGTGACTCCAGCATATCTGGATTGGAAGACAAGAGGCTTAATAGGCCTGAATCATTCACCTGCTCTAAAATCAACCTCTACAAACTTGAAAGCCTACTTCAAACACATGTTCTTGCTAGCACAAAATACAATATACCCAAGAGCTTATTGCAATATGAAAGATGAAGCTTGAAATACGTAATAATTTGACCCTTGTGACCTTCAAAGTGGTACCGAGGGCCTTTCCGTTATCGAGTAGAGATTACTGGAAGATTTCAATACATTCGACACTTTTGACATTGAAAGAATGTCACAGTAATTAATTAAAACAAACTTGGTACCCCTTCACCCAAGCATGCTAAAGGTTCAATATCATTACCCTGGGCCTTTGAGTCATTGAGAAGAGGTCACTCACTGAAGATTTTTAACTCTTTTGAACCATACGATTTTGAAAGAAGAACAAGGTCATTCATTTACGGTAAACAAACTTAGTACCCTTCCTCCAAGCATGCACAAGGCCAAATATCAGTACCCTGGGCCTTTGAGTTATCACTGAGGATTTTAATACATGTGACCTTGCAAGTAGGTTAAGGACATTCATTTGAACAATTCTGATAGCCCTTCATCCTTCATCAGTACCCTGTGCCTTTTGGTTATTGAGAAATTGCTCAAATATTTAAGGTACACAGTATGATAAAGGTCAAATATCAGTACCATCGGCATTTCAGTTATCGAGAAAAATTGTTGAAGATTTTTAATCCATTTGACCTCTGTAACTGAAAGTAGACCAAGGTCATTCATTTGAACAAACTTAAAAACTTTTCATTTTGCACGCTACAGATCAAATTATATATTTTGTATTAAATATTCTGGACCTTTTGGTTATAAACTAGAGGTTGCTGGCAGATTTCAAAACATTTGACACCTTTGACTTTGACATTCATTTGCCAACATGCTTCAGGCCAAACATTGTTTCGATTGACATTTTATTTATTTAGAAAAAAGGTGATTGACCTTTAAAAAGATATTTGACCTTTGTGATCTCAAAAGTTGATCGAGGTCATTCATTTGAACATATTTAGTAGCCCTTCAGTACCATGAGCATTTTAATTATTGAGAAGAAATTGTTTAATGTTTTTTAATCCATTTGACTTCTGTGACTTTGAAAGTAGGTCACGGTAATTAATTTGAACAAACTAAGAAGTCTTTCATCCTAGCATGCTACAGGCAAAATATCAGTACCCTGGGCCCTACAGTTATGGACAAGAAGCTGCTGAAAGATTTTCACACTTTTGACCCCTGTGACCTTGAGAACAAGTCAAGGTCATTCATTTAAAGACAGTTGGTAGCCCTTTATCCCAGCATGCTTCAGGCCCAATATAAGAACCAAGCGCCTTTAAATTATTGAGAATATATTAAGTCACTAGAAGACTAAATACATTTTACCCTTGTGACCTTGAACCTAAGTCAAGGTTACTCATATGAACAAACTTTGTAGCCCTTCATCCCAGCATGCTGCAGACCAAGTATCAGTTCTCAGGGCCTTTTGGTTATTGTGGTCGAAAATGTAAATTGTATACAATGAACGACAATGGACTAAAGGCAACTGCAAAAGGTCACTTGAGACTTCATCTGAGGTGACCTAAAAATAACCTTTCCAATACTTCGTTACAAATTTGGCATGGGTTCAGTGATCAGATAAAGAGTTCATAAATAAAGGGTCTTACGGATGTTTTTAATATTTCTTCTCCTGAAATCTAAATAATGATCTTTATCGTAGAACAGGATTTTCATTTTATAGTCCAACAAAAACATCCAACACCAAAAATGGTTCTAGTCTTTACTTTTCTACGTATATTTCATGACTTCTGGTATTTAAAACCACTAACAACATGATCAAAAACTAATAAAGACAATTGTTCTCATAATGAGGATTCACAAAATTATGCCACATACAGCACACCATCCTAAAACAGTTACCATAGGTTTGTTCATCCCAGAAAAAAATGAATCTTTTAAAAAACACTTCAATTCATTTGTGAATTTCCCCTTTTTCAAAAGTACATGAACGTAAACACACATAATCAGCTCCCTCTCTACTCAATCATTCAACACAGGAACATATAAACACACATCATCAGATCAGTCTAGATACATATCAAAATATTACAGATGCTCTGTTTTATTGAATTCAATTACAGTTCACAATCACATTCAAAATAAATTTGTACTAACAGAAACAACTCAGAATGTTTTTGTTAATATTCAAACAATTAGTCTGTAATCTGGATCAGACATTTATAATCTTGATCTCATAACATTGATCACTCATGTAAAAAGATAATCAGATATTTCTAACATAATGATCAGGTACCTGTAAACTTGACAAGGTATCATTTACCTTGACCTGGTATCTCTTACATTGACCAGGTATCTTTGACCTTGACCTGATATCTCTTACACTGACCAAGTATCTTTAACCTTGACCAGGTATCTTTTACCTTGAACATTTGACCTTAGCCAGGTATCTCTTAAGTTGACTAGGTATCTTTGAACTTGACCAGATATTTTTTACTTTGACCAAGTATCTCTTTGACCTTGACAAATTATGACCTTAATAAGTTATCCATAAATAACTTTGATCATAATTAGCATAAAAATTAATCAATTAACCTGATTAGTTAACTATAACCTTTACCAGTTAACTATTTCCTGGATAAGTTGACCTTAATCAGTTAACAATAACCACATCAAGTTATTATAACCTTGATAAGTTAACCATGTACTGATCAGTCAAGCATGACATTGATCAGTTATCTTTAACCTTGATAATATATCCATATACATAACTTGTTTCATAATTATTGTAAAATAAAAAAAAATGTTATATTATATCCATAAATATTATCTCTTATCTCAAACCTTGATCAGGTGTCAATCAACATTCATACCCATCATTGACCTGTCTGACCTGTCACAATAGTCACCATAACTATTTATTATGACTGGAAAATGAACACAATATTTGTTGTAATATCTACATGAAATATTCTACATAATCAATAAACCATATCAGTCTTTTATCCTTCTTAATGTAAATATTCTTCTCTCTATTCATCATGACCCGGAACTTTTGTTTTTTGCCTCTTTGTTTCCCTCTGTCGTTGCTAAAACTTTACTTGTAATGCCATGCTGGGAATAGTACATTGTCAAATTTATTTTTTTAAGTGCTTCTTCCATTTTCTTCCCCTCGAGTTCTTGTTTTTGTACACTAAGTTCTAACTGTTCGACTTTTTCCGTCAGCGTCTTTATGGTCTCGTTGAAAGCATCACTTGTGTCTTCTGCTTTCTGGCTTTGTCTACTTACTTCAATGTAAATCGCCAAAACAGCGAAAGCTATTATAGTGCATTCCCCTACAAAGTCGCCGAACAAGTCCATAGCCCGGTCAATACTGACAGGCTCCACTGACTGGACCTTTCCCAGACCCAGTCCATAACTTCTCATCTGCACAGTCGTTCTCGTGTAAACTGCAAAATAAAAACAACAAATATTATTATAATACGTTAGATTAAAGGGTATCACTGCTCCAAGAACAAACTATCTTTAGCTTAAAGTTAGAAAGCATCCTTAATAAAAATAATTAGAGAATACCAACCATAATCCGAATTCAAAATCGATTAAAGTAGTAGCAAAATATGAACAAAAGGGACAGATTTACATGGAGACTTCTCGAAAAGTAAAAGAGAATAAGACCAGGTGTGTTCTAGAAGAGTAAGCCTCTTCTTCTACATCAAATGATTGTCAGCCCTCTTGCAAGTCCCACTGTGCCAAACCCCATCTTCTCTGTCAAACTCCACTCCTCCTGTTATACCCCACTCCCCTGTCAAACTCCACTCTCCTTGTTATACCCCCTCCCCCCTGTCAAACCCCACTCCCCCTTGTTATACCCCTCCCCCCTGTCAAACCCCATTCCTGTTATACTCCCTCCCCCTGTCAAACCCCACTCCCCTTGTTATACCCCCTCCCCCCTGTCAAACCCCATTCCTCTGTTATACCCCCTCCCCCCTGTCAAACCCCACTCCCCCTTGTTATACCCCTCCCCCCTGTCAAACCCCATTCCTGTTATACCCCCTCCCCCTGTCAAACCCCACTCCCCCTGTTATACCACACTCCCCTGTCAAACACCCTCCCCCTGTCAAACCCCACTCCCCCTTGTTATACCCCCTTCCCCCTGTCAAACCCCATTCCTCTGTTATACCCCCTTCCCCCTGTCAAACCCCACTCCCCCTTGTTATACCCTCTCCCCCTGTCAAACCCCATTCCTCTGTTATACCCCCTTCCCCTGTCAAACCCCACTCCCTCTGTTATACCCCCTCCCCCAATCAAACCCCACTCCCCCTGTTATACCCCCTCCCCCTGTCAAACCCCACTCACCCTTGTTATACCCCCTCCCCCTGTCAAACCCCATTCCTCTGTTATACCCCCTCCTCCCTGTCAAACTCCACTTCCCCTGTTATACCCCCTCCCCCCTGTCAAACCCCACTCCCCTTGTTATACCCCCTCCCCCCTGTCAAACACATCTTGTACAGAAGTTATTTTGTCCTTTTTTTTTTTACAAAGTGATCAATTGCACTATTTGACATTGACTTTTAATCTTATCCAATGACTACCAAATTCTCGTACTTTGGATTAAATATCAACTAAAGATGTTCAAGGTCCAAGAGATATAGTATAAAAAACCTCTTTACTATACAGGTATGGACAAACAAAAGAACAGACGAAGTGATTCTATAAAATATCTGATTACCCCTATTTACGTGGGGGTACTAATATTACTGGGGCAAGGTATGTCAGCATTTGCTGGCACAGAAAATGATCTTTTCGTTATTCTAATGTGTTATTTCTAAATATGATTGAATAGATCTGCAGATAATTGCGATTTAAATTATCAATAAACAGGATGCTGAGAAGAGAGCCTGAACACAGAGGCTGAAACAGTGGTGGAGAACATGTTCAAATTAACATTGTACACAGACACTAACTAGCTTGCAAACATGCAAAACCCTCAAAAATCAATAGACACAAAATTAATTGCAATGCTCCAGTAGGTTTTTTTAGCCTCACATTGTTGTTCAATTAACTGATATGGCAGACAAGATTGGAGTGCAATGCCTGTGCTTCAGACTTTTATACCAGTGCGTTTTAGGACGGATAATGGTCCAATGTCCTGTCTTCAAATGATGGTTATATTTTCGTCTATAAAATATACCCAAGTATTTAACAAATAAATTAAGAAATAAAAATACTTTAATGGGTTTGTTATCTGTGAAATAACTTTATGTCTCTAATTTCAAAATCTTTTTGCATTTTATTGTTCTATCAATAAATAGCAGAATAAATACTAACACAGGAGCCATGGTTGTTTAAACTAAAAATAAACTTATCTCGAACAAGAGGCCCAGAGGGCCTGTATTGCTCACCTGGAAACATTGGTATCTAGGTAATCATGGTTAAATATTTTCCAAAAAGATCCATTCAGTACTTTGGTTAAAATCCATTTTATCTTTAGGACAAGTAGTAATTTAAAAGGCTTAACCTCTATTTCCCTTTTTGGGCCCCGCCCCTCTGGCCCCTTAGGGGTCAGCATCACTTTTTATGCAAAATCTGTTCCCCCTTCACCCAAGGATGTTTCTGACCAAATTTGGTTAAATCCAATCAAAACTTTACGACAAGTAGCGATTTAAAGGAATTAACTCTATTTCCCCTATTGGGCCCCATATCTCTGGCCCCTTGAGGGTCAGAGTCATCATTTATGCAAAATCTGTTCCCCCGGACCCAAGGATGTTTCTGACTACTATATTTGGTCAAAATCCATTTATAACTTTATGACAAGTAGCAATTTAAAGATATGACCTCTATTTCCCCTATTAGGCCCCATCCCTCTGGTCCCTTGGGAGTCAGAGTCATCATTTATGCAAAATCTGCTCCCCTTCCCCCAAGGTTGTTTCTGACCTAATTTGGTTAAAATCCATTCAAAACTTGATGACTAGTAGTGATTTAAAGGAATAACCTCTATTTCCCCTATTGGGCTCCGCCCCTCTGGCACCTTGGCAGTCACAATTTATTCAAAATATGTTCCCCTTCTCCCAAGGACGTTTCTGACCAAATTTGGTTAAAATCATTGCAGTACTTTATGACTAGTAGGAATTTATAGAAAATGTTGAGGGATGACGGACACCTTCTGGCAAAGTGAGCTAAAAAGGTAGTCGATTCAGAAATATACATTAAATCTTACTTCTCAAATTCAATACAAAGGACAGTATAAGATTTTTATACCTGCATGAGAAGTATTTCACTAGATTTTAACCTCACTTGTAGGGCTACATAGGTCCCCAGTCGACCTATGGGTTTGTTGAGCTATAGGTCCCCAGTCGACCTATGTGTTTGTTGAGCTATAGGTTCCAGTCGACCTATGGGTTTGTTGAGCTACAGGTCCCCAGTCGACCTATGGGTTTGTTGAGCTACAGGTCCCCAGTCGACCTATGGGTTTGTTGAGCTACAGGTCCCCAGTCGACCTATGGGTTTGTTAAGCTATAGGTCCCCAGTCGACCTATGGGTTTGTTGAGCTACAGGTCCCCAGTCGACCTATGGGTTTGTTGAGCTATAGGTCCCCAGTCAACCTATGGGTTTGTTGAGCTACAGGTCCCCAGTCGACCTATGTGTTTGTTGAGCTATAGGTTCCAGTCGACCTATGGGTTTGTTGAGCTATAGGTCCCCAGTCGACCTATGGGTTTGTTGAGCTATAGGTCCCCAGTCGACCTATGGGTTTGTTGAGCTACAGGTCCCCAGTCGACCTATGGGTTTGTTGAGCTATAGGTCCCCAGTCGACCTATGGGTTTGTTGAGCTATAGGTCCCCAGTCGACCTATGGGTTTGTTGAGCTATAGGTCCCCAGTCGACCTATGGGTTTGTTTAGCTATAGGTCCCCAGTCGACCTATGGGTTTGTTGAGCTATAGGTCCCCAGTCGACTTAGGGGATTGTTGAGCTATAGGTCCCCAGTCGACCTATGGGTTTGTTGAGCTATAGGTCCCGAGTCGACCTATGGGTTTGTTGAGCTACAGGTCCCCAGTCAACCTATGGGTTGCTTACACCTCTAAATATTTATCATGCTTTCAGCTGAAGTTTTACCTATCGACCCAACACAACCCAGACAGATATATACACAGAACAATCCTCAGTGATGCATATGGATTTGTACTTTGCTTCCTTTCTTCTTATGAATGCTTTAAAGTCAATTCTTTTTTACAACTGCTGAATTGGGAGAGCAGCTGCTGAAGTGAAAACAAAATTGAGTGTATACATGTATGGTTAAGTGTATACATGTATGGTTACGTGTATACATGTATGGTTAAGTGTATATATGTATGGTTAAGTGTATACATGTATGGTTAAGTGTATACATGTATGGTTAAGTGTATACATGTATGGTTAAGTGTATACATGTATGGTTAAGTGTATACATGTATGGTTAAGTGTATACATGTATGGTTAAGTGTATACATGTATGGTTAAGTGTATATATGTATGGTTAAGTGTATACATGTATGGTTAGGTGTATATGTATGGTTAAGTGTATACATGTATGGTTAAGTGTATACATGTATGGTTAGGTGTATACATGTATGGTTAAGTGTATATATGTATGGTTAGGTGTATACATGTATATGTATGCTGATTGGTATAGAACTTTGGTGTAAATATTCTATGAGAGGTCGGAGTGGTTGTGAGTGAGAATGCAGAATTGATGAGTGATACGGAACAGTCAGCTTTGTTAAGTAGCTATAGGCTGCATGATGTTGATTCGATCCAATTGACACAACAACAAAAAAAGTAACATGAATACATTAATTTGAAATCAGCTCCCATACTACGATGTATATATACAAAAAGGTAAATTAATCAATAAAGAGTCGACACAGTGATACGGTATAGGTAGGAGTGTGTTCCCCTACGTACAGTAATCCCTCACCAGCTGTAACCTGTACCAGGACACTCGGGGTGTACAGTAATCCCTCACCAGCTGTAACCTGTACCAGGATACTCCGGGTGTAGGACGATGGCAAACAATGAAGTAGAGCAACTAGTGCTGTTCATTCTTACTTTCTAAGTGGATACTTACGACAGGCATCATGTCTAACCTCACAACAGAGATGTCTAACCTTGTTAACCTTACTACTGGGATGCCTAACCTCGTTAACCTAACTACTGGAATGTCTAACCTCGTTAACATTACTACTGGAATGTCTAACCTTACTAACTTAACAACAGTGGTGTCTAACGTAACTAGCTTAGCTACCAGTACTGTGATGAAGAACCTGACTGAAGCAATCGCTGTGATGTCTAACCATACTGGAATCACCAGTGATATGGTGGTGACCTACCACCACAAAAAGTTGATAGGTAAGTCAGGACGCAGCCAGCCTCTCCAACATAGAGTATACATGGGTATCTCAATAAAGTCTCCCCAACATAGAGTGTACATGGGTATCTCAATAAAGTCTCCAACATAGAGTGTACATGGGTATCTCAATAAAGTCTCTCCAACATAGAGTGTACATGGGTATCTCAATAAAGTCTCCAACATAGAGTGTACATGGGTATCTCAATAAAGTCTCTCCAACATAGAGTGTACATGGGTATCTCAATAAAGTCTCCAACATAGAGTGTACATGGGTATCTCAATAACGTCTCCAACATAGAGTGTACATGGGTATCTCAATAACGTCTCCAACATAGAGTGTACAAGGGTATCTCAATAAAGTCTCCAACATAGAGTGTACATGGGTATCTCAATAAAGTCTCCAACATAGAGTGTACATGGGTATCTCAATAACGTCTCCAACATAGAGTGTACATGGGTATCTCAATAAAGTCTCCAACACAGAGTGTACATGGGTATCTCAATAACGTCTCCAACATAGAGTGTACATGGGTATCTCAATAAAGTCTCCAACATAGAGTGTACATGGGTATCTCAATAACGTCTCCAACATAGAGTGTACATGGGTATCTCAATAAAGTCTCCAACACAGAGTGTACATGGGTATCTCAATAACGTCTCCAACATAGAGTGTACATGGGTATCTCAATAAAGTCTCCAACATAGAGTGTACATGGGTATCTCAATAACGTCTCCAACATAGAGTGTACATGGGTATCTCAATAAAGTCTCTCCAACATAGAGTGTACATGGATATCTCAATAAAGTCTCCAACATAGAGTGTACATGGGTATCTCAATAAAGTCTCTCCAACATAGAGTGTACATGGGTATCTCAATAACGTCTCCAACATAGAGTGTACATGGGTATCTCAATAAAGTCTCCAACATAGAGTGTACATGGGTATCTCAATAACGTCTCCAACATAGAGTGTACATGGGTATCTCAATAAAGTCTCCAACATAGAGTGTACATGGGTATCTCAATAAAGTCTCCAACATAGAGTGTACATGGGTATCTCAATAAAGTCTCCAACATAGAGTGTACATGGGTATCTCAATAAAGTCTCCAACATAGAGTGTACATGGGTATCTCAATAACGTCTCCAACATAGAGTGTACATGGGTATCTCAATAAAGTCTCCAACATAGAGTGTACATGGGTATCTCAATAAAGTCTCCAACATAGAGTGTACATGGGTATCTCAATAAAGTCTCCAACATAGAGTGTACATGGGTATCTCAATAAAGTCTCCAACATAGAGTGTACATGGGTATCTCAATAACGTCTCCAACATAGAGTGTACATGGGTATCTCAATAACGTCTCCAACATAGAGTGTACATGGGTATCTCAATAAAGTCTCTCCAACATAGAGTGTACATGGGTATCTCAATAAAGTCTCTCCAACATAGAGTGTACATGGGTATCTCAATAAAGTCTCCAACATAGAGTGTACATGGGTATCTCAATTAAGTCTCCAACATAGAGTGTACATGGGTATCTCAATAAAGTCTCTCCAACATAGAGTGTACATGGGTATCTCAATAACGTCTCCAACATAGAGTGTACATGGGTATCTCAATAAAGTCTCCAACATAGAGTGTACATGGGTATCTCAATAACGTCTCCAACATAGAGTGTACATGGGTATCTCAATAAAGTCTCCAACATAGAGTGTACATGGGTATCTCAATAAAGTCTCCAACATAGAGTGTACATGGGTATCTCAATAAAGTCTCCAACATAGAGTGTACATGGGTATCTCAATAAAGTCTCCAACATAGAGTGTACATGGGTATCTCAATAACGTCTCCAACATAGAGTGTACATGGGTATCTCAATAACGTCTCCAACATAGAGTGTACATGGGTATCTCAATAAAGTCTCTCCAACATAGAGTGTACATGGGTATCTCAATAAAGTCTCTCCAACATAGAGTGTACATGGGTATCTCAATAAAGTCTCCAACATAGAGTGTACATGGGTATCTCAATTAAGTCTCCAACATAGAGTGTACATGGGTATCTCAATAAAGTCTCTCCAACATAGAGTGTACATGGGTATCTCAATAAAGTCTCTCCAACATAGAGTGTACATGGGTATCTCAATAAAGTCTCCAACATAGAGTGTACATGGGTATCTCAATAACGTCTCCAACATAGAGTGTACATGGGTATCTCAATAAAGTCTCTCCAACATAGAGTGTACATGGGTATCTCAATAAAGTCTCTCCAACATAGAGTGTACATGGGTATCTCAATAAAGTCTCCAACATAGAGTGTACATGGGTATCTCAATTAAGTCTCCAACATAGAGTGTACATGGGTATCTCGCTAAAGTCTCTCCAACATAGAGTGTACATGGGTATCTCAATAAAGTCTCTCCAACATAGAGTGTACATGGGTATCTCAATAAAGTCTCCAACATAGAGTGTACATGGGTATCTCAATAAAGTCTCCAACATAGAGTGTACATGGGTATCTCAATAAAGTCTCTCCAACATAGAGTGTACATGGGTATCTCAATAACGTCTCCAACATAGAGTGTACATGGGTATCTCAATAAAGTCTCCAACATAGAGTGTACATGGGTATCTCAATAAAGTCTCCAACATAGAGTGTACATGGGTATCTCAATAAAGTCTCTCCAACATAGAGTGTACATGGGTATCTCAATAAAGTCTCCAACATAGAGTGTACATGGGTATCTCAATAAAGTCTCCAACATAGAGTGTACATGGGTATCTCAATAAAGTCTCCAACATAGAGTGTACGTGGGTATCTCAATAAAGTCTCTCCAACATAGAGTGTACATGGGTATCTCAATAAAGTCTCTCCAACATAGAGTGTACATGGGTATCTCAATAAAGTCTCTCCAACATAGAGTGTACATGGGTATCTCAATAAAGTCTCTCCAACATAGAGTGTACATGGGTATCTCAATAAAGTCTCTCCAACATAGAGTGTACATGGGTATCTCAATAAAGGTCTTTGGTAGGTGTTGTAGGTTATAGGGTTTCTAAAATGTTGAAGATAATGGGGTCTGGGACTAATGTATCTGTGACACATGTTGAAGGTCAGAGATGTATGAAAACATAAAGTAGTTTATGGGGTCTATGAGACATGGTGTAGGTTATGGGGTCTATGAGACATGGTGTAGGTTATGGGGTCTATGAGACATGGTGTAGGTTATGGGTCTATGAGACATGGTGTACGTCATGGGGTCTATGAGACATGGTGTAGGTTACAGGGTCTATGAGACATGGTGTATGTTATGGGGTCTATGAAACATGGTGTAGGTTACAGGGTCAATGAGACATGGTGTAGGTTACAGGGTCTATGAGACATGGTGTAGGTTATGGGATCTATGAGACATGGTGTAGGTTACAGGTTCTATGAGACATGGTGTAGGTTACAGGTTCTATGAGACATGGTGTAGGTTATGGGGTCTATGAAACATGGTGTAGGTTACAGGGTCTATGAAACATGATGTAGGTTACAGGGTCTATGAGACATGGTGTAGGTTACAGGGTCTATGAGACATGGTGTAGGTTATGGGATCTATGAGACATGGTGTAGGTTATGGGGTCTATGAGACATGGTGTAGGTTATGGGATCTATGAGACATGGTGTAGGTTATGGGGTCTATGAGACATGGTGTAGGTTACAGGGTCTATGAGACATGGTGTAGGTTATGGGGTCTATGAGACATGGTGTAGGTTATGGCGTCTATGAGACATGGTGTAGGTTACAAAGTCTATGAGACATGGTGTATGTTACAGGGTCTATGAAACATTGTGTAGGTTACAGGGTTTATGAGACATGGTGTAGGTTACAGGGTCTATGAGACATGGTGTAGGTTATGGGGTCTATGGGACATGGTGTAGGTTATGGGGTCTATGAGACATGGTGTAGGTTACAGGGTCTATGAGACATGGTGTAGGTTACAGGGTCTATGAGACATGGTGTAGGTTATGGGATCTATGAGACATGGTGTAGGTACAGGGTCTATGGGACATGGTGTATGTTACAGGGTCTATGAGACATGGTGTAGGTTACAGGGTCTATGAGACATGGTGTAGGTTACAGGTTCTATGAGACATGGTGTAGTTTACAGGGTCTATGAGACATGGTGTAGTGTATGGGGTCTATGAGACATGGTGTAGTTTACAGGGTCTATGAGACATGGTGTAGGTTACAGGTTCTATGAGACATGGTGTAGGTTATGGGGTCTATGAGACATGGTGTAGGTTATGGGGTCTATGAGACATGGTGTAGTTTACAGGGTCTATGAGACATGGTGTAGGTTACAGGTTCTATGAGACATGGTGTAGGTTACAGGTTCTATGAGACATGGTGTAGGTTACAGGTTCTATGAGACATGGTGTAGGTTATGGGGTCTATGAGACATGGTGTAGGTTACAGGTTCTATGAGACATGGTGTAGGTTACAGGTTCTATGAGACATGGTGTAGGTTATGGGGTCTATGAGACATGGTGTAAGTTATGGGGTCTATGAGACATGGTGTAGGTTACAGGGTCTATGAGACATAGTGTAGGCTATGGGATCTATGAGACATGGTGTAGGTTATGGGATCTATGAGACATGGTGTAGGTTATGGGGTCTATGAGACATGGTGTAGGTTACAGGGTCTATGAGACATGGTGTAGGTTATGGGATCTATGAGACATGGTGTAGGTTACAGGGTCTATTAGACATGGTGTAGGTTATGGGATCTATGAGACATGGTGTAGGTTATGGGGTCTATGAGACATGGTGTAGGTTACAGGGTCTATGAGACATGATGTAGGTTATGGGGTCTATGAGACATGTTGTAGGTTATGGGGTCTATGAGACATGGTGTAGGTTAAAGGGTCTATGAGACATGGTGTAGGTTACAGGTTCTATGAGACATGGTGTAGGTACAGAGTCTATGAGACATGGTGTAGGTTACAGGGTCTATGAGACATGGTGTAGGTTACAGGGTCTATGAGACATGGTGTAGGTTATGGGATCTATGAGACATGGTGTAGGTTATGGGGTCTATGAGACATGGTGTAGGTTACAGGGTCTATTAGACATGGTGTAGGTTACAGGGTATATGAGACATGGTGTAGATTACATGGTCTATGAGACATGGTGTAGGTCATGGGTCTATGAGACATGGTGTAGGTTATGGGGTCTATGAGACATGGTGTAGGTTACAGGGTCTATGAGACATGGTGTAGGTTATGGGGTCTATGAGACATGGTGTAGGTTACAGGGTCTATGAGACATGGTGTAGTGTATGGGGTCTATGAGACATGGTGTAGGTTACAGGGTCTACGAGACAAGGTGTAGGTTATGGGGTCTATGAGACATGGTGTGGGTTATGGGATCTATGAGACATGGTGTAGGTTATGGGGTCTATGAGACATGGTGTAGGTTACAGGGTCTATGAGACATGGTGTAGGTTATTGGGTCTATGAGACATGATTATATCAAGGAAAGTATTTCATCAGAAATGACAGTAACATAAGGTAGATGAGTAAATCAATTCATTACCATCATCATATACATGTAAGACCATGGGCACAGGACAAATTGAACGGCTGCCCATTTATCAAACATTTAGCCAAATTTTAGTTTTAACAGTAATAAACTCGCTAAGGATCATATAAAATTACCATGTACAATTTGTATGGCTACATGCATGTATATTGTCTGTGCTGTACATAAAGCAATCTCCAATCGATTGATACATGCTAAAATTGTGTTTAAAGCAATTTAACAGCACTTTCATGTTAAGGCAAGAAAATACAAAATTAGAAATGTAAATGACCTTAGTCCAGATAAGAAAAGCTGAAAGTGAAAGTAGAACCGACCTCTAACGGGTACTTACATTGAGCAAAAGGCATAATCAAATTGTTTTTAACCCATGGTGACTTCTTAGACGCTGTCTTTATAGTATTTGCTATTGGTTTGCCAATAAGTTGTTTCCCAACTAGTGTAAATAGTTTGATTAAAGGTAAAGGCATGGTCGTTTAGGCTCCACGACCGTCGTCAATACACCGGAAATAATAAAATAGTTGTACTGCGCATGCTTGAACCTCACGCGTGAAAAACAAAATCCAAATCCTGAAGAAAACAACCCCTTTTCACGGTTTTTTAAAATTTCAAACTCAAATCGATTTTTATGAGGGTCAGATATGAGAGAGGTAATATCACAAAACCATTTAATTTCCGACCTTACTTGTTACGGTTGTGTATTCCATGTCGCTAATGAATATTTATGAGAATGAACAGTAATGTTTATCAATGGCTGCCGACTAAGCAGTACACTAGGTGTATATGTTAATGTGGGACACATATAGGTACACACAGCGTGATAGAAGATGGGTTTAATACGTAAGTACCAATGAAATTATCGGTAACATGAACAAAGTGTTATCAGAACTGCTTGATATATACTGTTCTGTAAAATATGATGCATTATTTCCCGTACCAGTGACGATATGCAGCTGACGAAACTGGGTGCTCTAAAATGTAAACATTGCCTGAGGAAGAAAGTCTTTTTCAAACAGTTGACAAAATGACTTATCATTCTTTGACCTTATCTTAGATGTATGATAAAAGCATCTTTAGTGAAACAATTGTTTATGTTAAGTTTATTAGGGGGAATAATCTCTTATATTGACACTCAAAAGATCTAATAAAAAGCTTTATTTCAGTAGGTTCTGGAAAATACAAAACGGTAAAAGTATGCCTACAACAACAGCACATGAAGGTTTTACATATGTTTGCATGGCTGTCCGGTGTTGGTTTATTGAATATGAATATCAGTAGATATCATACCTGGGTACATAATGAACCTGAGAATGTACTGTACATGCTTAAGCTGAGCATGCAATGACTGTATCTGTTAATATTACTGTTTGTCACTGGGAGCTATACAATGTAAGAGTCCCTAACTGGAATTGTCCAAAAGAATCTTAATTAGTAGGTCTTTTCTCCAAAAAGGATTCTAGGTTTGAATTGTTTCAAACGACTACAATAAGTGTCTATGTTAATTTTAAAGTACAGTACACATAAAGTCTTTTCTGTTACAGAAACATATTTTCATCACAATTTTGAATGATTTGAGCATTGTTGATTTTGTTCTCATTGAAAAATAATTATTAGTATTTATTTTGTTTAAATCATACTTCAATGATGTTATGATTTAAATATAAATCTATTACATTTTAGCTAACTGCAGGTGGATCATATTTAGCTTTACCTGAAGTTAATTTTTGAAAGCCTGGTTAGCTTTAATATCAAAATGCTATATTTTTGAAAAATAAATTAGTCAACAAGTCCTGTCTGTGTATTGTGGTTACCATTTGAGATTGACATATGCAGTTTAATAACCTTTGGATATCCATTTTTCAAAAGATATTTTTGCAGAGGGATTCTGTAAATTATTTAAAAAGATAATAATTAATGTACAGGCATGCGCATTTACAATGTATAAGCATGAACAGCAAATCGCTGTCCTCTCTAGATCTGTTACTAGATATATACCAGACCAGATATTGATGTGAACAAAATGAAAAAAAACACCAATCAATATGGCAAAATTAGATATTTGTCATAAACTGATATAAATGAAAAATAAAATTTTCAGTGTACATGTACATGCGAGTCATATATGATATTGATATATAGGCAAGTATATATGTGATGAGATTATTGATCAGAATGCTGTTCTAGTTGGAAATAATGATGGCTAATATTTTCATATCTGACACATAATCATACACAATACATACAGGGAATCAGTTAATATATGTAAGATCTGGATGAGAGATACTGATGCTGCAGAAATGAATCGTTAGTTGTGTATGGGATTGTCTGTTGATCTGATCAATTACACATCGGGAGGTTCTGTGTATTGCTTGGGGTGTTTGTTAAGGACGAGAAAAGATAAGGTTCTTTATCACAAATAGGAAATTTTCATGGATAATCATTCTTGCAAAGATATAAGGATTGTACCTCATTTTGACTCTGTATACGATATTATGCCTGCAGTTGGCAACACATATATTCTATGGTGCGCGTTATTTCTTTATTTATAATGGTCGTTATGTACACGCTTTGACACAGTGATCTGGTTGTGACACGGTCCAACGTCGGACTTCACAACTGCTGGGCGCTGCCATGTTTGGGTGACCGTCAAAGAATTTCGAATGCACATCCATTGAAATCAAAAGTTTTCCAGAAACAGATAACATATAATTTTGTTTCTCGTTCATTAGAGATTATATATCAGTTATACAATGTAACAGTTAAATAACTCTGTTGTGGAACTAATGATGAATAAAATGAAACTGAAACATAAATAAATTCAAGTGGTAGTCTCTCTTTAAATGAAATAGGGGAAGGTGATGCCATAAAAAGGCCTGCATATATCTATGTATGTATCTCCAGCAGGATTTATCATGAAAGTTGTTGGGGGCGAGACAAGGTTTTAGATGATCAATACAAAAGTGAAGTGTCTGGTAATTCTGTGTTGATGCTAGCTATACAACATTTATGTATAAAAAGATTTTAACTGTTAGATACCTTTCTAATTATTAATGGACTACAATTTGGACTTTATTTAACAAATAGCATACTTGAAAAAGTACTTAAAACATCCACTTATCAGTGTTGAGTTAAAATAAAATTTCTTGTTCTAACAATAAAAAACCCATTTTCTTATCAACTTATTGTTTTCAATATCAAAGGGAGACCACTCATAGGGAGATAATTATTTCAAGAACCACTGGTGTAAGGTTATTAGTAAGTAAATAGAACAAGGATGGAAGTGTATGGAATGTTTTCAGAATATTAATTTGTTTTGTTGACAAGTTAAAATCATCAAAAAGCACATTGAAATTATTTAAGACTTGAATCTGAGATAGATATCTTGTAAGATAACAATTAAGTTAATATAGATTTTAACATGGGTAAAAAAACCCCCATTGATTTTCCTAGGTGGAAGAGACAACAGTGGCAAGAAATAAGATGGCTGTATTGATTGAGATGTCTCTGGGGGACTCACCACATGGTTTTATAATTATCTCAGTAGAGATTGGATCAGCAGAATCATTGTGATCTAATTTATCTACCAAATCGTACAACTGAGATCGTATTTTAGTACACAGGTGATGTTTTGATTACATTAAGTGATTGTAATTACACCGCAGAGGGACCTGTTGTACCAAATCTAAAAATGAAATAAACAAACCATGAAAGCATCAACAAAATTAGACAAACCATCAAAACATCAACAAAATTAGACAAACCATGAAAACATCAGCAAAATTAGACAAACCATGAAAACATCAGCAAAATTAGACAAACCATGAAAACATCAGCAAAATTAGACAAACCATGAAAACATCAGCAATAAAAATCTTAATTAAATCTGGGGAAACCAAGATTTTTTAAATTCTTTAAATTAGACAGTGAATTTTGCTGTGTCTGTCTATCTTCTGTTACAATGTGTTCTGTCTGTTCCACTGTGTTTTGTCTGTTACAGTGTGTTCTGTCTGTTACAGTGTGTTCTGTCTGTTACAATGTGTTCTGTCTGTTACAGTGTGTTCTGTCTGTTACAGTGTGTTCTGTCTGTTACAGTGTGTTCAGTGTGCTCTGTCTGTTACAGTGTGTTCTGTCTGTCTGTTACAGTGTGTTCTGTCTGTAACAGTGTGTTCTGTCTGTTACAGTGTGTTCACACTGTTACAATGTGTTCTGTCTGTTACAGTGTGTACTGTCTGTTACAGTGTGTTCTGTCTGTTACAGTGTGTTCTATCTGTTACAGTATGTACTGTCTGTTACAGTGTGTTATGTGTGTTACAGTGTGTTCTGTCTGTTACAGTGTGTTCTGTCTGTTACAATGTGTTCTGTCTGTTACAATGTGTTCTGTCTGTTGTAGTGTGTTCTGTCTGTTACAGTGTGTTCTGTCTGTTACAATGTGTTCTGTCTGTTACAGTGTGTTCTGTCTGTTACAGTGTGTTCTGTCTGTTACAGTGTGTTCTGTCTGTTACAATGTGTTCTGTCTGTTACAACAGTGTGTTCTGTCTGTTACAGTATGTTCTGTCTGTTACAGTGTGTTCTGTCTGTTACAGTGTGTTCTGTCTTTTACAGTGTGTTCTGTCTGCGCGCTGTTACAGTGTGTTCTGTCTGTTACAATGTGTTCTGTCTGTTACAATGTGTTCTGTCTATTACAGTGTGTTCTGTCTGTTACAGTGTGTTCTGTCTGTCTGTTACAGTGTGTTCTGTCTGTTACAGTGTGTTCTATCTGTTACAGTATGTTCTGTCTGTTACAGTGTGTTCTGTCTGTTACAGTGTGTTCTGTCTGTTACAGTATGTTCTGTCTGTTACAATGTGTTCTGTCTGTTACAGTGTGTTCTGTCTGTTACAGTGTGTACTATCTGTTACAATGTGTTCTGTCTGTTACAGTGTGTTCTGTCTGTTGCAGTGTGTTCTGTCTGTCTGTTACAGTGTGTTCTGTCTGTTACAATGTGTTCTGTCTGTTACAATGTGTTCTGTCTATTACAGTGTGTTCTGTCTGTTACAGTGTGTTCTGTCTGTCTGTTACAGTGTGTTCTGTCTGTTACAGTGTGTTCTATCTGTTACAGTATGTTCTGTCTGTTACAGTGTGTTCTGTCTGTTACAGTGTGTTCTGTCTGTTACAGTGTGTTCTGTCTGTTACAATGTGTTCTGTCTGTTACAGTGTGTTCTGTCTGTTACAGTGTGTACTATCTGTTACAATGTGTTCTGTCTGTTACAGTATGTTCTGTCTGTTGCAGTGTGTTCTGTCTGTTACAATGTGTTCTGTCTGTTACAGTGTGTTCTGTCTGTGTTCTGTCTGTTACAGTGTGTTCTGTCTGTTGCAGTGTGTTCTGTCTGTCTGTTACAGTGTGTTCTGTCTGTTACAATGTGTTCTGTCTGTTACAATGTGTTCTGTCTATTACAGTGTGTTCTGTCTGTTACAGTGTGTTCTGTCTGTCTGTTACAGTGTGTTCTGTCTGTTACAGTGTGTTCTATCTGTTACAGTATGTTCTGTCTGTTACAGTGTGTTCTGTCTGTTACAGTGTGTTCTGTCTGTTACAGTGTGTTCTGACTGTTACAATGTGTTCTGTCTGTTACAGTGTGTTCTGTCTGTTACAGTGTGTACTATCTGTTACAATGTGTTCTGTCTGTTACAGTATGTTCTGTCTGTTGCAGTGTGTTCTGTCTGTTACAGTGTGTTCTGTCTGTTACAGTGTGTTCTGTCTGTGTTCTGTCTGTGTTCTGTCTGTTACAGTGTGTTCTGTCTGTTGCAGTGTGTTCTGTCTGTCTGTTACAGTGTGTTCTGTCTGTTACATTGTGTTCTGTCTGTCTGTTACAGTATGTTCTGTCTATTACAATGTGTTCTGTCTGTTACAGTGTGTTCTGTCTGTTACAGTGTGTTCCGTCTGTTACAATGTGTTCTGTCTGTTACAATGTGTTCTGTCTGTTACAGTATGTTCTGTCTGTTGCAGTGTATTCTGTCTGTTACAGTGTGTTCTGTCTGTCTGTTACAGTGTGTTCTGTCTGTTACAATGTGTTCTGTCTGTTACAATGTGTTCTGTCTGTTACATTGTGTTCTGTCTGTTACAATGTGTTCTGTCTGTTACAGTGTGTTCTGTCTGTTACAGTGTGTTCTGTCTGTTACAATGTGTTCTGTTTGTTACAGTGTGTTCTGTTTGTTACAGTGTGTTCTGTCTGTTACAGTGTGTTTTGTCTGTTACTGTGTGTTCTGTCTGTTACAGTGTGCTCTGTCTGTTACAGTGTGTTCTGTCTGTTACAGTGTGTTCTGTCTGTCTGTCTTTTACAGTGTGTTCTGTCTGTTACATTGTGTTATGTCTGTTACAGTGTGTTATGTCTGTTACAGTGTGTTCTGTCTGTTACATTGTGTTCTGTCTGTCTGTTACAGTGTGTTCTGTCTGTTACAGTGTGTTCTGTCTGTTACAATGTGTTCTGTTTGTTACAGTGTGTTCTGTTTGTTACAGTGTGTTCTGTCTGTTACAGTGTGTTTTGTCTGTTACTGTGTGTTCTGTCTGTTACAGTGTGCTCTGTCTGTTACAGTGTGTTCTGTCTGTTACAGTGTGTTCTGTCTGTCTGTCTTTTACAGTGTGTTCTGTCTGTTACATTGTGTTATGTCTGTTACAGTGTGTTATGTCTGTTACAGTGTGTTCTGTCTGTTACAATGTGTTCTGTCTGTTACAGTGTGTTCTGTCTGTTACAGTGTGTTCTGTCTGTTACAACAGTGTGTTCTGTCTGTTACAGTGTGTTCTGTCTGTTACAATGTGTTCTGTCTGTTACAACAGTGTGTTCTGTCTTTTACAGTGTGTTCTGTCTGTTACAGTGTGTTCTGTCTGTTACAGTGTGTTCTGTCTGTTACAGTGTGTTCTGTCTGTTACAGTGTGTTCTGTCTGTTACAATGTGTTCTGTCTGTTACAACAGTGTGTTCTGTCTGTTACAGTGTGTTCTGTCTGTTACAGTGTGTTCTGTCTGTTACAGTGTGTTCTGTCTGTTACAGTGTGTTCTGTCTGTTACAGTGTGTTCTGTCTGTTACAACAGTGTGTTCTGTCTGTTACAGTGTGTTCTGTCTGTTACAGTGTGTTCTGTCTGTTACAATGTGTATTGTCTGTTACAGTATGTTCTGTCTGTTACAGTGTGTTCTGTCTGTTACAGTGTGTTCTGTCTATTACAGTATGTTCTGTCTGTTACAGTGTGTACTGTCTGTTACAATGTCTTCTGTCTGTTACAGTGTGTTCTGTCTGTTACAGTGTGCTCTGTCTGTTACCGTGTGTTCTGTCTGTTGCAGTGTGTTCTGTCTGTTACAGTGTGTTCTGTCTGTCTGTTACAGTGTGTTCTGTCTGTTACAGTGTGTTCTGTCTGTTACAATGTGTACTGTCTGTTACAATGTGTTCTGTCTGTTACAGTGTGTTCTGTTTGTATATTTTTTTGAGAATTTCAGTGTATTCTCCTTGATTTGATTAGACAGGTAGTTGATTTTCTATAAAAGATCATTTAGCAGTTAAACATTTTTCTCAAATGCTTCCAGGGAGCTGTATGCTATTGTTGAAAACTTGAGTAATGGTAAATGAAACTGGCTTCAGATAAAGGACTGGGGCGCTCAGTCTCAAGGAGACAGACTTGAACCACGCATTACTGCCAGGCAACCATCACTAAGTGATACAAATTAGATTAGGATAATTGGTTGTCAGCTCCCAAAACAAAAACCAATAGACACATATCATATAATGGGTAAATGTCATTGGAAAATTGGAAATGTAATTCTGCAGTGTTATACCATACCAAAATAAAACAATGATTCAATTGTTTCTTTAATTTGGCCTCAGAAATATATAGAATTGGTCTTCAGCCTTAGATCAGACTGGAAAACTCATAAAATCTGGTAAAGGGTGAGTAGCAAAGAGGTCTCATGTAAGTTGAGCTCTAAATACAGTCTAGTATAGAGTGAGGTGTACTAGTCAATGTATAGTGAGCTATATTGTATAGTGTAGAGTAGAGTGAGCTGTATCTTACAGTCTGGTGTCTAATGAGCTGTATACATACAGTCTGGTGTCTAGTGAGCTGTACATGTACAGTGGTGTTGAGTGAGCTGTATCATACAGTCTGGTGTCTAGTGAGCTGTATATGTACAGTGGTGTTGAGTGAGCTGTATCATACAGTCTGGTGTCTAGTGAGCTGTATATGTACAGTGGTGTTGAGTGAGCTATATCATATAGTCTGGTGGCTAGTGAGCTGTATATGTACAGTGGTGTTGAGTGAACTGTATCATACAGTCTGGTGTCTAGTGAGCTGTATACATACAGTGATGTTGAGTGAGCTGTGTATATACAGTCTGGTGTTGAGTTAGCTATATCATACAGTCTGGTGTCTAGTGAGCTGTATATATACAGTGGTGTTGAGTGAGCTGTATATGTACAGTGGTGTTGAGTGAGCTGTATCATACAGTCTGGTGTCTAGTGAGCTGTATACGTACAGTGGTGTTTAGTGAGCTGTATATGTACAGGAGTGTTTTAGTGAGCTGTATATGTACAGGGTTGTTGAGTGAGCTGTATATATAGTGGTGTTGAGTGAGCTGTATTAGTGTATATATAGTGGTGTTGAGTGAGCTGTATATATACAGTCTGGTGTTGAGTTAGCTATATCATACAGTCTGGTGTCTAGTGAGCTGTATATATACAGTGGTGTTGAGTGAGCTGTATATGTACAGTGGTGTTGAGTGAGCTGTATCATACAGTCTGGTGTCTAGTGAGCTGTATACGTACAGTGGTGTTTAGTGAGCTGTATATGTACAGGGGTGTTGAGTGAGCTGTATATATAGTGGTGTTGAGTGAGCTGTATTAGTGTATATATAGTGGTGTTGAGTGAGCTGTATATATACAGTCTGGTGTCAAGTGAGCTGTATCATACAGTCTGGTGTTGAGTGAGCTGTATATATATAGTGGTGTCTGGTGAGCTGTATATGTTCTGTTTTGTATTGAGTGAGCTGTACCATACAGTCTGGTGTTGAGTGAGCTCCTTGTACTGTTTTGTATTGAGTGAGCTATATATATGGTGGTGTTGAGTGAGCTCTGAATACAGTGATGTTGAGTGAGCTCCTTGTACTGTTAGGTGTAGAGGGAGCTGTATATAATCGGGAGATGGAGTAAATGGAGATCACTATAAGGAGGCTCAGGACAAACTTTCAGTTTGGTGTAGAATGAAGTTGACAGGCAGTATAATGAAATGGCACTAATTACTGTAGTGTATTTGCTATGCTAAGAACATAACATCATATGAACAAATAGTTTTGATTTTACAACATTTCCCATGAATTGGGGACACCTATATTATATAATTATATGCTATGCAGAAACCATGCTGCTATTAACTTGATAATATTTGATATGTATTTGAACAGCTGGTCAGCTCTACAGTAAGCTATATTCAGCCTTTGAAGTTACTTTTGAACATCACAGATGGAGATTTAGGGATAAATTTCAGTAGGAGGGGATAGACTAATAGAAGCTACGTGTCACACATGATGTAGGGATACATTTCAGTAGGAGGGGATAGACTAATAGAAGCTACGTGTCACACAAGATGTAGGGATACATTTCAGTAGAAGGGGATAGACTAATAGAAGCTACGTGTCACACATGATGTAGGGATAAATTTCAGTAGGAGGGGATAGACTAATAGAAGCTACGTGTCACACATGATGTAGGGATACATTTCAGTAGAAGGGGATAGACTAATAGAAGCTACGTGTCACACATGATGTAGGGATAAATTTCAGTAGAAGGGGATAGACTAATAGAAGCTACGTGTCACACATGATGTACATAATAAAATATCCCTTCACTATAATCCATACATGTTCTGTATGAAAATTTAAATGTCCTTCCCAAGAGATGGATCAAATTATAGGGCTATACATGGGCCAGTAAGAGAAACTTAGTATTGGCCAGACATATCCAATAACTAACATGAGTCTTATTGTATGCATGTATATATATAGTACCATTGTTTGTATTTTTCTGAAAGGGAAGACCCACGCCAGAGCCTCCATTCTAATGCTACTTGTCTTACTATGCTTTACAAATTAAAACCCATTGAACACTGTATCGGTACTGTGTACATACTCTCGTTGAAATTTCTACAGAATACTAGCCTCGACTTTGGAGAACATGGGAGATCATCATTTACATGGTTGGTATATATATAGAAATCTTTGGGGTAGAATGGTTCTGTTAAATCTGTGCAAATATCTAGTATTTTTGGTGAATGATGTTATTTTACAGGTCACTTGGCTGGCCGTGAGGAAAGTGATGTCACTCAGGTCAATTTGTGATCTATAAGTAGTAGGTAATGCGATCATGATGACAGATATGTACCTGTTAAACAAAGACCAAAGAAACTTGCACGATTCCATTTAATTCTTTAAAACAGTGCTGAAATACGAAAACAATTTTTGGGAATGGCCAAAGCAGAAATAACTAACTGTGAAATAGTATACAGCGATGGTTGGGTTATAAATTCAATATGTTCAACAATGGTGAAAGTTGACCTGTAATGGTGAAGTTTGACCTGTAATGGTGAAGTTTGACCTGTAATGACCTGTAATGGTGAAGTTTGACCTATAATGACCTGTAATAGTGAAATTTGACCTGTAATGGTGAAGTTTGACCTGTAATGACCTGTAATGGTGAAGTTTGACCTGTAATGATGAAGTTTGACCTATAATGACCTGTAATAGTGAAGTTTGACCTGTAATGGTGAAGTTTGACCTGTAATGGTGAAGTTTGATCTGTAATGACTTGTAATGGTGAAGTTTGATCTGTAATGGTGAAGTTTGACCTGTAATGGTGAAGTTTGACCTATAATGACATGTAATGGTGAGGTTTGACCTATAATGACCTGTAATGGTGAAGTTTGACCTGTAGTGACCTGTAGTGGTGAAGTTTGACCTGTAATGACCTGTAATGGTGAAGTTTGACCTGTAATGGTGAAGTTTGACCTGTAATGTTGAAGTTTGACCTGTAATGGTGAAGTTTGACCTATAATGACCTGTAATGGTGAGATTTGACCTGTAATAACCTGTAATGGTGAAGTTTGACCTGTAATAACCTGTAGTGGTGAAGTCTGACCTGTAGTGACCTGTTGTGGTGAAGTTTGACCTATAATGACCTGTAAAGGTGAGGTTTGACCTGTAATGACCCGTAATGGTGAAGTTTGACCTGTAATGACCTGTAATGGTGAAGTTTGACCTGTAGTGACCTGTAATGGTGATGTTTGACCTGGTGAAGTTTGACCTGTTGCTGGAACTTCCCATTCACCCCTGAATTCCAACCTTTATCAGTTTGAATTGGAAGACTGCAAATGTGTTCAGGGGTGAATGAGTAGGGCATTGGATTGAAAGCCAGATCAAGGAAGCACCTGGACATGATCTGTTTGTAAACTAACAAAAAGTACAAAGAACAAAGGTGTATTAGGATAGGGAAAATGCATGGCCAACACATGGGTTGGAACCTGGAATCTTCCGAACTCTAGACAGACGCTTTATGATTGAGCTTTCTGGTTGTTAACGGTGACCAGATCTAGATCCGGTAAAAAGGTACCGGTACATGCATATATGTCACATGACGATGTTGGCACCATCTATCCAATATTAAAAGCTGATCAGGTACAAATCGTTTTTGAAATAGGAATAAAAGAAAAGGTGATAATAAAATTTGATCAATTAAAACGGAAGGGTAGGTCACAATAAAGCAAATAAAAATGAGCTTCTCAGAGCTGTTTGTCTTAGATACAGCAGGAAAAAAAGGGATTTCAACCTTGTTTGGTCTCAATCAGAATTATCCTAGGCTAATTAAGGGACTCAGTATCGGGCATTTGGCCCCCTCCTGTGGGCAGTAGCTAGGGTATTAAAATCCTACTTCATCTGCACAGATAAAAAGAGTTTCGTCAGATTTTGACAGGAGCACCTCTTGGTCTGTGAGACTCACTATTTTATAAAGATTAACCTTTTCTTGCTTGGTATGTTATGGACACGTGGGTGATAGGTAACTGTTTCTCCAGGTAAGGACATGTGTACAACCACTTGTGAATCGCATGATTTCAGGTTTCCTGGTGTAGTATATTGGGGGTATATACATGCATGGGTGATGTTTTTATAGTAATGGTAATACAAATGTACATAGTATTTACACTAATAGTTATATAGTATTAACAATGATAGTGATACAGTAACATTGTATTATACATGTAATTATAGCGATACATTGTATTTACAATGATGCATGTCATATAGTGATACATGGTATATACATGTGACAGTTAATAGATAACTATTAAATAATACATTTTCAAGTTTTTACAATGAATATTCATAAACAAGTATTTACCTTGAGTTTGATGTTGGATTTAACTTGTAGATATATGAGGTATTAACCTTATATGGCTATGTTGTTGATATGGTAATGACTAAAGGTTTAAGTTTGTATTTATGTATGTGTGTGCTGCTGCTATATTGATCTGATCGTTAAATGGTTAGATCGCTAGAATAGCAACAAAGTTTTTTTTCCAGATCTATATTGAATATATGATCTCTATATTTATACTTTATTTTATACGTATATACTGATAATGGTTTCACTTTCATGTTGGTATTAAAATATTTTTAATGTTTTCAGTGCTGAGTGAGTTACCAATCAATAAGGTTGCTATACCGTGTGATGTATGAGTGACTGTATATATGATGACGGTGATTACAATAATTACTAGCTGGCGTTTGTACGAGTTACATGTCACTAATACAATGTTTGTTCTCGGCTTTGTTACAGTCCCCGGGGCTGCCATCGCCTTCCTTGGGGCAGTGGGGGCCTTCCTACTCGTCCTCATCATTTTCTTCATGTACCTCAACAAGCTCTTGTGTTTCTCAAACTGTGGTGGATTTCCATGCATTGATGCTCCGCCCAAACGGGAACCCAAGGCTGGCAAGCTAGGTAAGCTTATAAAACTTCACAATGTCTGAATGCATATGTCTGTCACCTGCAGTACTTTGTCCAGAGATCTCCAGCTTCTCTAATAGGCAGGTTTTGATGGTTATGTAGTTGTGCAGCTACATTTTAAACTCTTCTGTTGACCCCTTTTTAAGGGAGTTACAGCCCTTTATGTGAAACAAGTTGTCCAGAAAACTCCGTCTGAACTTACAGGCATATTTATGGAAACTTAGAACTCTCAGTCAACAATTTAGATATGCAATGTCATTTTAATTTCAGATTTCAACTTGTTTTTAAAGGAGTTAGAGCCTTTTAAAGGAAATAAAAGATCCAACATATCTGAGTCCAAACATTTTGTAATTTGGCCTTAAGGTCTAGGTCACTAAATTGAATAATGTGTTAAGCTATCAGCATATTCAGTTTTATCTAAAAACAAATATTCATTCTGTTTAACTCTTTCGGCGCCAAAGTCGACTTTTGTCGACAGCGAGGATGAGTGCCAAAGTCGACTATAGTCGACATTTTGAAAACAATAATCTTAAGATTTTCATAAAATTTTGGAAATCCAAGATGGTTGCCAGGGTCGCATGACCTTGACTGAATGTGAACAATGTCCAAAAGGTACAGCGCTAGCTTCATTTGAACTTTATATCCATCAAGTAGCATGTTCCTACACCAACTAAAACAATGCTATAAAGTGTTAAGCATAAATCTATATTTAGCAATGAATATATATATTATGTCAGAATTACATGTTTTGGTAACTTTATTTCTTGTTGTAATATATGCCTGCCACCACTTATATTCTTCATTATATCAGTAGATATATATACAGACACTCATAATATAGATTGAAACCTACAGATAAGTGAAAAAAAAAGAAATATAGCTGTAAAATCAACAATTTTATCAAATTATGAAAATCCAAGATGGCCACCAAGGTTACATGACCTTGATTGACCTTGAATGACCTGTGATGAGGTGCATTTGGTAAAGCATCATCTGAACTTTATATCCACCAAGTAGCATGTCCCTGCACCAACAAATAAGAAAAAACATACATTGTTAATTAAAATTCCTTTAATTAGTAATTAATATTTGGTGCTGGGCCAATATGTTAAAAAGGTAATTTGGCGCCGAAAGAGTTAACTCTGCATGCATGGTCTCTGGAAATATATATTTTTTTAGATAAAGGAACAGTTACTCAAAGAAAATTCTTGTCGACTTTTATGAAATGTCCATGGGGGAAATTCTGCATGCTCAAAAACATGAATAAATAAATTCAGCATGTATACCCCCAAGAGACAAAGTAATTCTTTAACTCAGGTGAAATTGTTAAATCTTAGAATATAGAAATATGTAAAGATTGAGTCTTGTGACACAAGAAATAAATAAAATTCATGTATAGCAAATCGAGCAAATTCACTGATTTGATTGCTAAATTTAAGTTTCCAACAAACAGGAGTCTCCCTTCTAAGAAGGGGAGTTTTAACTGTGATTTGTGTTTGAGTTATCTCCCTTAAGGACAGATGGTACAAGACTGATTATATCTGTAATTTGAGTTTGAGTTATCTCCCTTAAGGACAGATAGTATCGGGCTGATTATACCTGTAATTTGAGTTTGAGTTATCTCCCTTAAGGTTAGAAAATATGGACCGATTATACCTGTGATTGAGTTTAAGTTATCTCCCTTAAGGACAGATGATACCGGACTGATTATACCTGTAATTTGAGTTTGAGTTATCTCCCTTAAGGACAGATGATACCGGACTGATTATACCTGTAATTTGAGTTTGAGATATCCTCCTAAGGATAGATGATATGCTATCAGATATAGGTAGTGGTGTCTGTAAGTGTGTCCTAAGGATAGATGATATGCTATCAGATATAGGTAGTGGTGTCTGTAAGTGTGTCCTAAGGGTAGATGGTATGCTATCAGATATAGGTAGTGGTGTCTGTAAGTGTGTCCTAAGGATAGATGATATGCTATCAGATATAGGTAGTGGTGTCTGTAAGTGTGTTCTAAGGATAGATGATATGCTCTCAGATATAGGTAGTGTTGTCTGTAAGTGTGTCCTAAGGATAGATGATATACTATCAGATAAAGGTAGTGGTGTCTGTAAGTGTGTCCTAAGGATAGATGATATACTATCAGATATAGGTAGTGGTATCTGTGTGTCCTAAGGATAGATGATATACTATCAGATATAGGTAGTGGTGTCTGTAAGTGTGTCCTAAGGATAGATGATATACTATCAGATATAGGTAGTGGTATCTGTGTGTCCTAAGG
Source organism: Mimachlamys varia (assembly GCA_947623455.1). Classification (NCBI taxonomy): domain Eukaryota; kingdom Metazoa; phylum Mollusca; class Bivalvia; order Pectinida; family Pectinidae; genus Mimachlamys; species Mimachlamys varia. The sequence goes on along the minus strand of OX392528.1, from coordinate 693,771 downwards.
ATAGATGGTATACTATCAGATATAGGTAGTGGTGTCTGTAAGTGTGTCTTAAGGATAGATGGTATACTATCAGATATAGGTAGTGGTGTATGTAAGTGTGTCCTAAGGATAGATGATATGCTATCAGATATAGGTAGTGGTGTCTGTAAGTGTGTCCTAAGGATAGATGATATACTATCAGATATAGGTAGTGGTATCTGTGTGTCCTAAGGATAGATGGTATACTATCAGATATAGGTAGTGGTGTCTGTAAGTGTGTCTTAAGGATAGATGGTATACTATCAGATATAGGTAGTGGTGTATGTAAGTGTGTCCTAAGGATAGATGATATGCTATCAGATATAGGTAGTGGTGTCTGTGTGTCCTAAGGAAAGATGGTATGCTATCAGATATAGGTAGTGGTGTCTGTAAGTGTGTTCTAAGGATAGATGATATGCTATCAGATATAGGTAGTGGTATCTGTAAGTGTGTCCTAAGGATAGATGATATGCTATCAGATATAGGTAGTGTTGTCTGTAAGTGTGTCCTAAGGATAGATGATGTGCTATCAGATATAGGTAGTGGTATCTGTGTGTCCTAAGGATAGATGATATGCTATCAGATATAGGTAGTGGTGTCTGTAAGTGTGTCCTAAGGATAGATGATGTGCTATCAGATATAGGTAGTGGTGTCTGTAAGTGTGTTCTAAGGATAGATGATATACTATCAGATATAGGTAGTGGTGTCTGTAAGTGTGTCCTAAGGATAGATGATATACTATCAGATATAGGTAGTGGTGTATATAAGTATGTCCTAAGGATAGATGATATGCTATCAGATATAGGTAGTGTTGTCTGTAAGTGTGTCCTAAGGATAGATGATATGCTATCAGATATAGGTAGTGGTGTCTGTAAGTGTGTCCTAAGGATAGATGATGTGCTATCAGATATAGGTAGTGGTGTCTGTAAGTGTGTCCTAAGGATAGATGATATACTATCAGATATAGGTAGTGGTGTCTGTAAGTGTGTCCTAAGGATAGATGATGTGCTATCAGATATAGGTAGTGGTGTCTGTAAGTGTGTCCTAAGGATAGATGATATACTATCAGATATAGGTAGTGGTGTATATAAGTATGTCCTAAGGATAGATGATATGCTATCAGATATAGGTAGTGTTGTCTGTAAGTGTGTCCTAAGGATAGATGATATGCTATCAGATATAGGTAGTGGTGTCTGTGTGTCCTAAGGAACGATGGTATGCTATCAGATATAGGTAGTGGTGTCTGTAAGTGTGTTCTAAGGATAGATGATATGCTATCAGATATAGGTAGTGGTGTCTGTAAGTGTGTCCTAAGGATAGATGGTATACTATCAGATATAGGTAGTGGTGTCTGTAAGTGTGTCCTAAGGATAGATGATATGCTATCAGATATAGGTATTGGAGTCTGTAAGTGTGTCCTAAGGATAGATGATATGCTATCAGATATAGGTAGTGTTGTATGTAAGTGTGTCCTAAGGATAGATGATATACTATCAGATATAGGTAGTGGTGTTTGTAAGTGTGTCCTAAGGATAGATGATGTGCTATCAGATATAGGTAGTGTTGTCTGTAAGTGTGTCCTAAGGATAGATGATATACTATCAGATATAGGTAGTGGTGTTTGTAAGTGTGTCCTAAGGATAGATGATATGCTATCAGATATAGGTATTGGAGTCTGTAAGTGTGTCCTAAGGATAGATGATATGCTATCAGATATAGGTAGTGTTGTATGTAAGTGTGTCCTAAGGATAGATGATATACTATCAGATATAGGTAGTGGTATCTGTGTGTCCTAAGGATAGATGATATGCTATCAGATATAGGTAGTGTTGTATGTAAGTGTGTCCTAAGGATAGATGATATGCTATCAGATATAGGTAGTGGTATCTGTGTGTCCTAAGGATAGATGATATACTATCAGATATAGGTAGTGGTGTCTGTAAGTGTGTCCTAAGGATAGATGGTATACTATCAGATATAGGTAGTGGTGTCTGTGTGTCCTAAGGATAGATGGTATACTATCAGATATAGGTAGTGGTGTCTGTAAGTGTGTCCTAAGGATGGATGATATACTATCAGATATAGGTAGTGGTGTTTGTAAGTGTGTCCTAAGGATAGATGATGTGCTATCAGATATAGGTAGCGTTGTCTGTAAGTGTGTCCTAAGGATAGATGATATACTATCAGATATAGGTAGTGGTGTTTGTAAGTGTGTCCTAAGGATAGATGATATGCTATCAGATATAGGTAGTGGTGTATGTAAGTGTGTCCTAAGGATAGATGATATGCTATCAGATATAGGTAGTGGTGTATGTAAGTGTGTCCTAAGGATAGATGGTATGCTATCAGATATAGGTAGTGGTGTTTGTAAGTGTGTCCTAAGGATAGATGATATACTATCAGATATAGGTAGTGGTGTCTGTAAGTGTGTCCTAAGGATAGATGATATACTATCAGATATAGGTAGTGGTATCTGTAAGTGTGTCCTAAGGATAGATAGTATGCTATCAGATATAGGTAGTGGTGTCTGTAAGTGTGTCCTAAGGATAGATAGTATGCTATCAGATATAGGTAGTGGTGTCTGTAAGTTTGTCCTAAGGATAGATAGTATGCTATCAGATATAGGTAGTGGTGTCTGTAAGTGTGTTCTAAGGATAGATGATATGCTCTCAGATATAGGTAGTGTTGTCTGTAAGTGTGTCCTAAGGATAGATGATATACTATCAGATATAGGTAGTGGTGTCTGTAAGTGTGTCCTAAGGATAGATGATATACTATCAGATATAGGTATTGGAGTCTGTAAGTGTGTCCTAAGGATAGATGATATACTATCAGATATAGGTAGTGGTATCTGTGTGTCCTAAGGATAGATGATATACTATCAGATATAGGTAGTGGTGTCTGTAAGTGTGTCCTAAGGATAGATGATATACTATCAGATATAGGTAGTGGTATCTGTGTGTCCTAAGGATAGATGGTATACTATCAGATATAGGTAGTGGTGTCTGTAAGTGTGTCTTAAGGATAGATGGTATACTATCAGATATAGGTAGTGGTGTATGTAAGTGTGTCCTAAGGATAGATGATATGCTATCAGATATAGGTAGTGGTGTCTGTAAGTGTGTCCTAAGGATAGATGATATACTATCAGATATAGGTAGTGGTATCTGTGTGTCCTAAGGATAGATGGTATACTATCAGATATAGGTAGTGTTGTATGTAAGTGTGTCCTAAGGATAGATGATATGTTATCAGATATAGGTAGTGGTATCTGTAAGTGTGTCCTAAGGATAGATGATATGCTATCAGATATAGGTAGTGGTGTCTGTAAGTGTGTCCTAAGGATAGATGATATGCTATCAGATATAGGTAGTGGTGTCTGTAAGTGTGTCTTAAGGATAGATGGTATACTATCAGATATAGGTAGTGGTGTATGTAAGTGTGTCCTAAGGATAGATGATATGCTATCAGATATAGGTAGTGGTGTCTGTGTGTCCTAAGGAAAGATGGTATGCTATCAGATATAGGTAGTGGTGTCTGTAAGTGTGTTCTAAGGATAGATGATATGCTATCAGATATAGGTAGTGGTATCTGTAAGTGTGTCCTAAGGATAGATGATATGCTATCAGATATAGGTAGTGTTGTCTGTAAGTGTGTCCTAAGGATAGATGATGTGCTATCAGATATAGGTAGTGGTATCTGTGTGTCCTAAGGATAGATGATATACTATCAGATATAGGTAGTGGTGTATGTAAGTGTGTCCTAAGGATAGATGGTATGCTATCAGATATAGGTAGTGTTGTATGTAAGTGTGTCCTAAGGATAGATGATATACTATCAGATATAGGTAGTGGTATCTGTAAGTGTGTCCTAAGGATAGATGATATACTATCAGATATAGGTAGTGGTGTCTGTAAGTGTGTCCTAAGGATAGATGTTATGCTATCAGATATAGGTAGTGGTATCTGTGTGTCCTACGGATAGATGGTATGCTATCAGATATAGGTAGTGGTGTCTGTAAGTGTGTCCTAAGGATAGATGGTATACTATCAGATATAGGTAGTGGTGTATGTAAGTGTGTCCTAAGGATAGATGGTATACTATCAGATATAGGTAGTGGTGTATGTAAGTGTGTCCTAAGGATAGATGGTATACTATCAGATATAGGTAGTGGTGTATGTAAGTGTGTCCTAAGGATAGATGGTATGCTATCAGATATAGGTAGTGGTGTCTGTAAGTGTGTCCTAAGGATAGATGGTATACTATCAGATATAGGTAGTGTTGTCTGTAAGTGTGTCCTAAGGATAGATGGTATACTATCAGATATAGGTAGTGGTGTATGTAAGTGTGTCCTAAGGATAGATGGTATACTATCAGATATAGGTAGCGGTGTATGTAAGTGAGAAGAAAATTGACTTGTCTTGGGACTGCTGTAAAATAAATTCTTCAAAATCAATAAGAGTCTTGAGTGTGAATGTCAATACTAAAATAGTGTTTGAAAGCGTTTTACTTCCAAGTAAAACCACTTTAGTGGGTAGCATATGCTGACATGGTATATATTTGTAAATGATGCTGTTGAGAGTCTCCTTACAACTGCCTTGAGACAGCAAGTGCTAAATTTACATTTTAAAAGAAGCGTTGGAGGCTGATATGCTTGGTATTCGGGCGTTCTTAGAACACAGACGCTCAAATCATCAGGCTTTTGTGACAGTTTAATTGTTGCCTGGCTCGTTTCTGTGTAGACATCTATAAATGTGTAGATGTAAATACAAACTTTCTGTATGTAATTGAAATCACAAGGCTTTTGGTTTGAGGAAGATTTGTAATGTCACAACCATCTTATTACATCAATTTATTGGGTGCTATGAACATTGTGACTCACAATAATCATTAATTAGTTTATTTCATAGCTAGACTGGTATTGTATGTTTGTATTGTTTGAAAACTAACATTGATAACAATAACTAGCTACATGAGACTGTAGCTGAGTAATGTATAGATCTGCCAAACTGTCTCAGGAACTGAACACTTCCCCTAAACTAGGTTTGTTATGTTACTGATAGTGCTAGCTGTCACTAAACCTACTATTGTAGGTTTGCAACCAATAATGCTAGCTGTCACTAAACCTACTATTGTAGGTTTGCAAGCTGTCACTAAGCCTACTATTGTAGGTTTGCAACTGATAGTGCTAGCTGTCACTAAACCTACTATTGTAGGTTTGCAACCGATAGTGCTAGCTGTCACTAAACCTACTATTGTAGGTTTGCAACCGATAGTGCTAGCTGTACATGTCACTTAACCTACTATTGTAGGTTTGCAACCGATAGTGCTAGCTGTCACTAAACCTACTATTGTAGGTTTGCAACCGATAGTGCTAGCTGTCACCAAACCTACTATTGTAGGTTTGCAACCGATAGTGCTAGCTGTCACTTAACCTACTATTGTAGGTTTGCAACCGATAGTGCTAGCTGTCACTAAACCTAGACTTGTTACTGATAGTGCTAGCTGTCACTAAACCTAGACTTGTTACCGATAGTGCTAGCTGTCACTAAACCTACTATTGTAGGTTTGTAACCGATAGTGCTAGCTGTCACTAAACCTACTATTGTAGGTTTGCAACCGATAGTGCTAGCTGTCACTAAACCTACTATTGTAGGTTTGCAACCGATAGTGCTAGCTGTCACTAAACCTATTTTTGTAGGTTTGCAACCGATAGTGCTAGCTGTCACTAAACCTACTATTGTAGGTTTGCAACCGATAGTGCTAGCTGTCACTAAACCTACTATTGTAGGTTTGCAACCGATAGTGCTAGCTGTCACTAAACCTACTATTGTAGGTTTGCAACCGATAGTGCTAGCTGTCACTAAACCTACTATTGTAGGTTTGCAACCGATAGTGCTAGGGGTCACTAAACCTAGACTTGTTACTGATAGTGCTAGCTGTCCCTAAACCCAGGCTAGGTTTGTTACTGATAGTGCTAGCTGTCCTTAAACATAGACTTGTTACTGATAGTGCTAGCTGTCCCTAAACCCAGGCTAGGTTTGTTACTGATAATGCTAGCTGTCCCTAAACCCAGGCTAGGTTTGTCTAGGGACTTTGGTTATCATTAGACCATGTTGGAAAGGTCATATTGTGTATTGGTGTAGGGATTAAATTATTTGCTGCAGAAATCCATTGTTTTATAAAAAAGCCTATAGGATAACAGCCTATATTAGCACTGTAATGTATTTTGTAACAGAGCTGGCGGTGTTTATAGATCTACCATTACCTGTGTAATGTCCGCCTACGTATTGGCGAGAGGACGGAGATACTAATTTGTGATACAGCAGTAAAAGGCTGGGTAATTAGATTGAGAAGGATATATTGGTTGTGTACAATACAGGAAGTTACATACATGGCTACATACAGATCAATACCTCCATTGTTCTCCATTGTTCCCTGAACACTCATGGACAGACACTGTGTCCAGCTAATATCACACCAGACAATCACAGGATATAGGTTTTGTGTCAGCTAATATCACACCAGACAATCACAGGATATAGGTTTTGTGTCCAGCTAATATCACACCAGACAATGACAGGATATAGGTTTTGTGTCAGCTAATATCACACCAGACAATCACAGGATTAAGTTTTATGTCCAGCTAATATCACACCAGACAATGACAGGATATAGGTTTTGTGTCAGCTAATATCACACCAGACAATCACAGGATTAAATTTTATGTCCAGCTTATATCACACCAGACAAGGTTTACTGTCTAAAAGACTTGATGCTACATGTAGGTTGTAGAAAAGATAATGGTATTTACTGCATACAAGTGGACACTAATTGGTTATGTTTTACCTAGTTGTGTACCTGTACAATGCTTGATATACCTTTATATATTGGTAAACTTGTTTACACTGATTGATAAACTAGGTTTACACTAATTGGTATACTGATTTACAATTATTGTTATACTGGGTTACACTGATTGTTATACTGGGTTACACTGATTGGTATACTGGGTTACACTAATTGTTATACTGGGTTACACTGATTGGTATACTGGGTTACACTAATTGGTGTACTGGGTTACACTGATTTGTATACTGGGTTACACTGATTGGTATACTGGGTTACACTGATTTGTATACTTGGTTACACTGATTGGTATACTGGGTTACACTGATTGTTATACTGGGTTACACTTATTGGTATACTGGGTTACACTGATTTGTATAATGATTTATACTTAATGGTATACTGGTTTATACTTAATTGTATACTGGGTTACATTTACTGGTATATTGGGTTACACTGATTGGTATACTGATTTACATTTATTGGTATACTGATTTACATTTATTGGTATACTGGTTTACACTGATTGGTATACTGGATTACATTTACTGGTATACTTGGTTACACTAATTGGTATACTGATTTACACTAATTGGTATACTGGGTTACACTGATTGGTATACTGGTTTACACTGATTGGTATACTGGGTTACACTGATTTGTATACTGATTTATACTTAATGGTATACTGGTTTATACTTAATTGTATACTGGGTTACATTAACTGGTATATTGGGTTACACTGATTGGTATACTGATTTACATTTATTGGTATACTGGTTTACACTGATTGGTATACTGGACTACATTTATTGGTATACTGATTTACATTAATTGGTATACTGGTTTACACTGATTGGTATACTTGGTTACACTGATTGGTATACTGGGTTACACTGATTGGTATACTTGGTTACACTGATTGGTATACTGGGTTACACTGATTGGTATACTTGTTTACACTGATTGGTATACTGGGTTACACTAATTGGTATACTAGGTTACACTGATTGTTATATTGGGTTACACTGATTGGTATACTTGGTTACACTGATTGGTATACTGGGTTACACTGATTGGTATACTTGGTTACACTGATTGGTATACTGGGTTACACTGATTGGTATACTTGGTTACACTGATTGGTATACTGGGTTACACTGATTGGTATACTTGTTTACACTGATTGGTATACTGGGTTACACTTATTGGTATACTAGGTTACACTGATTGTTATACTGGGTTACACTTATTGGTATACTGGGTTACACTGATTTGTATACTGGTTTATACTTAATTGTATACTGGGTTACATTTACTGGTATATTGGGTTACACTGATTGGTATACTGATTTACATTTATTGGTATACTGGTTTACACTAATTGGTATACTGGGTTACACTGATTGGTATACTTGGTTACACTGATTGGTATACTGGGTTACACTGATTGGTATACTTGTTTACACTGATTGGTATACTGGTTTACACTGATTGGTATACTGGTTTACACTGATTGTTATACTGGGTTACACTTATTGGTATACTGGGTTACACTGATTTGTATACTGGTTTATACTTAATTGTATACTGGGTTACATTTACTGGTATATTGGGTTACACTGATTGGTATACTGATTTACATTTATTGGTATACTGGTTTACACTAATTGGTATACTGGGTTACACTGATTGGTATACTTGGTTACACTGATTGGTATACTGGGTTACACTGATTGGTATACTTGTTTACACTGATTGTTATACTGGTTTACACTGATTGGTATACTGGTTTACACTGATTGGTATACTGGGTTACACTGATTGGTATACTGGGTTACACTGATTGGTATACTTGTTTACACTGATTGGTATACTGGGTTACACTGATTGGTATACTGGTTTACACTGATTGGTATACTGGGTTACACTGATTGGTATACTGGGTTACACTGATTGGTATACTTGTTTACACTGATTGGTATACTGGGTTACACTGATTGGTATACTTGTTTACACTGATTGGTATACTGGTTTACACTGATTGGTATACTTGTTTACACTGATTGGTATACTGGGTTACACTGATTGGTATACTTGTTTACACTGATTGGTATACTGGTTTACACTGATTGGTATACTGGGTCACACTGATTGGTATACTGGTTTATACTTGATGGTATACTGATTTATACTTAATGGTATACTGGTTTATACTTAATGGTATACTGGGTTACACTTACTGGTATACTGGGTTACACTTACTGGTATACTGGGTTACACTTACTGGTATACTGGGTTACACTTACTGGTATACTAGGTTTACACTGATTGGTATACTGGGTTACATTTATTGGTATACTGGGTTACACTGACTGATTGGTATACTGGGTTACACTTACTGGTATACTGGGTTACACTTACTGGTATACTGGGTTACACTTACTGGTATACTGGGTTACACTTACTGGTATACTAGGTTTACACTGATTGGTATACCAATTATACTGATTTACATTTACTGGTATATGGGTTTATGCTTATTGGTATACTAATTTACATTAATTGGTATACTTGGTTACATTTACTTGTATACTGGGTTACACTTATTGGTATACTGGTATATACCTATTGGGTATACTGGTTTATACTTATTGGTATACTAGGTTACACTAATTGGTATACTGGTATATACCTATTGGTATACTGGTTTATACTTATTGGTATACTAGGTTACACTAATTGGTATACTGATTTACACTAATTGGTATACTGGTTTACACTTTCTACACTTTGACCTGTTCCTCAGGTTTGCTTGGAGCAATATCTCAATTTTCAGCAATGAGTCCAGCAGTCAGACTGATAAATAAATCATTAATTCCCCTAGAGGTATATGTGAATTTATATTTGTGTTTCACCATTTTCACATTTGGTTACTCATTTTGCTGTGAGGAACTCCAATGATGCCCAGGCTATCCTTATACTCTGATGGTACCAAGCTACCATAGTATATTCCTGTCTATAGGGAAATTGATATCCATCCCTGGGCTATCATATCACATCTTATCAGACTCAACCCCAACCTAGGAAATCATGTAACCAACCCCTCTAGATCTACTGAAGCATTGGAAAGGTCTGACTGAAGGACAGCAATTTTGTTACAAGCTAGTTTTCTGTGGTGAGATTAAAGATCTTAATATCACAACACCAAGGGATGCTGTGAACTGTTTCCCATTCATAAATATATAATGACAACCAGCATCATGAATGCACTATTGGCTATAGGGGCTTGTACTGTCTTAACTGTTGTGGGTAATTACCTGCACAATAGCCACACACTTGAGTCAATAATGTCTTTATGTGTGTATATCATGGGGTGTGGTAAGCCAGTGTATTGGGGAGGGGGGAACACAGGAAGGAAGAAGAACATTGACGCAGGGATTAATTGGAGATCAGCAGACAAATAAAAAAGGAAGGTCAATACAGGGGTTGGGAGAATGGACCAGTACAGGGGTGGGGGAGAATGGACCAGTACAGGGGTGGGGGAGAATGGACCAGCACAGGGGTGGGGGAGAATGGACCAGTACAGGGGTGGGGAAGAATGGACCAGTACAGGGGTGGGGGAGAATGGACCAGCACAGGAGTGGGGAAGAATGGACCAGCACAGGGGTGGGGGAGAATGGACCAGCACAGGGGTTGGGAGAATGGACCAGTACAGGGTTGGGAAAAGGGACCAGTACAGGGGTGGTGGAGAATGGACCAGCACAGGGGTGGGGGAGAATGGACCAGCACAGGGGTGGTGGAGAATGGACCAGCACAGGGGTGGGGGAGAATGGACCAGCACAGGGGTGGGGGAGAATGGATCAGTACAGGGTTGGGAAAAGGGACCAGCACAGGGGTGGGGGAGAATGGACCTGCACAAGGGTGGGGGAGAATGGACCAGTACAGGTGGGAGAATGGACCAGCACAAGGGTGTGGGAGAATGGACCAGCACAGGTGAGGGGGAGAATGGACCAGTACAGGGGTGGGGAAGAATGGACCAGCACAGGTGTGGGGGAGAATGGACCAGCACAGGTGTGTGGGAGAATGGACCAGCACAGGTGTGGGGGAGAATGGACCAGCACAGGTGTGGGGGAGAATGGACCAGCACAGGTATGGGGGAGAATGGACCAGCACAGGGGTTTGGAGTTGGGAAGAAGAGGTCTCCTCAATATTGGAATGGAATATAATATTCAAATGATAAAATGTTTAAATGTGGCGGCAATGATACTGTAGTGTAGGAGTCATTGTACGAGTCATCATTGATGATTCAAGCTGCCATCAGTTAACTGTGTGTTAATTATGTCATACCTAGCTCTCCACACTTGTTGATATAGTGATTACCACGTCTACATTTGTGGTCATTACAAAAATCATGAATTTTTAATCGTTGTGACAGCCATACGTTTGTATATCTACTAGATTATTGATCCTTATAACTGATGACCAGATAGATATATCCTAGGGAAGGTGTTAGACTTGTCTCTGTTTGTCGTACATGTAGGAATATTTTGTATCCCCATGGACATTCACTCCTGCCATAACACTCAAGGTGAGTCAAATCCGTAGACAATGTAATATGGTTACTAACTCTTCATCTGTCAGATTGTGGAGGTTGATAAGAGAGCTATCTAGTTACAATGTATAATGTTAGTCAGGGTTTAACAATCTCTGTTGACAGTTGTTTCCTTCACTCTGCTGGAACAAAAACAGCGTAATTGGTGCATGAAGGCGTGATATAATGTGGCTGCCGACTCATTAGTTCGATGGAAGCCATTCCAGTTGTAGGGGAGATAACCCCCACTGTTCTGGAAGCAATACCAGAGACTTGCCTGACATTTAAAACTAATCAGCTTTACCCCGGCTACAAGTGGAATTAGTTATGCTGTTGTGAATTACAATTACTGGTATTATATAATTACGTACTAATGGATTGACAGCCAGAATTTCTGCACCAGAATCAATACCTTTCCCCAACATATCACATTGTTCGTAGTTGTTGTCAGGTTATTTCAATGGGGGCTATATATAATATTCTATTACAGTATACATGATGGTTTTAGTAACTAATGTAAAATGATCAAAACCTATCCAGTCTTACAGCACTCCTGTGTTGTATATATATAGGGGGGGGGGGGGGGGGGGGCTTTCCTACGCCCCTATATATACTTGTCTAACTGAGCTCCTGTGTTGGGTCTTTCCTGTGCCCCTATATACTTGTCTAACTGAGCTCCTGTGTTGGGTCTTTCCTGTGCCCCTATATACTTGTCTAACTGAGCTCCTGTGTTGGGTCTTTCCTGTGCCCCTATATATACTTGTCTAACTGAGCTCCTGTGTTGGGTCTTTCCTACGCCCCTATATACTTGTCTAACTGAGCTCCTGTGTTGGGTCTTTCCTATGCCCCTATATACTTGTCTAACTGAGCTCCTGTGTTGGGTCTTTCCTGTGCCCCTATATACTTGTCTAACTGAGCTAGCGCTCCTGTGTTGTATATATAGGTGGGCTTTCCTGTGCCCCTATATACTTGTCTACAGAGAAACCTACCTGAGCCCATGAATAATAATGATAATTATTTGAGATTTTTATACAGCTTTTTCACAAACACGTCTATAGGTTGTCTCGGAGTGGTTCACAAATTCTTATCTCTGGTTATAGTTTTGTTTACTGCTATTGTCCTGTAAAGCTGTATACAGGGAAAACCACCCCAGAGTAATCCTTTCTCATTGAGTTTCAAATTGCCAGACATATTCTTAGAGTTGTGTTTTAGGGAAAAAATGTGTACAACATGTTGTATAGAACCAGTGATTTTGTTTGCCCATTTTTACAGCCGATAAGGCTGTTTCCCCCAGTCATAATTTGTGCTATTTTCCCAAAATGAAGTCAAAATTCAAGAATATTTTCCCAATTTATCTGAAAATCAAACTTTATGTTTCCCAATTCAACAAGGCACAGACTGTTTTAAAGTCTGGAAGCAAAAACACTGAGAACTAGTGTCCCAACCTTCAACACTCTACCACCACTCGGTGACACGGGTTTCATTGATGTTTCTCCCGATCGTTCCACCGTGCTTTATGGTGTTAATAATTTATAGATGTGTAACAGTTGGTGGAAGTAATCAATGGAGCTATGAAGTAGTCATGTGACCTTTGTTATAGTCATGTGACCTTGACTGGTTATGTAAGTTTTGTCAATGAGTCCTACAGCACAGTTAACTAGAAGACCACGATTACTCCAGTCACCAAGTATTAAGGTGATTGATATCTATAGGGAAAGACTTCTGCATGAACACCAAAATATATTGTACATGGTACTGTAAAGTCTAGTCTAGACTACAGATGCTATGGAAAACATCTTTTCTACCATCAGAGTCTGTGAGGTTAGTTTGTAGCATGTATCTATAAAACTTTGAAGTCGTTCTTGTTGAGAAGTGTAATAGAAGACCATCATGTGTACCACTGTGAAATATAATGGATCAGTGATCAGACCTGTTCTTGGGGGGGATGGATGTTGCCACCACAATCTTAAGGCTAGCATTGTCCAAGGCCACAAGGCTGTGCCAGGATTTACAATCCTTACACTCTGTCCAATGCCACAGGGCTGTGCCAGGATTTACAATCCTTACAATCTGTCCAATGCCACAAGGCTGTGCCAGTATTTACAATCCTTACACTCTGTCCAAGGCCACAAGGCTGTGCCAGGATTTACAATCCTTACACTCTGTCCAATGCCACAAGGCTGTGCCAGGATTTACAATCCTTACACTCTGTCCAAGGCCACAAGGCTGTGCCAGGATTTACAATCCTTAGACTCTGTCCAAGGCCACAAGGCTGTGCCAGGATTTACAATCCTTAGACTCTGTCCAATGCCACAAGGCTGTGCCAGGATTTACAATCCTTACACTCTGTCCAATGCCACAAGGCTGTGCCAGGATTTACAATCATTACGCTCTGTCCAATGCCACAAGGCTGTGCCGGGATTTACAATCCTTAGACTCTGTCCAAGGCCACAAGGCTGTGCCAGGATTTACAATCCTTACACTCTGTCCAATGCCACAAGGCTGTGCCGGGATTTACAATCCTTAGACTCTGTCCAAGGCCACAAGGCTGTGCCAGGATTTACAATCATTACACTCTGTCCAATGCCACAAGGCTGTGCCAGGATTTACAATCCTTACACTCTGTCCAATGCCACAAGGCTGTGCCAGGATTTACAATCATTACGCTCTGTCCAATGCCACAAGGCTGTGCCGGGATTTACAATCCTTAGACTCTGTCCAATGCCACAAGGCTGTGCCAGGATTTACAATCCTTACACTCTGTCCAAGGCCACAAGGCTGTGCCAGGATTTACAATCCTTAGACTCTGTCCAATGCCACAAGGCTGTGCCAGGATTTACAATCCTTAGGCTCTGTCCAATGCCACAAGGCTGTGCCAGGATTTACAATCCTTAGACTCTGTCCAATGCCACATGGTTGTGCCAGGTTTTACAATCCTTACACTCTGTCCAATGCCTCAGGGTTGTGCCAGGATTTACAATCCTTAGACTCTGTCCAATGCCTCAGGGTTGTGCCAGGATTTACAATCCTTAGACTCTGTCCAAGGCAACAAGGCTGTGCCAGGATTTACAACCCTTAGACTCTGTCCAATGCCACAGGGCTGTGCCAGGATTTACAATCCTTACAATCTGTCCAATGCCACAAGGCTGTGCCAGGATTTACAATCCTTAGACTCTGTCCAAGGCCACAAGGCTGTGCCAGGATTTACAATCCTTAGACTCTGTCCAAGGCCACAAGGCTGTGCCAGGATTTACAATCCTTAGGCTCTGTCCAATGCCACAAGGCTGTGCCAGGATTTACAATCCTTAGACTCTGTCCAATGCCACATGGTTGTGCCAGGATTTACAATCCTTACACTCTGTCCAATGCCTCAGGGTTGTGCCAGGATTTACAATCCTTAGACTCTGTCCAATGCCTCAGGGTTGTGCCAGGATTTACAATCCTTAGACTCTGTCCAAGGCAACAAGGCTGTGCCAGGATTTACAACCCTTAGACTCTGTCCAATGCCACAGGGCTGTGCCAGGATTTACAATCCTTACAATCTGTCCAATGCCACAAGGCTGTGCCAGGATTTACAATCCTTACAATCTGTCCAAGGCCACAAGGCTGTGCCAGGATATACAATCCTTGCACTCTGTCCAATGCCACAGGGCTGTGCCAGGATATACAATCCTTACACTCTGTCCAATGCCACAAAGATGTGCCAGGATTTATAATCCTTACACTCTGTCCAATGCCACAAGGCTGTGCCAGGATTTACAATCATTACACTCTGTCTAATGCCACAAGGTTGTGCCAGGATTTACAATCCTTACACTCTGTCCAATACAACAAGGCTGTGCCAGGATTTACAATCCTTACACTCTGTCCAATGCCACAAGGCTGTGCCAGGATTTACAATCATTACACTCTGTCCAAGGCCACAAGGCTGTGCCAGGATTTACAATCCTTACACTCTGTCCAAGGCCACAAGGCTGTGCCAGGATTTACAATCCTTAGACTCTGTCCAATGCCACAAGGCTGTGCCAGGATTTACAATCCTTACACTCTGTCCAATGCCACAAGGCTGTGCCAGGATTTACAATCCTTAGACTCTGTCCAATGCCACATGGTTGTGCCAGGATTTACAATCCTTACACTCTGTCCAATGCCTCAGGGTTGTGCCAGGATTTACAATCCTTAGACTCTGTCCAATGCCTCAGGGTTGTGCCAGGATTTACAATCCTTAGACTCTGTCCAAGGCAACAAGGCTGTGCCAGGATTTACAACCCTTAGACTCTGTCCAATGCCACAGGGCTGTGCCAGGATTTACAATCCTTACAATCTGTCCAATGCCACAAGGCTGTGCCAGGATTTACAATCCTTACAATCTGTCCAAGGCCACAAGGCTGTGCCAGGATATACAATCCTTGCACTCTGTCCAATGCCACAGGGCTGTGCCAGGATATACAATCCTTACACTCTGTCCAATGCCACAAAGATGTGCCAGGATTTATAATCCTTACACTCTGTCCAATGCCACAAGGCTGTGCCAGGATTTACAATCATTACACTCTGTCCAATGCCACAAGGTTGTGCCAGGATTTACAATCCTTACACTCTGTCCAATACAACAAGGCTGTGCCAGGATTTACAATCCTTACACTCTGTCCAAGGCCACAAGGCTGTGCCAGGATTTACAATCATTACACTCTGTCCAATGCCACAAGGCTGTGCCAGGATTTACAGTCCTTACACTCTGTCCAAGGCCACAAGGCTGTGCCAGGATTTACAATCCTTAGACTCTGTCCAATGCCACAAGGCTGTGCCAGGATTTACAATCCTTACACTCTGTCTAATGCCACAAGGCTGTGCCAGGATTTACAATCCTTACACTCTGTCCAATGCCACATGGTTGTGCCAGGATTTCCAATCATTAAGCTCTGTCCAATGCCTCAGGGTTGTGCCAGGATTTACAATCCTTAGACTCTGTCCAATGCCTCAGGGTTGTGCCAGGATTTACAATCCTTAGACTCTGTCCAAGGCCACAAGGCTGTGCCAGGATTTACAATCCTTACACTCTGTCCAATACCACAAGGCTGTGCCAGGATTTACAATCCTTACACTCTGTCCAATACCACAAGGCTGTGCCAGGATTTACAATCCTTAGACTCTGTCCAATGCCTCAGGGTTGTGCCAGGATTTACAATCCTTACAATCTGTCCAATGCCACAAGGCTGTGCCAGGATTTACAATCCTTACACTCTGTCCAATGCCACAAGGCTGTGCCAGGATTTACAATCCTTACACTCTGTCCAATACCACAAGGCTGTGCCAGGATTTACAATCCTTACACTCTGTCTAATGCCACAAGGCTGTGCCATGATTTACAATCCTTACACTCTGTCCAATGCCACAAGGCTGTGCCAAGATTTACAATCCTTACACTCTGTCCAATGCCACAAGGCTGTGCCAGGATTTACAATCCTTACACTCTGTCCAAGGCCACAAGGCTGTGCCAGGATTTACAATCCTTAGACTCTGTCCAATGCCACAGGGCTGTGCCAGGATTTACAATCCTTACAATCTGTCCAAGGCCACAAGGCTGTGCCAGGATTTACAATCCTTACACTCTGTCCAAGGCCACAAGGCTGTGCCAGGATTTACAATCCTTACACTCTGTCCAATGCCACAAGGCTGTGCCAGGATTTACAATCCTTACACTCTGTCCAATGCCACAAGGCTGTGCCAGGATTTACAATAATTACACTCTGTCCGATGCCACAAGGCTGTGCCAGGATTTACAATCATTACACTCTGTCCAATGCCACAGGGCTGTGCCAGGATTTACAATCCTTACACTCTGTCCAAGGCCACAAGGCTGTGCCAGGATTTACAATCCTTAGACTCTGTCCAATGCCACAAGGCTGTGCCAGGATTTACAATCCTTACACTCTGTCCAAGGCCACAAGGCTGTGCCAGGATTTACAATCCTTAGACTCTGTCCAATGCCACAGGGCTGTGCCAGGATTTACAATCCTTACACTCTGTCCAAGGCCACAAGGCTGTGCCAGGATTTACAATCCTTAGACACTGTCCAATGCCACAGGGCTGTGCCAGGATTTACAATCCTTAGACTCTGTCCAATGCCACAGGGCTGTGCCAGGATTTACAATCCTTACACTCTGTCCAAGGCCACAAGGCTGTGCCAGGATTTACAATCCTTACACTCTGTCCAATGCCACAAGGCTGTGCCAGGATTTACAATCCTTAGACTCTGTCCAATGCCACAAGGCTGTGCCAGGATTTACAATCATTACACTCTGTCCAATGCAACAAGGCTGTGCCAGGATTTACAATCCTTAGACTCTGTCCAATGCCACAAGGCTGTGCCAGGATTTACAATCCTTAGACTCTGTCCAATGCCACAAGGCTGTGCCAGGATTTACAATCCATAGACTCTGTCCAATGCCACAAGGCTGTGCCAGTATTTACAATCCTTACACTCTGTCCAAGGCCACAAGGCTGTGCCAGAATTTACAATCCTTAGACTCTGTCCAATGCCACAAGGCTGTGCCAGGATTTACAATCCTTAGACTCTGTCCAAGGCCACAAGGCTGTGCCAGGATTTACAATCCTTAGACTCTGTCCAATGCCACAGGGCTGTGCCAGGATTTACAATCCTTACACTCTGTCCAATGCCACAGGGTTGTGCCAGGATTTACAATCCTTAGACTCTGTCCAATGCCACAAGGCTGTGCCAGGATTTACAATCCTTACACTCTGTCCAAGGCCACAAGGCTGTGCCAGGATTTACAATCCTTACACTCTGTCCAATGTCACAAGGCTGTGCCAGGATTTACAATCCTTACACTCTGTCCAAGGCCACAAGGCTGTGCCAGGATTTACAATCCTTACACTCTGTCCAAGGCCACAAGGCTGTGCCAGGATTTACAATCCTTACACTCTGTCCAATGTCACAAGGCTGTGCCAAGATTTACAATCCTTACACTCTGTCCAAGGCCACAAGGCTGTGCCAGGATTTACAATCCTTACACTCTGTCCAATGCCACAAGGCTGTGCCAGGATTTACAATCCTTACACTCTGTCCAATGCCACAAGGCTGTGCCAGGATTTACAATCATTACACTCTGTCCAATGCCACAAGGCTGTGCCAGGATTTACAATCATTACACTCTGTCCAAGGCCACAAGGCTGTGCCAGGATTTACAATATTTAGGCCCTGTCCAATGCCACAAGGCTGTCTCCGGGATTTACAATCATTACACTCTGTCCAATGCCACAAGGCTGTGCCGGGATTTACAATCATTACACTCTGTCCAATGCCACAAGGCTGTGCCAGGATTTACAATCCTTAGACTCTGTCCAATGCCACAAGGTTGCGCCAGGATTTACAATCCTTACACTCTGTCCAATGCCACAAGGCTGTACCAGGATTTACAATCCTTACACTCTGTCCAATGCCACAAGGCTGTGCCAGGATTTACAATCCTTAGACTCTGTCCAATGCCACAAGGCTGTGCCAGGATTTACAATCATTACACTCTGTTCCTTGAAGGGTTCTTAATTTAAAGAAATCCCTAAACATAAAAATTTCTGAAGGAAATAAGTATTACTATTGACATTGTTAGAGCTTCAGTAGGCTGGGGTCTATTTTAACCATTTTTCGTTGTTATTCAATCATCAATAATATTTACAGTTGTCAGTACAAAGTTCAGACAATGATGTACATTCTCGGGTAGTATATTTGGTTAATTTCCTGGCCATATCTAAGCGACAAGCATTTTTAGCTCACCTGGCCCTGGTCCGTCAACTTTTTCCTTTAAACGACTTCTTCTAAAATACTGAAAGGCCCAGTGACATGAAATTTGGCTGGTAGATTTCTTGGAAGGAGCTGAACAAAGTTTGCGAAAAAAAATCACTTTGACCTAATTTCAAGGTCACAGGGGTCAAAAATGTCGAAACCTTCAAACAACTTCTTCTAAAATACCGTCAGGCATAGAGACTTCATATTTGACCAGTAGCTTCCTTGGATGAAGCCAAATAAAGTTTGCGAAAAGAAACAACCTTGACCAATATTCAAGGTCAAAGTAAGGTTAAATCTATTTTAACCTTTAAACGACTTCTTTTAAAATACAAAAAGCCCTGGAAGCATGATATTTGGCTGAAAGGTTCCTTGGATGAAGCCCGACAAAGTTTGTAAAAAGAAATGACCTTGACCTATATTCAAGGTCACAGGGGTCAAATCTGTTAAAACCTTTAAACGACTTCTTCTGAAATACCAAAAGCCCTAGAAGCATGATATTTGACTGAAAGGTTCCTTGGATGAAGCTTGACAAAGTTTGCGAAAAGAAATGACCTTGACCTATATTCAAGGTCACAGGGGTCAAATCTGTTAAAACCTTTAAACGACTTCTTCTGAAATACCAAAAGCCCTAGAAGCATGACATTTGGCAGAAAGGTTTCTTGGATGAAGCCTGACAAAGCTTGCGAAAAGAAATGACCTTGACCTATATTCAAGGTCACAGGAGTCAAATCTGTTAAAACCTTCAAATGACTTCTTCTGCAATACCAAAAGCCCTAGAAGCATGATATTTAGCTGAAAGGTTCCTTGGATGAAGCCTGACAAAGTTTGCGAAAAGAAATGACCTTGACCTATATTCAATGTCACAGGGGTCAAATATGTTAAAACATTCAAACGACTTCTACTGAAATACCAATAGCCCTAGAAGCATGACATTTGGCTGAAAGGTTTCTTGGATGAAGCCTGACAAAGTTTGTGAAAAGAGATGACCTGGATCTTTATTCAACGTCACAGGGGTTAAAAATATCGAAACCTTCAAACAACTTCTTATGAAATACCAAAATCCCTAGAAACATAATATTTGGCTGAAATGTTCCTTGGATGAAGCTTGACAAAGTTTGCGAAAAGAAATGACCTTGACCTATATTCAAGGTCACAGGGGTCAAATCTGTTAAAACCTTTAAACGACTTCTTCTGAAATACCAAAAGCCCTAGAAGCATGACATTTGGCAGAAAGGTTTCTTGGATGAAGCCTGACAAAGCTTGCGAAAAGAAATGACCTTGACCTATATTCAAGGTCACAGGAGTCAAATCTGTTAAAACCTTCAAATGACTTCTTCTGCAATACCAAAAGCCCTAGAAGCATGATATTTAGCTGAAAGGTTCCTTGGATGAAGCCTGACAAAGTTTGCGAAAAGAAATGACCTTGACCTATATTTAATGTCACAGGGGTCAAATATGTTAAAACATTCAAACGACTTCTACTGAAATACCAATAGCCCTAGAAGCATGACATTTGGCTGAAAGGTTTCTTGGATGAAGCCTGACAAAGTTTGTGAAAAGAGATGACCTTGATCTTTATTCAACGTCACAGGGGTTAAAAATATCGAAACCTTCAAACAACTTCTTGTGAAATACCAAAATCCCTAGAAACATAATATTTGGCTGAAATGTTCCTTGGATGAAGCCCAACAAAGTTTGCGAAAAGAAATGACCTTGACCTATATTCAAGGTCACAAGGGTCAAATCTATTAAAATCTTCAAATGACTTCTTCTGAAATACCAAAAGCCCTAGAAGCATGATATTTAGCTGAAAGGTTCCTTGTATGAAGCTTGACAAACTTTGGGAAGGAAAATGAGCTTGACCCATATTAAAGGTCACAGTGGTCAAATCAGTGGTTAAAAAGCTTTGAGCGACTTCTTCTGATAAAACGAAATGCCTAGAGACATGATATTTGGCTGGTAGCGTCCTGGGATGAATACGAACAAAATTTGAAATGAAAATGATGTTGTCACAGGGGTAAAATATGATTAAATCTTAAGATGTTCTTCTAAATGTCTTACATTAAAAGATTTTAGGGGACTTTAGGGTTACACTATAATATAAGTCAGAGATTGATACCAGGTGAGCGATGCAGGCCTATTGGGCCTCTTGTACTGATATGCCAACCGGAAGTGGGCAGAGTAGCAATGTCAACAAAGGTTCTAAAGGTGCAGAGAATGAACAGATAGTGACAAGGATGCAAAGATGGTCAAGTGTGATTGTTGTCAGCACGTTTTGCATTGGATGTCTTGGGAAAGGAGAAGTGGAATACAAATTCCTGGTCAACACAGACTTTGGAGACCATGTAAAGGCTGTGTCAAGTATTTTCCATTAGACTTGTGTTTACAGCAGCAGCAGGCAATGCTAGGATCCTGTTGACAGTACCAGACCAGGCAGAGGAAGATTTAATCAAGAAATTGGGCTTTAATCGCCAATACAACTTTCAAAATACAGCACCCATAAAGCAACATACAATAAAGAGGCTATAAAGAACTGCTGAGAAACCATCACAAATTAAACAATAGAACATAATGGACTTGTTTTGCCCTTAGATTAGGGAAAGTTATAAAAAAGCAACTTCAGGTCCAATATCAAATAGCATGGAGCAGGTGACTAAAACTGATACAGTAGTAACATGGCATTTGTTCTCATTCTTCTTTTTAAAAGAGTAGTTTTTAATGAAAACTACAACATGTTTTAATACTTGTGTCTGTTATATATGATTGTACAGTTGGAAGTTCAGTTTTGCTGGTGCGATCGGCCATTTATTCTTCCCTATTATTCCGGTGATATGGGTTTTTTTTAACCAAGATGTGGTCTGTTTGGTATCACTAATGATATAATTCCTGAATCCTGATATAACTTGATTTTTAAACTGTTGATTTTTGTGTGTGATGACTGACATTCCAGACTTGTGTTAATGGTTTAGTTGTCTGTTTTATATCCTGTGATGGAGACAATACTAATGGTAGGCCCCAACTTCCATTACAGACATTGGGTGATTATTACCTGGTTACTAGGTCACACACTATAGGTGGCTTCATTTTCTTCCTCTTTTTCAAGAGACCTGTGAGAATGTGATTAGTATCCATTAACTTAGTCTCCCTACTGATTCCAGGCAGGAAGTGGTAGTCAGACACTTTGGGGTCAAAAATTGTGGTATCTTATTGTTCAACATCAACAGTACCAAAGAAGATTGACAGTTCGAAGTGTTGAAAATGATGCATGGCTGAGTATATGTTTGTGACAATTGAAGCCTGGTGTCGTGGAGCTGTGTAGTGGAATGACTGTTCTTCCTCTATTCATTGGGACTAGATAAGTCCTGGTCTTTATGGTTTGTTTGTTGATAGTGGTGGCAATGGGAATTGTGTTTTGCCATTTTAATTAGTTTTGACTAGCATCAAAACATGTTTAAAACCATTGTTTTTTATCATGGTCATTTTATTAAAAATTGGAAAACAACCTTTGCATGCATATGATGTCTTGATATGGAATAGCACCATCCATTCAGTAATGATTTTAATCATTCCTGTTAATTCTTGTAATGTTGCTTTCCACATGTGCAATACATCAAGATAATTGTATAATTGTTGATTTCCTTTCAGTAGATGAGATGAACATTTCCTTGACAAGGTTTTAATTAGTGTGAGAAGTACTGAATCAGAATCAATATCATAGTCTGGGTGTCAGAGTCTTGATATTGGCTCTGTTGTACATGTACACATACACCTAATATCTTACTCATTGTTGTTATACCGGTGGAAATTCACAATAATCTACATAATAGAAATATCATTTTCCAAAATGAGAGATATAATATGTTTGTGAGAGTTGATTTTGTGTGGAATAACTATTTATTCCCCCTACACCCACCTACAATCCACAACAGAATCTGTTTACTCCACCTACACCCACCTACACCCACCTACACTCCGCAACAGAATCTGTATACGGGTACTTCGCCTACACTCCACAACAGAATCTGTTTACTCTACCTACACCCACCTACACTCCACAACAGTATCTGTTTACTCCCCCTACACCCACCTACACTCCACAACAGAATCTGTTTACTCCCCCTACACCCACCTACACTCCACAACAGAATCTGTTTACTCCCCCTACACCCACCTACACTCCACAACAGAATCTGTTTACTCCCCCTACACCCACCTACACTCCACAACAGAATCTGTTTACTCCCCCTACACCCACCTACACTCCACAACAGAATCTGTTTACTCTACCTACACCCACCTACACTCCACAACAGAATCTGTTTACTCCCCCTACACCCACCTACACTCCACAACAGAATCTGTTTACCCCCCCCTACACCCACCTACACTCCACAACAGAATCTGTTTACTCCCCCTACACCCACCTACACTCCACAACAGAATCTGTTAACTCCCCCTACACCCACCTACACTCCACAACAGAATCTGTTAACTCCCCCTTCACCCATCTATACTCCACAACAGAATCTGTTTACCCCCCCTACACCCACCTACACTCCACAACAGAATCTGTTTACTCCACCTACACCCTCCTACACTCCACAACAGTATCTGTTTACTCCACCTACACCCACCTACACTCCACAACAGAATCTGTTTACTCCACCTACGCCCACCTACACTCCACAACAGAATCTGTTTACTCCCCCTACACCCACCTACATTCCATAACAGAATCTGTTTACTCCCCCTACACCCATCTATACTTCACAACAGAATCTGTTTACTCCCCCTACACCCACCTACACTCCACAACAGAATCTGTTTACTCCATCTACACCCACCTACACTCCACAACAGAATCTGTTTACTCCCCCTACACCCACCTACATTCCACAACAGAATCTGTTTACTCCCCCTACACCCACCTAACCTCCACAACAGAATCTGTTTACTCCCCCCTACACCCACCTACACTCCACAACAGAATCTGTTTACTCCCCCTACACCCACCTACACTCCACAACAGAATCTGTTAACTCCCCCTTCACCCATCTATACTCCACAACAGAATCTGTTTACCCCCCCTACACCCACCTACACTCCACAACAGAATCTGTTTACTCCCCCTACACCCACCTACATTCCATAACAGAATCTGTTTACTCCCCCTACACCCACCTACACTCCACAACAAAAGCTGTTAACTCCACCTACACCCACCTACACTCCACAACAGAATCTGTTTACTCCACCAACACCCACCTACACTCCACAACAGAATCTGTTAACTCCCCCTTCACCCATCTATACTCCACAACAGAATCTGTTTACCCCCCCTACACCCACCTACACTCCACAACAAAAGCTGTTAACTCCACCTACACCCACCTACACTCCACAACAGAATCTGTTTACTCCACCAACACCCACCTACACTCCACAACAGAATCTGTTAACTCCCCCTTCACCCATCTATACTCCACAACAGAATCTGTTTACCCCCCCTACACCCACCTACACTCCACAACAGTATCTGTTTACTCCCCCAACACCCACCTACATTCCATAACAGAATCTGTTTACTCCCCCTACACCCACCTACACTCCACAACAAAAGCTGTTAACTCCACCTACACCCACCTACACTCCACAACAGAATCTGTTTACTCCACCAACACCCACCTACACTCCACAACAGAATCTGTTTACTCCCCCTACACCCATCTACACTCCACAACAGAATCTGTTTATTCCCCCTTCACCCTCCCTACACTGCACAACAGAATCTGTTTACTCCCCCTACACCCACCTACACTCCGCAATAGAATCTGTTTACTCCCCCCTACACCCACCTACACTCCGCAACAGTATCTGTTTACTCCCCCTACACCCACCTACACTCCGCAACAGTATCTGTTTACTCCCCCTACACCCACATATCCTCCACAACAGAATCTTTTAAATCCCCCTACACCCTCCTACACTCCACAACAGAATCTGTTAACTCCCCCTTCACCCACCTACACTCCACAACATAATCTGTTTACTCCCCCTACACCCACCTACATTCCACAACAGAATCTGTTTACTCCATCTACACCCACCTACACTCCACAACAGAATCTGTTTACTCCCCCTACACCCACCTACATTCCACAACAGAATCTGTTTACTCCCCCTACACCCACCTAACCTCCACAACAGAATCTGTTTACTCCCCCTACACCTACCTACACTCCACAACAGAATCTGTTTACTCCGCCTACACACACCTACACTCCACAACAGAATCTGTGACACCAGTCCATCAGGGGTGACATCAGTCCATCAGGTGTGACACCAGTCCATCAGGTGTGACACCAGTCCATCAGGGGTGACATTAGTCCACCAGTTGTGACATCAGTCCATCAGGTGTGACACCAGTCCATCAGGGGTGACATCAGTCCATCAGGGGTGACATCAGTCCATCAGGGGTGACATCAGTCCATCAGATGTGACATCAGTCAATCAGGGGTGACATCAGTCCATCAGGTGTGACATCAGTCAATCAGGGGTGACATCAGTCCATCAGGGGTGACATCAGTCCATCAGGGGTGACACCGGTCCATCAGATGTGACATCACCAATCAGGAGTGACATCAGTCCACCAGTTGTGACATCAGTCCATCAGGGGTGACATCAGTCCATCAGGAGTGACATCAGTCCATCAGGGGCAAAACCAGTCCATCAGGTGTGACATCACCAATCAGGAGTGACATCAGTCCATCAGGGGTGACACCAGTCCATCAGGTGTGACATCAGTCCATCAGGTGTGACATCAGTCCATCAGGTGTGACATCAGTCCATCAGGAGTGACATCAGTCCATCAGGGGTGACATCAGTCCATCAGGTGTGACATCACCAATCAGGGGTGACCTCAGTCCATCAGGTGTGACATAAGTCCATCAGGTGTGACACCAGTCCATCAGGGGTGACATCAGTCCATCAGGTGTGACATCAGACCATCAGGGGTGACATCAGTCCATCAGGTGTGACACCAGTCCATCAGGTGTGACATCAGTCCATCAGGTGTGACATCAGTCCATCAGGTGTGACATCAGTCCATCAGGGGTGACATCAGTCCATCAGGGGTGACCTCGGTCCATCAGGTGTGACATAAGTCCATCAGGTGTGACATCAGTCCATCAGGTGTGACATCAGATGAGTGTAACTGAAGATTTCGTTCAAGATTTTATGCCGTTTGTTATTGAAGACATACATCTATATTCTATATCATGTCCTACTGAGGATTGTTACCCTGTGTTTCTAGGGAGATGGTCTAGATTTATTTCCCTTTGTTACTTGGGATGCAGGTCTAGATTTGTTACCCTATTTTACTAGGGAGACAGGTCTACATTTGTTACCCTGTGTTACTAGGGAGACAGGTCTAGATGTGTTGCCCTGTGTTGCTAGGGAGACATGTCTAGATGTGTTGCCCTGTGTTACTAGGGAGACAGGTCTTGATGTGTTGCCCTGTGTTACTAGGGAGACAGGTCTAGATGTGTTGCCCTGTGTTACTAGGGAGACAGGTCTAGATGTGTTGCCCTGTGTTACTAGGGAGACAGGTCTAGATGTGTTGCCCTGCGTTACTAGGGAGACAGGTCTAGATGTGTTGCCCTGTGTTACTAGGGAGACAGGTCTAGATGTGTTGCCCTGTGTTACTAGGGAGACAGGTCTAGATGTGTTGCCCTGTGTTACTAGGGATACAGGTCTAGATGTGTTGCCCTGCGTTACTAGGGAGACAGGTCTAGATGTGTTGCCCTGCGTTACTAGGGAGACAGGTCTAGATGTGTTGCCCTGTGTTACTAGGGAGGCAGGTCTAGATGTGTTGCCCTGTGTTACTAGGGAGACAGGTCTAGATGTGTTGCCCTGCGTTACTAAGGAGACAGGTCTAGATGTGTTGCCCTGTGTTACTAGGGAGACAGGTCTAGATGTGTTGCCCTGTGTTACTAGGGAGAGTTGGGTTTGTTTTCCTGTGTCACACGAGCTGAAGAGAGTGTTATTAGTACAACTTCATTCTTCTGCTGATTGTAGAAGAAGTGTGCCACTGTCTATGGTTGTATGGAAATAATTGTATCAAGCGGGTTCACCATGGAAATACATGAAGTACCAGACAACATCAGAGTGGAATTGTACCTGGTTAGTACATCCTAGATAAGGAGTACTAGTGAGTACAGTGATATAGTGGTAGAGTCACCAGGTACCCACCTTTAGGTTAGATGTGGATTAGCCTGTAATCGTTCAAGTTGTGTTGTAGAATTATATATGTACCTTAGTATATGTAAGACATGAATTAGGTCTGGTAGCACCTTAGTACAGTTGTGTAGCAGAATGATCAGTGTACCCGAGTACAATTTATAAACAATTAGTTGAGTACAGTGTAAGTTGTAACATACAGCACTAGCTGCTAGTTAACATGCTAACCTTGTAACACTGTGGAGTGTGTTAGACAGTTCCGATCTATTACAAACTTACACATGACAATTGGTATGGAATGATCAATTATTAATCCAATCTTTCACGGTTTCAAGAGAGCCATAAAACGGTCAAGGAGTTCCCTCCCTTGGGACAGTTTTCTTACATGTGTTTGTGGCTGTGTGTGTTCATTGGAGCGGTGTGTTGTATACAGACAAGACCAGTGTTTACTGTCTGTACACGCGGTCACACCACACTTTGTCATGGTTAATATTAATGTGACTATCGCTCCTACCATCAGACTTACAGTGGTCCCTACCATTGTGTCTGGTCCATAGCCCTTACTGCTTGAGTGAGGCTGTAGGTGATTCCTAAGGGATCAATCTTAGCAGTGCGAGAAGCAGGTCTACTGCAAAACTACTGGTAACGAAAGGCGGCTGTGTTTGACACTCGGCTCGGCCTGCGGCTGTCAATGTTTCTCTTTACTACCGACTTACCATGCTGACAATGCCTGTGTATTGGAGCTATGCACCAACACCGCTCTTTTTTTACATCATTCCTGCAGTGGTACCTTCTATTTCTCTGGAATCTTTGAAAACAAATGTGACTTCAAAGTATCTGATGCGATAAGGAAATAATAGAGTTATCAGAGTGTTGGTGCCATATGTTTGGGGACAGAAGGTGTGTGAGGCACCACTACTGTGGGGAGTCTGTGATACATGGTGAGACCAGATGAACGGTCCATCCTCCCGACATCTAATAAACCGGCAATTCTATGGCATGAGACACGTACCACAGACATGTTTGGTCACAAACTCATGGACTTTGACATCACTCGTAAGTCCCTGTCCTGCTGCGGATGTCTGCCGCGAGAAGACAGCTTGGACAGTCCCACAGAGAC
The DNA here is from genome assembly GCA_947623455.1 of Mimachlamys varia. Classification (NCBI taxonomy): domain Eukaryota; kingdom Metazoa; phylum Mollusca; class Bivalvia; order Pectinida; family Pectinidae; genus Mimachlamys; species Mimachlamys varia. The sequence continues at coordinate 665,145 of OX392528.1, read as the reverse complement.
TACCAAGTGCAACACCAAGGAGTACAACGGTGTCAAGAAAGGGAAGGATTCAAAGAAGAAAAGTAAAAAGGACAAATGTGTGTCAAATAGCACTATCTCTGGGAAAGTCGAAAGTGAAGGTAAAGTATTGGTGTTATATTGCTGATATTATCAGGGTTGATAATGATGTGATGTTTTGAACAATGTGCAATGAAACCAGCAACTCTTATGTAGAATGGTAAAGCCTTGGTCTACATGTACAGTACATAGAACAGCTGAGGCCAACTGATCGGGTGGCGGATTAGGTGTTGAGGGGATACAGGTAACAGTTTAGTATTAAAATAAACAAACATAACAGTAGCTTAACTGAATAGGTGGTATGACTGGAGGAATAATAGGCGTAAGGCTGAACAATGTAACACTGTCATATCCATACCAGTGAAGTTATTCAGTGAGAAAAGACTTGTTTAAATCAACACCCTCAAGGACATTAACAGCCTACTGACAATAAACTCTACAAGGACAGCTTTCTATAGTGTCTCGGATGACAATAAACCTCACTACTGATATTTACGATATATCTGTGTCCATCTCCGTAAAATTGATTCCTTTGTATTTATATCGATATACACATATCCAATAGTGAAGAAAAGTTTCACTTGTGTGTGAGATCTAATTCCCAATCTAATATAAGTAAATCTGGTGTGGCTCTAGCTTGTACTGCTGTATATGACACATACAGGTAGTACATATGTACTTACTAAGTGGAACAGCTTCTAGTACCTGTAACAGTCATATTTACCTGTATATCTAGGTAGTACCAGCTAAGTGGAACAGCATCTAGTACCTGTAACAGTCATATTTACTTGTACATCTAGGTAGTACCAACTAAGAGGAACAGCATCTAGTACCTGTAACAGTCATATTTACCTGTATATCTAGGTAGTACCAGCTAAGTGGAACAGCATCTAGTACCTGTAACAGTCATATTTACCTGTATATCTAGGTAGTACCAGCTAAGTGGAACAGCATCTAGTACCTGTAACAGTCATATTTATCTGTATATCTAGGTAGTACCAGCTAAGTGGAACAGCATCTAGTACCTGTAACAGTCATAATTACCTGTATATCTAGGTATTACCAGCTAAGTGGAACAGCATCTAGTACCTGTAACAGTCATATTTACCTGTATATCTAGGTGGTACCAGCTAAGTGGAACAGCATCTAGTACCTGTAACAGTCATATTTACCTGTATATCTAGGTGGTACCAGCTAAGTGGAACAGCATCTAGTACCTGTAACAGTCATATTTACCTGTATATCTAGGTGGTACCAGCTAAGTGGAACAGCATCTAGTACCTGTAACAGTCATATTTACCTGTATATCTAGGTAGTACCAGCTAAGTGGAACAGCATCTAGTACCTGTAACAGTCATAATTACCTGTATATCTAGGTATTACCAGCTAAGTGGAACAGCATCTAGTACCTGTAACAGTCATAATTACCTGTATATCTAGGTATTACCAGCTAAGTGGAACAGCATCTAGTACCTGTAACAGTCATACTTACCTGTATATCTAGGTAGTACTAACTAAGTGGAACAGCATCTAGTACCTGTAACAGTCATACTTACCTGTATATCAGGGTAGTACCAACTAAGTGGAACAGCATCTAGTACCTGTAACAGTCATACTTACCTGTATATCTAGGTAGTACCAGCTAAGTGGAACAGCATCTAGTACCTGTAACAGTCATACTTACCTGTATATCTAGGTAGTACCAGCTAAGTGGAACAGCATCTAGTACCTGTAACAGTCATATTTACCTGTATATCTAGGTAGTACCAACTAAGTGGAACAGCATCTAGTACCTGTAACAGTCATATTTACCTGTATATCTAGGTAGTACCAACTAAGTGGAACAGCATCTAGTACCTGTAACAGTCATACTTACCTGTATATCTAGGTAGTACTAACTAAGTGGAACAGCATCTAGTACCTGTAACAGTCATATTTACCTGTATATCTAGGTAGTACCAGCTAAGTGGAACAGCATCTAGTACCTGTAACAGTCATACTTACCTGTATATCTAGGTAGTACTAACTAAGTGGAACAGCATCTAGTACCTGTAACAGTCATATTTACCTGTATATCTAGGTAGTACCAGCTAAGTGGAACAGCATCTAGTACCTGTAACAGTCATATTTACCTGTATATCTAGGTAGTACCAGCTAAGTGGAACAGCATCTAGTACCTGTAACAGTCATACTTATCTGTATATCTAGGTAGTACCAGCTAAGTGGAACAGCATCTAGTACCTGTAACAGTCATATTTACCTGTATATCAGGGTAGTACTAACTAAGTGGAACAGCATCTAGTACCTATAACAGTCATATTTACCTGTATATCTAGGTAGTACCAGCTAAGTGGAACAGCATCTAGTACCTGTAACAGTCATATTTACCTGTATATCAGGGTAGTACTAACTAAGTGGAACAGCATCTAGTACCTGTAACAGTCATATTTACCTGTATATCTAGGTAGTACCAGCTAAGTGGAACAGCATCTAGTACCTGTAACAGTCATATTTACCTGTATATCAGGGTAGTACAAACTAAGTGGAACAGCATCTAGTACCTGTAACAGTCATATTTACCTGTATATCAAGGTAGTACAAACTAAGTGGAACAGCATCTAGTACCTGTAACAGTCATAATTACCTGTATATCTAGGTAGTACCAGCTAAGTGGAACAGCATCTAGTACCTGTAACAGTCATATTTACCTGTATATCTAGGTAGTACTAACTAAGTGGAACAGCATCTAGTACCTGTAACAGTCATATTTACCTGTATATCTAGGTAGTACCAGCTAAGTGGAACAGCATCTAGTACCTGTAACAGTCATATTTACCTGTATATCTAGGTAGTACCAGCTAAGTGGAACAGCATCTAGTACCTGTAACAGTCATATTTACCTGTATATCTAGGTAGTACCAACTAAGTGGAACAGCATCTAGTACCTGTAACAGTCATATTTACCTGTATATCTAGGTAGTACCAGCTAAGTGGAACAGCATCTAGTACCTGTAACAGTCATATTTACCTGTATATCTAGGTAGTACCAACTAAGTGGAACAGCATCTAGTACCTGTAACAGTCATATTTACCTGTATATCTAGGTAGTACCAGCTAAGTGGAACAGTATCTAGTACCTGTAACAGTCATATTTACCTGTATATCTAGGTAGTACCAACTAAGTGGAACAGCATCTAGTACCTGTAACAGTCATATTTACCTGTACATCAGATCTGGAGTATTGGACTATCCAGGATCTGAACAGTTCCAGAAGAGTTTTCAGGACTCGTGTTGAGTGATGAAGGTCTGGATTATGTCATCCTCTGGTCATTATAAGACCCCCACTGAGTTTCTCTTTCACATTCTCACCTGTATATGACAGCTTAATGTCTCAGTCTTTTCTGCAATTATTTGATATGTAGACAGTCACCACATGATGGGTAATAGCTTGTGCATGCATGACTTTAAAACTATAACATTTGTCTTTGTATACTGATGTCAAGATGCTTTGCTAGCATTGAAGACCAATGCCCCCACCCAGCAGTGTCAGCTTCCGAATCATAACTTTTAAACTGTTGAGATCCTTACTCTGAAACAATAAACAATTAGTGGGCATTAAGAGAGAATCACAATCATGATTTAAGATTTTACCGCAGGGTCCACCACGCCCTTGCATACTTGACTCCCGAGTTATAACTTTTGAACAGTTGAGATCTCCACCCCAAAACTTACAATTCCTAGGCTAAAAGAGACGATCACAGTCATGATATTAGCATTGATTTTAGATTTGGCCGTAGCCCTAGGTACCCAGTTTCTCAGTTGAACTTGAAAACAGTTGAGAAACTCAACCATGAACCAAACTTTAATTTATACAGATATGCTTCAAAGATTGGTCTTTGTGTCTGTCCCTGTCAATGAGATCTTTTTAGAAAATATATTACCATGATAACCTAGATACAAATGTATCCAGGTGAGTGATACAGGCCTTCTGGGTCTCATCTGAACGTTATAAGGTCCTTTGGGCCTTTTGTTATAAAAAAAGTCCCAGTACAACACACCACTCCTTGCATGTCAATCTTATTGATGTTCTCCTTTGTTTCTCATCCGTACATAAATCATTTCGTATCTATTTTTAATGAAAACTCAAACCAAATACTTTTCCCCACAATTTAATAGCATGCGAGATACGTTCCAGCAGTGTTTCAAATATAGTTACGAACATCGCGAATTAACATAAAAATCACAGACAAGTTTTTAGACTGCCTTTAACAAAACCATTGTTACATACAACGTCATTCAAATGATTCCTCACCGTCTGGTCTTCATTGCTTGATTGCTGGGGCACCCTGAGTTTGAGTAGGGGCGGTTCTAACTCTCCTTGGGCAATTGCTGGCCCAGTGTCCGGTCCCGTAACAGTAGAAACAGGTCGAACTCTGCTTGTTGTCGGGTCCTGCTGAGGAGGAATAGAATCCCCCAGGCATTCCGTGCGTACTTCCGTTGAATGGCCCTCTCTGTGTGTAGAATGGAAATTCTCCCATTTCTCCAGTACCTTGAAAGCCTCGACAAAGGTCGACGTTTCCTGTTTTGGCGCCGCTTCCCCGCCCCAAACCTGGGCGTTCATAGGGCTTGCTGGCATTACGACCAGCAGATTTAACCTTGCGCTTCCTCTGGGCTCTGGCCTCAGCCTGACGCAATTTAGCAGAATCATCAGCGTCGTCACATATAGGATCATCTTCGTACTCGGCCACAGTGTCCCAGCCATGACGGTCCGCTATCTTAACGAGCTTATTTCTCTCGTCTAATTGAGCTAGACAGTTCGTGAGAGAAGTCTCTGCTAATGCACTGTTACCGTCTTTAATAGCTTGAATAGCTTGGAAATGTCTATACGCCTCTCAGAATTAAAGACAAACTGTTTCCTGTTCCCTTCAAATTTGAATTTGAAATCTGACTTGTTTGCTGCCAAAAGCTTCTCGTGACTTTGAAGCTTATTGTCAATGTCCGACAAAATAAGGGAACGGTGAGAACTCAGGGCAATATCCAGCCTTGAGGAAAAAAGGGACAAGGCGTCTGCGGTAGAAAGATTCACCGGAGAGTCCTGGCGAATAGGTTCCAATGGGGTCTCATCTTTATCGGAACTAGACGTGTTCATAATGAAACGACGGACAGGTAAAATATACACGTCCGTACTGCTGAGAAACGATCTCGTCGAATGCTAACACGTGCTGAAAGCACGTGCGATATGCTACACTGCACACGTAGTACAAATTCAAAACTATCGACAAACGAAACGAAATTCATTTTTAAATTCTACGCTTCACAGTTTAAAGGTTATTTCTCAACTTTTGGAACCATCAGGAGATCTCATGTTTTGAAGTTTGGAATTCAAAATCATGTTTTTAAAAAGGATGGCTTGTTAATTTCCTAGATGTTTGAGCTTATCTTTGTGTGGTCACATTTACTAGACTTTTGGAGTACAGGTTAGGAAAGCTTGTTTCCTGGACTTGGAGCCTTCAGACCCTGTATTAATGAACTGCCACAGACAACAGTCGGAATGTTCCTACAGTGATGTTGCCCCTGTGGACCACACAGATTGGTGATCATCACATTCTGGCTGAAGTCTTGTCGGATAAAACTGATAGCCGTAGAGATTGGATTCAATCATAGTCACGTTTTAGGCAAGTTGGAATTAACATTTTCTGTGCAAGGTACAATCCATCTCCATCTGTCTATCTGCCCCAGTGGTATCAAGGTAATCTGGGAATCAGTTGAGTGGATTCTGCTGTCAGAAGCCAGACCTTGTTGATGTATTGTTTTAGATTTCATTAATCATCATTACTTATTTCATTGACCACAATAGTAAAATACAAGGCTCCAATTACAGTAGCTATTTTAAGGTACATCACTGGTCACATGACATGGTCATCTTGTCATATGACATTGTAGGTAGTTAGTCCCATAATTTCTAGTATAACTGGTCACATTACATACAATTTGTCACATGATACAGAGTATTGTTGGTAAGGTGATATACATTTATATTCAAGTATTATGGTCACATGACATAGTGTAGATGGTTAGATGATATTCATGTACAATAAGTCACATGATATAGTATTGTTGGTCAGGTGATTTTCTAGTACAATTGGTCACATGAGGATACTGAACATTACGGTTTTGTCATGCATGAAACCAATATTTATCCCTATGGTAGACTTTGTCACAGAATACCAAAGTCTTGTGTACCAGTAAGTGATACCCAATATAGGGTCGAGGTGGTGGCAGCGACCAGTCAGTAATATCCAATATAGGGTCTTGGGGGTGGCAGCGACCAGTCAGTGATACCCAATATAGGATTGGGGTGGTGGCAGCGACCAGTCAGTGATACCCAGTATAGGGTCAGGGGTGGTGGCAGCGACCAGTCAGTGATACACAGTATAGGGTCGTAGTGGTTGCAGCGACTAGTCAGTGATATCCAGTATAGGGTTGGGGTGGTGGCAGCGACTAGTCAGTGATACCCAGTATAGGATTGGGGTGGTGGCAGCGACCAGTCAGTGATACCCAGTATAGGGTCAGGGGTGGTGGCAGCGACCAGTCAGTGATACACAGTATAGGGTCGTAGTGGTTGCAGCGACTAGTCAGTGATATCCAGTATAGGGTTGGGGTGGTGGCAGCGACTAGTCAGTGATACCCAGTATAGGATTGGGGTGGTGGCAGCGACCAGTCAGTGATATCCAGTATAGGGTCAGGGGTGGTGGCAGCGACTAGTCAGTGATACCCAGTATAGGGTCAGGTGGTGGCAGCGACCCGTCAGTGATACCCAGTATAGGATTGGGGTGGTGGCAGCGACCAGTCAGTGATACCCAGTATAGGGTCGGGTCATTGGCAGCGACCAGTCAGTGATACCCAGTATAGGGTCAGGTGGTGGCAGCGACCAGTCAGTGATACCCAGTATATGTTCATGGTGGTGGCAGAGACCAGTCAGTGATACCCAGTATAGGGTCAGGGTTGGTGGCAGCGACCAGTCAGTGATACCCAGTATAGGGTCATGGTGGTGGCAGCGACCAGTCAGTGATACCCAGTATAGGGTCATGGTGGTGGCAGCGACCAGTCAGTGGTACCCAGTATAGGGTCAGGGTTGGTGGCAGCGACCAGTCAGTGATACCCAGTATAGGGTCAGGGGTGGTGGCAGCGACCAGTCAGTGGTACCCAGTATAGGGTCGGGGTGGTGGCAGTGACCAGTCAGTGATACCCAATATAGGGTCGAGGTGGTGGCAGCAACCAGTCAGTGATACCCAGTATAGGGTCGGGGTGGTGGCAGCGACCAGTCTGTGATACCCAGTATAGGGTCGGGGTGATGGCAGCGACCAGTCAGTGATACCCAGTATAGGATTGGGGTGGTGGCAGCGACCAGTCAGTGATACCCAGTATAGGGTTGGGTGGTGGCAGCGACCAGTCAGTGATACCCCGTATAGGGTCGGGGTGGTGGCAGCGACCAGTCAGTGATACCCAGTATAGGGTCAGGGTGGTGGCAGAGACCAGTCAGTGATACCCAGTATAGCGTCGGGGTGGTGGCAGAGACCAGTCAATGATACCCAATATATGGTCGTGGTGGTGGCAGCGACCAGTCAGTGATACCCAGTATAGGGTCGGGGTGGTGGCAGCGACCAGTCAGTGATACCCAGTATAGGGTCGTGGTGGTGGCAGGGACTAGTCAGTGATACCCAGTATAGGGTCGTGGTGGTGGCAGCGACCAGTCAGTGATACCCAATATAGGGTCGGGTGGTGGCAGCGACCAGTCAGTGATACCCCGTATAGGGTCGGGGTGGTGGCAGCGACCAGTCAGTGATACCCAATATAGGGTCGGGGTGGTGGCAGAGACCAGTCAGTGATACCCAGTATAGCGTCGGGGTGGTGGCAGAGACCAGTCAATGATACCCAATATATGGTCGTGGTGGTGGCAGCGACCAGTCAGTGATACCCAGTATAGGGTCGGGGTGGTGGCAGCGACCAGTCAGTGATACCCAGTATAGGGTCGTGGTGGTGGCAGGGACTAGTCAGTGATACCCAGTATAGGGTCGTGGTGGTGGCAGCGACCAGTCAGTGATACCCAATATAGGGTCGGGTGGTGGCAGCGACCAGTCAGTGATACCCAGTATAGGGTCGGGGTGGTGGCAGCGACCAGTCAGTGATACCCAGTATAGGGTTGGGGTGGTAGCAGCGACTAGTCTGTGATACCCAGTATAGGGTAGGGGTGGTGGCAGCGACCAGTCAGTGATATCCAATATAGGGTCCTTGGGGTGGCAGCGACCAGTCAGTGATACCCAATATAGGGTCGAGGTGGTGGCAGCGACCAGTCAGTGATACCCAGTATAGGGTCGAGGTGGTGGCAGCGACCAGTCTCTGATACCCAGTATAGGGTTGTGGTGGTGGCAGCGACCAGTCAGTGATATCCAGTATAGGGTTGTGGTGGTGGCAGCGACCAGTCAGTGATACCCAGTATAGGGTCATGGTGGTGGCAGCGACCAGTCAGTGATACCCAGTATAGGGTCATGGTGGTGGCAGCGACCAGTCAGTGATACCCAGTATAGGGTCGGGGTGGTGGCAGCGACCAGTCAGTGATACCCAGTATAGGGTCAGGGGGTGGCAGCGACCAGTCAGTGATACCCAGTTTAAGGTCGGGTTGGTGGCAGCGACCAGTCAGTGATACCCAGTATAAGGCCAGTTGGTGGCAGGGACCAGTCAGTGATACCCAGTTTAGGGTCAGGGTGATGGCAGCGACCAGTCAGTGTTACCCAATATAGGGTTGGGGTGGTGGCAGCAACCAGTCAGTGATACCCAGTATAGGGTTGGGGTGGTGGCAGCAACCAGTCAGTGATACCCAGTATAGGGTTGGGGTGGTGGCAGCAACAAGTCAGTGTTACCCAATATAGGGTTGGGGTGGTGGCAGCAACCAGTCAGTGATACCCAGTATAGGGTCGTAGTGGTTGCAGCGACTAGTCAGTGATATCCAGTATAGGGTTGGGGTGGTGGCAGCGACTAGTCAGTGATACCCAGTATAGGATTGGGGTGGTGGCAGCGACCAGTCAGTGATACCCAGTATAGGGTCAGGGGTGGTGGCAGCGACCAGTCAGTGATACACAGTATAGGGTCGTAGTGGTTGCAGCGACTAGTCAGTGATATCCAGTATAGGGTTGGGGTGGTGGCAGCAACCAGTCAGTGATACCCAGTATAGGGTTGGGGTGGTGGCAGCAACCAGTCAGTGATACCCAGTATAGGGTCAGGGTGTGGTGACAGCGACCAGTCAGTGATACCCAGTATAGGGTCGGGGTGGTGGCAGAGACCAGTCAGTGATACCCAGTATAGGGTCGGGTTGGTGGCAGCGACCAGTCAGTGATACCAAATATAGGGTCGGGGTGGTGGCAGCGACCAGTCAGTGATACCCAGTAAAGGGTTGGGGTGGTGGCAGCAACCAGTCAGTGATACCCAGTATAGGGTCAGGGTGTGGTGACAGCGACCAGTCAGTGATACCCAATATAGGGTCGGGGGTGGTGGCAGTGACCAGTCAGTGATACCCAGTATAGGGTCGGGTTGGTGGCAGCGACCAGTCAGTGATACCCAATATAGGGTCGGGTGGTGGCAGCGACCAGTCAGTGATACCCAGTATAGGATCGGGGTGGTGGCAGCGACCAGTCAGTGATACCCAGTATAGGGTCAGGGTGTGGTGACAGCGACCAGTCAGTGATACCCAATATAGGGTCGGGGGTGGTGGCAGTGACCAGTCAGTGATACCCAGTATAGGGTCGGGTTGGTGGCAGCGACCAGTCAGTGATACCCAATATAGGGTCGGGTGGTGGCAGTGACCAGTCAGTGATACCCAGTATAGGGTCGGGTTGGTGGCAGCGACCAGTCAGTGATACCCAATATAGGGTCGGGTGGTGGCAGCGACCAGTCAGTGATACCCAGTGTAGGGTCGGGGTGGTGGCAGCGACCAGTCAGTGATATCCAGTATAGGGTCAGGGGTGGTGGCAGCGACCAGTCGGTGATACCTAGTATAGGGCCGGTCGGTGGCAGCGACCAGTCAGTGATACCCAGTATAGGGTCGTGGTGGTGGCAGGGACCAGTCAGTGATACCCAATATAGGGTCGGGTTGGTGGCAGCGATCAGTCAGTGATACCCAGTAAAGGGCCGGTCGTTGGCAGCGACCAGGCAGTGATATCCAGTATAGGGTTGTGGTGGTGGCAACGATCAGGATTTTAGTAGCTTTTTTGTTGGTGTGGAACTCCCAAGGGCCTTACTGTGTTGTAGTCATCAAAGATACATTTATAACAGTGTTGGAACCGATACCTATCAGTGGGCCAGGGTCATAGTCTGCAAGTCTGATGTTGACATACCACTCCCAAGGGACCCATATTTATGCTACCAGTGTTTTCTTTACCTAGATTTTAATTGTGACATACCAGACTGGCTACACTATTAGCTTCGTCCATAAAAAGATAATTTGTACAGCGGATTATGATGGTGGTAGGGGTGTCGGAAAAGAATATTATTTTTTCATATCACTGTTAGTATTTTATTCTATATTGCAGATCAGAGTTGTGGCTTGTTGCCCTTCATTAAAAGCATGTTATTCAGTAAAGGGGAAATCATGGTTGACCCATTATGCATGCACATGTACGGAGTAATTGTTCCGACATTTTACCGGTGAAATGTTCTGATCAGGAGCAGCATGACGTTGATAAACAGGGTTGTAATGAGGTCTTCAAAGGCTTGATGGCTGTGATAGAGCTGACTAGTGTAGCATACAGGTTATGTTAATAACTGGTGGGCTAATGTGGAGAAATCAATTGTGATTACATTATACATAGATTACAGTTAAACGTGCATAGTATCAACTCATTTCTCTGATTCTTCATTACATAGAATTAATTCAACGATTCATTGTAAACATTGTTTACTGCAGAGAATTCATTTTTCACGTCTTTTGGATTCATTATCCTTATACGGGTTTCTTAGTGTCGTTGGATCAATTAAAGGTGGATATTACTAGGTCTGGTGTCACACTTCCTATGACACAATCAAATATAGTCCTTTGGTTTCTCATTTCCGATCCTCTGATTGGTTTTATTGACTGAATGCAATCCTGTCCAAGCTACAACTTGCCAACTTATGACTGCAGATATAGACACTGGCGAAAGAAGCCTTTGTACAAGGGTTATTAAACGGGTTCGTACCAATGGCGGGACACCCTCCCAATGGGGCTGTAACAGCTCAAACATCATGGTCACTTATTTCCCGGTATTGATTAACTGGGACAAGGGGTGAAGGGCTGAAGTAAATAACATGGTAATAGTAAATACCTTGGCTGATGTGGAGATGTACCCAACAATCTCTATCAATGATACACAACATCCACTTCGTATGCTAAAACTTAGAATTCTCTGACCAAGACATTGCCATCGCCATTCAGTTGTAGCTGAAACTGAGTGATGGGTAATAATATTTCATTACAATCTCATTGTGTTAATGTAAACAATTTCGACGAATGAAAGCATTCATTAAAAAAAACAATTATCCTGTCTTCTAAAAGTGATCCCTGTGATTGATTTTAGTTTGTACAGTCAGATTTGAACTGTTTGACCATCACATCATCTGCCATCTGATTGGGTTAGCAGCAGTAATGGCCACGTGTCGTGCGATAGATGTGCTAATCGTTGTAATTCCTGGTAGTGACTACTTGTTTATTCATGCACTATAGTTTATATAACAGGGGGCAGGTTATTCATGTGTAAAGGACAATCCGTGCTTGAATGCCTCATTTCGATAAGTGCCGTTCAAAGAGAGAAGCAGGCTTTTAATTTCAGAGACTGATGCTGATTTGATGTATCTGCCAATCCAGTGTCCTCGTTGGCTCTGGGTAGTTTGTTGATTATAGACTCTGGTGTCCTCGTTGGCTCTGGGTAGTTTGTTGATTATAGACTCTGGCAGTTATATCGTACAGCCCTGAAACCTTGGGGTTACGATGATGTCATGATACAGTGGTTTAATAAATCATATTCCCATTGATGTTTGACAGAGACAGATGAATCACATGTTATTTCTACGAATAAGATATTCTATCTTCCTCAATGTCATATGTCAACTAGAAAAGCACTGGTCTCAGTGGTAAGCCAGGTCAGTTTTGGAGTTTGTACGCTGGAGTTGTATATTATACAATAGACTTGATAGACCATATAAAGGAATTTACAATTAGCAGAGTCACAACACTTTTCCATTTAAGGGAATTACCACTTCTACAGCATATCAGGAAAACCTTGACACAATCATTTAAGTTTAAATTGTCCTCTGTTTGTGTATATTGTTTGTACATTATATAAAGCAATAATAGAAAGATAATGATTATCATCAGGTGAACGCTGGGTACATATTTCGCCACAGGATATGTCCTGCTTGTTTGATGGTGCTGGTGTAAGGCATCAACATTTGTTTTAGTTTAAACCATGAGCAGCATTTTGTGTGGTTGACAGATTCTTGTCTTCAAGTGATAATCAACATGGGTTATTTACATGCTTGCCGTCGAATGAGCCTGTGTATATGTATCCAGTACAATGGTGTGCTGGAATATCAACGGTTTAGAACTGGTATCATCATTAATTGATAAAGCTTAGCGATTTGAAGTTGGGGATTGCTTAAGGCAAGCAACACTGTTCCTAAAGTGTATTTGGAGCCAAGCTGTATCGTAAGATAAGCCCGGTGCTTGGCTTTGTGTTCCATTGTCTGTGTAAATGTTATTTGTAAAGATATACATATATCGGCTGGCTTTCAGGCAGCTTCACATCCAGCTGTAATTTGACAGTGTTTATTAGCAGCTCGCCTCTGTCTGTTTCTTATGGTGAGATTTGTTGGTAATAGTAATGTCTGCAGATGACATGTCCGCAAGGATCTGTCCAAACTGCTGCCAGTTGTGGTGTGTGACAGTGTGTGAGGACTTGGTTAAGAGCTGGTGTTGTAGTGTGTGACAGGGTGTGGGGGCTTGGTTAAGAGCTGGTGTTGTAGTATGTGACAGGGTGTGGGGGCCTGGTTAAGAGCTGGTGTTGTAGTGTGTGACAGTGTGTGAGGACTTGGTTAAGAGCTGGTGTTGTAGTGTGTGACAGTGTGTGGGGACTTGGTTAAGAGCTGGTGTTGTAGTGTGTGACAGGTTGTGAGGACTTGGTTAAGAGCTGGTGTTGTGGTGTGTGACAGGGTGTGAGGACTTGGTTAAGAGCTGGTGTTGTAGTGTGTGACAGGGTGTGTGGACTTGGTTAAGAGCTGTTGTTGTAGTATGTGACAGGGTGTGGGGGCCTGGTTAAGAGCTGGTGTTGTGATGTGTGACAGGGTGTGGGGACTTGGTTAAGAGCTGGTGTTGTAGTGTGTGACAGGGTGTGAGGGCTTGGTTAAGAGCTGGTGTTGTAGTGTGTGACAGGGTGTGAGGGCTTGGTTAAGAGCTGGTGTTGTGATGTGTGACAGGGTGTGGGGGCCTGGTTAAGAGCTGGTGTTGTAGTGTGTGACAGTGTGTGGGGGCTTGGTTAAGAGCTGGTGTTGTAGTGTGTGACAGTGTGTGAGGACTTGGTTAAGAGCTGGTGTTGTAGTATGTGACAGGGTGTGTGGACTTGGTTAAGAGCTGGTGTTGTAGTGTGTGACAGAGTGTGTGGACTTGGTTAAGAGCTGGTGTTGTGGTGTGTGACAGTGTGTGTGGACTTGGTTAAGAGCTGGTGTTGTGATGTGTGACAGGGTGTGAGGACTTGGTTAAGAGCTGGTGTTGTAGTGTGTGACAGGGTGTGAGGACTTGGTTAAGAGCTGGTGTTGTGGTGTGTGACAGGGTGTGAGGACTTGGTTAAGAGCTGGTGTTGTAGTGTGTGACAGGGTGTGGGGGCTTGGTTAAGAGCTGGTGTTGTAGTATGTGACAGTGTGTGGGGGCTTGGTTAAGAGCTGGTGTTGTAGAGTGTGACAGGGTGTGAGGACTTGGTTAAGAGCTGGTGTTGTAGTGTGTGACAGGGTGTGGGGGCCTGGTTAAGAGCTGGTGTTGTAGTGTGTGACAGTGTGTGAGGGCTTGGTTAAGAGCTGGTGTTGTAGTGTGTGACAGGGTGTGAGGGCTTGGTTAAGAGCTGGTGTTGTGGTGTGTGACAGGGTGTGCATGAGGACTTAGTTAAGAGCTGATGTTGTAGTGTGTGACAGAGTGTGTGGACTTGGTTAAGAGTTGGTGTTGTGGTGTGTGACAGGGTGTGAGGGCTTGGTTAAGAGCTGGTGTTGTAGTGTGTGACAGTGTGTGAGGACTTGGTAAAGAGCTGGTGTTGTAGTGTGTGACAGTGTGTGAGGACTTGGTTAAGAGCTGGTGTTGTGATGTGTGACAGGGTGTGAGGGCTTGGTTAAGAGCTGGTGTTGTAGTATGTGACAGGGTGTGAGGACTTGGTTAAGAGCTGGTTTTGTAGTGTGTGACAGTGTGTGAGGACTTGGTTAAGAGCTGGTGTTGTAGTGTGTGACAGTGTGTGAGGACTTGGTTAAGAGCTGGTGTTGTGATGTGTGACAGGGTGTGAGGGCTTGGTTAAGAGCTGGTGTTGTAGTGTGTGACAGGGTGTGAGGACTTGGTTAAGAGCTGGTGTTGTAGTGTGTGACAGTGTGTGGGGACTTGGTTAAGAGCTGGTGTTGTGATGTGTGACAGTGTGTGAGGACTTGGTTAAGAGCTGGTGTTGTGGTGTGTGACAGGGTGTGAGGGCTTAGTTAAGAGCTGGTGTTGTAGTGTGTGACAGGGTGTGGGGGCCTGGTTAAGAGCTGGTGTTGTAGTGTGTGACAGTGTGTGAGGGCTTGGTTAAGAGCTGGTGTTGTAGTGTGTGACAGGGTGTGAGGGCTTGGTTAAGAGCTGGTGTTGTGGTGTGTGACAGGGTGTGCATGAGGACTTGGTTAAGAGCTGGTGTTGTAGTGTGTGACAGAGTGTGTGGACTTGGTTAAGAGTTGGTGTTGTGGTGTGTGACAGGGTGTGAGGGCTTGGTTAAGAGCTGGTGTTGTAGTGTGTGACAGTGTGTGAGGACTTGGTTAAGAGCTGGTGTTGTAGTGTGTGACAGAGTGTGTGGACTTGGTTAAGAGCTGGTGTTGTAGTGTGTGACAGGGTGTAAGGACTTGGTTAAGAGCTGGTGTTGTGGTGTGTGACAGGGTGTGGGGGCTTGGTTAAGAGCTGGTGTTGTGATGTGTGACAGGGTGTGAGGACTTGTTTAAGAGCTGGTGTTGTAGTGTGTGACAGGGTGTGGGGACTTGGTTAAGAGCTGGTGTTGTAGTGTGTGACAGGGTGTGAGGACTTGGTTAAGAGCTGGTGTTGTGGTGTGTGACAGGGTGTGAGGACTTGGTTCAGAGCTGGTGTTATAGTGTGTGACAGGGTGTGAGGACTTGGTTAAGAGCTGGTGTTTTGGTGTGTGAGGACTTGGTTAAGAGCTGGTGTTGTGGTGTGTGACAGGGTGTGGGGGCCTGGTTAAGAGCTGGTGTTGTAGTGTGTGACAGGGTGTGAGGACTTGGTTAAGAGCTGGTGTTGTGGTGTGTGACAGGGTGTGAGGACTTGGTTCAGAGCTGGTGTTTTGGTGTGTGAGGGCTTGGTTAAGAGCTGGTGTTGTAGTGTGTGACAGGGTGTGAGGGCTTAGTTAAGAGCTGGTGTTTTGGTGTGTGACAGGGTGTGAGGACTTGGTTTAGAGCTGGTGTTGTGGTGTGTGACAGGGTGTGTGGACTTGGTTAAGAGCTGGTGTTGTGGTGTGTGACAGGGTGTGAGGACTTGGTTAAGAGCTGGTGTTGTAGTGTGTGACAGGGTGTGAGGACTTGGTTAAGAGCTGGTGTTGTGGTGTGTGACAGTGTGTGGACTTGGTTAAGAGCTGGTGTTGTAGTGTGTGACAGGGTGTGAGGACTTCGTTAAGAGCTGGTGTTGTAGTGTGTGACAGGGTGTGAGGGCTTGGTTAAGAGCTGGTGTTTTGGTGTGTGACAGGGTGTGAGGACTTGGTTAAGAGCTGGTGTTTTGGTGTGTGACAGTGTGTGGACTTGGTTAAGAGCTGGTTATGATGAAGATGAAGTTTAGTTACCAGTTTAGAGAGAGTCACTATAATGGGCTATATAGTCTATGACTCCCTAGTAATGAAGATTTAGACATTACTGCCTGTGGGTAGATACTTTAAGTTCAGCATCAGGCTTTACCAAGCATTAATCTTTAAAAGACTTTACTCCACACAGGAAATATTGATTGTTTTTTTTTTCTCACAATAATAATTTGTAATGCCAAACCCCATGGCACATCGTTGTCAGGATTTGCTTGAAATGTGCAACAATTGATGACACTACCATGGTGACACTGTTTAAAATGATGATGAGACAGTGACATTTTATGGTAAATGTACAAGTATAGACAGGTCTATCCCTAGGTATATACATAAAAAGACTTGTTTCTTATACGCTGAAGTTATAATGCAGCTCTAAGGAACAGGACTTGTATTGGCTTTGACTGCCAAATTTCTTTATGTTTTTCATATAGTGTCACCTTTCTGTGTTTTAGAGAGTGCCTATGTCTACCTATAGTGTCACCTTTCTGTGTTTTAGGGAGTGCCTATGTCTACCTATAGTGTCACCTTTCTGTGTTTTAGAGAGTGCCTATGTCTACCTATAGTGTCACCTTTCTGTGTTTAAGGGAGTGCCTATGTCTACCTATAGTGTCACCTTTCTGTGTTTAAGGGAGTGTCTATGTCTACCTATAGTGTCAGCTTTCTGTGTTTTAGGGAGTGCCTATGTCTACCTATAGTGTCACCTTTCTGTGTTTTAGGGAGTGCCTATGTCTACCTATAGTGTCACCTTTCTGTGTTTTAGGGAGTGCCTATGTCTACCTATAGTGTCACCTTTCTGTGTTTTAGGGAGTGCCTATGTCTACCTATAGTGTCACCTTTCTGTGTTTAATGGAGTGCCTATGTCTACCTATAGTGTCAGCTTTCTGTGTTTAAGGGAGTGTCTATGTCTACCTATAGTGTCACCTTTCTGTGTTTTAGGGAGTGCCTATGTCTACCTATAGTGTCACCTTTCTGTGTTTTAGGGAGTGCCTATGTATACCTATAGTGTCACCTTTCTGTGTTTTAGGGAGTGCCTATGTCTACCTATAGTGTCAGCTTTCTGTGTTTAATGGAGTGCCTATGTCTACCTATAGTGTCACCTTTCTGTGTTTTAGGGAGTGCCTATGTCTACCTATAGTGTCACCTTTCTGTGTTTTAGGGAGTGCCTATGTCTACCTATAGCGTCACCTTTCTGTGTTTAAGGGAGTGTCTATGTCTACCTATAGCGTCACCTTTCTGTGTTTTAGGGAGTGCCTATGTCTACCTATAGTGTCACCTTTCTGTGTTTTAGGGAGTGCCTATGTCTCCCTATAGTGTCACCTTTCTGTGTTTAAGGGAGTGCCTATGTCTACCTATAGTGTCACCTTTCTGTGTTTAAGGGAGTGCCTATGTCTACCTATAGTGTCACCTTTCTGTGTTTTAGGGAGTGCCTATGTCTACCTATAGTGTCACCTTTCTGTGTTTTAGGGAGTGCCTATGTCTACCTATAGTGTCACCTTTCTGTGTTTTAGGGAGTGCCTATGTCTACCTATAGTGTCAGCTTTCTGTGTTTTAGGGAGTGCCTATGTCTACCTATAGTGTCAGCTTTCTGTGTTTTAGGGAGTGCCTATGTCTACCTATAGTGTCAGCTTTCTGTGTTTTAGGGAGTGCCTATGTCTACCTATAGTGTCAGCTTTCTGTGTTTTAGGGAGTGCCTATGTCTACCTATAGTGTCACCTTTCTGTGTTTTAGGGAGTGCCTATGTCTACCTATAGTGTCAGCTTTCTGTGTTTTAGGGAGTGCCTATGTCTACCTATAGTGTCACCTTTCTGTGTTTTAGGGAGTGCCTATGTCTACCTATAGTGTCACCGTTCTGTGTTTTAGAGAGTACCTATGTCTACCTATAGTGTCAGCTTTCTGTGTTTAATGGAGTGCCTATGTCTACCTATAGTGTCAGCTTTCTGTGTTTTAGGGAGTGCCTATGTCTACCTATAGTGTCATCTTTCTGTGTTTAATGGAGTGCCTATGTCTACCTATAGTGTCACCTTTCTGTGTTTTAGGGAGTGCCTATGTCTACCTATAGTGTCACCTTTCTGTGTTTTAGGGAGTGCCTATGTCTACCTATAGTGTCACCTTTCTGTGTTTTAGGGAGTGCCTATGTCTACCTATAGTGTCACCTTTCTGTGTTTAATGGAGTGCCTATGTCTACCTATAGTGTCACCTTTCTGTGTTTTAGGGAGTGCCTATGTCTACCTATAGTGTCACCTTTCTGTGTTTAATGGAGTGCCTATGTCTACCTATAGTGTCACCTTTCTGTGTTTTAGAGAGTGCCTATGTCTACCTATAGTGTCACCTTTCTGTGTTTTAGGGAGTCTCTATGTCTACCTATAGTGTCACCTTTCTGTGTTTAGGGAGTGCCTATGTCTACCTATAGTGTCAGCTTTCTGTGTTTAATGGAGTGCCTATGTCTACCTATAGTGTCAGCTTTCTGTGTTTTAGGGAGTGCCTATGTCTACCTATAGTGTCACCTTTCTGTGTTTTAGGGAGTGCCTATGTCTACCTATAGTGTCACCTTTCTGTGTTTTAGGGAGTGCCTATGTCTACCTATAGTGTCACCTTTCTGTGTTTTAGGGAGTGCCTATGTCTACCTATAGCGTCACCTTTCTGTGTTTTAGGGAGTGCCTATGTCTACCTATAGTGTCACCTTTCTGTGTTTTAGAGAGTGCCTATGTCTACCTATAGTGTCACCTTTCTGTGTTTTAGGGAGTGCCTATGTCTACCTATAGTGTCACCTTTCTGTGTTTTAGGGAGTGCCTATGTCTACCTATAGTGTCACCTTTCTGTGTTTTAGGGAGTGCCTATGTCTACCTATAGTGTCACCTTTCTGTGTTTTAGGGATTGCCTATGTCTACCTATAGTGTCACCTTTCTGTGTTTTAGGGAGTGCCTATGTCTACCTATAGTATCACCTTTCTGTGTTTTAGGGAGTGCCTATGTCTACCTATAGTGTCACCTTTCTGTGTTTTAGGGAGTGCCTATTTCTACCTATAGTGTCACCTTTTTGTGTTTTATAGAGTGCCTATGTCTACCTATAGTGTCACCTTTCTGTGTTTTAGGGAGTGCCTATGTCTACCTATAGTGTCACCTTTCTGTGTTTAAGGGAGTGCCTATGTCTACCTATAGTGTCACCTTTCTGTGTTTTAGGGAGTGCCTATGTCTACCTATAGTGTCACCTTTCTGTGTTTTAGGGAGTGCCTATGTCTACCTATAGTGTCAGCTTTCTGTGTTTTAGGGAGTGCCTATGTCTACCTATAGTGTCAGCTTTCTGTGTTTTAGGGAGTGCCTATGTCTACCTATAGTGTCACCTTTCTGTGTTTTAGGGAGTGCCTATTTCTACCTATAGTGTCACCTTTCTGTGTTTTAGAGAGTGCCTATGTCTACCTATAGTGTCACCTTTCTGTGTTTAAGGGAGTGCCTATGTCTACCTATAGTGTCAGCTTTCTGTGTTTTAGGGAGTTCCTATGTCTACCTATAGTGTCAGCTTTCTGTGTTTTAGGGAGTTCCTATGTCTACCTATAGTGTCACCTTTCTGTGTTTAAGGGAGTGCCTATGTCTACCTATAGTGTCACCTTTCTGTGTTTTAGGGAGGTTCTATGTCTACCTATAGTGTCAGCTTTCTGTGTTTTAGGGAGTGCCTATGTCTACCTATAGTGTCACCTTTCTGTGTTTTAGGGAGTGCCTATGTCTACCTATAGTGTCACCTTTCTGTGTTTTAGAGAGTGCCTATGTCTACCTATAGTGTCACCTTTCTGTGTTTTAGAGAGTGCCTATGTCTACCTATAGTGTCACCTTTCTGTGTTTTAGGGAGTGTCTATGTCTACCTATAGTGTCACCTTTCTGTGTTTTAGGGAGTGCCTATGTCTACCTATAGTGTCACCTTTCTGTGTTTTAGGGAGTGCCTATGTCTACCTATAGTGTCACCTTTCTGTGTTTTAGAGAGTGCCTATGTCTACCTATAGTGTCACCTTTCTGTGTTTTAGAGAGTGCCTATGTCTACCTATAGTGTCACCTTTCTGTGTTTTAGGGAGTGCCTATGTCTACCTATAGTGTCACCTTTCTGTGTTTTAGGGAGTGCCTATGTCTACCTATAGTGTCACCTTTCTGTGTTTTAGGGAGTGCCTATGTCTACCTATAGTGTCACCTTTCTGTGTTTTAGGGAGTGCCTATGTCTACCTATAGTGTCAGCTTTCTGTGTTTTAGGGAGTGCCTATGTCTACCTATAGTGTCACCTTTCTGTGTTTTAGGGAGTGCCTATGTCTACCTATAGTGTCACCTTTCTGTGTTTTAGGGAGTGCCTATGCCTACCAAGATGATGAGACTTCCAGTGACAGTGACGATGAGGTACTTAAGAGGTACCAGAGCACGCTCACTACAACCCACAGTATACGACGGACAGATACCTCACAGAGTGTGCGCAGCTCAAAGAGCGGAAAGAGTTCTAAAAGTAGAAAAAGCGTAACAGGTAAGTTCACTTTTACCTTCCAGTGACTTGTCACCTCACCCCCTTATTGTGTCATTTTGATTTTGGGAATAATCAGAAAAATTAATTGCTGACAAGCAAATAAAAGGAAAGAATAGAGTTTAGAAAGAAGGGAAAACATCCAACTTTTAAAGAACTAATGAAGATCATACAATGGTGGGCACCCAAGTTCCCTCTGTGGTGTCTCTTGTTGATAAACCAAAGCTTTGGATTTGGCTGCAAGAAAGTTGTTTTGTAAGAAAAAGATATCAATGAAAATATTTCAGATTTTAAGTTCTGTTTTTCCTTTGTCCGAGACCTGGACTGAATATGTCATGGTTGTATAGACATCCATATGATGCTATAGGATTGCTCCAGTCCTGTATCAGCAGGGACATTCCAGCTCCTGTTAATCTGTCTCATCATGTTTAGTGATGGCCTTCTTCTTCAACAGTTGGCAGGTCATTAGCAACATCTGACACAATAGTATTATTGCAGGCTCATACAAATTCAGTATTTATAACTTGGCGAGTTGAAGCCGTGAGGCAGATATGTTGGTATAACAGGCATTAATCTATCAATATAGCAAGTACTTATTGTAGATATAGAGGATATTCAATGGTTTGCCGTTTAATATCAAATATATTTCACTTGTATGGCAGATTTTTTTTATATTTTCGCACTCATGAAAATATAAAAAAAAATCTGCCATACAAGTAAAATATATTTGATATTAAATGGCAAACCATTGAATTTTCTTTTTATTACATTTCGAAAGAAGACTAAGATACTTGCATTATTTTTTTCTTGGTCTACTTGCCTACTGCAAAGGAGCTAAGTCTAGCTACAGTACTGTAATCTGTTGAAATCACAACCGATTGGGTCCAGTACACAGCAGAAATATCAAATGGGGTCATTTTTCTACAGATGGCTGTGTAAGATTGCTTCTGTTAATTAACGACTACAGGTAACTTTTGCAACGTAGAATAATGACCTGGGTAGTATTTACTAGGGGGTCACTTTTTCACGTTACACTGAAAAGCCTTATATTTTCACTGCAAAATCTTATATTTTCACGGCAAAATCTTATATTTTCACTGCAGAATCAGTGAAAATATAAGTTTTATCTGTTTGATAATTTTCTTTATTACATTTTTGCCTGTGAAATATAGAAAATCATCAAACTGATAAAACTTATATTTTCACTGCAGTGATGAGCAGTGAAAATATAAGATTTTGCAGTGAAAATATAAGATTTTGCAGTGAAAATATAAGATTTTGCAGTGAAAATATAAGATTTTGCAGTGAAAATATAAGATTTTGCAGTGAAAATATAAGAATATAAGGCTTTTTCAGTGTAACGTGAAAAAGTGACCCGGCATCAAAAAACTACCCAGGGTCATTATTCTACGTGGCAAAAGTTACCCGGAGTTTTTATTTTACAGTAGAAATCTTACATGGCCATCTGTAGAAAAATGACCCCACTCGATATTTCTGTAATTCGTCCCGTGAAAAAGTGACCTGCCCTAGATTTCAACGGTAGGTAGTTTTCAACCAGGGTCATTTTTTCATGTTACACCAGAACTTTTGTATGAGTTGTTCCCCTTGATCGAATCGAATTTGGCATTGAAGGCTCCCGGCATTGTTGTCGTCTGCTAGAACTTGTCTAAATAATGGGGAAAGATGATCCTGAAGAAATGGCAACAGCAGTAGGTAGTGATGAGATATTGCTGCAGGATTTAATAAGTAATGAATTGGAAGATGAGAATGGTTCCACTTTTCCGATCAACTTCTGTGTACCCGATCGCACAATCGGTTGTTAGGACCCTATTTCACCGGATTAGACCATGGCCAGACCTAGCTACTTTCCAGTAGGCAAGTAAAAACTTGTATGGCAGATTTTTTTTTTTATATTTTCACTCGTGCTACGCACTCGTGAAAAATACAAAAAAAATCTGCCATACTCGTGAAATATATTTGATATTAAAAGGCAAACCATTGAATATCCTCTATATATTTCACTGGCAAAAATGTAATAAATCAGTTTATTTACAAGCTTAACTTCTCCAAAGTATCTCTTTGTCAAAACATTGTAGATATAGAGGTTATTCAAACGCACTCTTGAAAATATAAAAAAAATTGCTATACTGGTGAAATATATTTGATATTAAATGGCAAACCATTGAATTTTCTTTTTATTACATTTCGAAAGAGGCCTTAAAATACTTTTTTTTTTCTTTACTTACTTGCCTACTGGAAAGTAAGCTATAGGCCTAATACATCAAAATCACAACCAATCAGGTACACAGCTGATTGCATTAGGATAAGTTGATCGGAAAAGTAGAACCATTCTCATCTTCAAATTCGTTACTTATTAAATCCTGCAGCAGTCTCTCATCATTATCTACTGCTGTTGTCATTTCTTCAAGATCACCTTTACCCAATAGACATGCTCTAGCAGACAACAATGCCGAGCCTCCCATGCCAGGGGGCAATGGGAGAGTTTGATTCAATCATGGGGACAACTCATACAACAGTTCTGATGTAACGTGAAAAAATGACCTGGATGGAAAACTACCCACAATTGAAATCTACAGCGGGTCACTTTTTCAAATTACAGAAATATTGAGTGGGGTCATTTTTCTACAGATGACAGTATAAGATTTCTACTGTGAAATAACATTTGCCATGTAAAATAATGACCCCGGGTAGTTTTTTAATGCCGTGTCACTTTTTAACGTTACACTGACAAATCTTATGTTTTTACTGCAAAATCTTATATTTTCACTGCTCATCACTGCAGTGACAGTGTAAGTTATAAATCAGTTTATTTACAAGCTAAACTACTCCAAAGTATCTCTTAGTCAAAACACCAAAACAATCTTCTATCTGACATCCAAACATAAATAATTCTATGAAGCAAATTATTGTCTTCAAGTCAAAATATATAGAGGATATTCAATGGTTTGCCATTTAATATCGAATGTATTTCACGAGTATGGCAGATTTTTTTATATTTTCACGAGTGCGTAGCACGAGTGAAAATATAAAAAAAAATCTGCCATACAAGTGAAATATATTTGATATTAAACGGCAAACCATTGAATTTTCTTTTTATTACATTTCGAAACAGGACTTAGATACTTTCATTATTTTTTTTTCTTGGTCTACTTACTGCAAAGCATCTAAGTCTACTGTAATCCGTTGAAATCACAACCGATCGGGTCCAGTACACAGCTGATTGGAATAAGCTGATTGGAAAAGTTGAACCATTCTCATCTTTCAATTCATTTCATAATAAATCCTGCAGCAGTTCCCATCAATATTTACTATTGATGCCATTTCTAAAAGACCATCTTCCCCCAAGAGACAAGTTCTAGCAGACGACAACAATATGCCCAGTGTTCGATTTGATCAAGGGGAACAACTCATACAAAAGTTTCTGTGTTACGTGAAAAAAATGACCCAGTTGAAAACTACCCACCGTTGAAAGCTGCGGCGGGTCACTTTGGCACGGGACGAATTACGGAAAATCAAATGGGTCATTTTTCTACAGATGGCCGTGTAAGATTTCTACTGTTAAATAACGACCCCGGGTAACTTTTACAACGTAGAATAATGACACGGTTGGTATTTTATTGGCGGGTCACTTTTTCACGTTAAACTGAAAAAGCCTTATATTTTCACTGCAAAATCTTATATTTTCACGGCAAAATCTTATATTTTCACTGCTCATCACTGCAGTGAAAAAATAAGTTTTATCAGTTGGATAATTTTCTATATTTCACTGGCAAAAATGTAATAAAATATATTCCGCACAGGTACATGTAGGTGTAGGTGTCTCCAAGTAGAAAAATTCTTTAAAAGCATTTGAATTTATCAACATTATTGTGTCAAAGTAAACATGGTTTAATTCTTCAGTGTATCATCTCAAGGTCAAAATAATGTAAATTTCCATTGATTCAGTATACAGTATTATCTCAAGGTCAAAATAATGTAAATTTCCATTGATTCAGTGTACAGTATCATCTCAAGGTCAAAATAATGTAAATCCTCATTGATTCAGTGTACAGTATTATCTCATGGTCAAAATAATGTAAATTTCCATTGATTCAGTGTACAGTATCATCTCAAGGTCAAAATAATGTAAATCCTCATTGATTCAGTGTACAGTATTATCTCAAGGTCAAAATAATGTAAATCCTCATTGATTCAGTGTACAGTATTATCTCAAGGTCAAAATAATGTAAATCTTCATTGATTCAGTGTACAGTATTATCTCAAGGTCAAAATAATGTAAATCGTAATTGATTCAGTGTGTTATCTCAAGGTCAAAATAATGAAATTCTTCAATGTTTTAAGTGTATTATCTTTAAACTCCTAACAACATTCAAGTTACTGTCAATGTAATATTTTGGCATACATTTTAGTGCATTACCAAATTTAAACATATAAATGCTATGGTTTAGCGCACAGACCACACCAAGTAGTGCACAGACCACACAAATTAGTGCACAGACCACACCTAGTAGTGCACAGACAACACCAAGTAGTGCACAGACCACACCTAGTAGTGCACAGACCATACAAAGTAGTGCATAGACCACACCTAGTAGTGCACAGACCACACAAAGTAGTGCACAGACCACACCTAGTAGTGCACAGACCACACCTAGTAGTGCACAGACCACACCTAGTAGTGCACAGACCACACCTAGTAGTGCACAGACCACACCTAGTAGTGCACAGACCACACCTAGTAGTGCACAGACCACACAAAGTAGTGCACAGACCACACCTAGTAGTGCACAGACCACACCTAGTAGTGCACAGACAACACCTAGAAGTGCACAGACAACACCTAGTAGTGCACAGACAACACCTAGTAGTGGACAGACCACACCTAGTAGTGCACAGACCACACCTAGTAGTGCACAGACAACACCTAGAAGTGCACAGACAACACCTAGAAGTGCACAGACAACACCTAGTAGTGCACAGACAACACCTAGTAGTGCACAGACAATACCTAGTAGTGCACAGACAACACCTAGAAGTGCACAGACAACACCTAGAAGTGCACAGACCACACAAAGTAGTGCACAGACCACATCTAGTAGTGCACAGACCTCACCTAGTAGTGCACAGACAACACCTAGTTGTGCACAGACCACACCTAGTAGTGCACAGACAACACGTAGTAGTGCACAGACAACACCTAGAAGTGCACAGACCACATCTAGTAGTGCACAGACCACACCTAGTAGTGCACAGACCACACCTAGTAGTGCACAGACCACATCTAGTAGTGCACAGACCACACCTAGTAGTGCACAGACCACACCAAGTAATGCACAGACAACACCTAGTAGTGCACAGACCACATCTAGTAGTGCACAGACCACACCTAGTAGTGCACAGACAACACCTAGTAGTGCACAGACCACACCAAGTAATGCACAGACAACACCTAGCAGTGCACAGACCACACAAAGTAGTGCACAGACCACACCTAGTAGTGCACAGACCACATCTAGTAGTGCACAGACAACACCTAGAAGTGCACAGACAACACCTAGAAGTGCACAGACCACACCTAGTAGTGCACAGACCACACCTAGTAGTGCACAGACCACACCTAGTAGTGCACAGACCACACAAAGTAGTGCACAGACCACACCTAGTAGTGCACAGGCCACACCTAGTAGTGCACAGACCACACCTAGAAGTGCACAGACCACACCTAGTAGTGCACAGACCACACCTAGTAGTGCACAGACCACACCAAGTAGTGCACAGACAACACCTAGCAGTGCACAGACCACACAAAGTAGTGCACAGACCACACCAAGTAGTGCAAAGACCACACCTAGAAGTGCACAGACCACACCTAGTAGTGCACAGACCACACCTAGAAGTACACAGACCACACCTAGCAGTGCACAGACCACACCTAGTAGTGCACAGACCACACCAAGTAATGCACAGACAACACCTAGCAGTGCACAGACCACACAAAGTAGTGCACAGACCACACCTAGTAGTGCACAGACCACATCTAGTAGTGCACAGACAACACCTAGAAGTGCACAGACCACACCTAGAAGTGCACAGACCACACCTAGTAGTGCACAGACCACACCTAGTAGTGCACAGACCACACCTAGTAGTGCACAGACCACACAAAGTAGTGCACAGACCACACCTAGTAGTGCACAGGCCACACCTAGTAGTGCACAGACCACACCTAGAACTGCACAGACCTCACCAAGTAGTGCACAGACAACACCTAGTAGTGCACAGACCACACAAAGTAGTGCACAGACCACACCTAGTAGTGCACAGACCACACCTAGTAGTGCACAGACCACACCTAGTAGTGCACAGACCACACCTAGTAGTGCACAGACCACACCAAGTAGTGCACAGACAACACCTAGCAGTGCACAGACCACACAAAGTAGTGCACAGACCACACCAAGTAGTGCAAAGACCACACCTAGTAGTGCACAGACCACACCTAGTAGTGCACAGACCACACCAAGTAGTGCAAAGACCACACCTAGAAGTGCACAGACCACACCTAGTAGTGCACAGACCACACCTAGTAGTGCACAGACCACACCTAGTAGTGCAAAGACCACACCTAGAAGTGCACAGACCACACCTAGTAGTGCACAGACCACACCTAGTAGTGCACAGACCACACAAAGTAGTGCACAGACCACACCTAGTAGTGCACAGACCACACAAAGTAGTGCACAGACCACACCTAGTAGTGCACAGACCACACCAAGTAGTGCACAGACCACACCTAGAAGTGCACAGACCACACCAAGTAGTGCACAGACAACACCTAGTGGTGCACAGACAACACCTAGAAGTGCACAGACCACACAAAGTAGTGCACAGACCACACCTAGTAGTGCACAGACCACACCTAGTAGTGCACAGACCACACCTAGTAGTGCACAGACCTCACCAAGTAGTGCACAGACCACACCTAGTAGTGCACAGACCTCACCAAGTAGTGCACAGACCAAACCTAGTAGTGCACAGACCACACCTAGTAGTGCACAGACCTCACCAAGTAGTGCACAGACAACACCTAGTAGTGCACAGACAACACCTAGTAGTGCACAGACCACACAAAGTAGTGCACAGACCACACCAAGTAGTGCACAGACCACACCTAGTAGTGCACAGACCACACCTAGTGGTGCACAGACAACACCTAGTAGTGCACAGACCACACCTAGTAGTGCACAGACAACACCTAGTAGTGCACAGACCACACCTAGTAGTGCACAGACAACACCTAGTAGTGCACAGACCACACCTAGTAGTGCACAGACAACACCTAGTAGTGCACAGACAACACCTAGTAGTGCACAGACCACACCTAGTAGTGCACAGACCACACCTAGTAGTGCACAGACAACACCTAGTAGTGCACAGACCACACCTAGTAGTGCACAGACAACACCTAGTAGTGCACAGACAACACCTAGTAGTGCACAGACAACACCTAGTAGTGCACAGACAACACCTAGTAGTGCACAGACCACACCTAGTAGTGCACAGACCACACCTAGTAGTGCACAGACAACACCTAGTAGTGCACAGACCACACCTAGTAGTGCACAGACCACACCTAGTAGTGCACAGACCACACCTAGTAGTGCACAGACCACACCTAGTAGTGCACAGACCACACAAAGTAGTGCACAGACAACACCTAGTAGTGCACAGACAACACCTAGAAGTGCACAGACAACACCTAGTAGTGCACAGACCACACCTAGTAGTGCACATACCACACCTAGTAGTGCACAGACAACACCTAGTAGTGCACAGACCACACCTAGTGGTGCACAGACAACACCTAGAAGTGCACAGACAACACCAAGTAGTGCACAGACCACACAAAGTAGTGCACAGACAACACCTAGTAGTGCACAGACCACACCTAGAAGTGCACAGACCACACAAAGTAGTGCACAGACCACACAAAGTAGTGCACAGACAACACCTAGAAGTGCACAGACCACACCTAGTAGTGCACAGACCACACCTAGTAGTGCACAGACCACACCTAGTAGTGCACAGACCACACCAAGTAGTGCACAGACCACACCTAGTAGTGCACAGACCACACCAAGTAGTGCACAGACCACACCTAGTAGTGCACAGACCACACCTAGTGGTGCACAGACAACACCTAAAAGTGCACAGACCACACAAAGTAGTGCACAGACCACACCTAGTAGTGCACAGACCACACCTAGTGGTGCACAGACCACACCTAGTAGTGCACAGACCACACCAAGTAGTGCACAGACCACACCTAGTAGTGCACAGACCACACCTAGTGGTGCACAGACCACACCTAGTAGTGCACAGACCACACCTAGTGGTGCACAGACCACACCTAGTGGTGCACAGACCACACCAAGTAGTGCACAGACCACACCAAGTAGTGCACAGACAACACCTAGTAGTGCACAGACAACACCTAGTAGTGCACAGACAACACTTAGTAGTGCACAGACCACACCAAGTAGTGCACAGACCACACCTAGTAGTGCACAGACCACACCAAGTAGTGCACAGACCACACCTAGTAGTGCACAGACCACACCTAGTGGTGCACAGACAACACCTAAAAGTGCACAGACCACACAAAGTAGTGCACAGACCACACCTAGTGGTGCACAGACCACACCTAGTGGTGCACAGACCACACCTAGTAGTGCACAGACCACACCAAGTAGTGCACAGACCACACTTAGTGGTGCACAGACCACACCTAGTAGTGCACAGACCACACCTAGTAGTGCACAGACCACACCTAGTGGTGCACAGACCACATCTAGTGGTGCACAGACCACACCAAGTAGTGCACAGACCACACCAAGTAGTGCACAGACAACACCTAGTAGTGCACAGACCACACCTAGTAGTGCACAGACCACACCAAGTAGTGCACAGACAACACCTAGTAGTGCACAGACAACACCAAGTAGTGCACAGACCACACCTTGTAGTGCACAGACAACACCAAGTAGTGCACAGACCACACCTTGTAGTGCACAGACAACACCAAGTAGTGCACAGACCAGACCTTGTAGTGCACAGACAACACCAAGTAGTGCACAGACCACACCTAGTAGTGCACAGACAACACCTAGTAGTGCACAGACAACACCTAGTAGTGCACAGACAACACCTAGTAGTGCACAGACCACACCTAGTAGTGCACAGACAACACCTAGTAGTGCACAGACCACACCTAGTAGTGCACAGACAACACCTAGTAGTGCACAGAAAACACCTAGTAGTGCACAGACCACACCAAGAAGTGCACAGACCACACCTAGTAGTGCACATACCACACCTAGTAGTGCACAGACCACACAAAGTAGTGCACAGACCACACCTAGTGGTGCACAGACCACACCTAGTAGTGCACAGACCACACCTAGTAGTGCACAGACCACACCTAGTGGTGCACAGACCACACCTAGTAGTGCACAGACCACACCTAGTAGTGCACAGACCACACCTAGTAGTGCACATACCACACCTAGTAGTGCACAGACCACACAAAGTAGTGCACAGACCACACCTAGTGGTGCACAGACCACACCTAGTAGTGCACAGACCACACCTAGTAGTGCACAGACCACACCTAGTGGTGCACAGACCACACCTAGTAGTGCACAGACCACACCTAGTAGTGCACAGACCACACCTAGTAGTGCACAGACCACACCTAGTAGTGCACAGACCACACCTAGTGGTGCACAGACCACACCTAGTAGTGCACAGACCACACCTAGTAGTGCACAGACAACACCTAGTAGTGCACAGACAACACCTAGTGGTGCACAAAAAACACTTAGTAGTGCACAGACCACACCAAGTAGTGCACAGACCACACAAAGTAGTGCACAGACCACACCTAGTGGTGCACAGACCACACCTAGTAGTGCACAGACCACACCTAGTAGTGCACAGACCACACCTAGTGGTGCACAGACCACACCTAGTAGTGCACAGACCACACCTAGTAGTGCACAGACCACACCTAGTAGTGCACAGACCACACCTAGTGGTGCACAGACCACACCTAGTAGTGCACAGACCACACCTAGTAGTGCACAGACCACACCTAGTGGTGCACAGACCACACAAAGTAGTGCACAGACCACACCTAGTGGTGCACAGACCACACCTAGTAGTGCACAGACCACACCTAGTAGTGCACATACCACACCTAGTAGTGCACAGACCACACCTAGTAGTGCACAGAAAACACCTAGTAGTGCACAGACAACACCTAGTAGTGCACAGACAACACCAAGTAGTGCACAGACAACACCTAGTAGTGCACAGACCACACCTAGTAGTGCACAGACCACACCTAGTAGTGCACAGACAACACCTAGTAGTGCACAGACCACACCTAGTGGTGCACAGACCACACCTAGTAGTGCACAGACAACACCTAGTAGTGCACAGACCACACCTAGTAGTGCACAGACCACACCTAGTAGTGCACAGACCACACCTAGTAGTGCACAGACCACACCTAGTAGTGCACAGACAACAACTAGAAGTGCACAGACCACACCTAGTAGTGCACAGACAACACCTAGAAGTGCACAGACCACACCAAGTAGTGCACAGACAACACCTAGCAGTGCACAGACCACACCTAGTAGTGCACAGACCACACCAAGTAGTGCACAGACCACACCTAGTGGTGCACAGACAACACCTAGAAGTGCACAGACCACACAAAGTAGTGCACAGACCACACAAAGTAGTGCACATACCACACCTAGTGGTGCACAGACCACACCTAGTAGTGCACAGACCACACCTAGTAGTGCACAGACCACACCTAGTAGTGCACATACCACACCTAGTAGTGCACAGACCACACACAGTAGTGCACAGACCACACCTAGTGGTGCACAGACCACACCTAGTAGTGCACAGACCACACCTAGTAGTGCACAGACCACACCTAGTGGTGCACAGACCACACCTAGTAGTGCACAGACCACACCTAGTAGTGCACAGACCACACCTAGTAGTGCACAGACCACACCTAGTGGTGCACAGACCACACCTAGTAGTGCACAGACCACACCTAGTAGTGCACAGACAACACCTAGTAGTGCACAGACAACACCTAGTGGTGCACAAAAAACACCTAGTAGTGCACAGACCACACCAAGTAGTGCACAGACCACACAAAGTAGTGCACAGACCACACCTAGTGGTGCACAGACCACACCTAGTAGTGCACAGACCACACCTAGTAGTGCACAGACCACACCTAGTGGTGCACAGACCACACCTAGTAGTGCACAGACCACACCTAGTAGTGCACAGACCACACCTAGTAGTGCACAGACCACACCTAGTGGTGCACAGACCACACCTAGTAGTGCACAGACCACACCTAGTAGTGCACAGACCACACCTAGTAGTGCACAGACCACACCTAGTGGTGCACAGACCACACAAAGTAGTGCACAGACCACACCTAGTGGTGCACAGACCACACCTAGTAGTGCACAGACCACACCTAGTAGTGCACAGACCACACCTAGTGGTGCACAGACCACACCTAGTAGTGCACAGACCACACCTAGTAGTGCACAGACCACACCTAGTGGTGCACAGACCACACCTAGTGGTGCACAGACCACACCTAGTAGTGCACAGACCACACCTAGTAGTGCACAGACCACACCTAGTAGTGCACAGACCACACCTAGTGGTGCACAGACCACACAAAGTAGTGCACAGACCACACCTAGTGGTGCACAGACCACACCTAGTAGTGCACAGACCACACCTAGTAGTGCACAGACAACACCTAGTAGTGCACAGACCACACCTAGTAGTGCACAGAAAACACCTAGTAGTGCACAGACCACACCTAGTAGTGCACAGACCACACCTAGTAGTGCACAGACAACAACTAGAAGTGCACAGACCACACCTAGTAGTGCACAGACAACACCTAGAAGTGCACAGACCACACCAAGTAGTGCACAGACAACACCTAGCAGTGCACAGACCACACCTAGTAGTGCACAGACCACACCAAGTAGTGCACAGACCACACCAAGTAGTGCACAGACCACACCTAGTGGTGCACAGACAACACCTAGAAGTGCACAGACCACACAAAGTAGTGCACAGACCACACCTAGTAGTGCACATACCACACCTAGTGGTGCACAGACCACACCTAGTAGTGCACAGACCACACCAAGTAGTGCACAGACCACACCAAGTAGTGCACAGACCACACCTAGTAGTGCATAGACCACACCTAGTAGTGCACAGACCACACCAAGTAGTGCACAGACCACACCTAGTAGTGCACAGACCACACCTAGTAGTGCACAGACCACACCTAGTAGTGCACAGACCACACCTAGTAGTGCACATACCACACCTAGTAGTGCACAGACCACACCTAGTACAGTACAGTAACTCCGGGATTAGTTTCTGCTAGGGAGTTCCTCTGTGGCTAATATTTAGCTTTGTGACACCAGGTATAGATAATTAGACTTAATGAGGGGAAATCATTGTTATCTACATCTTATGGATATGTGTCAGCCTATAAACATATGTTATTCTAGTGTTTTATAATAAACCTTATTTATTGATTAAAAAAGGGAGAATTAGGCCTGGGGGATATATGTGGGCCAATCTGGATTAATACTACTTATAAACCAATTTTAGCCGGAGGGGCCGAGAGTCATACAATGTCAGTATCTGTGATTGGGCCTGTGTGTTGTTAGGCGGAGAGGCCAGGAGTTATACAATGTCAGTATCTGTGATTGGGCCTGTGTGTTGTTAGCTGGAGGGGCCGGGAGTTATACAATGTCAGTATCTGTGATTGGGCCTGTGTGTTGTTAGGCGGAGGGACCGGGAGTTATACAATGTCAGTATCTGATTGGACCTGTGTGTTGTTAGGCGGAGAGGCCGGGAGTTATACAATGTCAGTATCTGATTGGACCTGTGTGTTGTTAGCTGGAGGGGCCGGGAGTTATACAATGTCAGTATCTGTGATTGGGCCTGTGTGTTGTTAGGCGGAGAGGCCGGGAGTTATACAATGTCAGTATCTGATTGGACCTGTGTGTTGTTAGCTGGAGGGGCCGGGAGTTATACAATGTCAGTATCTGATTGGACCTGTGTGTTGTTAGCTGGAGGGGCCGGGAGTTATACAATGTCAGTATCTGTGATTGGGCCTGTGTGTTGTTAGGCGGAGAGGCCGGGAGTTATACAATGTCAGTATCTGATTGGACCTATGTGTTGTTAGCTGGAGGGGCCGGGAGTTATACAATGTCAGTATCTGTGATTGGGCATGTGTGTTGTTAGCTGGAGGGGCGGGGAGTTATACAATGTCAGTATCTGTGATTGGGCCTGTGTGTTGTTAGCTGGAGGGGCCGGGAGTTATACAATGTCAGTATCTGTGATTGGGCCTGTGTGTTGTTAGCTGGAGGGGCCGGGAGTTATACAATGTCAGTATCTGTGATTGGGCCTGTGTGTTGTTAGCTGGAGGGGCCGGGAGTTATACAATGTCAGTATCTGTGACTGGGCTTGTGTGTTGTTAGCCGGAGGGGCTGGGAGTTATACATTGTCAGTATCTGTAACTTGGCCTGTGTGATGTTAGCTGGAGGGGCGGGGAGTTATACAATGTCAGTATCTGTGATTGGGCCTGTGTGATGTTAGCTGGAGGGGCTTGGAGTTATACAATGTCAGTATCTGTGATTGGGCCTGTGTGTTGTTAGCCGGAGGGGCCGGGAGTTATACAATGTCAGTATCTGTAACTGGGCCTGTGTGTTGTTAGCTGGAGGGGCTGGGAGTTATACAATGTCAGTATCTGTGATTGGGCTTGTGTTTGATGAGATTATGCTGACTGCAGTAAATTATGACTACAGGAAAGCACTGACAGCTGATAATACAGATGTATCCTGAGTAAAGCAGGGTGTCACCATCGCTATCTGAAAAATTAATGTTCAAAATCTATCATGCCTTGTACCTTTCTGGAAAATCAATTGAAGCATTGTCAGGAGTATAAGTCAGATGAGAAATGGAAGGACATGCCATTTACACATCCTGTTTATGGTCTATAATCCCTCTGTAAATTCTCATAATCCTGTATATACTTTCAAAGTCCTGTATGAACTCCGGCCTGACAAGTTAGTACTTGAGACAGTTTGCTTACAGAAGCTGTCTATCCAGCTATTCTGTATAAAACATGTGACATTATACACAACAGTGATGGAGCTGGAATGGAGGACAGCCGAGTTACACAGGAAATGTTTTATGAGATCATTCTGTATAACAATAGTAGGACATCTGCTCGTAAGATGGAGAATCTTCTGTCCAAAGCTGCTTCGGGGGCATAGACAGTCATCTCCTTCAATATCTCTCTACCCTAAACCAAGCAAATCATCCATTATCCTCAAAATCAAATGAATGTAAAAAGCAGACAAACATGGTAGGCTATGTATCTGCACGACAATTCTTATTGTAGTTCATGCTTTATGGTAACTCATATTACAGAGGACTAGGAATACTGAAGTTTTCAGTCGTCAGCATTTTGTCATTTATATTGGTTTCATACTCCTGGCTGGTGGGCTACAGTTTCAGAATCCTTTATAAATCTTGCTGAACTGTTTGTGGTGATCATTTAAAATACTGCCTTATCTTTGAGACTAATTGTGTTCCCGGTCTACTGAGTATTAGAGGGTGCTGTGACGTGAATGCCACAAACCATTATCAAAACTGAACGGTAATGTTGGCCTACACCTTCTCCCCTTGGGCAAAACAAAAAGCTTCCTGACCTTTACAGCTATCTTCAGGATTCAGAACCCGTTTTTTCTGTGAGAGATAGCTAGTCGTGCAGAAGTCTTTCAGGACATGTCACTAAATAAAGAGTGTGTGATAGGAATGGAGAGATTCGGATTACAATTGATTACTTTGTCAACAGATAGTTAAAGTAACTTAGAAATTAGTCTTAGTCTGTGTTAAGTTAGATAGCAGATTGTCCCTTAGTTAGTCTGTGTTAAGTTAGATAGCAGATTGTCCCTTAGTTAGTCTGTGTTAAGTTAGATATCAGATTGTCCCTTAGTTAGTCTGTGTTTAGTTAGATATCAGATTGTCCCTAAGTTAGTCTGTGTTAAGTTAGATAGCAGATTGTCCCTTAGTTAGTCTGTGTTTAGTTAGATATCAGATTGTCCCTAAGTTAGTCTGTGTTA
Source organism: Mimachlamys varia (assembly GCA_947623455.1). Classification (NCBI taxonomy): domain Eukaryota; kingdom Metazoa; phylum Mollusca; class Bivalvia; order Pectinida; family Pectinidae; genus Mimachlamys; species Mimachlamys varia. Next base: position 629,189 of record OX392528.1, on the reverse strand, counting down.
AGTTAGATAGCAGATTGTCCCTTAGTTAGTCTGTGTTAAGTTAGATAGCAGATTGTCACTTAGTCAGTCTGTGTTAAGTTAGATAGCAGATTGTCCCTTAGTTAGTCTGTGTTAAGTTAGATATCAGATTGTCCCTTAGTCATAGTCTGTGTTTAGTTAGATATCAGATTGTCCCTAAGTTAGTCTGTGTTAAGTTAGATAGCAGATTGTCCCTTAGTTAGTCTGTGTTAAGTTAGATAGCAGATTGTCCCCTAGTTAGTCTGTGTTAAGTTAGATAGCAGATTGTCCCTTAGTTAGTCTGTGTTAAGTTAGATAGCAGATTGTCCCTAAGTTAGTCTGTGTTAAGTTAGATATCAGATTGTTCCTTAGTTAGTCTGTGTTAAGTTAGACATCAGATTGTCCCTTAGTTAGTCTGTGTTAAGTTAGATAGCAGAAAGTCACTTAGTTAGTCTGTGTTAAGTTAGATAGCAGATTGTCCCTTAGTTAGTCTGTGTTAAGTTAGATAGCAGATTGTCACTTAGTTAGTCTGTGTTAAGTTAGATAGCAGATTGTCCCTTAGTTAGTCTGTGTTAAGTTAGACAGCAGATTGTCCCCTAGTTAGTCTGTGTTAAGTTAGATAGCAGATTGTCACTTAGTCAGTCTGTGTTAAGTTAGATAGCAGATTGTCCCTTAGTCAGTCTGTGTTAAGTTAGATAGCAGATTGTCCCTTAGTTAGTTTGTGTTAAGTTAGATAGCAGATTGTCCCTTAGTTAGTCTGTGTTAAGTTAGATAGCAGATTGTCCCTTAGTTAGTCTGTGTTAAGTTAGATAGCAGATTGTCCCCTAGTTAGTCTGTGTTAAGTTAGATAGCAGATTGTCCCTTAGTTAGTCTGTGTTAAGTTAGGTAGCAGATTGTCACTTAGTTAGTCTGTGTTAAGTTAGAAAATGGCAAAAAGTCCTATATTGATAAATGCTTTAGTAGGCTTACCTGGTTGTTTTGAGAACATGGATGATATAACAACCTGTTTTTTTATCCCCTGTGAAACACATTTGCAGGGGATTAAATTGGGCTCCATCTATCCGACTTTCAATCCTTCTATCTGTCCATCCGAGGGCCTTGTTTACCTTGGATTGATATATTTTGTTTTCATTTACAACTCCGATATTGTACGAATGTTAATTTTGAAACCACTTTCTTGTTTTTCTAGAGAAAAGCTACCTCGCTCCAAACGACAAAGTATCACTGGTGCATGAGGGGGATATTGGGTCCTCTATGGAGGAAGTGCCGCAGACCCCACGGGATTCTAGCGATGAGGAAAGTGTGCCCCGAACCACCACCCCCAAGGGCAGCAGTGAGGGAGGGAAGAGGAGCAGTCGAGCCGGGAGTCGAGGGGTCTCCCCAGAACCATCCACAGCCTCAATGTCACCCAAAGGCTCTCAGGCACAACTTACGTTTGACAATCAGGCCTATCAAGGGGAGATAATTTCACCATCCGCCTCCGGCAGTGAACAAGTATCTCTGGTTGGAGGGATGTCAGCTGACGTAAGTAGCCTACACTAGCTCTAGATCTATAGAGCGAGATATCCAACATTGACTGGATCATGTTTGTCAAACCTTGCTCCTGGAGATTTGAAATGTTTGAGATTCAGCTTTTCACATTTGTGAACTGTCATGATTGATGAATATATCTTTTCTGGCTATTCTTTGTTGTGACATATTTGACCCAGATACATACAATATCATTTAATAGAATCAATTTAACTGAGAATAGACTGTGTGTTGTAATGTTGCAGACTCAGCACAGAAATAAACAGTGTTGTAATGTCACAGACTCAGCACAGAAATAGACAGTATGTTGTAATGTCACAGACTCAGCATAGAAATAGACAGTGTGTTGTAATGTCACAGACTCAGCACAGAATTAGACAGTGTGTTGTAATGTCACAGACTCAGCACAGAAGTGTGTTGTAATGTCACAGACTCAGCACAGAAATAGACAGTGTGTTGTAATGTCACAGACTCAGCACAGAAATAGACAGTGTGTTGTAATGTCACAGACTCAGCACAGAAATAGACAGTGTGTTGTGATGTCACAGACTCAGCACAGAAATAGACAGTGTGTTGTAATGTCACAGACTCGGCATAGAAATAGACAGTGTGTTGTAATGTCACAGACTCAGCACAGAAATAGACAGTGTGTTGTAATGTCACACATTCAGCATAGAAATAGACAGTGTATTGTAATTTCACAGACTCAGCACAGAAATAAACAGTATGTTGTAATGTCACAGACTCAGCATAGAAATAGACAGTGTGTTGTAATGTCACAGACTCAGCACAGAAATAGACCGTGTGTTGTAATGTCACAGACTCAGCACAGAAATAGACAGTGTGTTGTAATGTCACAGACTCAGCACAGAAATAGGTAGTGTGTTGTAATGTCACAGACTCAGCATAGAAATAGACAGTGTGTTGTAATGTCACAGACTCAGCATAGAAATAGACAGTGTTGTAATGTCACAGACTCAGCACAGAAATAGACAGTGTGTTGTAATGTCACAGACTCAGCACAGAAATAGACAGTGTGTTGTAATGTCACAGACTCAGCATAGAAATAGACAGTGTGTTGTAATGTCACAGACTCAGCATAGAAATAGACAGTGTTGTAATGTCACAGACTCAGCACAGAAATAGACAGTTTTGTAATGTCACAGACTCAGCACAGAAATAGACAGTGTGTTGTAATGTCACAGACTCAGCACAGAAATAGACAGTGTTGTAATGTCACAGACTCAGCACAGAAATAGACAGTGTTGTAATGTCACAGACTCAGCACAGAAATAGACAGTGTTGTAATGTCACAGACTCAGCACAGAAATAGACAGTGTTGTAATGTCACAGACGCAGCACAGAAATAGACAGTGTGTTGTAATGTCACAGACTCAGCATAGAAATAGACAGTGTGTTGTAATGTCACAGACTCATCATAGAAATAGACAGTGTGTTGTAATGTCACAGACTCGGCATAGAAATAGACAGTGTGTTGTAATGTCACAGACTCATCATAGAAATAGACAGTGTATTGTAATGTCACAGACTCAGCACAGAAATAGACAGTGTTGTAATGTCACAGACTCAGCATAGAAATAGACAGTGTGTTGTAATGTCACAGACTCAGCACAGAAATAGACAGTGTGTTGTAATGTCACAGAATCAGCACAGAAATAGACAGTATGTTGTTATGTCACAGACTCAGCACAGAAATAGACAGTGTTGTAATGTCACAGAATCAGCACAGAAATAGACAGTGTGTTGTAATGTCACAGACTCAGCACAGAAATAGACAGTGTTGTATTGTCACAGACTCAGCATAGAAATAGACAGTGTATTGTAATGTCACAGACTCAGCACAGAAATAGACAGTGTGTTGTAATGTCACAGAATCAGCACAGAAATAGACAGTGTTGTAATGTCACAGACTCAGCATAGAAATAGACAGTGTGTTGTAATGTCACAGACTCAGCACAGAAATAGACAGTGTTGCAATGTCACAGACTCGGCATAGAAATAGACAGTGTGTTGTAATGTCACAGACTCAGCATAGAAATAGACAGTGTGTTGTAATGTCACAGACTCAGCATAGAAATAGACAGTGTGTTGTAATGTCACAGACTCAGCATAGAAATAGACAGTGTGTTGTAATGTCACAGACTCAGCACAGAAATAGACAATGTGTTGTAATGTCACAGACTCAGCACAGAAATAGACAGTCTGTTGTAATGTCACAGACTCAGAATAGAAATAGACAGTGTGTTGTAATGTCACAGACTCAGCATAGAAATAGACAGTGTGTTGTAATGTCACAGACTCAGCACAGAAATAGACAGTGTGTTGTAATGTCACAGACTCAGCATAGAAATAGACAGTGTGTTGTAATGTCACAGACTCAGCACAGAAATAGACAGTGTGTTGTAATGTCGGACTCAGCACAGAAATAGACAGTGTGTTGTAATGTCACAGACTCAGCATAGAAATAGACAGTGTTGTAATGTCACAGACTCAGCACAGAAATAGACAGTGTGTTGTAATGTCACAGACTCAGCATAGAAATAGACAGTGTGTTGTAATGTCACAGACTCAGCATAGAAATAGACAGTGTGTTGTAATGTCACAGACTCAGCATAGAAATAGACAGTGTGTTCTGTAATGTCAAAGACTCAGCATAGAAATAGACAGTGTGTTCTGTAGTGTCACAGACTCAGCACAGAAATAGACAGTGTGTTGTAATGTCACAGACTCGGCATAGAAATAGACAGTGTGTTGTAATGTCACAGACTCAGCATAGAAATAGACAGTGTGTTGTAATATCACAGACTCAGCATAGAAATAGACAGTGTGTTGTAATGTCACAGACTCAGCACAGAAATAAACAGTGTGTTGTAATGTCACAGACTCAGCACAGAAATAGACAGTGTGTTGTAATGTCACAGACTCAGCACAGAAATAGACAGTGTGTTGTAATGTCACAGACTCAGCATAGAAATAGACAGTGCATGGTAATGTCACAGACTCAGCACAGAAATAGACAGTGTGTTGTAATGTCACAGACTCAGCATAGAAATAGAGAGTGTGTTGTAATGTCACAGACTCAGCACAGAAATAGACAGTGTGTTGTAATGTCACAGACTCATCATAGAAATAGACAGTGTGTTGTAATGTCACAGACTCAGCACAGAAATAGACAGTGTGTTGTAATGTCACAGACTCAGCACAGAAATAGACAGTGTGTTGTAATGTCACAGACTCAGCATAGAAATAGACAGTGTTGTAATGTCACAGACTCAGCATAGAAATAGACAGTGTTGTAATGTCACAGACTCAGCATAGAAATAGACAGTGTGTTGTAATGTCACAGACTCAGCATAGAAATAGACAGTGCATGGTAATGTCACAGACTCAGCACAGAAATAGACAGTGTGTTGTAATGTCACAGACTCAGCACAGAAATAGACAGTGTGTTGTAATGTCACAGACTCAGCATAGAAATAGATAGTGTTGTAATGTCACAGACTCAGCATAAAAATAGACAGTGTGTTGTAATGTCACAGACTCAGCACAGAAATAGACAGTGCATGGTAATGTCACAGACTCAGTATAGAAATAGACAGTGTGTTGTAATGCCACAGACTCGGCACAGAAATAGACAGTGTGTTGTAATGTCACAGACTCAGTATAGAAATAGACAGTATGTTGTAATGTCACAGACTCAGCATAGAAATAGACAGTGCATGGTAATGTCACAGACTCTACAGTCATTCAAACCAGAAACAAACATTACAATATTGCACATTCATCCTGAAATACACAGTACCTTGTCATGTCCATATGAATTAATTTAGGCTTTCTTTCTCATTTGTCCAATTAGCAATGTGCAATTTAAGCCTCTTGAAGTATTGATTTTAGAATAATTGATAAAGCTGATCCCCCAAAGGAGTTAAGTAATCTTACATTAATACAGAGTGTTGTGTTATAATTCCCGATAATTATAGATTATGTTATTGTGTTGGGAATAGTACAAGAGTCAGATTTACAATCGTAAACCTGTCATCACCATGTGATATTGCCATTTTGACATGTAGTAATAACATGTCTAGATTATGGAATGGAGCTGCGTGGATTCTGTTCAAAACCCATGAGTGATCTCAAAGGTAGAATTGGAGGAGTTCAGCATTCGCTTGGTCATATATTTTGTGGTGAAAATACTGAAAGAACCGAATGAGCGTATGCCATGGACATGTGCATTGTCCATTAACTGTTTATCCTTCAGTCTGTCCAGTGTCAACCTTTTACTTCAAACTTCTTCCTGATAACCAAAAGACAAGGTTAATGAATAACTACTTTCAAAGTTGCGAAAAAAAACCTTTCAAATAACCAGAAAGCCCAGAATATTGATACTTGGCCCAGTAGGCACCATGGATAGAGAACTATGAACTTTTGTCAAATAAATGACCTAGACCTATTTTCAAGGTCACATGGATAAAATATATACACATTTAAAAAATCTTCTTTTAAATAACCAGAAGTTCCAGAGTATTGATACTTGTCCAGTACCTGGCAGGAAGAAATGTAAAGTTTCTTTTGAATAACAAGAATGCCCAGGGTAGTGATATTTGGCCACTAGGTATCAAGGACAGAGTGCTATAAAATTCCTCAATCAAATGACCTTAACATACTACCTAAGTCACTGTGGTCAGATATGTAAAATCCTGTAAAAGTCTTCTTCTGCATTACTGAAGGATAGAGAATACTCTTACTTGGCCAATAAGTACCTGGCATGTAGTACGATAAAGTTTCCTCAGTAAATGATCATGATGTATTTTCAAGGATAGGTCTCAGAGGTTAGATTTTTAATATCATCTTCTGAATGTCCGAAGGAACAAAGTACTAATACTTTGTCAGTAGGTTCTTTACAGGAAGTATGATAAACTTTCCTTAAATTAATGACCTTGACGTTCAATAAATAAATGTGGTTATAAGAAAGACGTTAAGAGTTTAATTTGTGTATGTTATTTCAATAAAAAGGACCACTGTTGCAGAGTTTAACTTGTGTACATTATTTTATGAACAGAAACACTGCTGTAAAGTTTAACTTGTGCACATTGTTTTATGAACAGGAACACTGTTGCAGAGTTTAACTTGTGTACATTATTTTATGAACAGGAACACTGCTGTAGAGTTTAACTTGTGTACATTATTTTATGAACAGGAACACTGCTGTAGAGTTTAACTTGTGTACATTATTTTATGAACAGGAACACTGCTGTAAAGTTTAACTTGTGTACATTATTTATGAACAGGAACACTGTTGCAGAGTTTAACTTGTGTACATTATTTTATGAATAGGAACACTGCTGTAGAGTTTAACTTGTGTACATTATTTTATGATCAGGAACACTTGTTTGATGTCAGCGACCTTCAGAAGGAGCCTCCATTAATCTCTAAGTGTGGAAGTTTAGAAATGACATTTTCATATGACCCTAAACGAGGTCGTATGGCGGTGACGATACACCAGGCACAGGAGATCCCGAGTAAGGAGAGAGGTGGAGCCAGTAATACCCAGGTCAGACTACTACTCCTTCCCTCCAAGAAACATCGCTTCAAAACCAAGGCCAAGCCCGGCGAAAACCCTATGTTCCAGGAAACTTACCTATTCACCAAAATTCCACAAGGTATGAAAGTCATGTGACAACCGTTGTTAATTAAAACACATTTTTCTTGGTGACAAACTTGGTTATGTGACACACTTGATCATGTGATGTGGCATGCTTGATTCTAAGTGATTAAAACATGTGCTCCTGTGGAATACTTGGTCATTATCCCCTGTACAATGTTTTGTTTTATTTGCCCACAGAGGAGGTACATGGCTACGGGATTCGGATACGACTGTACGGACTGGAGCGGATGAGGAGGGAGAGGATGATTGGGGAGAGCATTATTGGCTTCGCTTCTCTAAACCTGGAAATGGCTTGTACCCACTGGGTCATCCTAGAACCACGAAGTAATCTCAGTGTAAGTGTTGTACCCACTGGGTTATCCTAGAACCGCACAGTAATCTCAGTGTAAGTGTTGTACCCACTGGGTCATCCTAGAACCTCACAGTAATCTCAGTGTAAGTGTTGTACCCACTGGGTCATCCTAGAACCTCACAGTAATCTCAGTGTAAGTGTTGTACCCACTGGGTTATCCTAGAACCTCACAGTAATCTCAGTGTAAGTGTTGTACCCACTGGGTCATCCTAGAACCACGAAGTAATCTCAGTGTAAGTGTTGTACCCACTGGGTAATCCTAGAACCAGGAAGTAATCTCAGTGTAAGTGTTGTAACCACTGGGTCATTAGAACCTCACAGTAATCTCAGTGTAAGTGTTGTACCCACTGGGTCATCCTAGACCCTCACAGTAATCTCAGTGTAAGTGTTGTACCAACTGGGTTATTCTAGAACCTCACAGTAATCTCAGTGTAAGTGTTGTACCCACTGGGTCATCCTAGAACCACGGAGTAATCTTAGTGTAAGTGTTGTACCCACTGGGTCATCCTAGAACCACACAGTAATCCCAGTGTAAATGTTGTACCCACTGGGTTATCCTAGAACCTCAAAGTAATCTCAGTTTAAGTGTTGTACCCACTGGGTTATCCTAGAGCCTCACAGTAATCTCAGTGTAAGTGTTGTACCCACTGGGTTATCCTAGAACCTCACAGTAATCTCAGTGTAAGTGTTGTACCCACTGGGTTATCCTAGAACCTCACAGTAATCTCAGTGTAAGTGTTGTACCAACTGGGTTATCCTAGAACCTCACAGTAATCGCAATGTAAGTGTTGTACCCACTGGGTTATCCTAGAACCTCACAGTAATCTCAGTGTAAGTGTTGTACCCACTGGGTTATCCTAGAACCTCACAGTAATCTCAGTGTAAGTGTTGTACCCACTGGGTTATCCTAGAACCTCACAGTAATATCAGTGTAAGTTTTATACCCATTGGGTTATCCTAGAACCTCACAGTAATCTCAGTGTAAGTGTTGTAGCCACTGGGTTATCCTAGAACCTCACAGTAATCGCAGTGTAAGTGTTGTACCCACTGGGTTATCCTAGAACCTCACAGTAATCTCAGTGTAAGTGTTGTACACATTGGGTTATCCTAGAGCCTCACAGTAATCTCAGTGTAAGTGTTGTACCCACTGGGTTATCCTAGAGCCTCACAGTAATCTCAATGTAAGTGTTGTACCCACTGGGTTATCCTAGAACCTCACAGTAATCTCAGTGTAAGTGTTGTACCCACTGGGTTATCCTAGAACCTCACAGTAATCTCAGTGTAAGTGTTGTACCCACTGGGTTATCCTAGAACCTCACAGTAATCTCAGTGTAAGTGTGATACCCATTGGGTTATCCTAGAACCTCACAGTAATCTCAGTGTAAGTGTTGTACCCACTGGGTTATCCTAGAACCTCACAGTAATCTCAGTGTAAGTGTTATACCCATTGGGTTATCCTAGAACCTCACAGTAATCTCAGTGTAAGTGTTGTACCCACTGGGTTATCCTAGAACCTCACAGTAATCTCAGTGTAAGTGTTGTACCCACTGGGTCATTAGAACCTCACAGTTATCTCAGTGTAAGTATTGTACCCACTGGGTCATCCTAGAACCTCACAGTAATCTCAGTGTAAGTGTTGTACCCACTGGGTTATCCTAGAACCTCACAGTAATCTCAGTGTAAGTGTTGTACCCATTGGGTTATCCTAGAATCTCACAGTAATCTCAGTGTAAGTGTTGTACCCACTGGGTCATCCTAGAACCTCACAGTAATCTCAGTGTAAGTGTTGTACCCACTGGGTTTTCCTAGAACCTCACAGTAATCTCAGTGTAAGTGTTGTACACATTGGGTTATCCTAGAACCTCACAGTAATCTCAGTGTAAGTGTTATACCCACTGGGTTATCCTAGAACCTCACAGTAATCTCAGTGTAAGTGTTGTACACATTGGGTTATCCTAGAACCTCACAGTAATCTCAGTGTAAGTGTTATACCCATTGGGTTATCCTAGAATCTCACAGTAATCTCAGTGTAAGTGTTGTACCAACTGGGTTATCCTAGAACCTCACAGTAATCTCAGTGTAAGTGTTGTACCCACTGGGTCATTAGAACCTCACAGTTATCTCAGTGTAAGTATTGTACACATTGGGTTATCCTAGAATCTCACAGTAATCTCAGTGTAAGTGTTATACCCATTGGGTTATCCTAGAGCCTCACAGTAATCTCAATGTAAGTGTTGTACCCACTGGGTTATCCTAGAACCTCACAGTAATCTCAGTGTAAGTGTTGTACCCACTGGGTTATCCTAGAACCTCACAGTAATCTCAGTGTAAGTGTTGTACCCACTGGGTTATCCTAGAACCTCACAGTAATCTCAGTGTAAGTGTGATACCCATTGGGTTATCCTAGAACCTCACAGTAATCTCAGTGTAAGTGTTGTACCCACTGGGTTATCCTAGAACCTCACAGTAATCTCAGTGTAAGTGTTATACCCATTGGGTTATCCTAGAACCTCACAGTAATCTCAGTGTAAGTGTTGTACCCACTGGGTTATCCTAGAACCTCACAGTAATCTCAGTGTAAGTGTTGTACCCACTGGGTCATTAGAACCTCACAGTTATCTCAGTGTAAGTATTGTACCCACTGGGTCATCCTAGAACCTCACAGTAATCTCAGTGTAAGTGTTATACCCACTGGGTCATTAGAACCTCACAGTAATCTCAGTGTAAGTTTTGTACCCATTGGGTTATCCTAGAACCTCACAGTAATCTCAGTGTAAGTGTTATACCCATTGGGTTATCCTAGAACCTCACAGTAATCTCAGTGTAAGTGTTATACCCACTGGGTCATCCTAGAACCTCACAGTAATCTCAATGTAAGTGTTATACCCACTGGGTTATTGATAAATTGTTACAGGTGTAAATTAGTTTAATGTGTACAGCTCTCAGAAATGTATAAGCCTGCATTTATTAATTGTAATCAAACTGATACTGTTGTTCACTGGTATTAATTTTATGGTATCATTACCCTCACATTCTCATAAACTTGAGCATTGTTACTTTAAATTTAATTACATTTAACTTGAATGATTTCCTTGCTGTGTTCAGTATTAGCATAGTTATTAATATGTTAGCAGTAGGCTGTAGGTGGATGTCATCTCTTTAAAATTCCATCACTAACTTGAGATATTAATCATGTTTGAATTGCCAACATTACGTTTCCTTTACCTCCCAAGCATTGATCTGGCTTGGGTGAGGTGCAGTTTGTTGTATGCTCTGTGAGACAGATTGACAGCACCGTCTGTTGTAGAAGACAGTTGTAATTATCTTATTCTATCCTCCCAATGATGTAAGTCTTGAGTTGCTGATTGACAGTGTGTTAACAGGAACCAGTTGTAATCATATCTCTCTAATCCTTTTTCCTGTTGATGGTAACCATGGTATATTCAATTAAATTTACCAACCACAATATTGATATGTAACATTGTAATTGGATTTCAGCAGGTTTTCACTCTTTCTGAACTGATGCGTATATTTAGAATCTATAGCCATTATGTCATCAGGTACATAGCTGTGTTTGGAAGCTTACATACAAGTGTTGGCTGTTTGTCATATAACCATTGTCTAACCTGTTTGAAAGGCCAGCACCACATTCCTTTGTTTGTCTTGTACTCTCAGTCTGAAAAAAATCACCTTTGTATAGATGCCTCAATATAGGAAATACCTGTCTGAATATGTCTCCTCTATATAGGAAATACCAGTCTGAATATGTCTCCTCTATATAGGAAATACCTGTCTGAATATGTCTCCTCTATATAGGAAATACCAGTCTGAATATGTCTCCTCTATATAGGAAATACCAGTCTGAATATGTCTCCTCAATATAGGAAATACCTGTCTGAATATGTAACCTCTATATACAAAATACCTGTCTGAAAAGGTCACATCTATTTAGGAAATACGTACTTGTCTGAAAATGTTACCTCTTTATGAAATACCTGTCTGAAAATGTCACCTCTATATAGGAAATATCAGTTTGAAAAATTCACCATTATACAGGAATTGCATGTCTGAAAAGTTCACCTCTACATAGGAAATGCCTGTCTGAAAAGGTCACCTCAATAAAGGGAAACCAAGGGAAAGTTGGAAAACAGGGGAGAAATGGAAAATAAGGGAACATATGGGAAAATAGACATCAAAAGATGAAAAATAGGGAAAAAAACAATCAAGGTGAGAAGTTGGAATACTTGGGAATTTGATCATATATATAGAACAGGTATGTTGGAAGATACACAACAGTCGGATTAGAATGGAATTGTGATTTCATGTCATTGGTTTTGACCCCAGCTTTTATTAGAGAATTAAGAAAAAGGTCTTATTTTATGGTTTACAGCATCAGCTGTGTGCTGGCTGACATTTCAGAGATAAAACAATCTATCCCATCCTGTATCCTCTGACATGTCAGAGATAAAACAATCTATCCCATCCTGTATCCTCTGACATGTCAGAGATAAAACAATCTATCCCATCCTGTATCCTCTGACATGTCAGAGATAAAACAATCTATCCCATCCTGTATCCTCCTCCAACCCTTTGTTTTCCTCTTGTCGGGCTGTGACGAGAGTAGAATTTCCTCGAGTGCCTTTATGTGTCCTGTGTGGGGAAGGATATAACCAGGGACATTGACGATGTAGCTGGGATGTAGGGTACTCAGGTGGAATATCTGACGTGCCGTGCTCTCCCCACCGAACCTAATACCTCACAATGATCCATTAGATCCCCAATAAATCATTACATGCATGTTTTATTGATGGAAGTACCGGTACTTAATTTAAATTTTAGATGATAGCGAGACAAATCCTGTCACTTGCTCACAAGATATTTTCTTCATTAGCCACCCAGCAACTGGTGATGCATTTTTCAGGTCGTTTTTGTCTCGCCTCGACGATAGTCGAGAAAGCGAGACTTAGGTGTTACTTTTCCGGCGGCGACGGCGTCAACATTTGCGCTTAAGTCCATTTTTCACAGTATTATAATTATCCAATTGAAATGAAAGTTGGTCACATTGTTCAAACCATCATACTTAATACCTTACCTCAATTTAAATGAAATCTTGTTACAGGTTTTGGTGTTTTGGGGCAAAAACATGGGAATTTTGAGAATTTGCGTTAAAGTAAACTTTTTATATTGTTACAGATATCTGATTGAATTGAAACTTTATGTAGTTACTAACATCATCATACTGAACAACTTAGTGAAATTTGGAGGAAATTAATATACAGGTTTTGCTGTTTTGGGTCAAAACATGGGAATTTTGAGAATTTGCATTAAAGTCCACTTTTTATAGTGTCACTGATATCAGATTCAATTGAAACTTACAGTAGTTACTGATATCATCATACTGAACACCGTAATAAGATTTGGAGGAAATTTATTCGCAGGTTTCGCTGATTTGGGGCAAAAACATGGGAATTTTGAGAATTTGCGTTAAAGTAAACTTTTTATAGTGTGACTGATATCGGATTCAATTGAAACTTAGGGCAGTTACTAATATTATCATACTGAAGACCTTACTGAAAATTGGAGGATATTTTGGGGTAAAAACATGGGAATTTACATTAGCATCCACTATTTATAGTGTTATTGATATGTAATTAAATTGAAACTTGGCTAAGTTACAGATATAATCTTCCTGTATGTATTTTGTCATACGAATTTTTACGTTGGGACTTAAATATTATCGGCAAAGCGGGAAAGGCGAGACATACAATTACGCGTAATTCTTGTTGGTCCATGGTGCTGTATTCATCTGTCAGAGCATCAATCAGTCATATAACATTGTTGTTACTGCTGTCTCTCAGAAACTACCTGCTACAGGATGAGGACGGCTGTCATTACTGCTGTCTCTCAGAAACTACCTGCTACAGGATGAGGATGACTGTTATTACTGCTGTCTGTCAGAAACTACCTGCTACAGGATGAGGACGACTGTCATAACTGCTTTCTCTCAGAAACTACCTGCTACAGGATGAGGACGACTGTTATTACTGCTGTCTCTCAGAAACTACCTGCTACAGGATGAGGATGGCTGTTATTACTGCTGTCTCTCAGAAACTACCTGCTACAGGATAAGGACGGCTGTTATTACAGCTGTCTCTCAGAAACTACCTGCTAGAAGGATGAGGACGGCTGTCATTACTGCTGTCTCTCAGAAACTACCTGCTACAGGATGAGGATGACTGTTATTATGTCCCCCAAACGAAGTGGGGGGACATTGTTTTTGCTCGGTTTCTTATTATTATTATTCTTGTTTCTTCCACTTTCTTCCGCCGCGGAGGTTTCCGACCGTTTTCTCAAAAACTACTGGACGGATCTTCACGAAACTTCACACACATACTCATTAGGGGCGGGGTGTGTGAAAACGGGTTGTTTTTTCGCGACCGGAAGTCCAAGATGGCTGCCAGAGCTAATTTCCGGTTTTCAAAATTCAGTCTCCGATTTCAGTAAAAATTGGTACATGGGTGTTTTAAGGGATGCTGAATAACATGGTAACATTTTCGTAAAGTTTGGTTGCCACCGAAACGAAAATGGAGGCCTCTGATTGGTCGAAATTTATATATTGTCCGATTTCAATGAAATTTAATATATATGTGTAGTATTACACCAACAACATTGTCGTCACATCCGTTTCATGATTTGTCAACATGGCCGCTATTTCCTGGCTTCTGATTGGTCGAAATTTATATATTGTCCGATTTCAATGAAATTTAATATATATGTGTAGTATTACACCAACAACATTGTCGTCACATCCGTTTCATGATTCGTCAACATGGCCGCTATTTCCTGGCTTCTGATTGGTCGAAATTTATATATTGTCCGATTTCAATGAAATTTAATATATATGTGTAGTATTACACCAACAACATTGTTGTCACATCCGTTTCATGATTCGTCAACATGGCCGCTATTTCCTGGCTTCTGATTGGTCGAAATTTATATATTGTCCGATTTCAATGAAATTTAATATATATGTGTAGTATTACACCAACAACATTGTTGTCACATCCGTTTCATGATTCGTCAACATGGCCGCTATTTCCTGGCTTCTGATTGGTCGAAATTTATATATTGTCCGATTTCAATGAAATTTAATATATATGTGTAGTATTACACCAACAACATTGTCGTAACCTCCGTTTCGTGATTCGTCAACATGGCCACTATTTCCTGGCTTCTGATTGGTCGAAATTTATATATTGTCCGATTTCAATGAAATTTTATATATAACTGTAGTAGGACACCACGGACATTGTCGTAACCTCCGTTTCGTGATTCGTCAACATGGCCGCTATTTCCTATATGGGGTGTCAGCTATATTTCCATTGTGAGTTCATTGGGCTCATCAGTTCCGACCAAAGGGGTAGTTTGGGGGACATCTGTAATGGTACCCCATTACAATTAGCACTTGTTACTGCTGTCTCTCAGAAACTACCTGCTACAGGATGAGGATGACTGTTATTACTGCTGTCTCTCAGAAACTACCTGCTACAGGATGAGGATGACTGTTATTACTGCTGTCTCTCAGAAACTACCTGCTACAGGATGAGGATGACTGTTATTACTGCTGTCTCTCAGAAACTACCTGCTAAAAGATGAGGACGGCTGTTATTACTGCTGTCTCTCAGAAACTACCTGCTACAGGATGAGGACAGCTGTCATTACTGCTGTGTCTCAGAAACTACCTGCTAAAGGATGAGGACAGCTGTTATTACTGCTGTCTCTCAGAAACTACCTGCTAAAGGATGAGGACAGCTGTTATTACTGCTGTCTCTCAGAAACTACCTGCTAAAGGATGAGGACAGCTGTTATTACTGCTGTCTCTCAGAAACTACCTGCTACAGGATGAGGACGGCTGTCATTACTGCTGTCTCTCAGAAACTACCTGCTACAAGATAAGGACAGCTGTTATTACTGCTGTGTCTCAGAAACTACCTGCTACATGATGAGGACGACTGTTATTACTGCTGTCTCTCAGAAACTACCTGCTAAAGGATGAGGACGGCTGTCAGTACTGCTGTCTCTCAGAAACTACCTGCTACAGGATGAGGACGGCTGTCATTACTGCTGTCTCTCAGAAACTACCTGCTACAGGATGAGGACGACTGTTATTACTGCTGTCTCTCAGAAACTACCTGCTACAGGATGAGGTCGACTGTTATTACTGCTGTCTCTCAGAAACTACCTGCTACAGGATAAGGACAACTGTTATTACTGCTGTCTCTCAGAAACTACCTGCTACAGGATGAGGACGGCTGTCATTACTGCTGTCTCTCAGAAACTACCTGCTAAAGGATGAGGACGACTGTTATTACTGCTGTCTCTCAGAAACTACCTGCTACAGGATGAGGACGGCTGTCAGTACTGCTGTCTCTCAGAAACTACCTGCTACAGGATGAGGACGGCTGTCATTACTGCTGTCTCTCAGAAACTACCTGCTACAGGATGAGGACGGCTGTCATTACTGCTGTCTCTCAGAAACTACCTGCTAAAGGATGAGGACGACTGTTATTACTGCTGTCTCTCAGAAACTACCTGCTACAGGATGAGGACGGCTGTCAGTACTGCTGTCTCTCAGAAACTACCTGCTACATGATGAGGACGACTGTTATTACTGCTGTCTCTCAGAAACTACCTGCTACAGGATGAGGACGACTGTTATTACTGCTGTCTCTCAGAAACTACCTGCTACAGGATGAGGACAGCTGTTATTACTGCTGTCTCTCAGAAACTATCTGCTACAGGATGAGGAGGGCTGTTATTACTGCTGTCTCTCAGAAACTACCTGCTACAGGATAAGGACAACTGTTATTACTGCTGTCTCTCAGAAACTACCTGCTAAAGGATGAGGACGGCTGTCAGTACTGCTGTCTCTCAGAAACTACCTGCTACAGGATGAGGACGGCTGTCATTACTGCTGTCTCTCAGAAACTACCTGCTAAAGGATGAGGACGACTGTTATTACTGCTGTCTCTCAGAAACTACCTGCTACAGGATGAGGACGGCTGTCAGTACTGCTGTCTCTCAGAAACTACCTGCTACATGATGAGGACGACTGTTATTACTGCTGTCTCTCAGAAACTACCTGCTACAGGATGAGGACGACTGTTATTACTGCTGTCTCTCAGAAACTACCTGCTACAGGATGAGGACAGCTGTTATTACTGCTGTCTCTCAGAAACTATCTGCTACAGGATGAGGAGGGCTGTTATTACTGCTGTCTCTCAGAAACTACCTGCTACAGGATAAGGACAACTGTTATTACTGCTGTCTCTCAGAAACTACCTGCTAAAGGATGAGGACGGCTGTCAGTACTGCTGTCTCTCAGAAACTACCTGCTACAGGATGAGGACGGCTGTCATTACTGCTGTCTCTCAGAAACTACCATCTAAAGGATGAGGATGTGTGTAACATTTGGTGATGGTTAATGGGAAGATGTATCATGTGTAGGCTGTTTAATAGAAAGTTGTATTGTCTCCTGTAAAGAACTGTACAATAACTTGCTTTGTGCCTTGGAATTGTTTTGCTGTACAGCACTATGTTTGCTAGGGGCTTGCTCTGAACCATATCATATCTTTATAACACAGAATATTTGTGTACAAGGATGTATGAAACAGGAAGGCAATTATTCATTTTATGAGCTAGTTGTTTATGATGGCACAAAGAAATAATTTCTTTTTATTTTAATATAACTATCAGATATCCTACAATACTGTACACTCCATCGATTGTTGGGTTATAGGGATCACAGATGTTGGTTCTCCACATGTTACAGTAGTGTACTCTGTAATTGTCTCGGTTGACCTGTCATCATGGCTGGCCTCCTGCAGCTGGATCTAACTCAATAAAGAGACACGTGATCGTCATCCATTTCCTTTCATGCACTTACTTGATCCATCGTCTATCTCCTGATCACCATCCAGTCTCCCACTCAACAGACTGTCCCTCATCCATTGTCTATCTCCTGGTCAACATCCAGTCTCCACTCAACAGACTCCCTCATCCATTGTCTATCTCCTGGTCAACATCCAGTCTCCACTCAACAGACTGTCCCTCATCCATTGTCTATCTCCTGGTCAACATCCAGTCTCCACTCAACAGACTGTCCCTCATCCATTGTCTATCTCCTGGTCACCATCCAGTCTCCCACTCAACAGACTGTGTCCCTCATCCATTGTCTACCTCCTGATCACCATCCAGTCTCCCACTCAACAGACTGTCCCTCATCCATTGTCTATCTCCTGATCACCATCCAGTCTCCCACTCAACAGACTGTCCCTCATCCATTGTCTATCTCCTGATCACCATCCAGTCTCCCACTTAACAGACTGTCCCTCATCCATTGTCTATCTCCTGATCACCATCCAGTCTCCACTCAACAGACTGTCCCTCATCCATTGTCTATCTCCTGGTCACCATCCAGTCTCCACTCAACAGACTGTCCCCCATCCATTGTCTATCTCCTGGTCACCATCCAGTCTCCCACTCAACAGACTGTCCCTCATCCATTGTCTATCTCCTGATCACCATCCAGTCTCCCACTCAACAGACTGTCCCTCATCCATTGTCTATCTCCTGGTCACCATCCAGTCTCCCACTCAACAGACTGTCCCTCATCCATTGTCTATCTCCTGGTCACCATCCAGTCTCCCACTCAACAGACTGTCCCTCATCCATTGTCTATCTCCTGATCACCATCCAGTCTCCCACTCAACAGACTGTCCCTCATCCATTGTCTATCTCCTGATCACCATCCAGTCTCCCACTCAACAGACTGTCCCTCATCCATTGTCTATCTCCTGGTCACCATCTAGTCTCCCACTCAACAGACTGTCCCTCATCCATTGTCTATCTCCTGATCACCATCCAGTCTCCCACTCAACAGACTGTCCCTCATCCATTGTCTATCTCCTGATCACCATCCAGTCTCCACTCAACAGACTGTGTCCCTCATCCATTGTCTACCTCCTGATCACCATCCAGTCTCCCACTCAACAGACTGTCCCTCATCCATTGTCTATCTCCTGATCACCATCCAGTCTCCCACTCAACAGACTGTCCCTCATCCATTGTCTATCTCCTGGTCACCATCCAGTCTCCCACTCAACAGACTGTCCCTCATCCATTGTCTATCTCCTGATCACCATCCAGTCTCCCACTCAACAGACTGTCCCTCATCCATTGTCTATCTCCTGGTCACCATCCAGTCTCCCACTCAACAGACTGTCCCTCATCCATTGTCTATCTCCTGATCACCATCCAGTCTCCACTCAACAGACTCCCTCATCCATTGTCTATCTCCTGATCACCATCCAGTCTCCCACTCAACAGACTGTCCCTCATCCATTGTCTATCTCCTGGTCACCATCCAGTCTCCCACTCAACAGACTGTCCCTCATCCATTGTCTATCTCCTGGTCACCATCCAGTCTCCACTCAACAGACTGTCCCTCATCCATTGTCTATCTCCTGATCACCATCCAGTCTCCACTCAACAGACTGTCCCTCATCCATTGTCTATCTCCTGATCACCATCCAGTCTCCCACTCAACAGACTGTCCCTCATCCATTGTCTATCTCCTGGTCACCATCCAGTCTCCCACTCAACAGACTGTCCCTCATCCATTGTCTATCTCCTGATCACCATCCAGTCTCTACTCAACAGACTGTCCCTCATCCATTGTCTATCTCCTGATCACCATCCAGTCTTCCACTTGACAGACTGTCCCTCATCCATTGTCTATCTCCTGATCACCATCCAGTCTCCCACTCAACAGACTGTCCCTCATCCATTGTCTATCTCCTGATCACCATCCAGTCTCCCACTCAACAGACTGTCCCTCATCCATTGTCTATCTCCTGGTCACCATCCAGTCTCCCACTCAACAGACTGTCCCTCATCCATTGTCTATCTCCTGATCACCATCCAGTCTCTACTCAACAGACTGTCTCTCATCCATTGTCTACCTCCTGATCACCATCCAGTCTCCATCTCAACAGACTGTCCCTCATCCATTGTCTACCTCCTGATCACCATCCAGTCTCCCACTCAACAGACTGTCCCTCATCCATTGTCTATCTCCTGATCACCATCCAGTCTCCCACTTAACAGACTGTCCCCCATCCATTGTCTATCTCCTGATCACCATCCAGTCTCCCACTCAACAGACTGTCCCTCATCCATTGTCTATCTCCTGATCACCATCCAGTCTCCCACTCAACAGACTGTCCCTCATCCATTGTCTATCTCCTGATCACCATCCAGTCTCCCACTCAACAGACTGTCCCTCATCCATTGTCTATCTCCTGATCACCATCCAGTCGCCCACTTGACAGACTGTCCCTCATCCATTGTCTATCTCCTGGTCACCATCCAGTCTCCCACTTAACAGACTGTCCCTCATCCATTGTCTATCTCCTGATCACCATCCAGTCTCCACTCAACAGACTGTCCCTCATCCATTGTCTATCTCCTGATCACCATCCAGTCTCCCACTCAACAGACTGTCCCTCATCCATTGTCTATCTCCTGATCACCATCCAGTCTCCCACTCAACAGACTGTCCCTCATCCATTGTCTATCTCCTGGTCACCATCCAGTCTCCCACTTAACAGACTGTCTCTCATCCATTGTCTATCTCCTGATCACCATCCAGTCTCCACTCAACAGACTGTCCCTCATCCATTGTCTATCTCCTGGTCACCATCCAGTCTCCCACTCAACAGACTGTCCCTCATCCATTGTCTATCTCCTGATCACCATCCAGTCTCCACTCAATAGACTGTCCCTCATCCATTGTCTATCTCCTGGTCACCATCCAGTCTCCCACTCAACAGACTGTCCCTCATCCATTGTCTATCTCCTGATCACCATCCAGTCTCCACTCAACAGACTGTCCCTCATCCATTGTCTATCTCCTGGTCACCATCCAGTCTCCCACTCAACAGACTGTCCCTCATCCATTGTCTATCTCCTGATCACCATCCAGTCTCCCACTCAACAGACTGTCCCTCATCCATTGTCTATCTCCTGGTCACCATCCAGTCTCCCACTCAACAGACTGTCCCTCATCCATTGTCTATCTCCTGATCACCATCCAGTCTCCCACTCAACAGACTGTCCCTCATCCATTGTCTATCTCCTGATCACCATCCAGTCTCCCACTCAACAGACTGTCCCTCATCCATTGTCTATCTCCTGATCACCATCCAGTCTCCCACTCAACAGACTGTCTCTCATCCATTGTCTATCTCCTGATCACCATCCAGTCTCCCACTTAACAGACTGTCCCTCATCCATTGTCTATCTCCTGATCACCATCCAGTCTCCACTCAACAGACTGTCCCTCATCCATTGTCTATCTCCTGATCACCATCCAGTCTCCACTCAACAGACTGTCCCTCATCCATTGTCTATCTCCTGATCACCATCCAGTCTCCCACTCAACAGACTGTCTCTCATCCATTGTCTACCTCCTGATCACCATCCAGTCTCCCACTTAACAGACTGTCCCTCATCCATTGTCTATCTCCTGGTCACCATCCAGTCACCACTCAACAGACTGTCCCTCATCCATTGTCTATCTCCTGATCACCATCCAGTCTCCCACTTAACAGACTGTCCCTCATCCATTGTCTATCTCCTGATCACCATCCAGTCTCCACTCAACAGACTGTCCCTCATCCATTGTCTACCTCCTGGTCACCATCCAGTCTCCCACTCAACAGACTGTACCTCATCCATTGTCTATCTCCTGATCACCATCCAGTCTCCCACTCAACAGACTGTCCCTCATCCATTGTCTATCTCCTGATCACCATCCAGTCTCCACTCAACAGACTGTCCCTCATCCATTGTCTATCTCCTGATCACCATCCAGTCTCCACTCAACAGACTGTCCCTCATCCATTGTCTATCTCCTGATCACCATCCAGTCTCCCACTTATCTGTAAAACACTGCTATATCTTGGTCAAAAGGCTGGCAGAAATACAGATTGGCCAGCAGTATAACGACCATTAAAATATGTGCTTTATACATTTCACTAAATTGAGGGGTTTAGGAAATTGACTTTTATTTGTTTGGCAGTAAAGTGAACCTTCAAAGACAAAATATGCATCCCCACTGTATACAGACTCTGTTCTTGTTCTGGAGGCTCATATCTCTATAATTGTGATTTGTAGGGTGGGGACTCCAGGTTTGATGTGTCAAGTCTGTCTCGCAGTGACAGTGCTTCGTCCACTCAGTCCATGCAGCATGGAGGTATGCCGGAACTGTTACTGGGGCTCGCCTACAATGGTACCACAGGACGACTCTCGGTGGAGGTCATCAAGGGAAGTAACTTTAGGAACATGGCCATGAACAGGGCCCCAGGTATGTACATAGGACTTATAACTAAGATTCTAGGCCCCAATTGTATTTATGAAGCCTATATAGTATGCACGGGGCAAACTTACCAAACATTCAATATTTATGCTACAAATATGGGTTTTTTTGCAATGAGAATTCCTAAAGGGTTCAACATCTATTTTATTGAGTCAGATTGGAAAATTGTTTCAGGAAAACTCTAATTTCATCCTGTAATCAAGGTTAAGCTTTTAGGGTAAGTTTCTTTACAGGCTTGCAAAGTATTCTTAATTTATAATTCTTATGGGGTTAAGGGCCATTTCATGGTGTCAAATATGGAATAAATTTAGGGAAAAGCCCTGTTTAAGGTATGTAATAACAGTGTGCTGGGGTATTAGTACTCTCTAGGACAGCTCTAGTTTTGTTAATAGAGTTTAAAGCAGGATGGGTGTTAGATATGGCACGAACAATAAATGTATATAGTTTGGTTGCCATTAGACTTAGCATGATTTGCTATTTTAGAAGTTTTTAATCTCTAGTCAGTAAATTAAATGTTCCCTGTTCTTTGGTTTTATTATATATTATTTTATGAAAATTAAACTTCAAACATGTTTCTACATGTAAAGCACATGGTGCCGGGGTTTTATTGATCATTACATAATGTCTCCAGACCATTTAATAACACCCCTCTCTGTAATTTTTCCAGACTATTTTATGACACCCGTCCCTGTAATTTCTCCAGACTATTTTATGACACCTGTTTCTGTAATTTTCCCAGACACATATGTGAAGTTGACCCTAATGTCACCTACTGGCCAGGAGGTGGCGCGGAGTAAGACGTCCATCAGACGTGGCCAACCTAATCCCCTGTTCAAGGAGACATTCATGTTCCAAGTGGCGCTGTTCCAGCTCGCTGAAGTCACACTCATGGTTTCTGTGTACAACAAACGCAGTATGAAGAAGAAAGACATGATTGGATGGTTTTCTAGTGGTAAATATCACTGTATTGTAAGACTGGCTATAGTTAGACACGCTGGCCATGTGATAATTTACCAGTGGTCAGTATCTCCCTAAAACTGGCTGTAATGATATAAAAATAAAACAACTTTCTGTTATATTCCTTTTGTGTATTTTCCTGTGACATCATCAGTTTCTGTTTACTTGTACAGGTCTGAACAGCAGTGGTGATGAGGATCATTGCTGTCTGTGTATATTGCTGTGACATCATCAGTTTCTGTTTCCTTTTTGTGTATATTACCATGACATCATCAGTTTCTGTTTACTTGTACAGGTCTGAACAGCAGTGGTGACGAGGAGCTATCTCACTGGACAGACATGAGGGAAAGTAAAGGAGACCAAGTGTGTCGGTGGCATGTCCTCCTGGAGTCGTGATAACTCTTCATGGTCCTAGTCAACACCTAGGGGCACCACCTCCACCACACAGCCACGCGGACATCACTAACTGCCGCTCACCTTCACATGCAATACTTATATAAATCCTGCAGGACTTGTTGTTGGTTATTGTGTTGATGTGTTGGTGGCAGCTACCACCATGTTGTATCTATGACAACTGATTCAGGCATGTCTCCATAGAGACCAGGAGTCATATTGTTGTATCTGTGACTACAGTGATTCAAGCAAGTCTCCATGGTGACCAGGAATCTATTGTTGTATCTATGACTACAGTGATTTAGGCATGTTTCCATGCCAACCAGGAATCTACTGATGTATCACTTGTACTTTGGTTCATCTTGATTTCCACTTAGAATCCTGTGACTATGGCAACAGAGTTTGCGTGACGTTATTCTGATCACTCTAGATATCAACAGTGTGGTCATGACAACTGTACAACACCATAGATAAGTGACATTCACAGGTCCGACTCAGCCTCTCTTCAACTTCATGATGGAATATCTGCACCTTTCTGTGACCTCTCCTATAGGTCACAGAAAGGGCAACAGAAGTTTCGCAGGGAAGCAACGCTGTACAAATAAATACCAGTCTAAATAGTGGAGGGGCCTCAGCAGATTCACAAGGAAGCATTGCTGGAATACCAATCAAACAAGTTTCTAAATTACAAGTCTAGGAGGTCACGGGATATGTTTCATGAAAAATCTAGACAAAGACATTGCATGTAGCTAGCTAGTCTTTAAAAATCTGTGTCCAACTTTACTTTAAAACTATCATTATGTAACAGTTTTCCATGATATACATGTACTATTATCCTGGTTCTGTTCAGGTATAGATGAATACAGCTGGATACCAGGCCATTAACACACACATGTCTGATAATAGGCCCACCCCTGCTAGATACAGTATGGTAGAAATACATGTCTGGTAATAGGCCCACCCCTGTTAGATACAGTATGGTAGAAAAAAAAGGTCTGGTAATAGGCCCACCCCTGTTAGATACAGTATGGTAGAAACACATGCTGGCCTAATTACAGAATAGCTATACTTTTTGAAGAATAAAAAGCCATTTTATGAAAGATAAATTAAGTGCAGTTTTAATAATTATTACTTCCACAAATTAAGTTTTGTTTGCATATAACCTGTAATTTCTTGCAAATTATCAGCGAAATATTTACTTGTGAGTTGCATTTACTTGACATTTTCACCCTAAGAATATTTAAGAGTGTCACTATGTTGACACTGTGTTCCATGAACAAACACATTTTGAATTTAGATGCTTATTTTTAAATACAAATTCTTCAAGAATATTTATTATGTTTAAAAAGTGAACGATTTCAAATTGGACATATATCACATAGTCCGCACTTTTTTTTATTTTAGAAAAACATTTCATCTCGTGTTTTAAATTGTACAACCCGCAGGCAATACACAATAAATAATGGTTTTATAGTGAGATCGCTGATTTCATGCTGTAATTTGATTGGATGTCATTTGACATTCTCATTATTTACGACATTGTTGATTTAATGGATTGAACAGTTAAGAAAACAAATCTATTAATATGTTATTCTTAAACAAATCTATTAATATGTTATTCTAAAACACATCTATTTACCAGGTATGTGTTATTCTAAAACAAATCTATTAATATATTATTCTAAAACACATCTATTATTATATCATTCTAAAATACACCTTAAAGCTGCTGTTGATTTTGTAAATACAAACATTAAGATGTTCAGTTTACAGGTCAGCTAACTTTCATAACCCCCAAACTAGCAACCATTGATTTGTTGTAAGTATGTAGTAAAGGTCAGTCTAACAGAGGTGAACTATCACAGTGCCAAAACTAACCAGACCAATGGCTGTTTTATTGTTCTGCTGTAGTTTTAAGTTTCCTTTCCTGAAATTTTTTTTTTTGTAATGATATAGGGATCCTTGCCATAGAAGAACATGGTTCTATCTGTATCGTGTTGAATGTGTCTATATTAACTGTATTTCTGTTGAAACTGTTATAAAGAAACAATGTAACTCCCACTGTATCCTAGCCACATCATCAGATTAAGTCCTTCACATAGGTGCTAAACTCTTTAAACGAACTGTGTTTATAATTCTCCTTTTATCCAGCAATATCTGTGCATCATGCCTGAGTACGTATACATGAGTACCATACATGTATACCATATCTATACAATATATGGATACAGTGCTTGTATACCGTACCTGTAAACTATATATACACACCTGAGTATCACACCTGTAAGTTGCACTAGTTTGTCACACCTTGGAATCATACCTGTATTCCTGTGATTTGTGTATGATCTAGAGGTATTCTGGTAGACTTCCTAAAGGGCTCACACAATATTATATCTCGTATTGTAAATAATTGGAAATAAAATACTGTTTAAACCAACCAACTCGTAAGTCAGTTGACTTGGTTTAGGTCAATGGTAAAAAAGTACAGTAGTTGTTCAACAATAAAAGTGTTCACTTTGTAATACTGTACATTTTCTCTCAGTTTGTCTATTTCAACATTTGAAATCAACATTCCATGTTATAGTTTTTGATTAGTACTTTAAAGGCATTGTATCCAGACCAGAGTAGATCTAGTGTATGTTCTGAGTGTGTATGTTCTGTGTGTGTGTGTGTAACAAGGGAGGTTACTCCCCTTGTCGTACGTGAAATAATTATATAGGGTTACATGACAGCTGAAGTCAACAAATAACAAATTTAAGATTGGGGGAAAATGACTGGAATCTGTTACTTGTAGTGTAAAAGTGAACTGATTATTTGTTATTATTATTGGTAGCTGTCTGCTATTTTCCCCAATAAAAATACCAGCAACATTACAACTCTGACACGATTCCTTATGATTGTTACAATCAGTTGTAGTTTGGAATCATTACCCAATAGTGCTCTACTGTGTTATTTATATCTTAATTCAGATGTAACAGTGCAATTACTTCTTTAAAATGTGCTTCTAACAGTTTATTTATGATTACAATAAAAATGTTATCATTTCTTGTTATTTATTGATAAATATGTACCCGCAGAACTCACAAATGCCTCTCCTCACAGATTGATATGATGTGAAATATTACTGACCAACAGTCTAGTGGTAAAACTGAACGGGTGTATGTGGATTGTCTAGTGGTAAAACTGAAAAGGTGTATGTGGATTGTCTAGTGGTAAAACTGAACAGGTGTATGTGGATTGTCTAGTGGTAAAACTGAACAGGTGTATGTGGATTGTCTAGTGGTAAAACTGAACAGGTGTATGTGGATTGTCCTGTGTTAAAACTTAACAGGTGTATGTGGATTATCTAGTGGTATCACTGAACATGTGTATGTGAATTGTCTAGTGTTAAAACTGAACAGATGTATGTGGATTGTCTAGTGGTATCACTGAACAGGTGTATGTGGATTGTCTAGTGGTGTCACTGAATGGGTGTATGTGGATTGTCCATTGGTAAAACTGAACAGGTGTATGTGGATTGTCTAATGGTATCACTGAACAGGTGTATGTGGATTGTCCAGTGGTGTCACTGAACAGGTGTATGTGGATTGTCCAGTGGTATCACTGAACAGGTGTATGTGGATTGTCTAGTGGTATCACTGAACAGGTGTATGTGGATTGTCTAGTGGTATCACTAAACAGGTGTATGTGGATTGTCTAGTGTTAAAACTGAACAGGTGTATGTGGATTGTCTAATGGTATCACTGAACAGGTGTATGTGGATTGTCCAGTGTTAACACTGAACAGGTGTGTGTGGATTGTCCAGTGTTAAAACTGAACAGGTGTATGTGGATTGTCTAGTGGTATCACTGAACAGGTGTATGTGGATTGTCCAGTGTTAAAACTGAACAGGTGTATGTGGATTGTCCAGTGTTAAAACTGAACATGTGTATGTGGATTGTCCAGTGGTATCACAGAACAGGTGTATGTGGATTGTTTAGTGGTATCACTGAACAGGTGTATGTAGATTGTCCAGTGTTAAAACTGAACAGGTGTATGTGGAATGTCTAGTGGTATCACTGAACAGGTGTATGTGGATTGTCTAGTGGTATCACTGAACAGGTATATGTGGATTGTCCAGTGTTAAAACTGAACAGGTGTATGTGGATTGTCTAGTGGTATCACTGAACGGGTGTATGTGGATTGTCTAGTGGTATCACTGAACAGGTGTATGTGGATTGTCTAGTGGTATCACTGAACAGGTGTATGTAGATTGTCCAGTGTTAAAACTGAACAGGTGTATGTGGATTGTCCAGTGTTAAAACTGAACAGGTGTATGTGGATTGTCCATTGGTAAAACTGAACGGGTGTATGTGGATTGTCCATTGGTAAAACTGAACAGGTGTATGTGGATTGTCTAGTGGTGTCACTGAACAGGTGTATGTGGATTGTCTAGTGGTATCACTGAACAGGTGTATGTGGATTGTCTAGTGATATCACTGAACAGGTGTATGTAGATTGTCCAGTGTTAAAACTGAACAGGTGTATGTGGATTGTCCAGTGGTATCACTGAACAGGTGTATGTGGATTGTCTAGTGGTATCACTGAACAGGTGTATGTGGATTGTCTAGTGATATCACTGAACAGGTGTATGTGGATTGTTTAGTGGTATCACTGAACAGGTGTATGTTGATTGTCCATTGGTAAAACTCAACAGGTGTATGTGGATTGTCTAGTGATATCACTGAACAGGTGTATGTGGATTGTTTAGTGATATCACTGAACAGGTGTATGTTGATTGTCCATTGGTAAAACTCAACAGGTGTATGTGGATTGTCTAGTGGTATCACTGAACAGGTGTATGTGGATTGTCTAGTGGTATCACAGAACATGTGTATGTGGATTGTCTAGTGGTATCACAGAACATGTGTATGTGGATTGTCTAGTGGTATCACTGAACAGGTGTATGTGGATTGTCTAGTGGTATCACAGAACATGTGTATGTGGATTGTCTAGTGGTATCACTGAACAGGTGTATGTGGATTGTCTAGTGGTATCACTGAACAGGTATATGTGGATTGTCTAGTGGTAAAACTGAACATGTGTATGTGGATTGTCTAGTGTTAAAACTGAACATGTGTATGTGGATTGTCTAGTGGTAAAACTGAACAGGTGTATGTGGATTGTCCAGTGGTAAAACTGAACATGTGTATGTTGATTGTCTAGTGTTAAAACTGAACAGGTGTATGTGGATTGTCTAGTGGTATCACAGAACAGGTGTATGTGGATTGTCTAGTGGTATCACTGAACGGGTATATGTGGATTGTCCTGTGGTATGTGGATTACACCTGGCTACATGTAGCACTTTAGACTTGACACATTTTCTTGGTGTTTTAGTTGTCCCTTGTACCGGTATACTCATTCTGATGGATCTCTACTTACCACATGATTCCAACTGATTGTTTTTGTTATGAGATCTGGTTACAATGTGATATATAGTGGCTATGTTTGGATGTAGTATTAGTAGACCACTTACATGTATAATGGGAGGGCTGTAATCAATTCTGTTTATGATGTTATATAATCAGTCCATTTCTAATATGATATATTATTGATTTGTTATAACAAAAGGTATTAGATTCACTAAGGACAGGTTTGTATAGTATACCAGAGATAGGTTATTTTGTGACATTTTAATATCTAGTATATGTCCCCATCATCTCCGGACTAATGGCAGGTAAAGTTTGATGAAATCAGCGAGTGTGAGTACACATGCTTTACTGGTCCTGTGTTTAGGAAGGTAACAGAGAACATGTGACATCAAACGTCACACACACCTCTCCAATCTAAGAACATTTAGAAAGAGTTCTGGACCTTTTCCAGATATGGGGGGTTTCTTAACATTTACTGGTAATTGTTTTATTATTTCAATTACAATTTGAGGAAATAAATACTAAATCAGAAGAACAGTTTTTGCCTCTGAGGGTTGGTAAATGAAAGATGACCCATACTCTGGGGCTTGTAACTGTGAAATGACCTATTCTCTGCTGTTTTCAGCTGTTAAAAATCAAAACATTAAGTTCAATAAAGATTTGTTTCTAGTTTTGTTAACATTTCATTTTTTCCTTTAAAATACGTGTTCTATATTATAGGATTGATATATGTTAATTTGTTATGCATTATCTATAGGAAGATTCTCAATCTCTTATATCTTCTTTGTAAATGTGTCTAGGTTTCCATGACAGTTTGATCAGACCAATGGAAAGCATCATCTCATGTCTTATCGTAAACATTGAAGTTTGTTATTAACTCTAAAAGTTTTGTTTGCGGACTATGAAGTTTGTTTGTTATTAACTCTACAAGTTTTGTTTGCGGACTATGCATGTTATTGTTTGTATCGGGAGAGTGTGTTCTTAATTGTGTTCCTCAAGATTGGTTAATATGATGTTATCAGAAAATGTATTCAAATTCATTTTAAATCTGTTTATCATTTAAGAATTGATACACTGTTGTTGTTTTTCTGTACATATGACGAAATACATGTATGCTTTTTAGTTTATTAATTTATTCATTTTTATAAATATTTACAATGTTATAAGTTCTCTAGGTATATTTTTATGTTTGTATACTTTTATTTACATAAGTTGAGTTTGTTCAGTTACCGATATATTTAAAACCAGGTGTTACTGTAGAAAACCTGGCACACCAAGGATAATGTATCCTGTTGTACCAAAGGGAGACAACCAGTGTATCATATTACTGGACATTCCCACTGAGAATACTGTTACTTATAATTACTTATAATATTCTCAGTACCTTTGATTTGGACTTCAAAGTAAGTGCTTTGTGTTTTTTTACGTATGTTTCAGATTGCAATTTTATGTAAGTATTTAGTTGGTAACTTTCTCATTGTTGTACTGAGTGTTAAATGATCGCCTACCCGTGTCTTTAATCCGACACTGGCCATCAACATGTCACTGTGTGCTTCAAAATTGAATGTTCACATATGGAAAGATTATAGAGCTGAAGATATTTTGACTCATCGCTAGGTTGATTGCTGTTAGTTTGATCAGTGATACTGTACAGGTGATATAGACATGGATGATGCTGTTAGAGAAAGGTTCTGTGCTGTATGCTGAATTGCTGAAAGTATGAATGTGAATTATATGCTCAACACCACAACTGTGGCTGGCTGCTTTAGACCGTATATCACTAACCACATTAACGGTGGGGTGTACATTGTGTACAGGGTATGTTTAATGGAGTTATTCTTACTTATTATTCCTTTAAAGACTTCTTGCTATCCATCAAAAAGTGTTTTTACCAACATCAGTCTCAGTATCTTATCAAGGTAGGAGCAATGTGATATGGAAATTATTACAGTTTTGAGCTCAAATCGTTGGGATCCAATAAGTTGGTAATCCAAGCTCGGTCATTTGGTTGCTATCCAATAAACTTCAATAATATGGCATTCCATAATTGTTCATAGATTGTCAGCAGTAGCATGTACAAGTATATAAAAGTAAGTAGGTTGTTTTCAGAAATGACAAATCATATGCATCTTTTGTTTTTTCTTATTTATTTTTTTCACTTTCTGCTGTAATGTCCAAAAATAATATGCTAGAAGTATATACATGTATTACTATTATCATTTAAGACATTTTAAAAGCGACTTTATCCTACGTACATTGATGGTGTTGGTCTATACGTTGTTGTAGCTTAGTGAATAATCCATAGCCTGTGTTAATTGGGGTGTAGAAACAGTAGTAGTAGTAATTATTTGTATGGTAAAGAGATAGCATTCTTAAGAGGTAGGTCAGATGTCAATTTCTGCAAATTTATTATTTTTTAAAGTGAATGCTTCATAATAGTATTTAATAGAATTATAGAGGTATTTTAAACATTTTTAAATGTATCTTTCACATCTATGTTAGATGCCATGCATGGTTAATGAGATGTTTTATTAAAAGGTTATTCTTATGATGCTCAAAATATTTCATTTGTGTATTTAGGTTTGACAAATGACATTAAATATTAGCTGTGTCATATTCACCAAGGTAGACAATGGGTTTTCAATGACATTAGTAGAGTTGTTTCCCCTTGTTCAAGAAATCTTTACTGGTTGTGGCAGTAGTCTGTTATATAGAGCGTTAAAATATTTTGAAAATATTTTAAGACTTATCAATATAAATATTGCAATATTGTTTAACACCTCATGAATGATTGACATGGAGATGAAATCTCACAACTACCATCTCAATACAATAAATTTTTGTTGTTTAAACTGAAAAATAGTTTTTGTGTATTTGTTACTCGGACAAGGAGATGGAAGTAGATTGTAAAATAATCATGAACCAATATTTGGCATATTTCTGCTGTTGAGTTATATTAAGGCTTGTTACAGTTACACAACTTGTCAATTTAATAAGATAGCTGTTTTTGTTATTCAATTTCATAAATGTGACTTTTCTCAAAATCATTTATAACACAACTTAAGATAACCTGATGACAGAAATATGCCGCCATATGAATATTTATTACATTTTTACCAGTGAAATATCAAAAAATATCAACTTGATGAAACTTATATCATCACTGCCTGATATCATCACTAGTGATGATATGTTTTGGATGGATATCATTGCACACTGTTTGTGTACTATTTGTTCGTTATTCTAAAATCAAATCATATAGAGTAAGGAAATTAAAAGCCTTTACAGTATTTTGGAAATAAATAGATATCTAAAAGATTTTAGTAATATGTTTTTGCATTTTTACTTTATTTTGAACAAAAAATAGAACTTCATCCTTGTGGCGTATTAATATTCTACAAGCCTTAGTCAATCTATCCCGATCAATTGTAACCGCAAATTTTAAAAATGGAATCAGGCATTTCGGAATTTTGGAAAATATAATAAAAAGAAAACTTAATGGTTTCCCATTAAATATAAAAATATATTTCACTCGCATGGTAGACTTTTTTTTATATTTTCACTCATGCTACGCACTCGGGAAAATATAAAAAAAAATCTACCATACTCGTGAAATATATTTGATATTAAACGGGAAACCATTTAATAGCCTCTATATATCAACTGTCGCTTAAAAAAAGTGAGTTCTGTAACACCAAAACAATTACTCGCTACAAATAGCTGATATTACACAGAATCAGTCCTCCACTACAGGAGAGCTCGTGTAACACAAAAACAATCCTCTACTACAAGAGAGCTCATGTAACACTAACAGTCCTTCACTACAAGAGAGCTCGTGTAACACAGAAACAATCCTCCACTACAGGAGAGTTTGTGTAACACAGAAACTGTCCTCCACTACAGGAGAGCTCATGTAATACAGAAACGGACTTCCACTACAGGAGAGCTCATGTAACACAGAAACTATCCTCCACTACAGGAAAGCTCATGTAACACAGAAACTATTCTCCACTACAGGAGAGCTCATGTAACACAGAAACTATCCTCCACTACAGGAGAGCTCATGTAACACAGAAACTGTCCTCCACTATAGGAAAGCTCATGTAACACAGAAACTATCCTCCACTACAGGAAAGCTCATGTAACACAAAAACAGTCCTTCACTACAGGAGAGCTCATGTAACACAGAAACGGTCCTCCACTACAGGAGAGCTAATGTAACACAGAAACTGTCCTCCATTACAGGAGAGCTCATGTAACACAGAAACGGTCTTCCACTACAGGAGAGCTTGTATTACAAAGAAACAGTCCTCCACTACAGGAGAGCTCATGTAACACAGAAACTGTCTTCCACTACAGGAGAGCTTGTATTACAAAGAAACAGTCCTTCACTACAGGAGAGCTCATGTAACACAGAAACGGTCCTCCACTACAGGAGAGCTCATGTAACACAGAAACGGTCCTCCATTACAGGAGAGCTCATGTAACACAAAAACAGTCCTTCACTACAGGAGAGCTCATGTAACACAGAAACGGTCCTCCACTACAGGAGAGCTCATGTAACACAGAAACGGTCCTCCATTACAGGAGAGCTCATGTAACACAAAAACAGTCCTTCACTACAGGAGAGCTCATGTAACACAGAAACTGTCTTCCACTACAGGATTTAGACAGTTTTATTGTACCTGTCTACAATGGATGCCTTCAACAGTCAAACAAGTGTCTGTTATAGACAGTTTTATTGTACCTGTCTACAATGGACACCTTCAACAGTCACACACATGTCTGTTATAGACAGTTTTATTGTACCTGTCTACAATGGACACCTTCGACAGTCAAACAAGTGTCTGATATAGACAGTTTTATTGTACCTATCTTCAATGGACACCTTTGACAGTCAAACAAGTGTCTGATATAGACAGTTTTATTGTACCTGTCTACAATGGACACCTTCGACAGTCACACACATGTCTGATATAGACAGTTTTATTGTACCTGTCTACAATGGACACCTTCGACAGTGAAACAAGTGTCTGTTATAGACAGTTTTATTGTACCTGTCTACAATGGACACCTTCAACAGTCAAACAATTGTCTGATATAGACAGTTTTATTGTACCTGTCTACAATGGACACCTTCAACAGTTACACACATGTCTGTTATAGACAGTTTTATTGTACCTGTCTACAATGGACACCTTCAACAGTCACACACATGTCTGTTATAGACAGTTTTATTGTACCTGTCTACAATGGACACCTTCAACAGTCACACACATGTCTGTTATAGACAGTTTTATTGTACCTGTCTACAACGGACACCTTCAACAGTCACACACATGTCTGATATAGACAGTTTTATTGTACCTGTCTACAATGGACACCTTCAACAGTCACACACGTCTGTTATAGACAGTTTTATTGTACCTGTCTACAATGGACACCTTCAACAGTCACACACATGTCTGTTATAGACAGTTTTATTGTACCTGTCTACAATGGACACCTTGAACAGTCACACATGTCTGTTATAGACAGTTTTATTGTACCTGTCTACAATGGACACCTTGAACAGTCACACACGTCTGATATAGACAGCTTTATTGTACCTGTCTACAATGGACACCTTCAACAGTCAAACAAGTGTCTGATATAGACAGTTTTATTGTACCTGTCTACAATGGACACCTTCAACAGTCAAACAAGTGTCTGATATAGACAGTTTTATTGTACCTGTCTACAATGGACACCTTCGATAGTCACACACATGTCTGATATAGACAGTTTTATTGTACCTGTCTACAATGGACACCTTCGACAGTCAAACAAGTGTCTGTTATAGACAGTTTTATTGTACCTGTCTACAATGGACACCTTCAACAGTCAAACAATTGTCTGATATAGACAGTTTTATTGTACCTGTCTACAATGGACACCTTCGACAGTGAAACAAGTGTCTGTTATAGACAGTTTTATTGTACCTGTCTACAATGGACACCTTCAACAGTCACACACATGTCTGTTATAGACAGTTTTATTGTACCTGTCTACAATGGACACCTTCGACAGTCACACACATGTCTGTTATAGACAGTTTTATTGTACCTGTCTACAATGGACACCTTCAACAGTTACACACATGTCTGGTTTAGACAGTTTTATTGTACCTGTCTACAACGGACACCTTCAACAGTCACACACATGTCTGTTATAGACTGGTGTTTTGTACCTGTCTACAATGGACACCTTCAACAGTCACACACATGTCTGTTATAGACAGCTTTACTGTACCTGTCTACAATGGACACCTTCGACAGTCAAACAAGTGTCTGATATAGACAGTTTTATTGTACCTGTCTTCAACGGACACCTTCAACAGTTACACACATGTCTGTTATAGACTGGTGTTTTGTACCTGTCTACAATGGACACTTTCAACAGTCACACATGTCTGTTATAGACAGTTTTATTGTACCTGTCTACAATGGACACCTTCAACAGTCAAACAATTGTCTGTTATAGACAGTTTTATTGTACCTGTCTACAATGGACACCTAATATAGAGAGTTTTATTGTACCTGCCTACAATGGACACCTTTGACAGTCACACATGTCTGTTATAGACAGTTTTATTGTACCTGTCTACAATGGACACCTTCAACAGTTACACACGTCTGATATAGACAGTTTTATTGTACCTGTCTACAATGGACACCTTTGACAGTCACACATGTCTGTTATAGACAGTTTTATTGTACCTGTCTACAATGGACACCTTTGACAGTCACACATGTCTGTTATAGACAGTTTTATTGTACCTGTCTACAATGGACACCT
Organism: Mimachlamys varia; assembly: GCA_947623455.1. Classification (NCBI taxonomy): domain Eukaryota; kingdom Metazoa; phylum Mollusca; class Bivalvia; order Pectinida; family Pectinidae; genus Mimachlamys; species Mimachlamys varia. Next base: position 593,586 of record OX392528.1, on the reverse strand, counting down.
TTGACAGTCACACATGTCTGTTATAGACAGTTTTATTGTACCTGTCTACAATGGACACCTTCAACAGTCACACATGTCTGTTATAGACAGTTTTATTGTACCTGTCTACAATGGACACCTTCAACAGTCATACAAGTGTCTGTTATAGACAGTTTTATTGTACCTGTCTACAATGGACGCCTTCGACAGTCAAACAAGTGTGTGTTATAGACAGTTTTATTGTACCTGTCTACAATGGACATCTTCAACAGTCAAACAAGTGTCTGATATAGACAGTTTTATTGTACCTATCTTCAATGGACACCTTCGACAGTCAAACAAGTGTCTGATATAGACAGTTTTATTGTACCTGTCTACAATGGACATCTTCAACAGTCACACACATGTCTGTTATAGACAGCTTTATTGTACCTGTCTACAATGGACACCTTCGACAGTGAAACAAGTGTCTGATATAGACAGTTTTATTGTACCTGTCTACAATGGACACCTTCAACAGTTACACACGTCTGTTATAGACAGTTTTATTGTACCTATCTACAATGGACACCTTCGACAGTGAAACAAGTGTCTGATATAGACTAGTGTATTGTACCTGTCTACAATGGACACCTTCAACAGTCACACACATGTCTGTTATAGACAGTTTTATTGTACCTGTCTACAATGGACACCTTCGACAGTCACACACATGTCTGATATAGACAGTTTTATTGTACCTGTCTACAATGGACACCTTCAACAGTCACACACATGTCTGTTATAGACAGTTTTATTGTACCTGTCTACAATGGACACCTTCGACAGTCACACACATGTCTGATATAGACAGTTTTATTGTACCTGTCTACAATGGACACCTTCAACAGTCAAACAATTGTCTGATATAGACAGTTTTATTGTACCTGTCTACAATGGACACCTTCAACAGTCACACACATGTCTGTTATAGACAGTTTTATTGTACCTGTCTACAATGGACACCTTCGACAGTCAAACAAGTGTCTGTTATAGACAGTTTTATTGTACCTGTCTACAATGGACACCTTCAACAGTCACACACATGTCTGTTATAGACAGTTTTATTGTACCTGTCTACAATGGACACCTTCGACAGTCACACACATGTCTGATATAGACAGTTTTATTGTACCTGTCTACAATGGACACCTTCAACAGTCACACACATGTCTGTTATAGACAGTTTTATTGTACCTGTCTACAATGGACACCTTCGACAGTCAAACAAGTGTCTGTTATAGACAGTTTTATTGTACCTGTCTACAATGGACACCTTCAACAGTCAAACAATTGTCTGATATAGACAGTTTTATTGTACCTGTCTACAATGGACACCTTTGACAGTCACACATGTCTGTTATAGACAGGTTTGTTGTACCTGTCTACAATGGACACCTTCGACAGTCACACACATGTCTGTTATAGACAGTTTTATTGTACCTGTCTACAATGGACACCTTCAACAGTCACACACGTCTGTTATAGACAGTTTTATTGTACCTGTCTACAATGGACATCTACAACAGAAACAGGTCTGTTATAGACAGTTTTATTGTACATGTCTACAATGGACACCTTGAACAGTCACACACATGTCTATTATAGACAGTTTTATTGTACCTGTCTACAATGGACACCTTCAACAGTCAAACAAGTGTCTGTTATAGACAGTTTTGTTGTACCTATCTACAATGGACACCTTCAACAAGCATATTATCCTGAAACATATAGTTCTGTTCACATTTTTCATGCACCTGAATTTTTTAATTAATTCTTTTCAATAAAACAAGGTAAGGGGAACTAACTCATGTTGTGTTCACACCTCTTAGTCATTAATTGGCAATTAAAACTGATAAAACAAACATTGTAATAAAATACACGTGGCTCGTGTCTATATTTGTAAGATCCCGCCTGATAGGTTGTGACAGCTGTGAGCGCGCCTGTGATTGGCTGGCGTACAAGCCGTGACCCCGACTGCCTCAGATAGTTTGACAGAGTTACACATACTTCACAACTACATGTGCAGTGCTGTGTAGCGTTCGGTTTGTGTGGACTAATGCTTCTCAAAACATGGAATATATATGCATGAATTGGATTGAAAATGGATGAACCTGGCTAGGAGTAATGTCCAACGTGAAGGTAGCGGTGAGGGTGAGACCCCTAAGTGAAAAGTAAGTTTTGACTGCACTGGTCCGAGTTACTACAACGTAACTGGATAGCTTATGAATGTCGAGAAATATGCTGGATAGCTTTATACTGTGATGATACTGTGATTTATTGTTACAGAGAACGGGAGAAAAATGCCAAGTTCATTGTGGATGTCAGTGGGGACACAGTCAGTGTGGAAAACATCAAGGTAAGCTACATGTATATATCACACCTATTCGAGGAGGCTGGACACTCACGAGGGTGCGTGCTGTAACCGGTTCGATTCTGACTAACGATTGATAGTTATCTGTTATAAGAACATCTAAAAATAGTAATCTTGTAAATAAGTTCATTATTTAGGATATTTAAATGAAGTGTGAAATAAAATAAATTGGGAAAACACACTGATATATAATATAATATTGCTGTCCCTTATACAGTTAAAGCTCCAAATGTCAACATTCACATGAAATATCACTCACTAGTTCAATCAAAGTGGGCCACAGTATGAAGTTACATCTAAAACATATGTTTTCTACTTCTACCAATTACTTGCCTACTTCATGTAGTAGTAGTGACACAACTACAGAATGAAGATTTTGCAAGTTTGAGGTGAATGGGCAGGCTGGGGAAGAAATATATTAATTAGTGTATTTATAGTTACTGATAGCTGATTTGAAAGATGAAAGTGTGGCACTATAGAGGCCAAGTCAGGTGGGAGAGAGTTCCATGAATGCCATATATAGCCTGTAGCAAACTTATCCCAGCCACATAATTGGTAGTGACCTAAATATAGAGATATGTGTTTATAGATACTTATCAGTGAAGTCCCATAACATCCAACCCCTAACAGTCCTTTTCTAGGCCTCTATACTTACTCATCCAACCCTTAACTACTCATCCAACCCTTAATTATATAACTGCCCTTAAATTACTCATACAATCCTTAACTGCCCTCAAGGTTTTCTCGACCAGAAAGTGAAATGGACTGAAAGGGCAGGCATGCATGCCTTTCACTTTTATCTCTAATTACTTCCAGCTTTAAAAAATTGAAAATCTCCATCACATATGATACTTTGAACTTGAATCAAAGCTGTCTCTTTAGAAGTGCATGATCTGTAATAACGAAAGTCCATTCTAGCATATTTACACAATCTTTCTTTATAATTATTGCAGTGAATAGTGAGAAACTAAAAAAAACGGTAAAATGTCCTATCCAAGGCGACAAAAGAGATTAACAGTGAGAGATAAAGTTAACTGTTGTGTTTATGTAGTTGATTAGATTTGAGTATGTACATGTACCACGGAATTAGTGCTATTTTAGTCTTAGATGCATGTACTAGGGAATTGATATGAAAAAAAATTGTAGACTCCTTATGATAAAGAGAATATAGAAGTGTGATATGGAATACCTTTATAAAGAACATTACAAGTATGATGTTTACTTTAAAATAATTTTATTGATCTTTCACCTGGAATATACCTATATAACCATACCTGTATATCTAACCTTTATACATATCTCCCCTCGACAATAGGTGTGTCAACACTCCAACCAAACCCTTGCCCTATTGGCATGTGTCCAGTTAGTTTTATTTTCTACCAGGTTGACTTACCCGTTACCTATAAACCTCCCACTACTGACGCCCTGACTGGGGTGTGCTATACCCCTAACTCTAGGTATACTCTATAATTTGATTATTCGCAGTCTATATGTTCTACAATACCTATAAATGACCATATTGTGTGGACGTAGATGTGGCTTTGTGGTGTTGAGACGATCCTGCTATTGTTATCAGTATTCTATTGAAAACTCATGACGCTATTTGCTGATTCCATACATAGAAAAAATAACAAACAGTTTTCCAATCTACAGCAAGAAGAATTTAACATAACCCTCTTTTTTCCCTTTTGATTTTAGATAAGAGCATTGAAGCTTACACAAGCTTAGACAGAGATAAGTGTTGTTAAAGAATGGAAATCATCAACCAAATAAAAAATGTGTTTAAATGTTTTGGTGATAATAAGATTTGGGGGTGTCTGTCAATAGGAGAAGATTTGTGATAAGCAGGCGTTGTAATGGTAGATATTGTGGAGGTGACGAGGGTATACAAAACCTAGCTATCTGTATATAGGCTTCAATGAGGGTATACACTACCTATCTGTATATAGGCTTCAATGAGGGTCTACACTACCTATCTGTATATAGGCTTCAATGAAGGCCTACACTACCTACATGTATCTGTATAACCTTCCTCGAGGGACTATACAACCTATTCCTTGCAGTTTACTATGTCAAGAGAGATCACATAATCAGATAGCATGCACAATTTTAAATTGTCAGCAATCTAAAATATAGACAAAATCTTGTCAAGTATGGCACCTTGGCATAATTGTATTCTCTCCTAACACCCGTTAGATCACCCAGAGCAGGTCAGATAAAAGCTGTTATATGTGTGTTACCTCTATACCTAGTAGTCAACACAATCCGGTAATGGGATCAATATTAAGTTCGTCAAAATCATCTGGAACATATTTTACGATAATGGCTTAAAACCTGGCATATGAAAACATTGCTGATTGATCAGGAGTGATAAAAAACGAGGTTAGCTCCAATACACAGTGTGTGTAGATTGTGGAAGGCCGCCACACAAAATAATGGAAAAACACCCAACTCTTTAATATCAATCAACAGTTTAAACAAATTGGAGAACTTTTAAACTTTTGAATGAAGTAACAAATCCAAAGGTTACAAATTATGTGTAATCATTTTGTATCATTTATTATCAAAAGAAAATATGACAGAACTTGATATGAATGACAATAGACTCACACAAAGGCTAATGTATTAAAGGGTATTAAAACTCAGGTTATAAACACATACATCATAGGGTTTGGCAGTTTGTATATCATATCATATTCTTAGGTACGATACTGATATCTGTTTTACAAACGTGTTTCTTTGTCACAGTTATCTGATTGGCTTACAACTTGACACTGATAATACGAATCCGTGTCCTGTTTAAAGCTGATATATATAATATATAGACATGATCTTTGTATTTTTTTAAAGGAAGAATTTGTTAATATTTATATTGTTTTGGACTCTGATACATATTTTCTATATTAGGTTTTAACATGAGAGATATCATATGACTGAAATATTAAAGTATCAATATCAGTTTGGAATATACAATAATTGTATTGTCATGCAACAAATAGAAATAAAATGTACCAAGAGATGGAACGCTGTAATGGATGGTCCAAAACAAATATTAAACCAATTCCAATCCCTACCCATCAAGTATCTGAATCGGTACCTCCGACATTATAAGGCATTTGAGTCTGAAGCGTTTCAATGATATTACCAAGAATAGCGCTAGCCTATATAAATTCCTGACAATTTTTAAAGAAAATCTTTCTTCCTAGGTTGATGAATTTTATGTGTGTTTATATTTTGCAATTCAGATACACATGCTTTAGTATCTTCTTATAGCACTAAAGTAAGTTATGGAAATATTAATTGGAGCTAAAAAAGATGTTGTAGAAATGTGAAACAAATTGTTTTACCTAGCTTATACCAGAAAAACTGATCACATATACACAGATAAATGTATACAGTGCAAAATACATACATGACACACTGATCTTGTAGTGACTCCTTTCATGTTCATATATATATAGATGTTTTATAACAGACCCTGATTATATCACTTTTACTTTGCTTTGTATGTACATGTAGCTTGTTAATGTTGCACCAAGTTAATTGTGATTTAGGAAAGGATTTAACAGATTGTTAAATGTTATATTTATATACAAAAGCAGTACACAAGCTTTTGAATGAATTTCAGCAGCTTAAATTTTCAAGATCAAAGAATTTTATACAGACCCGTACACGTTTGCTGTTCCACTTTAAGCGTACCGTTTGCGTAGCATTTCCGTACCATTACCGTAGCATTTCCGTACCGTTTGCGTAGCATTTCCGTAGCATAACCGTAGCATTTGCGTCGCACTACCGTAGCATTACCGTAGAATTTGCGTCGCACTACCGTACCATTTCCGTAGCACTAGCGTCATTTACAAAGCGTTTGCGAAACGTTCGGTTGGAAATTTTACGGAATAAATCTGACGAAACGAATAGTTCATGTTTTTATAAGCTGCATAAACTCAGAATTTTGTAAATGATCTGTCTCAAAAATTTACAAAACAAAAATTTAATACATGTTCCAATATTACCGATATTTGATATTGTTCCCAATTACTTTTAAGGCATGTCTGTTTTGTTTCACTCTCATACCATTATCTTAATGGCAAAGCAAACATTAAAAAACAATCGTACGCATGTGTACACGCTGGATCTCCACATTCACTTTCAGCACACGTTTCCCAATGCATTATGGGTATTTCGTTTCGTTTGTATGTGTGATTATGTGGATCCGTTTTTATAAAAATCCGTAAATGTGATCGACCGTTTACAAGCGTCATCCGTAGCATTTCCGTACCGTTTGTGTAGCATTTCCGTAGCATTTCCTTACCATTTGAGTAGCACTTCCGTACCGTTCGCGTAGCATTTCTGTAGCATTTCTGTACCGTTTGCGTAGAATTTCCGTATCATTTGAGTAGCATTTCCGAAGCACTTCCGTACCGTTTGCGTCTAAGATGGAACAGCGAACGTGTACGGGTCTGTATTATACACATGTATATATGTTGTAAAACCAATAGCTATCAGAAGGAGCTGTTAAATCATGGGAACACCCCCCCCCCTTCTCTCCTCTACTCCCTTTATTTTACCGGCAGTCAAGAAATATTTCTGTATTTACCTGTGTTTTACCTGTATTTTACTTGTAATTAAGAACATATTTCTGTATTTGCCTGTGTTTTACCTGTATTTTACTTGTAATTAAGAACATATTTCTGTATTTGCCTGTGTTTTACCTGTATTTTACTTGTAGTAAAGGACATATTTCTGTATTTTACCTATAGTTGAGAATATATTTCTGTATTTTACCTGTAGTTGAGAATATATTTCTGTATTTTACCTGTAGTTGAGAATATATTTCTGTATTTTACCTGTAGTTGAGAATATATTTCTGTATTTGCCTGTATTTTTCCTGCATTTTACCTGTTTTTTGTAGGTTGATGGACAGTCTGACTTTGGTGACAGTCGGGAAAGGGTGAAAAATTTCACATTTGACTACTGTTATGATTCCACTGTTGAACCTTCTTCCCCAGCGTTTGCCTCACAGGAACTGGTAAGTACTCTGTGTAGATTCCACCCGAGCAGCAGGACACATATGGCTCATCAGGTCGCTGTAGACCAAAGATAGTTTGTGGAGGAGTGGCTCATGCTATTGTCGGAAACCTGTGGTACACTTCTCTGACGCTTGCATACTGTGGGCTTAAATAGATGGAAACCCTCATTTTTGTTCAAAAATAGTAGCGAATCATATGGATACTTTCATCCATGGCTACATCCAGCCGGGACATCCTGTTTAATTTGTAGCACCGCCTGTCAACAAAACCTGTCGATTGTTGTTAAAATATATAAGGTCCTACTATACAGAGATTGAGTCATGCCTACAGAAATATACTGGTCGTGGTCCGGGTAAAATGATCTACCAGAGTGTCTCGAGAAACGACCATTCTAATTGGTCAAAATCCCTGAATAAACTTCTATTCGGGGAAACAAAGATTTATATCTATTCTAGCCCACGGTATGCAGGCGTCAGAGAAGTGTACTGTGGGTTGCCAACGATGGGCTCATGCAGGTTGCTGTAGACCAAGGATGGTTTTTGGAGAAGGTTGCTCAATCTCTGTAATAGGAACTAGAGTTTCAGCAAACAATACATATACCTTGTCAGATAATTGGGTCCTTCTTTGAACATATATCAACAATGTTTTGTGAACTGTTTATGATTGCTTGAAGTCTTATATATATGTGACCTGCTGATTTTGAATGACGAATGAGATTGTTTTTTTTTTTGGCACCAGCTAGATGAGTACATGTTGTACAAAACACAAACTGTTGGCCATTATTGCTCTTTTTAACTCGCAGAAATGTATTTGTCCATAATGGTCGATATGAACACATATTTTTTTGCCTTCATTGTATAAACTGTACGTGTGGAAGGCCCAGAAAGTGATGGTTTCCGAATTGACATCTCATTTTTGCAATCAGTTTTGCAGTAGCTTTAGATTCTAAAAACCCATAAAAGTCTGAGTCATTTTGTGTCTTGACACAAAATTGTGAGTTATTTGAACTCCTGTTGGGTAAATCTCTGTCAATAGTGTTGAAGTAAAAAATAGGGTCAACCCTATTGCTATGAAATCCGTAAGTTGGCAATAATGTAATAGATGATCTTTCTTCACATAAAATGGCAGGAAAAACTTTCTGTGTTGATACAGTCATGTTCTGCATTCCTAGGATGTTTGGTGTTTCCTGATTTGTAAAGCCATATGAGAGGGGGGATTGTTGTCAACAACTAACCAGAAAGTTAGCAAGAACTTAAACATTTCATAAGTTTGTCCTAATTAAAAACACCTGCTAGATTGGAGTTAATTGCCTTGTCAATAGCCCAGATAAGTACATTGATACCTAACGAGGCAGGGTTCTGTTCTGCTGTGCATGATCTTTACTACAAGTCTGAGGCTTAACTTGAAGTAGTCTGACTCATGTGGTAGATAGCTCTGAACATATTGTATCGGGAAGTTCGTATTGAATCTCTATAAATATAAGTGCATTTTTATTTGCAATTGAGAAAATAGAATTGGAATTCCAAGTTTTTAAGTTCAACACCTGTATTGGTTTACATTACAATACAGACACACAAGAGAGAAATACTTACATAAGTACCCGGTATATTTCATGAGTACAGCTGTTCTAATACCGACAGATGGTTACTGCATTGGGTGGGATACCTATTAGAACTATTCAAGTAAGGAAGGTTTTTTATAAAAAATGTTCATCCACCATTAGTAGTTAATACTAATTCTGTGTGAGAAAGCTTGCACTATCATTCCAAGCTGGAGGGGGCTAGACTTGAATTATACAGGGAAAGTCAGTTGGGTGCTATATCCTCCCTGTGGAGAAGAGCAGTATATATACTCCTGCAGAAAAGAGAAATGACATCCCCCCCCCACCCCCCACCCCAAAGGAAAGGATCACTATCTCTTAGGGGAAACATGCTGAGGAACATTTCTCTCTGGCCATGGGGGAATGGAGAAGTGGGGGAGGGGGAGAGTATCAGAGTGGGAAAGGATCACAAGCCTCTGTAGGAAAGGAAAAGGAAGGGATCCAGAGTGGGGGAGGGGGAGAGTATCGGAGTGGGAAAGGATCACAAGCCTCTGTAGGAAAGGAAAAGGAAGGGATCCGGGGTGGGGGAGGGGGAGAGTATCAGAGTGGGAAAGGATCACAAGCCTCTGTAGGAAAGGAAAAGGGAGGGATGCAGAGTGGGGGAGGGGGAGAGTATCAGAGTTGGAAAGGATCACAAGCCTATGTAGGAAAGGAAAAGGGAGGGATCCAGAGGCCACTGAAAATATAGATCCTTCGTACATGTAGATGAAATCTAGATAACTATAATTCTGTCTATTAGAATAAGGAAAAACACATTTCTGCTAAAACCAGTAATCGGACCGGGTGAAAAATCTACAGCCCTATCAACTGAGCCAAAGAAGCATGCTCCGTCAGTTGAGTGACAGAGACTGTATTAAACTTTATGTACTGTACATGTACAATTAATTAAGCCACACAGACTCAATCATTTTACATGTATATTGTTGATTCCTCATAAACCATCAGAAGTCATTTCGGTAGTTCAAATCATTTATTGATATAACAAGTCAGTTCCTCTGTCTACCAGTCCTTCGCCACCTGTACCGTCAATAAGATTACAATGGAACGTCATTATTTCTACAAGGTAGTCGGACAATCAACCATTCAGGAATGTTTGTACTGTATAACTTCAACTTCCATGTAAGACATGAAATAAAAACATCACACATACTCTAGTTTATAATGACTGTTATATATATTGGTAGAGCTGCGTATGTGTTGTTAGTTGTAGAGTCAGGTGTACGTGTAAGCATGCAGTGTTGACTGTTTTCTATTATGGTTATTATATATCAAGTCGAGGTACAGTTAAAAGTACACAAGTATTTGACTGTGTTGTCATTTGTCTTATCAATTTTTCAATCATTTGATAAAAAAAGTTTTGATAATGAATGCATTTGAACTAATAATAATGCAATATTTTGAATGTATCATTTGGTAACATTACATTCACATTCTGTAATGTTTAATGCCTTGCCATATCTATTTGATAGTTGCTACTGCATGTATATACATGTATCTCTGTAACTTCATTGTTCTGTTCATAACTGTGGAAAGTAATTGACAGTTGTTATATAGCACAGTACAATATCAATATTCCAGTATTTCAGATGTTTGGTTTAGAACAAATGCTACTTTGTATGGAATACCAATGGTCTGTCTGTCATGCATGGACACTTCATCAAGGAAACAGCGTGACTGGTGGTCTTTGTTCTTATTCTCTCACATTTACTGTCTGGCAAAGTTTGATCTTAAGACAATTTTTCATTCTTAATTGCAGTTTACAAAGATAGATTGTTTGAAGTTGATTTCTTACACGTAATAGTTGTTCAGTGTTGGTCGTTCGGTCAGCCGTTTTTACTGTTCATCAGCTGGTTGGTTAAAGTTGTAATTAATTTTTCTGCACGATTGATATAGATTTACAAACGATATTTTGTGTTGGCACTGGTTCTGGTACATTAAAGCAGCTTGACATTTACAATCAAGTGCTGTTAGCTCAGAGGAGGACATCAATACCTCAATTATTTGGCCAGTGGGTGTGTAATTTTATATGTGATCATTAAAATCCTATCAGAACTTGTTCTCCAAAATTTCGGGAGGTGTGATTTAACCAGATTAGTTTTGAACTATTTTGGCATACTTTAACATCAGGTGTAACCACTATACAGATGCTATAAACATTGATTGGTATGGGCATAGTTTGATATCACTGTTATTACATCCTGTATTGGGTTAATATTAGCAGATTTTACTGTTATGTACAGCTGCAGTGAGTCCTGAAGATTTATGGTAAAATTAGCCCAAGGAGAAAACTGCCTTGGTTAATTAGCCAAGTGAAATCGGCCCAAGATAAAATTGGCCCTATGTATGTATGAAATATAGATGAAAATTGTAAACTTTTTTTGCATTTCATTTATACATTTGCACATACATAATCATAGATGTATGTCTGTGTATAATGAATAATATTCCTTGTCTTTGTTACGAGTTCCACAAGGGGAGATAACCTAATTGGCTGACAACTTACAAGCGACACCGTTGTAACAACAATCTCCCCCAAGCTACTTACATTTTTTTATAAGGGAAATTTTATTACATTTATTATACATACATCTTCATAATAATATTAAATCAAAATGATTTAATTATTATCAAAAAATAACAAACTTAATATTACATGTTTTTTAAAGGTAGGCCTGAAACGCTTTGGGGTGGGAAGAAAATGTAATATGCTTACACACTTGTATCATAATACACAACAAACAACAAAAAAACATTTGAGATAAAAAAATTTAATATACCATCAGATCTACTACTTCATTGTTATGCATATGAAAAATGTTATGAGTTATAATTATTAACTTCAATGTAGGGCTGAATTTTTTCCTTGGGCCGATTTAACCAATAAAAAATTGGCCTAGGGCCGTTTTCACTCGGGCCAATTTCACTAAACACCGTCCTGAAGTTATATAACATTAGCATGTTTAAGGTACCATAGAGAAGCGTCTAGTTAAAGTTGTAAGACGCAATGTGTTTGTACAGTTTAAAAGATATGAACATTTCTTAATGTTGAGTTTGGGGTGATTGATTTCTGAACTGAGAGCCCCCTGTTGGCCTACAAGTCTGTAGTAGTACTAATGGCCTCTAATGGAGTGACCTGCTGGTAAGACCAATTCCCCACCAACACCTGCGGACAAAACAGTATGTTCTCTTTACCTAAACAATAATCCATTTACTTCTAACTGCTTTCATTTGGCAATCATAATTGATATGAAAGCCAACTGAAAGCTGTTCACTTTGTGTAGACACAGATATTGGAATATTTCAGGGTCTGCAGTGAGTGTTTCTGACAATTCTCCCTAGAATATGGGGCAGTTGCAGTTGCAAGGTCAATGGGTTTTTATCAGGTAGTCCAGCTTTCCTCCAACATCAAATCCTGACATTTCCTTTAATTAACACTAATACATGAATTTAATACTTTGTCAAAGGAATGGGGTTCAAGTCAAGCATACATTATCTGTTGTATACTATTTTGTTTTGCAATAAATGGAATGACTATTTTGTATTACCAACATACTAAACCATGATATATATATTACTATTATATATCATAATGCAAAACAATGACAAGTAGGCCCATGGCAGTTGTAGCTCACTGCAATGATAACCCTACGTAATGATAGTGAATCTCTCTAATGCATATTGACATTGAGCTCGAACCAAAACAAAATAAGTGTTGTTTTTTTCTCATTAAAAGTACATTATTTAAGGTGGAAAGTTTGAAAGTTTTCATGTGTAATAATTGAGTCTCAATTATTTGTTGTGTGTTTGTATTGAAACTCATATAAGGTTGTTTAGTTTTTGACATTTGATTATAATTGTCTATGCCCTTGTAAGGGAGTATCTATTTTGGAGTTATTCTCTGTGGTATTAGGGGACAATTAGTGTCAGCTTGTCAGTAAAGTTAGCAGGTAGAAGTGTAGGTTGCTACCCGTTATTAGTAAGCTCATGTCTCGTTACAATCTAACGAAGGTGGTAACAATCCTGTACAGACTTTAATAACCTTAGCCCACACTAACCGTCAAACATCAATGGAACTACACAATAATGTTTGATACTTTATCTCGCCATCTCATCTCAACAAAACGCAAACTTCTGTAGGGATCAGTTTACTCTTATGTTTTCATTCTTGAATTTTAAAAGTACTGTTGGACTCACCAGACTGTAATTGATTATTGTACATAACTATTGACAAGGCTAATGTCAGCTAATTACTGCTGTGGTACTTATACAGAAACTTGTAGCTAATGTCAGCTAATTACTGCTGTGGTACTTATACAGAAACTTGTAGCTAATGTCAGCTAATTACTGCTGTGGTACTTATACAGAAACTTGTAGCTAATGTCAGCTAATTACTGCTATGGTACTTATACAGAAACTTGTAGCTAATGTCAGTTAATTACTGCTGTGGTACTTATGCAGAAACTTATAGCTAATGTCAGCTAATTACTGCTATGGAAAATAGAAAACTATAGAAAACAGTTCCTGACATTCTTCCCAGTACTGTGTATTATATACAGTCAGACAGTAATGATTCAGATTTCTGGTCAACTTTCCGCTTCCTGTGAATGGAAATAGTTATCTGAATCAGCTCAATGAAACTGGTAAATAACTGTAAAATCTGGGTCTTTGTAGAAGGTTTGTAACAGAATATTGTAGATTTATCATATACATGTGTCTGAGGATTTATTACATTAAAAATTCCTTTCAATTTGAAATTATGGTCATAAATGTTTTATGTTCAGTTCAAAACTTAAAAGTAGTTTGGAAAGACATACATGAAAGGGTGTTTTTCAAGTTGTTTTTAATGGGCATCAAACATATTTATTTTGACAAATGATAATAAACTGCCCTACCCTCTCACTAGTATTCAACCTGGTGATAATTATATAGTAATGAAAAAATAGTTTATTATGACTAAAAATTCCAGATAGGTATCAACCTTCATTAATATGTGTATTTTCAGTTACAAATAAATGAGATCTAGAATTGAAGTTACCTGTGCTGGTCTGTACAAGATTAATGAGATATGAGATTAATGTGTGTAGAAGTTATACCCAGGTAATTTAGGATTACCTGTATATACCTGGCGAGTTTGTATCGGGTGTGTAGATTATTGTTAGGTATGCTGAGGATTAGAATGTGCTGATTAGCCAAATCTACCGGCCTATTTGTAACACTCCCAGAACATTTACAGCTACAAATCTTGTTTGCAAATTTGGCATACAGTTCTGAATTTGTTTTGGCATCAACTACCCATTGTACTTATTTGAACTGAAACCACTGGGATGGAAAATTATGACTGTGTTCTGGTAGTTAGCAGAGATAATGGTTTACCTATTAAGTTTATTGGGTGTTCAGTGAGGACCAGTTATACAGCTTTAACCTTACAAACAGGGTTAAGGTTATGTTACCAGGTCATGCTCAGTCCTTCCAGTTTGTCTGAACATAAGTCAGTTTGTAGGTCAAGTGAACATTTTAACTGATATTTATCAATGACAATGTTTATAGATCTGTTTCCTTTATTGTCATTCCCATTCCTTTTGTGTATTGGTATCCCTGCTGTTCCCTGTGTGTATTGGTATCCCTGCTGTTCCCTCTGTGTATTGGTATCCCTGCTGTTCCCTCTGTGTATTGGTACCCCTACTGTTCCCTCTGTGTATTGGTATCCCTACTGTTCCCCCTGTGTATTGGTATCCCTGCTGTTCCCTCTGTGTATTGGTATCCCTGCTGTTCCCTCTGTGTATTGGTATCCCTGCTGTTCCCTCTGTGTATTAGTATCCCTACTGTTCCCTCTATGTATTGGTATCCCTGCTGTTCCCTGTGTGTATTGGTATCCCTGCTGTTCCCTCTGTGTATTGGTATCCCTGCTGTTCCCTCTGTGTATTGGTATCCCTGCTGTTCCCTGTGTGTATTGGTACCCCTGCTGTTCCCTCTGTGTATTGGTATCCCTGCTGTTCCCTCTGTGTATTAGTATCCCTACTGTTCCCTCTGTGTATTGGTATCCCTGCTGTTCCCTGTGTGTATTGGTACCCCTGCTGTTCCCTCTGTGTATTGGTATCCCTGCTGTTCCCTCTGTGTATTAGTATCCCTACTGTTCCCTCTGTGTATTGGTATCCCTGCTGTTCCCTCTGTGTATTGGTACCCCTGCTGTTCCCTCTGTGTATTGGTATCCCTGCTGTTCCCTCTGTGTATTGGTATCCCTACTGTTCCCTCTATGTATTGGTATCCTTGCTGTTCCCTCTGTGAATTGATATCCCCGCTGTTCCCTATGTGTATTGGTATCCCTGCTGTTCCCTCTGTGTATTGGTATCCCTGCTGTTCCCTCTGTGTATTGGTATCCCTACTGTTCCCTCTGTGTATTGTTATCCCTGCTGTTCCCTCTGTGTACTGGTATCCCTGCTGTTCCCTCTGTGTATTGGTATCCCTACTGTTCCCTCTGTGTATTGATATCCTTACTGTTCCCTCTGTGTATTGGTATCCTTGCTGTTCCCTCTGTGTATTGGTATCCTTGCTGTTCCCTCTGTGTATTGGTATCCCTGCTGTTCCCTCTGTGTATTGATATCCCTGCTGTTCCTTCTGTGTATTGGTATCCCTGCTGTTCCCTCTGTGTATTGGTATCCTTGCTGTTCCCTCTGTGTATTGGTATCTGTACTGTTCCCTCTGTGTATTGGTATCCCTGCTGTTCCCTCTGTGTATTGGTATCCCTACTGTTCCCTCTGTGTATTGGTATCCTTGCTGTTCCCTCTGTGTATTGGTATCCTTGCTGTTCCCTGTGTGTATTGGTATCCCTGCTGTTCCCTCTGTGTATTGGTACCCCTGCTGTTCCCTCTGTGTATTGGTATCCTTGCTGTTCCCTCTGTGTATTGGTATCCCTGCTGTTCCCTCTGTGTATTAGTATCCCTACTGTTCCCTCTATGTATTGGTATCCCTGCTGTTCCCTGTGTGTATTGGTATCCCTGCTGTTCCCTCTGTGTATTGGTACCCCTACTGTTCCCTCTGTGTATTGGTATCCCTACTGTTCCCCCTGTGTATTGGTATCCCTGCTGTTCCCTCTGTGTATTGGTATCCCTGCTGTTCCCTCTGTGTATTGGTATCCCTGCTGTTCCCTCTGTGTATTAGTATCCCTACTGTTCCCTCTATGTATTGGTATCCCTGCTGTTCCCTGTGTGTATTGGTATCCCTGCTGTTCCCTCTGTGTATTGGTATCCCTGCTGTTCCCTCTCTGTATTGGTATCCCTGCTGTTCCCTGTGTGTATTGGTACCCCTGCTGTTCCCTCTGTGTATTGGTATCCCTGCTGTTCCCTCTGTGTATTGGTATCCTTGCTGTTTCCTGTGTGTATTGGTATCCCTGCTGTTCCCTCTGTGTATTGGTACCCCTGCTGTTCCCTCTGTGTATTGATATCCCTGCTGTTCCCTCTGTGTATTGGTATCCCTGCTGTTCCCTCTGTGTATTGGTATCCCTGCTGTTCCCTCTGTGTATTGGTATCCCTGCTGTTCCCTCTGTGTATTGGTATCCTTGCTGTTCCCTTTGTGTATTGGTATCCCTGCTGTTCCCTCTGTGTATTGGTATCCCTGCTGTTCCCTCTGTGTATTGGTACCCCTGCTGTTCCCTCTGTGTATTGGTACCCCTGCTGTTCCCTCTGTGTATTGGTATCCCTGCTGTTCCCTCTGTGTATTGATATCCCTGCTGTTCCCTCTGTGTATTGGTATCCCTGCTGTTCCCTCTGTGTATTGGTACCCCTGCTGTTCCCTCTGTGTATTGGTATCCCTACTGTTCCCTCTGTGTATTGGTATCCCTGCTGTTCCCTCTGTGTATTGGTATCCTTACTGTTCCCTGTGTGTATTGGTATCCCTGCTGTTCCCTCTGTGTATTGGTATCCTTACTGTTCCCTCTGTGTATTGGTATCCCTGCTGTTCCCTCTGTGTATTGGTATCCTTACTGTTCCCTCTGTGTATTGGTATCCCTGCTGTTCCATCTGTGTACTGGTATCCCTGCTGTTCCCTCTGTGTATTGGTATCCCTGCTGTTCCCTCTGTGTATTGGTATCCCTGCTGTTCCCTCTGTGTATTGGTATCCCTACTGTTCCCTCTGTGTATTGGTATCCCTACTGTTCCCTCTGTGTATTGGTATCCTTACTGTTCCCTCTGTGTATTGATATCCCTGCTGTTCCCTCTGTGTATTGGTATCCCTGCTGTTCCCTGTGTGTATTGGTACCCCTGCTGTTCCCTCTGTGTATTGGTATCCCTGCTGTTCCCTCTGTGTATTGGTATCCCTGCTGTTCCCTCTGTGTATTGGTATCCCTGCTGTTCCCTGTGTGTATTGGTATCCCTGCTGTTCCCTCTGTGTATTGGTACCCCTGCTGTTCCCTCTGTGTATTGGTACCCCTGCTGTTCCCTCTGTGTATTGGTATCCCTGCTGTTCCCTCTGTGTATTGGTATCCCTGCTGTTCCCTCTGTGTATTGGTATCCCTGCTGTTCCCTCTGTGTATTGGTATCCCTGCTGTTCCCTGTGTGTATTGGTATCCCTGCTGTTCCCTGTGTGTATTGGTATCCTTGCTGTTCCCTTTGTGTATTGGTATCCCTGCTGTTCCCTCTGTGTATTGGTATCCCTGCTGTTCCCTGTGTGTATTGGTATCCTTGCTGTTCCCTCTGTGTATTGGTATCCCTGCTGTTCCCTCTATGTATTGGTATCCCTGCTGTTCCTTCTGTGTATTGGTATCCCTGCTGTTCCCTCTGTGTATTGGTATCCCTGCTGTTCCCTCTGTGTATTGGTATCCCTGCTGTTCCCTCTGTGTACTGGTATCCCTGCTGTTCCCTGTGTGTATTGGTATCCCTACTGTTCCCTCTGTGTATTAGTATCCCTGCTGTTCCCTCTGTGTATTGGTATCCCTGCTGTTCCCTGTTTGTATTGGTATCCTTGCTGTTCCCTTTGTGTATTGGTATCCCTGCTGTTCCCTCTGTGTATTGGTACCCCTACTGTTCCCTCTGTGTATTGGTATCCCTACTGTTCCCCCTGTGTATTGGTATCCCTGCTGTTCCCTCTGTGTATTGGTATCCCTGCTGTTCCCTCTGTGTATTGGTATCCCTGCTGTTCCCTCTGTGTATTAGTATCCCTACTGTTCCCTCTATGTATTGGTATCCCTGCTGTTCCCTGTGTGTATTGGTATCCCTGCTGTTCCCTCTGTGTATTGGTATCCCTGCTGTTCCCTCTCTGTATTGGTATCCCTGCTGTTCCCTGTGTGTATTGGTACCCCTGCTGTTCCCTCTGTGTATTGGTATCCCTGCTGTTCCCTCTGTGTATTGGTATCCTTGCTGTTTCCTGTGTGTATTGGTATCCCTGCTGTTCCCTCTGTGTATTGGTACCCCTGCTGTTCCCTCTGTGTATTGATATCCCTGCTGTTCCCTCTGTGTATTGGTATCCCTGCTGTTCCCTCTGTGTATTGGTATCCCTGCTGTTCCCTCTGTGTATTGGTATCCCTGCTGTTCCCTCTGTGTATTGGTATCCTTGCTGTTCCCTTTGTGTATTGGTATCCCTGCTGTTCCCTCTGTGTATTGGTATCCCTGCTGTTCCCTCTGTGTATTGGTACCCCTGCTGTTCCCTCTGTGTATTGGTACCCCTGCTGTTCCCTCTGTGTATTGGTATCCCTGCTGTTCCCTCTGTGTATTGATATCCCTGCTGTTCCCTCTGTGTATTGGTATCCCTGCTGTTCCCTCTGTGTATTGGTACCCCTGCTGTTCCCTCTGTGTATTGGTATCCCTACTGTTCCCTCTGTGTATTGGTATCCCTGCTGTTCCCTCTGTGTATTGGTATCCTTACTGTTCCCTGTGTGTATTGGTATCCCTGCTGTTCCCTCTGTGTATTGGTATCCTTACTGTTCCCTCTGTGTATTGGTATCCCTGCTGTTCCCTCTGTGTATTGGTATCCTTACTGTTCCCTCTGTGTATTGGTATCCCTGCTGTTCCATCTGTGTACTGGTATCCCTGCTGTTCCCTCTGTGTATTGGTATCCCTGCTGTTCCCTCTGTGTATTGGTATCCCTGCTGTTCCCTCTGTGTATTGGTATCCCTACTGTTCCCTCTGTGTATTGGTATCCCTACTGTTCCCTCTGTGTATTGGTATCCTTACTGTTCCCTCTGTGTATTGATATCCCTGCTGTTCCCTCTGTGTATTGGTATCCCTGCTGTTCCCTGTGTGTATTGGTACCCCTGCTGTTCCCTCTG
Source organism: Mimachlamys varia (assembly GCA_947623455.1). Lineage (NCBI taxonomy): Eukaryota > Metazoa > Mollusca > Bivalvia > Pectinida > Pectinidae > Mimachlamys > Mimachlamys varia. Next base: position 574,306 of record OX392528.1, on the reverse strand, counting down.
TGTATTGGTATCCCTGCTGTTCCCTCTGTGTATTGGTATCCCTGCTGTTCCCTCTGTGTATTGGTATCCCTGCTGTTCCCTGTGTGTATTGGTATCCCTGCTGTTCCCTCTGTGTATTGGTACCCCTGCTGTTCCCTCTGTGTATTGGTACCCCTGCTGTTCCCTCTGTGTATTGGTATCCCTGCTGTTCCCTCTGTGTATTGGTATCCCTGCTGTTCCCTCTGTGTATTGGTATCCCTGCTGTTCCCTCTGTGTATTGGTATCCCTGCTGTTCCCTGTGTGTATTGGTATCCCTGCTGTTCCCTGTGTGTATTGGTATCCTTGCTGTTCCCTTTGTGTATTGGTATCCCTGCTGTTCCCTCTGTGTATTGGTATCCCTGCTGTTCCCTGTGTGTATTGGTATCCTTGCTGTTCCCTCTGTGTATTGGTATCCCTGCTGTTCCCTCTATGTATTGGTATCCCTGCTGTTCCTTCTGTGTATTGGTATCCCTGCTGTTCCCTCTGTGTATTGGTATCCCTGCTGTTCCCTCTGTGTATTGGTATCCCTGCTGTTCCCTCTGTGTACTGGTATCCCTGCTGTTCCCTGTGTGTATTGGTATCCCTACTGTTCCCTCTGTGTATTAGTATCCCTGCTGTTCCCTCTGTGTATTGGTATCCCTGCTGTTCCCTGTTTGTATTGGTATCCTTGCTGTTCCCTTTGTGTATTGGTATCCCTGCTGTTCCCTGTGTGTATTGGTATCCCTGCTGTTCCCTCTGTGTATTGGTATCCTTGCTGTTCCCTCTGTGTATTGGTATCCCTGCTGTTCCCTGTTTGTATTGGTACCCCTGCTGTTCCCTCTGTGTATTGATATCCCTGCTGTTCCCTCTGTGTATTGGTACCCCTGCTGTTCCCTCTGTGTATTGGTATCCCTACTGTTCCCTCTGTGTATTGGTACCCCTGCTGTTTCCTCTGTGTATTGGTATCCCTGCTGTTCCCTCTGTGTATTGGTATCCTTGCTGTTCCCTTTGTGTATTGGTATCCCTGCTGTTCCCTGTGTGTATTGTTATCCCTGCTGTTCCCTCTGTGTATTGGTATCCCTGCTGTTCCCTCTGTGTATTGGTATCCCTGCTGTTTCCTCTGTGTATTGGTATCCCTGCTGTTCCCTCTGTGTATTGGTATCCATGCTGTTCCCTCTAGTATTTGTACCATTGTTGTTCCTTAGATAGTGTTTGAGCTGTAAATTGATGGTGAAAGTCTGTAGATTAAATAAGCTATTTATAACGATCACACCCATTGATCTACACACAAAACAACTAAGTATATGGCATAGTTCTTGCTTATCAGATTTCAACTTGGACAAATTAAGTGCAAATGGCATTTTAAAAATGAGGAAATTGTTTGTGGTCTCTGGGCAACTAAAGACGAGCATTATTTCTGTAGGTATTCCATCAATGGGGCGCTATTGTTGGAGCTTGTTAGCAGGTTAAATGGCATCCTTAGTTAAAAGACTTGGTTACGTTACCTGATAAAGCTCAATAGCTGATGAACTTTGCCTGGGAATTGGTCAATGATTGTTCCATGTTACCTGCCTGTACAGGTAAGATGTAGGGAGTACAGGTAGACAGACTATCTTACCTGTACAGGTACGATGTAGGGAGTACAGGTAGACGGACTATCTTACCTGTACAGGTACGATGTAGGGAGTACAGGTAGACAGACTATCTTACCTGTACAGGTACGATGTAGGGAGTACAGGTAGACAGACTATCTTACCTGTACAGGTACGATGTAGGGAGTACAGGTAGACAGACTATCTTACCTGTACAGGTACGATGTAGGGAGTACAGGTAGACAGATCTAGACTATCTTACCTGTACAGGTACAATGTAGGGAGTACAGGTAGACAGACTATCTTACCTGTACAGGTACGATGTAGGGAGTACAGGTAGACAGATCTAGACTATCTTACCTGTACAGGTACGATGTAGGGAGTACAGGTAGACAGACTATCTTACCTGTACAAGTACGGTGTAGGGAGTACAGTTAGACAGACTATCTTACCTGTACAGGTATGATGTAGGCAGTACAGGTAGATAATTACCTGTACAGGTACGATGTAGGGAGTACAGGTAGAAAGACTATCTTACCTGTACAGGTACGGTGTAGAGAGTACAGGTAGAAAGACTATCTTACCTGTACAGGTATGATGTAGGCAGTACAGGTAGAAAGACTATCTTACCTGTACAGGTATGATGTAGAGAGTACAGGTAGAAAGACTATCTTACCTGTACAGGTACGGTGTAGAGAGTACAGGTAGAAAGACTATCTTACCTGTACAGGTACGGTGTAGAGAGTACAGGTAGAAAGACTATCTTACCTGTACAGGTACGGTGTAGAGAGTACAGGTAGAAAGACTATCTTACCTGTACAGGTACGATGTAGGGAGTACGGGGAAGACAGACTACAGGTAGAGAGTACAGGTAGACAGAGTATCTTACCTGTACAGGTACGGTGTAGGGAGTACGGGGAAGACAGACTACAGGTAGAGAGTACAGGTAGAAAGACTATCTTACCTGTACAGGTATGATGTAGGGAGTACAGGTAGACAGACTATCTTACCTGTACAGGTACGATGTAGGGAGTACGGGTAGACAGACTATCTTACCTGTACTAAAATCTGACAATTACATACTGTATATCGGGTTATTTTTGCGATATGCAACTTTTGCAGAAAACATCATAATACTTGATTTGCAATTTTTGCACTTTCTAAATTTTTGCGATTTCTATCTTTAAGGAATTGAAAAAAATAAACACAAACTGTTCAAATAAGCTGTTGGATCTTTCCGCGAACAACCAAAGGAGCTCGCCGTTCATCGTGTAGGGTTTCATTATAATACTGGTTATCGCCATACAATTTTTTTTATTGAGTTCATTGTTTTGTCAGTGATTTGATAAGTGTCAGAAGTGGTACTCCGACACCTTTTGACTTATTAATTCATGTTATCACATAATAGAACTATATAACTCTTATAATCAATGTACCTTTGCAAATATTATGATTTGTAATCTTTGTGATTTTCATAGGGTGGTTCAATTCGCAAATATTAGACATGCGCAAAATATACCTGATCTACAGTATTTATAGCACAAAGTATGCCATTGATCTGTCACTACACGAATATTACATGTGGAGGCAGATATTGAGATGTTAAAATGTCTGAATTAGAATAAAATTGTTTTCCACATTAAAGAGAAATAATGTCAGCTCTTTATAATATAACTTTAAACCGTAATGTTATACAGATCAGGGTATATCACATTTTCTAGATAAATACATGTAGTAGGAATTATATTAGCCCCCTTAATTCTGTGTTAATTAGCCTCAGTTCAATATTCCATGAAGTTCCTGAATACTACATGGTGTACACACTAAATGGGTGGCCGACCAACTTGTTGGTTCTAATCAGTTTCCTGCCTCAGACAAGGGCTATTTAACTTGATCTAGGGGGGTCTGCTAATGTCAGATCGGGTTTCTAACTCTCAATTAAGTCCTGATTTGCTGTGGTATCTTTTACACCTTTACCTGTTCTGATAATTGAAAACAGATTTATATGTAAAATAGAGGAGTAAAAGGTGGGGGTAGACAGGTGTATAAAAGGCAGGTTGGACGAGAGCCCAGGTATATACAGGTACATGGTACTTGGTACCAAAGTGTACGTCACTAACTATAGTCTACAGAAACAAATAAAACAGCTGATGACCAGGCATCGTGACCAGGCATTGGAAAATATCAGAATATGACATCTCACCTCACAGCTTTTCATCAAAATGAAATGTTTTTTGTCAGGTTTTGTCAGATTGTTAGCTGGCCCAGACACTCAAGACGATATTGTCATGGCATTGTTAACATCTGCACCAACAAGAGTGATTAATATAAGTTGGATAACTTGTTTATAATTATTGTAAAATAAATAAAGTTTATATTATACATGCAATTGTCATCATAGTGGTATGAAAATTGTGAAAACTCTTCTAGAGATTTTATTTGCATCATATTTTATTCATGTTTCTGTAATATTCATCACTTGGATAAGAATTTGCTATACATTTTATTTATTTTACAACAATTATGAAACAAGCTACCCAACTTAAATTAATCACTCTTGTTTGCCTGGATGTTAGGGTGTGTGGGCTCTTGTGGGAGGAAACGGGGCAGCCTTGGTGAAGGGCAAGTGCACTATCCACTGCACCAGGTACCGGCCACCCGCTATTGACTTTATTTATAGTGTTATTTAAATGATACATATTGTGTGCTTGTATTGATAACTTTTGTATGTTTACAGAATATGATAATGACTGCCTAATACTGTCATTGTACGCTTGATAATCCACTGCTCCAACAGTGTAGTGAGGGGGGACTGCAAGTCCTCTAGTTTTTGTGTACGATCAGAGCAGGACTTAGGAATGATTGACTTGTTAGAGTATTAGGGCTACGTTACTATCTATGGATGGTATCATTCTGTGTAGAATCTTATCTATAGCCTCTGTAACCTAATTATTCTAGTTTTTATTTTGAATTGAGGTGTTTATAATTGTAAGATACCCAGAATCTGCCAGCTTTCCAACGTTTGAGATTGGACACCTGAGGTAGCTGATTTATGGCCTGCTCTCAGGTGACAATGTGCAGGCTGAGGGCGTAGTTCATGATGTTTGCAGTTGTTATAAATTCTGTGATATTTTATTGTTTTCCCTGAACTTAAGATTTGTGATTTCCGGTTGATAGGCTTGATATAAAATCTCAGCTTTTCTAGATTTATGAGGATTCAGATCCATTACTTCTCAATTCTAAAGTCAAATGTTACAAGTTTGTTTCTGAGTGAATTTATTTCTTTAGAATTTTCCTCACAGTTGGTGTGTTATATTTTAGTGCACTTGACTATAGGTTCGGACAGGTATATTTAACACTGTATATAGTTTTGTATTAGTTGTTAATAGTTTGTATGCATCCTAACTGGAGGGTTTACACCATAGATCACATTGTTGGTGTGATGGCATTTAGTCTACCTTTAACCTATTGTCAGTTTCTCAAATAGCCTTGTAGCTATTTCTGTTGAAGTCATTGCAGGTGCTTGGTTATGATCTGGTTGGCTCGTCACAGGGCCTCGGGACACTGTTGGTTCATTGTGTATTGAACTATAGAAGATACACAGGCCACGGTACTCCTAACACTATTAAGCTACAATAATGTACCTGTTATACAATGCAACTTCCCTTTCTGATTACATCATAGCTTAGGGGTCTCTTAATTGCATTAACTGCAATTAATGATCCTTTAAGCAATTTTCCAGGAAAAGAAATAAAGATAAATGGAGATTGTTTCATTAAGTTTAACGTACATATGTGTATTGTACTGATTTCAGTTACAAACTTGAAAGTATTTTTCTGTATGCATCCTTAATTATCATCCTTATCTGATAAAAAAGGCAGAGTTGTTCACCCTGTATACATGGTGATATTTGTCAATGAATGAAATGTCAACAAACAACACTTACAAGAGGAAGTCACTGACATTCCATAGGAAATGTCTTTCTGGGGCATGTATCAATTAGTTAAATCATTCTTAGTGTTGCCTTCGGCAAAATCATGTATATTATTGATAAGGATAGGGTTGATATCTGATATTGAATTCAAAATTTTAGTACTTTTCTATAGAGTTTGTAATGGGCTGTATTACTATATTATCATTAAGTATTGGACAGGTTAGGACATGGCTGTTTTATATGTATAGAAAAATGTAGGCCTTGATTTAGATAATAATTAATACTTATAGAAAATTGAATTATGATTAAAAAATGTAGCATATCAAAAACTCCACATTACTGTTTAAACCTTGTGTAGCAGAGTAAATCTGTTTCTGTTTGACATTAGTATGAAATACCAGCGACTTCAGGTCATTGTTAAGGTGACTATAAACACTCCAGGTCGTCAAGTTGTGGACAAACACTGCTTGTGTGTAAATATATATTGTTGAGGATAAACCAGATTGTCCTCGCCTGTGTTAGTCTGTACAATCTAACATGTGTGGTGACAGATTCCTCTCTCTGGCCTCAATGTGCTGGTCAGGTATCAGTATTAGCTTGAGGAGGTCCTGTTACCCTAGTCATGTCCAGCTCTATAGAATCATGTCCAGCTCTATATAGTCATGTCCTGCTCTATATAGTCATGTCCAGCTCCAGGCGTGGCCAGAGTTACAAACAACAACATTGTTTATCTCCTCAAATCATTAAGTAATTCACCAAATTTTTTACCCCTATACCATACGGATGATGTCAAAATCTTTTTTAAGTTGACCCCCTAACTTACAGGGGTGAGCTGTCTAAGTAGACCCCCTAACTTACAGGGGTGAGCTGACTTAGTAGACCCCCTAACTTACAGGGGTGAGCTGACTAAGTAGACCCCTAACTTACAGGGGTGAGCTGACTTAGTAGACCCCCTAACTTACAGGGGTGAGCTGACTTAGTAGACCCCCTAACTTACAGGGGTGGACTGACTTAGTAGACCCCCTAACTTACCGGGGTGAGCTGACTAAGTAGTCCCCTAACTTACAGGGGTGAGCTGACTAAGTAGACCCCCTAGCTTACAGGGGTGAGCTGACTAAGTAGACCCCTAACTTACAGGGGTGAGCTGACTAAGTAGACCCCTAACTTACAGGGGTGAGCTGACTAAGTAGACCCCCTAACTTACAGGAGTGAGCTGACTAAGTAGACCCCCTAACTTACAGGGGTGAGCTGACTAAGTAGACCCCCTAACTTACAGGGCTGAGCTGACTAAGTAGACCCCCTAACTTACAGGGTTGAGCTGACTAAGTAGACCCCTAACTTACAGGGTTGAGCTGACTAAGTAGACCCCTAACTTACAGGGTTGAGCTGTCTAAGTAGACCCCTAACTTACAGGGGTGAGCTGACTAAGTAGACCCCCTAACTTACAGGGGTGAGCTGACTAAGTAGACCCCTAACTTACAGGGGTGAGCTGTCTAAGTAGACCCTCTAACTTATAGGGGTGAGCTGACTAAGTAGACCCCTAACTTACAGGGGTGAGCTGACTAAGTAGACCCCCTAACTTATAGGGGTGAGCTGACTTAGTAGACCCCCTAACTTACAGGGGTGAGCTGACTTAGTAGACCCCCTAACTTACCGGGTTGAGCTGACTAAGTAGACCCCTAACTTACAGGGTTGAGCTGTCTAAGTAGACCCCCTAACTTACAGGGCTGAGCTGACTTAGTAGACCCCCTAACTTACCGGGTTGAGCTGACTAAGTAGACCCCTAACTTACAGGGTTGAGCTGTCTAAGTAGACCCCCTAACTTACAGGGTTGAGCTGACTAAGTAGACCCCTAACTTACAGGGTTGAGCTGTCTAAGTAGACCCCCTAACTTACAGGGCTGAGCTGACTAAGTAGACCCCCTAACTTACAGGGGTGAGCTGTCTAAGTAGACCCCTAACTTACAGGGGTGAGCTGACTAAGTAGACCCCCTAACTTACAGGGGTGAGCTGACTAAGTAGACCCCCTAACTTACAGGGGTGAGCTGACTAAGAAGACCCCCTAACTTACAGGGGTGAGCTGTCTAAGTAGACCCCCTAACTTACAGGGGTGAGCTGACTAAGTAGACCCCCTAACTTACTGGGGTGAGCTGACTAAGTAGACCCTCTAACTTACAGGGGTGAGCTGACTAAGTACACCCCTAACTTACAGGGGTGAGCTGACTAAGTAGACCCCCTAACTTACAGGGGTGAGCTGTCTAAGTTGACCCCCTAACTTACAGGGTTGAGCTGACTTAGTAGACCCCCTAACTTACAGGGTGAGCTGACTAAGTAGACCCCTAACTTACAGGGTTGAGCTGACTAAGTAGACCCCCTAACTAACAGGGTGAACTGACTAAGTAGTCCCCCTAACTTACAGGGTGAACTGACTAAGTAGACCCCCTAACTTACAGGGGTGAGCTGTCTAAGTAGTCCACCTAACTTACAGGGGTGAGCTGACTAAGTAGACCCTCTAACTTACAGGGTGAGCTGTGTAAGTAGACCCTCTAACTTACAGGGTGAGCTGTGTAAGTAGTCCCCCTAACTTACAGGGGTGAGCTGACTAAGTAGACCCCTAACTTACAGGGGTGAGCTGACTAAGTAGACCCCCTAACTTACAGGGGTGAGCTGACTAAGTAGACCCCCTAACTTACCGGGGTGAGCTGACTAAGTAGACCCTCTAACTTACCCGGGTGAGCTGACTAAGTAGACCCCTAACTTACAGGGGTGAGCTGACTAAGTAGACCCCCTAACTTACAGGGGTGAGCTGTCTAAGTTGACCCCCTAACTTACAGGGTTGAGCTGACTAAGTAGACCCCCTAACTTACAGGGGTGAGCTGACTAAGTAGACCCCCTAACTTACAGGGGTGAGCTGACTAAGTAGACCCCTCACTTACAGGGGTGAGCTGACTAAGTAGACCCCCTAACTTACAGGGGTGAGCTGACTAAGTAGACCCCCTAACTTACAGGGGTGAGCTGACTAAGTAGACCCCCTAACTTACAGGGGTGAGCTGACTAAGTAGACCCCTAACCTACAGGGGTGAGCTGACTAAGTAGACCCCCTAACTTACAGGGGTGAGCTGACTAAGTAGACCCCCTAACTTACAGGGGTGAGCTGACTAAGTAGACCCCTAACCTACAGGGGTGAGCTGACTAAGTAGACCCCCTAACTTACAGGGGTGAGCTGACTAAGTAGTCCCCCTAACTTACAGGGTTGAGCTGACTAAGTAGACCCCCTAACTTACAGGGTGAGCTGACTAAGTAGACCCCTAACTTACAGGTGTGAGCTGACTAAGTAGACCCCCTAACTTACAGGGGTGAGCTGACTAAGTAGACCCTCTAACTTACAGGGGTGAGCTGACTAAGTAGACCCTCTAACTTACAGGGGTGAACTGACTAAGTAGACCCCTAACTTACAGGGGTGAGCTGACTAAGTTGACCCCCTAACTTACAGGGTTGAGCTGTCTAAGTAGACCCCCTAACTTACAGGGTTGAGCTGACTAAGTAGACCCCCTAACTTACAGGGTGAGCTGACTAAGTAGACCCCTAACTTACAGGTGTGAGCTGACTAAGTAGACCCCCTAACTTACAGGGGTGAGCTGACTAAGTAGACCCCTAACTTACAGGGCTGAGCTGACTAAGTAGACCCCTAACTTACAGGGGTGAGCTGTGTAAGTAGACCCTCTAACTTACAGGGGTGAGCTGACTTAGTAGACCCCCTAACTTACAGGGGTGAGCTGACTAAGTACACCCCTAACTTACAGGGTTGAGCTGACTAAGTAGACCCCCTAACTTACAGGGTGAGCTGACTAAGTAGACCCCCTAACTTACAGGGGTGAGCTGACTAAGTAGACCCCCTAACTTACAGGGGTGAGCTGTCTAAGTAAACCCCCTTACTTACAGGGGTGAGCTGACTAAGTAGACCCCCTAACTTACAGGGGTGAGCTGACTAAGTAGACCCCCTAACTTACAGGGTGAGCTGACTAAGTAGACCCCTAACTTACAGGGGTGAGCTGACTAAGTAGACCCCTAACTTACAGGGCTGAGCTGACTAAGTAGACCCCTAACTTACAGGGGTGAGCTGTGTAAGTAGACCCTCTAACTTACAGGGGTGAGCTGACTTAGTAGACCCCCTAACTTACAGGGGTGAGCTGACTAAGTAGACTCCTAACTTACAGGGGTGAGCTGACTTAGTAGACCCCCTAACTTACGGGGGTGAGCTGACTTAGTAGACCCCCTAACTTACAGGGGTGGACTGACTTAGTAGACCCCCTAACTTACAGGGGTGAGCTGACTAAGTAGTCCCCTAACTTACAGGGGTGAGCTGACTAAGTAGACCCCCTATTTTACAGGGGTGAGCTGACTAAGTAGACCCCTAACTTACAGGGGTGAGCTGACTAAGTAGACCCCTAACTTACAGGGGTGAGCTGACTAAGTAGACCCCCTAACTTACAGGAGTGAGCTGACTAAGTAGACCCCCTAACTTACAGGGGTGAGCTGACTAAGTAGACCCCTAACTTACAGGGGTGAGCTGACTAAGTAGACCCCCTAACTTATAGGGGTGAGCTGACTTAGTAGACCCCCTAACTTACAGGGGTGAGCTGACTTAGTAGACCCCCTAACTTACAGGGTTGAGCTGACTAAGTAGACCCCTAACTTACAGGGTTGAGCTGACTAAGTAGACCCCTAACTTACAGGGTTGAGCTGTCTAAGTAGACCCCTAACTTACAGGGGTGAGCTGACTAAGTAGACCCCCTAACTTACAGGGGTGAGCTGACTAAGTAGACCCCTAACTTACAGGGGTGAGCTGACTAAGTAGACCCCTAACTTACAGGGGTGAGCTGACTAAGTAGACCCCCTAACTTATAGGGGTGAGCTGACTTAGTAGACCCCCTAACTTACAGGGGTGAGCTGACTTAGTAGACCCCCTAACTTACCGGGTTGAGCTGACTAAGTAGACCCCTAACTTACAGGGTTGAGCTGTCTAAGTAGACCCCCTAACTTACAGGGCTGAGCTGACTAAGTAGACCCCCAAACTTACCGGGGTGAGCTGTCTAAGTAGACCCCCTAACTTACAGGTGTGAGCTGACTAAGTAGACCCCCTAACTTACAGGGGTGAGCTGACTAAGTAGACCCCTAACTTACAGGGGTGAGCTGACTAAGTAGACCCCCTAACCTACAGGGGTGAGCTGACTAAGTAGACCCCCTAACTTACAGGGGTGAGCTGACTAAGTAGACCCCCTAACTTACAGGGGTGAGCTGACTAAGTAGACCCCTAACTTACAGGGGTGAGCTGACTAAGTAGACCCCTAACTTACAGGGGTGAGCTGACTAAGTAGACCCCCTAACTTACAGGGGTGAGCTGACTAAGTAGACCCCTAACTTACAGGGCTGAGCTGACTAAGTAGACCCCTAACTTACAGGGGTGAGCTGTCTAAGTAGACCCCCTAACTAACAGGGTGAACTGACTAAGTAGTCCCCCTAACTTACAGGGTGAACTGACTAAGTAGACCCCCTAACTTACAAGGGTGAGCTGTCTAAGTAGTCCACCTAACTTACAGGGGTGAGCTGACTAAGTAGACCCTCTAACTTACAGGGTTGAGCTGTGTAAGTAGACCCTCTAACTTACAGGGTGAGCTGTGTAAGTAGTCCCCCTAACTTACAGGGGTGAGCTGACTAAGTAGACCCCTAACTTACAGGGGTGAGCTGACTAAGTAGACCCCCTAACTTACAGGGGTGAGCTGACTAAGTAGACCCCCTAACTTACCGGGGTGAGCTGACTAAGTAGACCCTCTAACTTACCCGGGTGAGCTGACTAAGTAGACCCCTAACTTACAGGGGTGAGCTGACTAAGTAGACCCCCTAACTTACAGGGGTGAGCTGTCTAAGTTGACCCCCTAACTTACAGGGTTGAGCTGACTAAGTAGACCCCCTAACTTACAGGGGTGAGCTGACTAAGTAGACCCCCTAACTTACAGGGGTGAGCTGACTAAGTAGACCCCTAACTTACAGGGGTGAGCTGACTAAGTAGACCCCTAACTTACAGGGCTGAGCTGTCTAAGTAGACCCCTAACTTACAGGGCTGAGCTGACTAAGTAGACCCCCTAACTTACAGGGGTGAGCTGACTAAGTAGACCCCTAACTTACAGGGGTGAACTGACTAAGTAAACCCCTAACTTACAGGTGTGAGCTGACTAAGTAGACCCCCTAACTTACAGGGGTGAGCTGACTAAGTAGACCCCTAACTTACAGGGGTGAGCTGACTAAGTAGACCCCCTAACTTACAGGGGTGAGCTGACTAAGTTAGTCCCCCTAACTTACAGGGGTGAGCTGACTAAGTAGACCCCCTAACTTACAGGGGTGAGCTGACTAAGTAGACCCCCTAACTTACAGGGGTGAGCTGACTAAGTAGACCCCTAACTTACAGGGTTGAGCTGACTAAGTAGACCCCTAACTTACAGGGGTGAACTGACTAAGTAGACCCTCTAACTTACAGGGTGAGCTGTGTAAGTAGACCCCTAACTTACAGGGTGAGCTGTGTAAGTAGTCCCCCTAACTTACAGGGGTGAGCTGACTAAGTAGACCCTCTAACTTACAGGGTGAGCTGTGTAAGTAGACCCTCTAACTTACAGGGTGAGCTGTGTAAGTAGTCCCCCTAACTTACAGGGGTGAGCTGACTAAGTAGACCCTCTAACTTACAGGGTGAGCTGTGTAAGTAGACCCCTAACTTACAGGGTGAGCTGTCTAAGTAGACCCCTAACTTACAGGGGTGAGCTGACTAAGTAGACCCTCTAACTTACAGGGTGAGCTGTGTAAGTAGACCCCTAACTTACAGGTGTGAGCTGTCTTAGTAGACCCCCTAACTTACAGGGGTGAGCTGACTAAGTAAACCCCCTTACTTACAGGGGTGAGCTGACTAAGTAGACCCCCTAACTTACAGGGGTGAGCTGACTAAGTAGACCCCCTAACTTACAGGGTGAGCTGACTAAGTAGACCCCTAACTTACAGGGGTGAGCTGACTAAGTAGACCCCTAACTTACAGGGCTGAGCTGACTAAGTAGACCCCTAACTTACAGGGGTGAGCTGTGTAAGTAGACCCTCTAACTTACAGGTGTGAGCTGTCTAAGTAGACCCCTAACTTACAGGGGTGAGCTGACTAAGTAGACCCCTAACTTACAGGGGTGAGCTGACTAAGTAGACCCCCTAACTTACAGGGGTGAGCTGACTAAGTAGACCCCCTAACTTACAGGGTTGAGCTGACTAAGTAGACCCCTAACTTACAGGGTTGAGCTGTCTAAGTAGACCCCCTAACTTACAGGGTTGAGCTGACTAAGTAGACCCCCTAACTTACAGGGCTAAGCTGACTAAGTAGACCCCTAACTTACAGGGGTGAGCTGACTAAGTAGACCCCCTAACTTACAGGTTGAGCTGTCTAAGTAGACCCCCTAACTTACAGGGGTGAGCTGACTAAGTAGACCCCCTAACTTACAGGTGTGAGCTGACTAAGTAGACCCCCTAACTTACAGGGCTAAGCTGACTAAGTAGACCCCTAACTTACAGGGGTGAGCTGTCTAAGTAGACCCCTAACTTACAGGGGTGAGCTGACTAAGTAGACCCCCTAACTTACAGGGCTGAGCTGACTAAGAAGACCCCCTAACTTACAGGTGTGAGCTGTTTAAGTAGACCCCCTAACTTACAGGGTTGAGCTGACTAAGTAGACCCCCTAACTTACAGGGTTGAGCTGACTAAGAAGACCCCCTAACTTACAGGTGTGAGCTGTCTAAGTAGACCCCCTAACTTACAGAGGTGAGCTGACTTAGTAGACCCCCTAACTTACAGGGTTGAGCTGACTAAGTAGACCCCCTAACTTACAGGTGTGAGCTGTCTAAGTAGACCCCCTAACTTACAGGGTTGAGCTGACTAAGTAGACCCCCTAACTTACAGGGGTGAGCTGTCTAAGTAGACCCCCTAACTTACAGGGTTGAGCTGACTAAGTAGACCCCCTAACTTACAGGGTTGAGCTGACTAAGTAGACCCCCTAACTTACAGGGTTGAGCTGACTAAGTAGACCCCTAACTTACAGGGGTGAGCTGTCTAAGTAGACCCCTAACTTACAGGGGTGAACTGACTAAGTAAACCCCTAACTTACAGGGGTGAACTGACTAAGTAAACCCCTAACTTACAGGGGTGGGCTGACTAAGTAGACCCCCTAACTTACAGGGTTGAGCTGACTAAGTAGACCCCCTAACTTACAGGGTTGAGCTGTCTAATTAGTCACCTAATTTACGGGGGTGAGCTGACTGCTGGCGAAAGTAATTGCTTTGAATATTTTTTAACAAAATATAAAATACACCTTACAGACACCATACTTCTTTCTGAAGCAGTACTATCATAAATTACAGTAGAATTGTAGCAACTTTTGTCCTGAACTTTTATCAGGAAAGTAGGCAGATTTGGACAATTATCACAGAGTCAATACCGTTCACATAATACTTATCACATATTCCTAGCCCTATCAGAGCTTTACAAGTCGTTTTTTCACAGCAAAACATGTAATATACAACAGGCTAAAGCAAATACTTCTGGCTACAATTATTGCAGGCAAATAAATTGTTGTGTGTCACAAAGTTTGGACCAAACTTGAGCTGAGTGTGTTCAGTCTGTTGGGAAGTTGTATAGCGTCAGACATTTAAATTGCCTGTTGATTGGGAGGCTATAGTGGACTATGGCATGGAACAACTAGTAGAACCAAAGTGTTTAGACATTTCCTTTACTGGTGGTATGATAGATCACCCATCGCGTTCCTACGGAATTCAGGACATGGTCTGTAGCTACTGTAGATAGAGGTTGATATTGATAGATCTGGACATATCAGTTTTGAAATCCAATGACTTTATGTCAACCAGCCAAGAACTGGGAACACGGAGTTGAGGAATTAGTTTTAACCTGGCTGAATTAATGGCTAACTAATTAGTCTGAGGTTGGCACCTGCAACCTAATCCTTTATACTTAATGCAGAAACCTTTTATAGAAATTATTCATGGGTTTGTCTGTTTCACATAAACGTTTAAAGGGTCAGTATTCTATCAGGGCTTGATTGTAAGTCCCTTCCCTACACATGTACAACTAGATTTGTCTTCCTCATAACTCAGGTTAAACCATATTGATGAATATGAATCAAGTCTTGTTTGGTATAATCATGATAATAGTAGAGAAAGATGTTCCGTATAATCATGATAATAGTAGAGAAAGATGTTCCGTATAATCATGATAATGGTAGAGAAAGATGTTTCGTATAATCATGATAATGGTAGAGAAAGATGTTCTGTATAATCATGATAATAGTAGAGAAAGATGTTCTGTATAATCATGATAATGGTAGAGAAAGATGTTCTGTATAATCATGATAATGGTAGATAATAGTAGAGAAAGATGTTCCGTATAATCATGATAATAGTAGAGAAAGATGTTCCGTATAATCATGATAATAGTAGAGAAAGATGTTCTGTATAATCATGATAATGGTAGAGAAAGATGTTTCGTATCATCATGATAATGGTAGAGAAAGATGTTTCGTATCATCATGGTAATGGTAGAGAAAGATGTTCCGTATAATCATGATAATAGTAGAGAAAGATGTTCCGTATAATCATGATAATGGTAGATAATAGTAGAGAAAGATGTTTTGTATAATCATGATAATAGTAGAGAAAGATGTTCCGTATAATCATGATAATAGTAGAGAAAGATGTTCTGTATAATCATGATAATAGTAGAGAAAGATGTTTCGTATAATCACGATAATAGTAGAGAAAGATGTTCTGTATAATCATGATAATAGTAGAGAAAGATGTTCCGTATAATCATGATAATAGTAGAGAAAGATGTTCTGTATAATCATGATAATAGTAGAGAAAGATGTTTCGTATAATCATGATAATAGTAGAGAAAGATGTTCCGTATAATCATGATAATGGTAGAGAAAGATGTTCCGTATAATCATGATAATAGTAGAGAAAGATGTTCTGTATAATCATGATAATGGTAGAGAAAGATGTTTCGTATCATCATGGTAATGGTAGAGAAAGATGTTCCGTATAATCATGATAATAGTAGAGAAAGATGTTCCGTATAATCATGATAATGGTAGAGAATGATGTTCCGTATAATCATGATAATGGTAGAGAAAGATATTCGGTATAATCATGATAATGGTAGAGAAAGATGTTTCGTATCATCATGGTAATGGTAGAGAAAGATGTTCCGTATCATCATGGTAATAGTAGAGAAAGATGTTTGGTATAATCATGATAATAGTAGAGAAAGATGTTCCGTATAATCATGATAATAGTACTTTCCTCTGTGATTGGGGACAAACTGCCAGACATCTTGGATGATTCTGTAACGAGGATATACTTACGTTGGTTTGATCGTGATACCTTTACATTGATATCAGGCCTGGTGTGTTACGTTGGTGTGATCGTGATACCTTAACATTGATGTCAGGCCTGGTGTGTTACGTTGGTTTGATCGTGATACCTTAACATTGATATCAGGCCTGGTGTGTTACGTTGGTTTGATCGTGATACCTTGACATTGATGTCAGGCCTGGTGTGTTATGTTGGTGTGATCGTGATACCTTTACATTGATATCAGGCCTGGTGTGTTATGTTGGTGTGATCGTGATACCTTAACATTGATATCAGGCCTGGTGTGTTACGTTGGTTTGATCGTGATACCTTAACATTGATATCAGGCCTGGTGTGTTATGTTGGTGTGATCGTGATACCTTAACATTGATATCAGGCCTGGTGTGTTACGTTGGTTTGATCGTGATACCTTAACATTGATGTCAGGCCTGGTGTGTTACGTTGGTGTGATCGTGATACCTTAACATTGATGTCAGGCCTGGTGTGTTATGTTGGTTTGATCGTGATACCTTAACATTGATATCAGGCCTGGTGTGTTACGTTGGTGTGATCGTGATACCTTAACATTGATGTCAGGCCTGGTGTGTTTGCCGAGATCAATAAGCAGTCTTTACATACTGAACATATGTTGTAGGGGACACAGCCAGTACTTCTGTGTCCTGTTTCTGATAAAAAAAACATATTCAACTTTGTTTAGCTCTCCTATTATAACATTTTATTTTTTCTTTTAACATTGAAATAAAATGCAAATAAAGATACTCGGAATGAGAGATGTTGAAAGTAGGCCTCCTTTTCACATAAAGAATCTCTGCAGCTTTTGTTAAAATAGTTCTGTACTACTGGAATGCTACATCGATTTCACCACCTTTATTACACTATAAAATGCTATACACTTCTGTAATTCTACAACATATTATACAATTTGGTAGAAGGACAGATGTTTATGTGAGCAAGAGGGTAGGACACCTTTGAAGCAAACTGAATTACACATTTGGAAGTGAATTCAGGTCAAATCAGAGTTTTACTTACAAAAAGCATTGAAGACTGGACCAGAAATAAATGGGATATTGATAAACGATATAATAACAATATAGAGACACTAGCTCGATCCTGTTTGTCAGCTGTAGTACAGGTACGGTAAAATAATGGTTTGGACATTTTATAGCAGAACATAATGATGACATAAAACCTTTGATTATGATAATCAATAGTTTGTGGCTGATAATTGTAGCTGGTAGTAACAGATAACTTTCTATAATGATTGTTGTACCTGGTTGTAACAGATAACTTTCTTTATAGACAGCTAGGGTTGTAGCTGGTAGTAACAGATAACTTTCTTTATAGACAGCTAGGGTTGTAGCTGGTAGTAACAGATAACTTTCTTTATAGACAGCTAGGGTTGTAGCTGGTTGTAACAGATAACTTTCTTTATAGACAGCTAGGGTTGTACCTGGTAGTAACAGATAACTTTATAGACAGCTAGGGTTGTAGCTGGTAGTAACAGATAACTTTCTTTATAGACAGCTAGGGTTGTAGCTGGTAGTAACAGATAACTTTCTTTATAGACAGCTAGGGTTGTAGCTGGTAGTAACAGATAACTTTCTTTATAGACAGCTAGCCTGCTTTTGTCCAGCATCTACTTCATAAACATTGTATGTTGATGACATCACTGACCTAAACATTGTATGTTGATGACATCACTGACCTAAACATTGTATGTTGTTTACATCACTGACCTAAACATTGTATGTTGATGACATCACTGACCTAAACATTGTATATTAATGACATCACTGACCTAAACATTGTATGTTGATGACATCACTGACCTAAACATTGTATGTTGATGACTTCACTGACCTAAACATTGTATGTTGATGACATGACTGACCTAAACATTGTATGTTGATGACATCACGGACCTAAACATTGTATGTTGATGACATCACCGACCTAAACATTGTATGTTGATGACATCACGGACCTAAACATTGTATGTTGTTTACATCACTGACCTAAACATTGTATGTTGATGACATCACGGACCTAAACATTGTATGTTGATGACATCACGGACCTAAACATTGTATGTTGATGACATCACGGACCTAAACATTGTATATTGATGACATCACCGACCTAAACATTGTATGTTGATGATATCACTGACCTAAACATTGTATGTTGTTCACATCACTGACCTAAACATTGCATATTAATGACTTCACCGACCTAAACATTGTATATTAATGACTTCACCGACCTAAACATTGTATGTTGATGACATCACTGACCTAAACATTGTATGTTGATGACATCACGGACCTAAACATTGTATATTGATGACATCACGGACCTAAACATTGTATGTTGATGACATCACGGACCTAAACATTGTATATTGATGACATCACCGACCTAAACATTGTATGTTGATGATATCACTGACCTAAACATTGTATGTTGTTCACATCACTGACCTAAACATTGCATATTAATGACTTCACCGACCTAAACATTGTATGTTAATGACATCACTGACCTAAATATTGTATATTGTTGACATCGCTGAACTAAACATTGTATATTGATGACATCACCGACCTAAACATTGTATATTGATGACATCACTGACCTAAACATTGTAATACTGTGTTTCAGGTGTTCCAGGACCTTGGTACTGAGGTCCTACAGGCAGCCGTTGAGGGATACAATGCCTGTCTGTTTGCCTATGGACAGACCAGCACAGGCAAGACCTACACCATGATGGGAGGCCAGGTAATGTTGCAAATATATAGGGAATCCTTTATAATACAGAGAACGTGGCCATAAGACTATAGGGAATGACGGTGTACTGTATGTGATTATAGTTAAACATATAGAGAATCCTTTATAATACAGAGAACGTGGCCGTAAGACTATAGGGAATGACACTGTACTGTATGTGATTATAGTTAAACATATAGGGAATCCTTTATAATACAGAGAACATGGCCGTAAGACTAAAGGGAATGACGGTGTACTGTATGTGATTATAGTTAAACATATAGGGAATCCTTTATAATACAGAGAACGTGGCCATAAGACTATAGGGAATGACACTGTACTGTTTGTGATTATAGTTAAACATATAGGGAATCCTTTATAATACAGAGAACGTGGCCGTAAGACTATAGGGAATGACACTGTACTGTTTGTGATTATAGTTAAACATATAGGGAATCCTTTATAATACAGAGAACGTGGCCGTAAGACTATAGGGAATGACGGTGTACTGTTTGTGATTATAGTTAAACATATAGGGAATCCTTTATAATACAGAGAACGTGGCCGTAAGACTATAGGGAATGACGGTGTACTGTATGTGATTATAGTTAAACATATAGGGAATCCTTTATAATACAGAGAACGTGGCCGTAAGACTATAGGGAATGACGGTGTACTGTATGTGATTATAGTTAAACATATAGGGAATCCTTTATAATACAGAGAACGTGGCCGTAAGACTATAGGGAATGACGGTGTACTGTTTGTGATTATAGTCAAACATATAGGGAATCCTTTATAATAGAGAGAACGTGGCCGTAAGACTATAGGGAATGACGGTGTACTGTTTGTGATTATAGTTAAACATATAGGGAATCCTTTATAATAGAGAGAACGTGGCCGTAACACTATAGGGAATGACACTGTACTGTATGTGATTATAGTTAAACATATAGGGAATCCTTTATAATAGAGAGAACGTGGCCGTAAGACTATAGGGAATGACGGTGTACTGTTTGTGATTATAGTCAAACATATAGGGAATCCTTTATAATACAGAGAACGTGGCCGTAAGACTATAGGGAATGACGGTGTACTGTTTGTGATTATAGTCAAACATATAGGGAATCCTTTATAATACAGAGAACGTGGCCGTAAGACTATAGGGAATGACGGTGTACTGTATGTGATTATAGTCAAACATATAGGGAATCCTTTATAATACAGAGAACGTGGCCGTAAGACTATAGGGAATGACGGTGTACTGTTTGTGATTATAGTTAAACATATAGGGAATCCTTTATAATAGAGAGAACGTGGCCGTAACACTATAGGGAATGACGGTGTACTGTATGTGATTATAGTTAAACATATAGGGAATCCTTTATAATACAGAGAACGTGGCCGTAAGACTATAGGGAATGACGGTGTACTGTATGTGATTATAGTTAAACATATAGGGAATCCTTTATAATACAGAGAACGTGGCCGTAAGACTATAGGGAATGACGGTGTACTGTTTGTGATTATAGTTAAACATATAGGGAATCCTTTATAATACAGAGAACGTGGCCGTAAGACTATAGGGAATGACGGTGTACTGTATGTGATTATAGTTAAACATATAGGGAATCCTTTATAATACAGAGAACGTGGCCGTAAGACTATAGGGAATGACGGTGTACTGTTTGTGATTATAGTTAAACATATAGGGAATCCTTTATAATAGAGAGAACGTGGCCGTAAGACTATAGGGAATGACGGTGTACTGTATGTGATTATAGTTAAACATATAGGGAATCCTTTATAATACAGAGAACGTGGCCGTAAGACTATAGGGAATGACACTGTACTGTTTGTGATTATAGTTAAACATATAGGGAATCCTTTATAATACAGAGAACGTGGCCATAAGACTATAGGGAATGACGGTGTACTGTTTGTGATTATAGTTAAACATATAGGGAATCCTTTATAATACAGAGAACGTGGCCATAAGACTATAGGGAATGACACTGTACTGTATGTGATTATAGTTAAACATATAGGGAATCCTTTATAATACAGAGAACGTGGCCTTAAGACTATAGGGAATGGTGGTGTACTGTATGTGATTATAGTTAAACATATAGGGAATCCTTTATAATACAGAGAACGTGGCCGTAAGACTATAGGGAATGACACTGTACTGTTTGTGATTATAGTTAAACATATAGGGAATCCTTTATAATACAGAGAACGTGGCCGTAAGACTATAGGGAATGACGGTGTACTGTTTGTGATTATAGTTAAACATATAGGGAATCCTTTATAATACAGAGAACGTGGCCGTAAGACTATAGGGAATGACACTGTACTGTATGTGATTATAGTTAAACATATAGGGAATCCTTTATAATAGAGAGAACGTGGCCGTAAGACTATAGGGAATGACTGTGTACTGTTTGTGATTATAGTTAAACATATAGGGAATCCTTTATAATAGAGAGAACGTGGCCATAAGACTATAGGGAATGACGGTGTACTGTATGTGATTATAGTTAAACATATAGGGAATCCTTTATAATACAGAGAACGTGGCCGTAAGACTATAGGGAATGACTGTGTACTGTTTGTGATTATAGTTAAACATATAGGGAATCCTTTATAATAGAGAGAACGTGGCCGTAAGACTATAGGGAATGACGGTGTACTGTTTGTGATTATAGTTAAACATATAGGGAATCCTTTATATTACAGAGAACGTGGCCTTAAGACTATAGGGAATGACGGTGTACTGTTTGTGATTATAGTTAAACATATAGGGAATCCTTTATAATACAGAGAACGTGGCCGTAAGACTATAGGGAATGACGGTGTACTGTATGTGATTATAGTTAAACATATAGGGAATCCTTTATAATACAGAGAACGTGGCCGTAAGACTATAGGGAATGACACTGTACTGTTTGTGATTATAGTTAAACATATAGGGAATCCTTTATAATACAGAGGACGTGGCCATAAGACTATAGGGAATGACGGTGTACTGTTTGTGATTATAGTTAAACATATAGGGAATCCTTTATAATACAGAGAACGTGGCCTTAAGACTATAGGGAATGACGGTGTACTGTATGTGATTATAGTTAAACATATAGGGAATCCTTTATAATACAGAGAACGTGGCCGTAAGACTATAGGGAATGACGGTGTACTGTTTGTGATTATAGTTAAACATATAGGGAATCCTTTATAATAGAGAGAACGTGGCCGTAAGACTATAGGGAATGACACTGTACTGTTTGTGATTATAGTTAAACATATAGGGAATCCTTTATAATAGAGAGAACGTGGCCGTAAGACTATAGGGAATGACACTGTACTGTTTGTGATTATAGTTAAACATATAGGGAATCCTTTATGATACAGAGAACGTGGCCGTAAGACTATAGGGAATGACGGTGTACTGTTTGTGATTATAGTTAAACATATAGGGAATCCTTTATAATACAGAGAACGTGGCCGTAAGACTATAGGGAATGACGGTGTACTGTATGTGATTATAGTTAAACATATAGGGAATCCTTTATAATACAGAGAACGTGGCCGTAAGACTATAGGGAATGACGGTGTACTGTATGTGATTATAGTTAAACATATAGGGAATCCTTTATAATACAGAGAACGTGGCCGTAAGACTATAGGGAATGACACTGTACTGTATGTGATTATAGTTAAACATATAGGGAATCCTTTATAATAGAGAGAACGTGGCCGTAAGACTATAGGGAATGACTGTGTACTGTTTGTGATTATAGTTAAACATATAGGGAATCCTTTATAATAGAGAGAACGTGGCCATAAGACTATAGGGAATGACGGTGTACTGTATGTGATTATAGTTAAACATATAGGGAATCCTTTATAATACAGAGAACGTGGCCGTAAGACTATAGGGAATGACGGTGTACTGTTTGTGATTATAGTTAAACATATAGGGAATCCTTTATAATAGAGAGAACGTGGCCGTAAGACTATAGGGAATGACGGTGTACTGTTTGTGATTATAGTTAAACATATAGGGAATCCTTTATATTACAGAGAACGTGGCCTTAAGACTATAGGGAATGACGGTGTACTGTATGTGATTATAGTTAAACATATAGGGAATCCTTTATAATACAGAGAACGTGGCCGTAAGACTATAGGGAATGACACTGTACTGTTTGTGATTATAGTTAAACATATAGGGAATCCTTTATAATACAGAGGACGTGGCCATAAGACTATAGGGAATGACGGTGTACTGTTTGTGATTATAGTTAAACATATAGGGAATCCTTTATAATACAGAGAACGTGGCCTTAAGACTATAGGGAATGACGGTGTACTGTATGTGATTATAGTTAAACATATAGGGAATCCTTTATAATACAGAGAACGTGGCCGTAAGACTATAGGGAATGACGGTGTACTGTTTGTGATTATAGTTAAACATATAGGGAATCCTTTATAATAGAGAGAACGTGGCCGTAAGACTATAGGGAATGACACTGTACTGTTTGTGATTATAGTTAAACATATAGGGAATCCTTTATAATAGAGAGAACGTGGCCGTAAGACTATAGGGAATGACACTGTACTGTTTGTGATTATAGTTAAACATATAGGGAATCCTTTATGATACAGAGAACGTGGCCGTAAGACTATAGGGAATGACGGTGTACTGTTTGTGATTATAGTTAAACATATAGGGAATCCTTTATAATACAGAGAACGTGGCCGTAAGACTATAGGGAATGACGGTGTACTGTATGTGATTATAGTTAAACATATAGGGAATCCTTTATAATACAGAGAACGTGGCCGTAAGACTATAGGGAATGACGGTGTACTGTATGTGATTATAGTTAAACATATAGGGAATCCTTTATAATACAGAGAACGTGGCCGTAAGACTATAGGGAATGACGGTGTACTGTTTGTGATTATAGTTAAACATATAGGGAATCCTTTATAATACAGAGAACGTGGCCGTAAGACTATAGGGAATGACGGTGTACTGTTTGTGATTATAGTTAAACATATAGGGAATCCTTTATAATAGAGAGAATGTGTCCGTAAGACTATAGGGAATGACTGTGTACTGTTTGTGATTATAGTTAAACATATAGGGAATCCTTTATAATACAGAGAACGTGGCCGTAAGACTATAGGGAATGAGACTGTAGTGTTTGTGATTATAGTTAAACATATAGGGAATCCTTTATAATACAGAGAACGTGGCCGTAAGACTATAGGGAATGACACTGTACTGTATGTGATTATAGTTAAACATATAGGGAATCCTTTATAATACAGAGAACGTGGCCGTAAGACTATAGGGAATGACACTGTACTGTTTGTGATTATAGTTAAACATATAGGGAATCCTTTATAATAGAGAGAACGTGGCGGTAAGACTATAGGGAATGACACTGTACTGTATGTGATTATAGTTTAACATATAGGGAATCCTTTATAATAGAGAGAACGTGGCCGTAAGACTATAGGGAATGACGGTGTACTGTTTGTGATTATAGTTAAACATATAGGGAATCCTTTATAATACAGAGAACGTGGCCGTAAGACTATAGGGAATGACACTGTACTGTATGTGATTATAGTTAAACATATAGGGAATCCTTTATAATACAGAGAACGTTGCCGTAAGACTATAGGGAATGACACTGTACTGTATGTGATTATAGTTAAACATATAGGGAATCCTTTATAATACAGAGAACGTGGCCGTAAGACTATAGGGAATGGCGGTGTACTGTTTGTGATTATAGTTAAACATATAGGGAATCCTTTATAATACAGAGAACGTGGCCGTAACACTATAGGGAATGACACTGTACTGTTTGTGATTATAGGTAAACATATAGGGAATCCTTTATAATAGAGAGAACGTGGCCGTAAGACTATAGGGAATGACGGTGTACTGTTTGTGATTATAGTTAAACATATAGTGAATCCTTTATAATACAGAGAACGTGGCCGTTAGACTATAGGGAATGGCGGTGTACTGTTTGTGATTATAGTTAAACATATAGGGAATCCTTTATAATAGAGAGAACGTGGCCGTTAGACTATAGGGAATGGCGGTGTACTGTTTGTGATTATAGTTAAACATATAGGGAATCCTTTATAATAGAGAGAACGTGGCCGTTAGACTATAGGGAATGGCGGTGTACTGTTTGTGATTATAGTTAAACATATAGGGAATCCTTTATAATAGAGAGAACGTGGCCGTTAGACTATAGGGAATGGCGGTGTACTGTTTGTGATTATAGTTAAACATATAGGGAATCCTTTATAATAGAGAGAACGTGGCCGTAAGACTATAGGGAATGACGGTGTACTGTTTGTGATTATAGTTAAACATATAGGGAATCCTTTATAATACAGAGAACGTGGCCGTAAGACAATAGGGAATGACGGTGTACTGTTTGTGATTATAGTTAAACATGTAGGGAATCCTTTATAATACAGAGAACGTGGCCGTAAGACTATAGGGAATGACGGTGTACTGTTTGTGATTATAGTTAAACATGTAGGGAATCCTTTATAATAGAGAGAACGTGGCCGTAAGACTATAGGGAATGACGGTGTACTGTTTGTGATTATAGTTAAACATATAGGGAATCCTTTATAATACAGAGAACGTGGCCGTAAGACAATAGGGAATGACGGTGTACTGTTTGTGATTATAGTTAAACATATAGGGAATCCTTTATAATACAGAGAACGTGGCCGTAAGACTATAGGGAATGACGGTGTACTGTTTGTGATTATAGTTAAACATATAGGGAATCCTTTATAATACAGAGAACGTGGCCGTAAGACAATAGGGAATGACAGTGTACTGTTTGTGATTATAGTTAAACATATAGGGAATCCTTTATAATACAGAGAACGTTGCCGTAAGACTATAGGGAATGACGGTGTACTGTTTGTGATTATAGTTAAACATATAGGGAATCCTTTATAATAGAGAGAACGTGGCTGTTAGACTATAGGGAATGGCGGTGTACTGTATGTGATTATAGTTAAACATATAGGGAATCCTTTATAATACAGAGAACATGGCCGTAAGACTATAGGGAATGACGGTGTACTGTATGTGATTATAGTTAAACATATAGGGAATCCTTTATAATACAGAGAACGTGGCCGTAAGACTATAGGGAATGACTATGTACTGTTTGTGATTATAGTTAAACATATAGGGAATCCTTTATGATACAGAGAACGTGGCCATAAGACTATAGGGAATGACGGTGTACTGTTTGTGATTATAGTCAAACATATAGGGAATCCTTTATAATAGAGAGAACGTGGCCGTAAGACTATAGGGAATGACGGTGTACTGTATGTGATTATAGTCAAACATATAGGGAATCCTTTATGATACAGAGAACGTGGCCGTAAGACTATAGGGAATGACGGTGTACTGTTTGTGATTATAGTTAAACATATAGGGAATCCTTTATAATACAGAGAACGTGGCCGTAAGACTATAGGGAATGACACTGTACTGTTTGTGATTATAGTTAAACATATAGGGAATCCTTTATGATACAGAGAACGTGGCCGTAAGACTATAGGGAATGACGGTGTACTGTTTGTGATTATAGTTAAACATATAGGGAATCCTTTATGATAGAGAGAACGTGGCCGTAAGACTATAGGGAATGACACTGTACTGTTTGTGATTATAGTTAAACATATAGGGAATCCTTTATGATACAGAGAACGTGGCCGTAAGACTATAGGGAATGACGGTGTACTGTATGTGATTATAGTTAAACATATAGGGAATCCTTTATAATACAGAGAACGTGGCCGTAAGACTATAGGGAATGACTGTGTACTGTTTGTGATTATAGTTAAACATATAGGGAATCCTTTATAATAGAGAGAACGTGGCCATAAGACTATAGGGAATGACGGTGTACTGTATGTGATTATAGTTAAACATATAGGGAATCCTTTATGATACAGAGAACGTGGCCGTAAGACTATAGGGAATGACTGTGTACTGTTTGTGATTATAGTTAAACATATAGAGAATCCTTTAAAATAGAGAGAACGTGGCCATAAGACTATAGGGAATGACGGTGTACTGTATGTGATTATAGTTAAACATATAGGGAATCCTTTATAATAGAGAGAACGTGGCCGTAAGACTATAGGGAATGACGGTGTACTGTTTGTGATTATAGTTAAACATATAGGGAATCCTTTATGATAGAGAGAACGTGGCCATAAGACTATAGGGAATGACGGTGTACTGTTTGTGATTATAGTTAAACATATAGGGAATCCTTTATAATACAGAGAACGTGGCCATAAGACTATAGGGAATGACGGTGTACTGTATGTGATTATAGTTAAACATATAGGGAATCCTTTATAATACAGAGAACGTGGCCGTAAGACTATAGGGAATGACACTGTACTGTTTGTGATTATAGTTAAACATATAGGGAATCCTTTATAATAGAGAGAACGTGGCCGTAAGACTATAGGGAATGACGGTGTACTGTTTGTGATTATAGTAAAACATATAGGGAATCCTTTATAATAGAGAGAACGTGGCCGTAAGACTATAGGGAATGACACTGTACTGTTTGTGATTATAGTTAAACATATAGTGAATCCTTTATAATAGAGAGAACGTGGCCGTAAGACTATAGGGAATGACACTGTACTGTTTGTGATTATAGTTAAACATATAGGGAATCCTTTATGATACAGAGAACGTGGCCATAAGACTATAGGGAATGACGGTGTACTGTTTGTGATTATAGTTAAACATGTAGGGAATCCTTTATAATAGAGAGAACGTGGCCATAAGACTAAAGGGAATGACGGTGTACTGTTTGTGATTATAGTTAAACATATAGGGAATCCTTTATAATACAGAGAACGTGGCCGTAAGACTATAGGGAATGACGGTGTACTGTTTGTGATTATAGTTAAACATATAGGGAATCCTTTATAATACAGAGAACGTGGCCGTAAGACTATAGGGAATGACGGTGTACTGTTTGTGATTATAGTTAAACATATAGGGAATCCTTTATAATACAGAGAACGTGGCCGTAAGACTATAGGGAATGACGGTGTACTGTTTGTGATTATAGTTAAACATATAGGGAATCCTTTATAATACAGAGAACGTGGCCGTAAGACTATAGGGAATGACTGTGTACTGTTTGTGATTATAGTTAAACATATAGGGAATCCTTTATAATACAGAGAACGTGGCCGTAAGACTATAGGGAATGACGGTGTACTGTTTGTGATTATAGTTAAACATATAGGGAATCCTTTATAATACAGAGAACGTGGCCGTAAGACTATAGGGAATGACGGTGTACTGTATGTGATAATAGTTAAACATATAGGGAATCCTTTATAATACAGAGAACGTGGCCGTAAGACTATAGGGAATGACACTGTACTGTTTGTGATTATAGTTAAACATATAGGGAATCCTTTATAATAGAGAGAACGTGGCCGTAAGACTATAGGGAATGACACTGTACTGTATGTGATTATAGTTAAACATATAGGGAATCCTTTATAATACAGAGAACGTGGCCGTAAGACTATAGGGAATGACGGTGTACTGTATGTGATTATAGTTAAACATATAGGGAATCCTTTATAATACAGAGAACGTGGCCGTAAGACTATAGGGAATGACGGTGTACTGTTTGTGATTATAGTTAAACATATAGGGAATCCTTTATAATAGAGAGAACGTGGCCGTAAGACTATAGGGAATGACGGTGTACTGTTTGTGATTATAGTTAAACATATAGGGAATCCTTTATAATAGAGAGAACGTGGCCGTAAGACTATAGGGAATGACACTGTACTGTTTGTGATTATAGTTAAACATATAGGGAATCCTTTATAATAGAGAGAACGTGGCCGTAAGACTATAGGGAATGACGGTGTACTGTTTGTGATTATCGTTAAACATATAGGGAATCCTTTATAATACAGAGAACGTGGCCGTAAGACTATAGGGAATGACGGTGTACTGTTTGTGATTATAGTTAAACATATAGGGAATCCTTTATAATAGAGAGAACGTGGCCGTAAGACTATAGGGAATGACACTGTACTGTTTGTGATTATAGTTAAACATATAGGGAATCCTTTATAATAGAGAGAACGTGGCCGTAAGACTATAGGGAATGACGGTGTACTGTTTGTGATTATAGTTAAACATATAGGGAATCCTTTATAATAGAGAGAACGTGGCCGTAAGACAATAGGGAATGACGGTGTACTGTTTGTGATTATAGTTAAACATATAGGGAATCCTTTATAATACAGAGAACGTTGCCGTAAGACTATAGGGAATGACGGTGTACTGTTTGTGATTATAGTTAAACATATAGGGAATCCTTTATAATAGAGAGAACGTGGCCGTTAGACTATAGGGAATGACGGTGTACTGTATGTGATTATAGTTAAAGAAGACATCTTACACCAAGAGAATTACTTTTTCCTGAAAGTTTCACCGTCTGAAAATATTTGAATGACTGGATCAGTAGATGTTTAAATTCAGAATGTTTATCCAGCATACTATAGATGAAATATTCACGTAGGTATTTTTGTTGAAGGGACTCTCAATATGATTTCCTGAAACATTGGTATGAGAGAATGTAGAGAAGGAAACTTGTAAAGCATTGGCATCATAGCTTTATCATGTCTATGGGTACAGACCATCCTGAAGCATAAAATAATGTGCATCTACCGTTGCCTGAAATGGCTGGAGGAAATGAAGCGAATGTAAATTTATTGACCTTTGATGAAGTTTATAAAAACATATTAAACATTACTTAGACCCATCAAGGGTTACCAGCCAACACATGCAACTCCCAAGTTGTCAGAAGTCACAAGTTGTTACTGAAATGTGCAGTGTCATTGGATCTGATGATATAACTCTCTCCAGAGTGGATTATGGCTGACAGAGAGTGTTTGTGACCCTCTGGTTGTATTTCTAGTCAAGTTTTATGTATCCTCTTTACATATCTGTGTTGTACCACACACCAGTCTGTCTGGGCAAGTACTGCTAACAGGGTAGTTGACATCTTTAATGGAGCTGGCTTCTTGTTCTTAGAGCACAGATTAAAACACAGGCATTCCTGACAGTCTGTAGTCTAGGCAGCTTATAACAGTTCATAAATGTGTCCGTAATCCAGAGAACTTATAACAGTGGTAAATGTGTCCATCGACTAGAGAGCTTATAACAGTGGTAAATGTGTCCGTAGTCTAGAGAGCTTATATCAGTGGTAAATGTGTCTGTAGTCTAGAGAGCTTATAACAGTTCATAAATGTGTCCGTAATCCAGAGAACTTATAACAGTGGTAAATGTGTCCATCGACTAGAGAGCTTATAAGAGTGGTAAATGTGTCCGTAGTCTAGAGAGCTTATATCAGTGGTAAATGTGTCCGTAGTCTAGAGAGCTTATATCAGTGGTAAATGTGTCCGTAGTCTAGAGAACTTATAACATTGGTAAATGTGTCTATAGTCTAGAGAGCTTATAACAGTGGTAAATGTGTCCGTAGTCTAGAGAGCTTATATCAGTGGTAAATGTGTCCGTAGTCTAGAGAGCTTATAACAGTGGTAAATGTGTCCATAGACTAGAGAGCTTATAACAGTGGTAAAAGTGTCGATAAACTAGAGAGCTTATAACAGTGGTAAATGTGTCCGTAGTCTAGAGAGCTTATAACAGTGGTAAATGTGTCCGTAGTCTAGAGAGCTTATATCAGTGGTAAAGGTGTCCGTAGTCTAGAGAGCTTATATCAGTGGTAAATGTGTCCATAAACTAGAGAGCTTATAACAGTGGTAAATGTGTCCATAGACTAGAGAGCTTATAACAGTGGTAAATGTGTCGATAAACTAGAGAGCTTATAACAGTGGTAAATGTGTCCATAGACTAGAGAGCTTATAACAGTGGTAAATGTGTCGATAAACTAGAGAGCTTATAACAGTGGTAAATATGTCCATAGTCTAGAGAGCTTTTAACAATGGTAAATGTGTCCATAAACTAGAGAGCTTATAACAGTGGTAAATGTGTCCATAGACTAGAGAGCTTATAACAGTGGTAAATGTGTCCATAAACTAGAGAGCTTATAACAGTGGTAAATATGTCCATAGTCTAGAGAGCTTTTAACAATGGTAAATGTGTCCATAATCTAGAGAGCTTATAACAGTGGTAAATGTGTCCATAGTCTAGAGAGCTTATAACAGTGGTAAATGTGTCTGTAGTCTAAAGAGCTTATAACAGTGGTAAATGTGTCCATAGTCTAAAGAGCTTATTACACTAGTAAATGTGTCCATAGACTAGAGAGCTTATAACAGTGGTAAATGTGTCTGTAGTCTAAAGAGCTTATAACAGTGGTAAATGTGTCTGTAGTCTAAAGAGCTTATAACAGTTGTAAATGTGTCCATAGTCTAGAGAGCTTATAACAGTGGTAAATGTGTCCATAGTCTAGAGAGCTTATAACAGTGGTAAATGTGTCCGTAGTCTAGGGAGCTTATAACAGTGGTAAATGTGTCCGTAGACTAGAGAGCTTATAACAGTGGTAAATGTGTCCATAGTCTAAAGAGCTTATAACAGTGGTAAATGTGTCCATAGTTTAGTCTAAAGAGCTTATAACACTAGTAAATGTGTCCATAGTTTAGAGAGCTTATAACAGTGGTAAATGTGTCCATAGTCTAGAGAGCTTATAACAGTGGTAAATGTGTCCGTAGACTAGAGAGCTTATAACAGTGGTAAATGTGTCCGTAGTCTAAAGAGCTTATAACAGTGGTAAATGTGTCCATAGTTTAGTCTAAAGAGCTTATAACACTAGTAAATGTGTCTGTAGTCTAGAGAGCTTATATTAGTTTGTAAATACAGTGTATGTCTGTAGTTTAGAGAGCTTATAATTATAACAGTCTGATAGCAATGCATAAATATGTCTAAGTCTTGAGAGTTTGTGGCAGTGTGTGAACATGTCCATAGTCTAAAGGGTAGGCATTGGTTCAACTCAATACCTCAACAATTGTCTCTCTAACTACCAACTTAGTCCAAGTCTTTCTTTGCTTTCTTCACAATTATAGCTATACCTACTGCATCATATTTAGTTAACTGAAATTTGTTTTATCTGAGACCTTTTGTTTCTCATTCACAGGAAGATGCAGGTCTGATTCCTAGGATATGTGAGGTAATGTATCTTTTCAGTTCTTAACCATATTTTTTTTCATAATCTCCATAAAAAAGAAATCTGGTCTGAAAACAGTCTAATCTAACTTGGTCAAGTACCAATTATGTTTGAGAAAAGTGCGAGATGAGTTGACATATTAAGGGAAGAGCGAGTGAAGGAGCCATATTTTTGGCGTGGATTTTGATGTATACATGACTCAGCTGAGATTTATGTAACATATTAAACTGTAAAGAATGTAGATAAACCTAAATCATTGCTCCGTCCCTCTGTCAACACAGACAGGGGCCCTATTGTGCTCTGAAGCTGCCCCTGTAGATCTATCAGCTCTCAATGACCATGTTTTAAATATTGCACCTTAATCATGTCTATCCACACTGGAAGTTAAATGTCTGCTCTCAACGTTTGTTTGATCTTGTTTACATGGTAGACATTGTAAGCTAGGATTGAGATGAACATGACCAATCGGTAGGGTGCTCATACATATTGGTGACAGGTGACATACGTTAGGGTACACTAGGGTGTTCATACATAGCGGTGACAGGTGACATACGTTAGGGTACACTAGGGTGCTCATACATATTGGTGACAGGTGACATACGTTAGGGTACACTAGGGTGTTCATACATAGCGGTGACAGGTGACATGCGTTAGGGTACACTAGGGTGCTCATACATATTGATGACAGGTGACATACGTTAGGGTACACTAGGGTGCTCATACATAGCGGTGACAGGTGACATACGTTAGGGTACACTAGGGTGCTCATACATAGTGGTGACAGGTGACATACGTTAGGGCACACTAGGGTGTTCATACATAGCGGTGACAGGTGACATGCGTTAGGGTACACTAGGGTGCTCATACATAGGGGTGACAGGTGACATACGTTAGGGTACACTAGGGTGCTCATACATAGTGGTGACAGGTGACATACGTTAGGGCACACTAGGGTGTTCATACATAGCGGTGACAGGTGACATGCGTTAGGGTACACTAGGGTGCTCATACATAGGGGTGACAGGTGACATACGTTAGGGTACACTAGGGTGCTCATACATAGTGGTGACAGGTGACATGCGTTAGGGTACACTAGGGTGCTCATACATAGTGGTGACAGGTGACATGCGTTAGGGTACACTAGGGTGCTCATACATAGGGGTGACAGGTGACATACGTTAGGGTACACTAGGGTGCTCATACATAGTGGTGACAGGTGACATACGTTAGGGTACACTAGGGTGCTCATACATAGTGGTGACAGGTGACATACGTTAGGGTACACTAGGGTTTTCATACATAGTGGTGACAGGTGACATACGTTAGGGTACACTAGGGTGCTCATATATAGCGGTGACAGGTGACATACGTTAGGGTACACTAGGGCGCTCATACATAGGGGTGACAGGTGACATACGTTAGGGTACACTAGGGTGCTCATACATAGCAGTGATAGGTGACATGTGTTAGGGTACACTAGGGTGCTCATACATAGTGGTGACAGGTGACATACGTTAGGGTACACTAGGGTGCTCATACATAGTGGTGACAGGTGACATACGTTAGGGTACACTATGTACTATTCCCTCACATTGCAAATTCTTTTTCTGTGATAAAAACCCAATATGAAATACATGCTATTCTTCAATACCAACTAGGTTGTGATCTATTCAGTAAAAGGCTGTTACATGTAAAGTTACCTGTGGGATAACTGATCAACTTAAAGGTCACAAACATACAAAGCACCTGCTATATCCTCTCCTGAATTTGTACACGTAGGTTAGTTCACCTTCAATGTTTAGAGATTAATGCTTTCATACTTAGCATGTGTATTCCTATGGGAGTTATGGGACTTGAAAATCCTTAAAGTAGATAATTTCTTAATTTCTTTACAAGATGTCTAAAAAATTGAAACAAAAAGTTCCCAGCTGACAGTAATTCTTTGTTTCTTCACACTACCATACAATATCTCGACTTTCACTGGTACTGGTACTTATCCTATTAATATGCAGGGCTGATAATGTTGGAAGCATTCATTCAATTTAGCAGTGCAAGATCGTTAGGAAGAAAATATTATAAAGTTGAAAGGGAGGATTTGTCTGTAGCTGGTACAGTAGATATACATGTTATCTAATTACCCTCCATTGTCTGGCTTGGGGAGGCTGTGGTGAGACATGTGGTTAGAGTTACAGAGCTAGCAGCTGGTGCCACATCTGTACAATGTCATAGAGATAGACAGGTTGTGTTAACGTTACCATGTCATAGACAGGTTGTGTTAATGTTACAATGTCATAGACAGGTTGTGTTAACGTTACCATGTCATAGACAGGTTGTGTTAACGTTACCATGTTATAGACAGGTTGTGTTAAAGTTACCATGTCATAGAGATAGACAGGTTGTGTTAAAGTTACCATGTCATAGACAGGTTGTGTTAACGTTACCATGTCATAGACAGGTTGTGTTAACGTTACCATGTCATAGACAGGTTGTGTTAACGTTACCATGTCATAGACAGGTTGTGTTAACGTTACCATGTCATAGAGATAGACAGGTTGTGTTAACGTAACCATGTCATAGACAGGTTGTGTTAACGTTATTATGTCATAGAGATAGACAGGTTGTGTTAACGTTACCATGTCATAGAGATAGACAGGTTGTGTTAACGTTACCATGTCATAGACAGGTTGTGTTAACGTTACCATGTCATAGAGATAGACAGGTTGTGTTAACGTTACCATGTCATAGACAGGTTGTGTTAACGTTACCATGTCATAGACAGGTTGTGTTAACGTTACCATGTCATATAGACAGGTTGTGTTAACGTTATCATGTCATATAGACAGGTTGTGTTAACGTTACCATGTTATAGACAGGTTGTGTTAACGTTACCATGTTATAGACAGGTTGTGTTAACGTTATCATGTCATAGAGATAGACAGGTTGTGTTAAAGTTACCATGTCATAGACAGGTTGTGTTAACGTTATCATGTCATAGACAGGTTGAGTTAATGTTACCATGTCATAAAGATAGACAGGTTGTGTTAACGTTACCATGTCATAGACAGGTTGTGTTAAAGTTACCATGTCATAGAGATAGACAGGTTGTGTTAACGTTACCATGTCATAGACAGGTTGTGTTAACGTTACCATGTCATAGAGATAGACAGGTTGTGTTAACGTTACCATGTCATAGACAGGTTGTGTTAACGTTACCATGTCATAGACAGGTTGTGTTAACGTTACCATGTCATAGAGATAGACAGGTTGTGTTAACGTTACCATGTCATAGACAGGTTGTGTTAACGTTACCATGTCATAGACAGGTTGTGTTAACGTTACCATGTCATATAGACAGGTTGTGTTAACGTTATCATGTCATATAGACAGGTTGTGTTAACGTTACCATGTTATAGACAGGTTGTGTTAACGTTACCATGTTATAGACAGGTTGTGTTAACGTTATCATGTCATAGAGATAGACAGGTTGTGTTAAAGTTACCATGTCATAGACAGGTTGTGTTAACGTTATCATGTCATAGACAGGTTGAGTTAATGTTACCATGTCATAAAGATAGACAGGTTGTGTTAACGTTACCATGTCATAGACAGGTTGTGTTAAAGTTACCATGTCATAGAGATAGACAGGTTGTGTTAACGTTACCATGTCATAGACAGGTTGTGTTAACGTTACCATGTCATAGAGATAGACAGGTTGTGTTAACGTTACCATGTCATAGACAGGTTGTGTTAACGTTACCATGTCATAGAGATAGACAGGTTGTGTTAACGTTACCATGTCATAGACAGGTTGTGTTAAAGTTACCATTTCATAGAGATAGACAGGTTGTGTTAACGTTACCATGTCATAGACAGGTTGTGTTAAAGTTACCATGTCATAGAGATAGACAGGTTGTGTTAACGTTACCATGTCATAGACAAGTTGTGTTAACGTTACCATGTCGTAGACAGGTTGTGTTAACGTTACCATATCATAGACAGGTTTTAACGTTACCATGTCATAGACAGGTTGTGTTAAAGTTACCATGTCATAGAGATAGACAGATTGTGTTAACGTAACCATGTCATAGACAGGTTGTGTTAAAGTTACCATTTCATAGAGATAGACAGGTTGTGTAAACGTTACCATGTCATAGACAGGTTGTGTAAACGTTACCATGTCATAGACAAGTTGTGTTAACGTTACCATGTTATAGACAGGTTGTGTTAACGTTACCATGACATAGACAGGTTGTGTTAATGTTACCATGACATAGACAGGTTGTGTTAACGTTACCATGTCATAGACAGGTTGTGTTAACGTTACCATGTCATAGACAGGTTGTGTTAAAGTTACCATGTTATAGACAGGTTGTGTTAACGTTACCATGTTATAGACAGGTTGTGTTAATGTTACCATGTCATAGACAAGTTGTGTTAACGTTACCATGTTATAGACAGGTTGTGTAAACGTTACCATGTCATAGACAAGTTGTGTTAACGTTACCATGACATAGACAGGTTGTGTTAACGTTACCATGTTATAGACAGGTTGTGTTAACGTTACCATGTTATAGACAGGTTGTGTAAACGTTACCATGTCATAGACAGGTTGTGTTAACGTTACCATGTTAAAGACAGGTTGTGTTAACGTTACCATGTTATAGACAAGTTGTGTTAACGTTACCATGACATAGACAGGTTGTGTTAACGTTACCATGTTATAGACAGGTTGTGTTAACGTTACCATGTCATAGACAGGTTGTGTTAATGTTACTATGTCATAGACAGGTTGTGTTAACGTTACCATGTCATAGACAGGTTGTGTTAATGTTACAATGTCATAGACAGGTTGTGTTAACGTTACCATGTCATAGACAGGTTGTGTTAACGTTACCATGTCATAGACAGGTTGTGTTAACGTTACCATGTCATAGACAGGTTGTGTTAACGTTACCATGTCATAGACAGGTTGTGTTAATGTTACAATGTCATAGACAGGTTGTGTTAACGTTACCATGTCATAGACAGGTTGTGTTAACGTTACCATGTTATAGACAGGTTGTGTTAACGTTACCATGTCATAGACAGGTTGTGTTAATGTTACCATGTCATACAGATAGACAGGTTGTGTTAACGTTACCATGTTATAGACAGGTTGTGTTAACGTTACCATGTTATAGACAGGTTGTGTTAATGTTACCATGTTATAGACAGGTTGTGTTAACGTTACCATGTCATAGACAGGTTGTGTTAACGTTACCATGTTATAGACAGGTTGTGTTAACGTTACCATGTTATAGACAGGTTGTGTTAATGTTACCATGTCATAGAGATAGACAGGTTGTGTTAACGTTACCATGTTATAGACAGGTTGTGTTAACGTTACCATGTTATAGACAGGTTGTGTTAACGTTACCATGTCATACAGATAGACAGGTTGTGTTAACGTTACCATGTTATAGACAGGTTGTGTTAACGTTACCATGTCATAGACAGGTTGTGTTATCGTTACCATGTCATAGACAGGTTGTGTTAACGTTACCATGTTATAGACAGGTTGTGTTAATGTTACCATGTCATAGAGATAGACAGGTTGTGTTAACATTACCATGTCATAGACAGGTTGTGTTAACGTTACCATGTCATAGAGATAGACAGGTTGTGTTAACGTTACCATGTCATAGACAGGTTGTGTTAACGTTACCATGTCATAGACAGGTTGTGTTAACATTACCATGTCATAGAGATAGACAGGTTGTGTTAACGTT
Organism: Mimachlamys varia; assembly: GCA_947623455.1. Taxonomy (NCBI): domain Eukaryota; kingdom Metazoa; phylum Mollusca; class Bivalvia; order Pectinida; family Pectinidae; genus Mimachlamys; species Mimachlamys varia. The sequence goes on along the minus strand of OX392528.1, from coordinate 536,519 downwards.
ACCATGTCATAGACAGGTTGTGTTAACGTTACCATGTCATAGACAGGTTGTGTTAACGTTACAATGTCATAGACAGGTTGTGTTAACGTTACCATGTCAAAGACAGGTTGTGTTAACGTTACCATGTCATAGACAGGTTGTGTTAACGTTACCATGTCATAGACAGGTTGTGTTAACGTTACCATGTCATAGACAGGTTGTGTTAACGTTACCATGTTATAGACAGGTTGTGTTAACGTTACCATGTCATAGACAGGTTGTGTTAACGTTACCATGTTATAGACAGGTTGTGTTAACGTTACCATGTCATAGACAGGTTGTGTTAAAGTTACCATGTCATAGAGATAGACAGGTTGTGTTAACGTTACCATGTCATAGACAGGTTGTGTTAACGTTACCATGTCATAGAGATAGACAGGTTGTGTTAACTTTACCATGACATAGACAGGTTGTGTTAATGTTACCATGTCATAGACAGGTTGTGTTAACGTTACCATGTCATAGACAGGTTGTGTTAATGTTACCATGTCATAGAGATAGACAGGTTGTGTTAAAGTTACCATGTCATAGACAGGTTGTGTTAACGTTACCATGTCATAGACAGGTTGTGTTAATGTTACCATGTCATAGAGATAGACAGGTTGTGTTAAAGTTACCATGACATAGACAGGTTGTGTTAACGTTACCATGTCATAGACAGGTTGTGTTAATGTTACCATGTCATAGACAGGTTGTGTTAATGTTACCATGTCATAGAGATAGACAGGTTGTGTTAAAGTTACCATGTCATAGACAGGTTGTGTTAACGTTACCATGTCATAGAGATAGACAGGTTGTGTTAACGTTACCATGTCATAGACAGGTTGTGTTAAAGTTACCATTTCATAGAGATAGACAGGTTGTGTTAACGTTACCATGTCATAGACAGGTTGTGTTAAAGTTACCATGTCATAGAGATAGACAGGTTGTGTTAACGTTACCATGTCATAGACAAGTTGTGTTAACGTTACCATGTCGTAGACAGGTTGTGTTAACGTTACCATATCATAGACAGGTTTTAACGTTACCATGTCATAGACAGGTTGTGTTAAAGTTACCATGTCATAGAGATAGACAGATTGTGTTAACGTAACCATGTCATAGACAGGTTGTGTTAAAGTTACCATTTCATAGAGATAGACAGGTTGTGTAAACGTTACCATGTCATAGACAGGTTGTGTAAACGTTACCATGTCATAGACAAGTTGTGTTAACGTTACCATGTTATAGACAGGTTGTGTTAACGTTACCATGACATAGACAGGTTGTGTTAATGTTACCATGACATAGACAGGTTGTGTTAACGTTACCATGTCATAGACAGGTTGTGTTAACGTTACCATGTCATAGACAGGTTGTGTTAAAGTTACCATGTTATAGACAGGTTGTGTTAACGTTACCATGTTATAGACAGGTTGTGTTAATGTTACCATGTCATAGACAAGTTGTGTTAACGTTACCATGTTATAGACAGGTTGTGTAAACGTTACCATGTCATAGACAAGTTGTGTTAACGTTACCATGACATAGACAGGTTGTGTTAACGTTACCATGTTATAGACAGGTTGTGTTAACGTTACCATGTTATAGACAGGTTGTGTAAACGTTACCATGTCATAGACAGGTTGTGTTAACGTTACCATGTTAAAGACAGGTTGTGTTAACGTTACCATGTTATAGACAAGTTGTGTTAACGTTACCATGACATAGACAGGTTGTGTTAACGTTACCATGTTATAGACAGGTTGTGTTAACGTTACCATGTCATAGACAGGTTGTGTTAATGTTACTATGTCATAGACAGGTTGTGTTAACGTTACCATGTCATAGACAGGTTGTGTTAATGTTACAATGTCATAGACAGGTTGTGTTAACGTTACCATGTCATAGACAGGTTGTGTTAACGTTACCATGTCATAGACAGGTTGTGTTAACGTTACCATGTCATAGACAGGTTGTGTTAACGTTACCATGTCATAGACAGGTTGTGTTAATGTTACAATGTCATAGACAGGTTGTGTTAACGTTACCATGTCATAGACAGGTTGTGTTAACGTTACCATGTTATAGACAGGTTGTGTTAACGTTACCATGTCATAGACAGGTTGTGTTAATGTTACCATGTCATACAGATAGACAGGTTGTGTTAACGTTACCATGTTATAGACAGGTTGTGTTAACGTTACCATGTTATAGACAGGTTGTGTTAATGTTACCATGTTATAGACAGGTTGTGTTAACGTTACCATGTCATAGACAGGTTGTGTTAACGTTACCATGTTATAGACAGGTTGTGTTAACGTTACCATGTTATAGACAGGTTGTGTTAATGTTACCATGTCATAGAGATAGACAGGTTGTGTTAACGTTACCATGTTATAGACAGGTTGTGTTAACGTTACCATGTTATAGACAGGTTGTGTTAACGTTACCATGTCATACAGATAGACAGGTTGTGTTAACGTTACCATGTTATAGACAGGTTGTGTTAACGTTACCATGTCATAGACAGGTTGTGTTATCGTTACCATGTCATAGACAGGTTGTGTTAACGTTACCATGTTATAGACAGGTTGTGTTAATGTTACCATGTCATAGAGATAGACAGGTTGTGTTAACATTACCATGTCATAGACAGGTTGTGTTAACGTTACCATGTCATAGAGATAGACAGGTTGTGTTAACGTTACCATGTCATAGACAGGTTGTGTTAACGTTACCATGTCATAGACAGGTTGTGTTAACATTACCATGTCATAGAGATAGACAGGTTGTGTTAACGTTACCATGTCATAGACAGGTTGTGTTAACGTTACCATGTCATAGACAGGTTGTGTTAACGTTACAATGTCATAGACAGGTTGTGTTAACGTTACCATGTCAAAGACAGGTTGTGTTAACGTTACCATGTCATAGACAGGTTGTGTTAACGTTACCATGTCATAGACAGGTTGTGTTAACGTTACCATGTCATAGACAGGTTGTGTTAACGTTACCATGTTATAGACAGGTTGTGTTAACGTTACCATGTCATAGACAGGTTGTGTTAACGTTACCATGTTATAGACAGGTTGTGTTAACGTTACCATGTCATAGACAGGTTGTGTTAAAGTTACCATGTCATAGAGATAGACAGGTTGTGTTAACGTTACCATGTCATAGACAGGTTGTGTTAACGTTACCATGTCATAGAGATAGACAGGTTGTGTTAACTTTACCATGACATAGACAGGTTGTGTTAATGTTACCATGTCATAGACAGGTTGTGTTAACGTTACCATGTCATAGACAGGTTGTGTTAATGTTACCATGTCATAGAGATAGACAGGTTGTGTTAAAGTTACCATGTCATAGACAGGTTGTGTTAACGTTACCATGTCATAGACAGGTTGTGTTAATGTTACCATGTCATAGAGATAGACAGGTTGTGTTAAAGTTACCATGACATAGACAGGTTGTGTTAACGTTACCATGTCATAGACAGGTTGTGTTAATGTTACCATGTCATAGACAGGTTGTGTTAATGTTACCATGTCATAGAGATAGACAGGTTGTGTTAAAGTTACCATGTCATAGACAGGTTGTGTTAACGTTACCATGTCATAGAGATAGACAGGTTGTGTTAACGTTACCATGTCATAGAGATAGACAGGTTGTGTTAAAGTTACCATGACATAGACAGGTTGTGTTAACGTTACCATGTCATAGACAGGTTGTGTTAATGTTACCATGTCATAGACAGGTTGTGTTAATGTTACCATGTCATAGAGATAGACAGGTTGTGTTAAAGTTACCATGTCATAGACAGGTTGTGTTAACGTTACCATGTCATAGAGATAGACAGGTTGTGTTAACGTTACCATGTCATAGAGATAGACAGGTTGTGTTAATGTTACCATGTCATAGACAGGTTGTGTTAACGTTACCATGTCATAGACAGGTTGTGTTAACGTTACAATGTCATAGACAGGTTGTGTTAACGTTACCATGTCATAGACAGGTTGTGTTAAAGTTACCATGTTATAGACAGGTTGTGTTAACGTTACCATGTTATAGACAGGTTGTGTTAACGTTACCATGTTATAGACAGGTTGTGTTAACGTTACCATATCATAGACAGGTTGTGTTAACGTTACCATGTCATACAGATAGACAGGTTGTGTTAACGTTATCATGTCATAGACAGGTTGTGTTAACGTTACCATGTCATAGACAGGTTGTGTTAACGTTACAATGTCATAGACAGGTTGTGTTAACGTTACCATGTCATACAGATAGACAGGTTGTGTTAACGTTACCATGTCATAGACAGGTTGTGTTAACGTTACCATGTTATAGACAGGTTGTGTTAACGTTACCATGTTATAGACAAGTTGTGTTAACGTTACCATGTCATAGACAAGTTGTGTTAATGTTACCATGTTATAGACAGGTTGTGTTAACGTTACCATATCATAGACAGGTTGTGTTAACGTTACCATGTCATAGACAGGTTGTGTTAACGTTACCATGTCATAGACAGGTTGTGTTAACGTTACCATGTCATAGACAGGTTGTGTTATCGTTACCATGTCATAGACAGGTTGTGTTAACGTTACCATGTCATAGACAAGTTGTGTTAACGTTACCATGACATAGACAGGTTGTGTTAACGTTACCATGTTATAGACAGGTTGTGTTAACGTTACCATGTTATAGACAGGTTGTGTAAACGTTACCATGTCATAGACAGGTTGTGTTAACGTTACCATGTTAAAGACAGGTTGTGTTAACGTTACCATGTTATAGACAAGTTGTGTTAACGTTACCATGACATAGACAGGTTGTGTTAACGTTACCATGTTATAGACAGGTTGTGTTAACGTTACCATGTCATAGACAGGTTGTGTTAATGTTACTATGTCATAGACAGGTTGTGTTAACGTTACCATGTCATAGACAGGTTGTGTTAATGTTACAATGTCATAGACAGGTTGTGTTAATGTTACCATGTCATAGACAGGTTGTGTTAACGTTACCATGTCATAGACAGGTTGTGTTAACGTTACCATGTCATAGACAGGTTGTGTTAACGTTACCATGTCATAGACAGGTTGTGTTAATGTTACAATGTCATAGACAGGTTGTGTTAACGTTACCATGTCATAGACAGGTTGTGTTAACGTTACCATGTTATAGACAGGTTGTGTTAACGTTACCATGTCATAGACAGGTTGTGTTAATGTTACCATGTCATACAGATAGACAGGTTGTGTTAACGTTACCATGTTATAGACAGGTTGTGTTAACGTTACCATGTTATAGACAGGTTGTGTTAATGTTACCATGTTATAGACAGGTTGTGTTAACGTTACCATGTCATAGACAGGTTGTGTTAACGTTACCATGTTATAGACAGGTTGTGTTAACGTTACCATGTTATAGACAGGTTGTGTTAATGTTACCATGTCATAGAGATAGACAGGTTGTGTTAACGTTACCATGTTATAGACAGGTTGTGTTAACGTTACCATGTTATAGACAGGTTGTGTTAACGTTACCATGTCATACAGATAGACAGGTTGTGTTAACGTTACCATGTTATAGACAGGTTGTGTTAACGTTACCATGTCATAGACAGGTTGTGTTATCGTTACCATGTCATAGACAGGTTGTGTTAACGTTACCATGTTATAGACAGGTTGTGTTAATGTTACCATGTCATAGAGATAGACAGGTTGTGTTAACGTTACCATGTCATAGACAGGTTGTGTTAACGTTACCATGTCATAGAGATAGACAGGTTGTGTTAACGTTACCATGTCATAGACAGGTTGTGTTAACGTTACCATGTCATAGACAGGTTGTGTTAACATTACCATGTCATAGAGATAGACAGGTTGTGTTAACGTTACCATGTCATAGACAGGTTGTGTTAACGTTACCATGTCATAGACAGGTTGTGTTAACGTTACAATGTCATAGACAGGTTGTGTTAACGTTACCATGTCAAAGACAGGTTGTGTTAACGTTACCATGTCATAGACAGGTTGTGTTAACGTTACCATGTCATAGACAGGTTGTGTTAACGTTACCATGTCATAGACAGGTTGTGTTAACGTTACCATGTTATAGACAGGTTGTGTTAACGTTACCATGTCATAGACAGGTTGTGTTAACGTTACCATGTTATAGACAGGTTGTGTTAACGTTACCATGTCATAGACAGGTTGTGTTAAAGTTACCATGTCATAGAGATAGACAGGTTGTGTTAACGTTACCATGTCATAGACAGGTTGTGTTAACGTTACCATGTCATAGAGATAGACAGGTTGTGTTAACTTTACCATGACATAGACAGGTTGTGTTAATGTTACCATGTCATAGACAGGTTGTGTTAACGTTACCATGTCATAGACAGGTTGTGTTAATGTTACCATGTCATAGAGATAGACAGGTTGTGTTAAAGTTACCATGTCATAGACAGGTTGTGTTAACGTTACCATGTCATAGACAGGTTGTGTTAATGTTACCATGTCATAGACAGGTTGTGTTAATGTTACCATGTCATAGAGATAGACAGGTTGTGTTAAAGTTACCATGTCATAGACAGGTTGTGTTAATGTTACCATGTCATAGACAGGTTGTGTTAATGTTACCATGTCATAGAGATAGACAGGTTGTGTTAAAGTTACCATGTCATAGACAGGTTGTGTTAACGTTACCATGTCATAGAGATAGACAGGTTGTGTTAAAGTTACCATGACATAGACAGGTTGTGTTAACGTTACCATGTCATAGACAGGTTGTGTTAATGTTACCATGTCATAGACAGGTTGTGTTAATGTTACCATGTCATAGAGATAGACAGGTTGTGTTAAAGTTACCATGTCATAGACAGGTTGTGTTAACGTTACCATGTCATAGAGATAGACAGGTTGTGTTAACGTTACCATGTCATAGAGATAGACAGGTTGTGTTAATGTTACCATGTCATAGACAGGTTGTGTTAACGTTACCATGTCATAGACAGGTTGTGTTAACGTTACAATGTCATAGACAGGTTGTGTTAACGTTACCATGTCATAGACAGGTTGTGTTAAAGTTACCATGTTATAGACAGGTTGTGTTAACGTTACCATGTTATAGACAGGTTGTGTTAACGTTACCATGTTATAGACAGGTTGTGTTAACGTTACCATATCATAGACAGGTTGTGTTAACGTTACCATGTCATACAGATAGACAGGTTGTGTTAACGTTATCATGTCATAGACAGGTTGTGTTAACGTTACCATGTCATAGACAGGTTGTGTTAACGTTACAATGTCATAGACAGGTTGTGTTAACGTTACCATGTCATACAGATAGACAGGTTGTGTTAACGTTACCATGTCATAGACAGGTTGTGTTAACGTTACCATGTTATAGACAGGTTGTGTTAACGTTACCATGTTATAGACAAGTTGTGTTAATGTTACCATGTCATAGACAAGTTGTGTTAATGTTACCATGTTATAGACAGGTTGTGTTAACGTTACCATATCATAGACAGGTTGTGTTAACGTTACCATGTCATAGACAGGTTGTGTTAACGTTACCATGTCATAGACAGGTTGTGTTAACGTTACCATGTCATAGACAGGTTGTGTTATCGTTACCATGTCATAGACAGGTTGTGTTAACGTTACCATGTCATAGACAGGTTGTGTTAATGTTACCATGTTATAGACAGGTTGTGTTAAAGTTACCATGTCATAGACAGGTTGTGTTATCGTTACCATGTCATAGACAGGTTGTGTTAACGTTACCATGTTATAGACAGGTTGTGTTAACGTTACCATGTCATAGACAAGTTGTGTTAACGTTACCATGTTATAGACAGGTTGTGTTAACGTTACCATGACATAGACAGGTTGTGTTAACGTAACCATGTCATAGAGATAGACAGGTTGTGTTAATGTTACCATGTCATAGACAGGTTGTGTTAACGTTACCATGTCATAGACAGGTTGTGTAAACGTTACCATGTCATAGACAGGTTGTGTTAACTTTACCATGACATAGACAGGTTGTGTTAACGTTACCATGTCATAGACAGGTTGTGTTAACGTTACCATGTCATAGACAGGTTGTGTTAACGTAACCATGTCATAGAGATAGACAGGTTGTGTTAACGTTACCATGTTATATAGACAGGTTGTGTTAACGTTACCATGTCATAGAGATAGACAGGTTGTGTTAATGTTACCATGTTATATAGACAGGTTGTGTTAACGTTACCATGTCATAGAGATAGACAGGTTGTGTTAATGTTACCATGTTATAGACAGGTTGTGTTAACGTTACCATGTCATAGAGATAGACAGGTTGTGTTAACGTTACCATGTCATAGACAGGTTGTGTTAACGTTACCATGTCATAGACAGGTTGTGTTATCGTTACCATGACATAGACAGGTTGTGTTAACGTTACCATGTCATAGACAGGTTGTGTTATCGTTACCATGTCATAGACAGGTTGTGTTAACGTTACCATGTCATAGACAGGTTGTGTTAACGTTACCATGTCATAGACAGGTTGTGTAAACGTTACCATGACATAGACAGGTTGTGTTAACTTTACCATGACATAGACAGGTTGTGTTAACGTTACCATGTCATAGACAGGTTGTGTTAACGTTACCATGTCATAGACAGGTTGTGTTAACGTTACCATGTTATAGACAGGTTGTGTTAACGTTACCATGTCATAGACAGGTTGTGTTAACGTAACCATGTCATAGACAGGTTGTGTTAACGTTACCATGTCATAGACAGGTTGTGTTAACGTTACCATGTCATAGAGATAGACAGGTTGTGTTAACGTTATTTATACATAGAGGTAGGGAATCATTGAGGAACTATCAGTAGTAAACATTCATGTTGTACTAGCTGTTATATAATGGTATTAATTAATGATCCTCTGTTGATATACTGTAAGACACTTTATTTATCAACATAAAACACTTCTGTTTTGTTAAATTGTGCTAATACATTGTCTCTCCTGTCAGCTAAGTACCTGGTAAGGACTCTATGATAGCACAGACAGGTGTTTAAATTACCTGTAATTTGTACCATAGTGTGTTGTCATGATATAAGGATGATTGTTGCTGTAATAATGAAACTCTTCTGTGTGAACTGGTGACTCTACTTACCTAGAAGGGGGTATATAGTCTGTAAACCCCAACTAACCCTCTACCCAGGGACACTATAACCATTACCCAGTAGGGGGTATATAGTCTGTAAACCCCAACTAACCCTCTACCCAGGGACACTATAACCATTACCCAGTAGGGGGTTTATAGTCTGTAAACCCCAACTAACCCTCTACCCAGGGACACTATAACCATTACCTAGTAGGGGGTTTATAGTCTGTAAACCCCAACTAACCCTCTACCCAGGGACACTATAACCATTACCTAGTAGGGGGTTTATAGTCTGTACACCCCAACTAACCCACTACCCAGGGACACTATAACCATTACCTAGTAGGGGGTTTATAGTCTGTACACCCCAACTAACCCTCTACCCAGGGACACTATAACCATTGCCTAGTAGGGGGTTTATAGTCTGTAAACCCCAACTAACCCTCTACCCAGGGACACTATAACCATTACCCAGTAGGGGGTATATAGTCTGTACACCCCAACTAACCCTCTACCCAGGGACACTATAACCATTACCTAGTAGGGGGTTTATAGTCTGTACACCCCAACTAACCCTCTACCCAGGGACACTATAACCATTACCTAGTAGGGGGTATATAGTCTGTACACCCCAACTAACCCTCTACCCAGGGACACTATAACCATTACCTAGTAGGGGGTTTATAGTCTGTAAACCCCAACTAACCCACTACCCAGGGACACTATAACCATTACCCAGTAGGGGGTTTATAGTCTGTAAACCCCAACTAACCCTCTACACAGGGACACTATAACCATTACCCAGTAGGGGGTATATAGTCTGTAAACCCCAACTAACCCTCTACCCAGGGACACTATAACCATTACCCAGTAGGGGGTTTATAGTCTGTAAACCCCAACTAACCCTCTACACAGGGACACTATAACCATTACCTAGTAGGGGGTTTATAGTCTGTACACCCCAACTAACCCTCTACCCAGGGACACTATAACCATTACCCAGTAGGGGGTATATAGTCTGTAAACCCCAACTAACCCTCTACCCAGGGACACTATAACCATTACCTAGTAGGGGGTATATAGTCTGTACACCCCAACTAACCCTCTACCCAGGGACACTATAACCATTACCCAGTAGGGGGTTTATAGTCTGTAAACCCCAACTAACCCTCTACCCAGGGACACTATAACCATTACCTAGTAGGGGGTTTATAGTCTGTAAACCCCAACTAACCCTCTACCCAGGGACACTATAACCATTACCCAGTAGGGGGTATATAGTCTGTAAACCCCAACTAACCCTCTACCCAGGGACACTATAACCATTACCTAGTAGGGGGTTTATAGTCTGTAAACCCCAACTAACCCTCTACCCAGGGACACTATAACCATTACCCAGTAGGGGGTTTATAGTCTGTAAACACCAACTAACCCTCTACCCAGGGACACTATAACCATTACCCAGTAGGGGGTTTATAGTCTGTAAACACCAACTAACCCTCTACCCAGGGACACTATAACCATTACCCAGTAGGGGGTTTATAGTCTGTAAACACCAACTAACCCTCTACCCAGGGACACTATAACCATTACCCAGTAGGGGGTATATAGTCTGTAAACCCCAACTAACCCTCTACCCAGGGACACTATAACCATTACCTAGTAGGGGGTTTATAGTCTGTAAACCCCAACTAACCCTCTACCCAGGGACACTATAACCATTACCTAGTAGGGGGTTTATAGTCTGTAAACACCAACTAACCCTCTACCCAGGGACACTATAACCATTACCTAGTAGGGGGTTTATAGTCTGTAAACCCCAACTAACCCTCTACCCAGGGACACTATAACCATTACCTAGTAGGGGGTTTATAGTCTGTAAACACCAACTAACCCTCTACCCAGGGACACTATAACCATTACCTAGTAGGGGGTTTATAGTCTGTAAACACCAACTAACCCTCTACCCAGGGACACTATAACCATTACCCAGTAGGGGGTTTATAGTCTGTAAACACCAACTAACCCTCTACCCAGGGACACTATAACCATTACCCAGTAGGGGGTATATAGTCTGTAAACCCCAACTAACCCTCTACCCAGGGACACTATAACCATTACCTAGTAGGGGGTTTATAGTCTGTAAACCCCAACTAACCCTCTACCCAGGGACACTATAACCATTACCTAGTAGGGGGTATATAGTCTGTACACCCCAACTAACCCTCTACCCAGGGACACTATAACCATTACCTAGTAGGGGGTATATAGTCTGTAAACCCCAACTAACCCTCTACCCAGGGACACTATAACCATTACCCAGTAGGGGGTTTATAGTCTGTAAACACCAACTAACCCTCTACCCAGGGACACTATAACCATTACCTAGTAGGGGGTTTATAGTCTGTAAACCCCAACTAACCCTCTACCCAGGGACACTATAACCATTACCCAGTGGGGGGTATATAGTCTGTAAACCCCAACTAACCCTCTACCCAGGGACACTATAACCATTGCCTAGTAGGGGGTATATAGTCTGTAAACCCCAACTAACCCTCTACCCAGGGACACTATAACCATTACCTAGTAGGGGGTTTATAGTCTGTAAACACCAACTAACCCTCTACCCAGGGACACTATAACCATTACCTAGTAGGGGGTTTATAGTCTGTAAACCCCAACTAACCCTCTACCCAGGGACACTATAACCATTACCTAGTAGGGGGTTTATAGTCTGTAAACCCCAACTAACCCTCTACCCAGGGACACTATAACCATTACCCAGTAGGGGGTATATAGTCTGTAAACCCCAACTAACCCTCTACCCAGGGACACTATAACCATTACCCAGTAGGGGGTATATAGTCTGTAAACCCCAACTAACCCTCTACCCAGGGACACTATAACCATTACCCAGTAGGGGGTTTATAGTCTGTAAACCCCAACTAACCCTCTACCCAGGGACACTATAACCATTACCCAGTAGGGGGTTTATAGTCTGTAAACCCCAACTAACCCTCTACCCAGGGACACTATAACCATTACCCAGTAGGGGGTTTATAGTCTGTAAACCCCAACTAACCCTCTACCCAGGGACACTATAACCATTACCTAGTAGGGGGTTTATAGTCTGTAAACCCCAACTAACCCTCTACCCAGGGACACTATAACCATTACCCAGTAGGGGGTATATAGTCTGTAAACCCCAACTAACCCTCTACCCAGGGACACTATAACCATTACCCAGTAGGGGGTTTATAGTCTGTACACCCCAACTAACCCTCTACCCAGGGACACTATAACCATTACCCAGTAGGGGGTATATAGTCTGTAAACCCCAACTAACCCTCTACCCAGGGACACTATAACCATTACCCAGTAGGGGGTTTATAGTCTGTAAACCCCAACTAACCCTCTACCCAGGGACACTATAACCATTACCCAGTAGGGGGTTTATAGTCTGTACACCCCAACTAACCCTCTACCCAGGGACACTATAACCATTACCCAGTAGGGGGTTTATAGTCTGTAAACCCCAACTAACCCACTACCCAGGGACACTATAACCATTACCCAGTAGGGGGTATATAGTCTGTAAACCCCAACTAACCCTCTACCCAGGGACACTATAACCATTACCTAGTAGGGGGTTTATAGTCTGTAAACCCCAACTAACCCTCTACCCAGGGACACTATAACCATTACCTAGTAGGGGGTTTATAGTCTGTAAACCCCAACTAACCCTCTACCCAGGGACACTATAACCATTGCCCAGTAGGGGGTATATAGTCTGTAAACCCCAACTAACCCTCTACCCAGGGACACTATAACCATTGCCTAGTAGGGGGTTTATAGTCTGTACACCCCAACTAACCCTCTACCCAGGGACACTAAATTAACAGAGACAGACCAGTAGTCAATCTTCTGTAGGGAGAGTAGATTAAGAAGAAACAAATATTGAACTTATAACACCCAAACAAACAGATTGTATGATACTGTGTTGTATCTGTAACGCCCAAACAAACAGATTGTATGATACTGTGTTGTATTTGTAACACACAAACAAACAGATTGTATGATACTGTGTTGTATCTGTAACACACAAACAAACAGATTGTATGATACTGTGTTGTATCTGTAACGCCCAAACAAACAGATTGTATGATACTGTGTTGTATCTGTAACGCCCAAACAAACAGATTGTATGATACTGTGTTGTATTTGTAACACACAAACAAACAGATTGTATGATACTGTGTTGTATCTGTAACACACAAACAAACAGATTGTATGATACTGTGTTGTATCTGTAACGCCCAAACAAACAGATTGTATGATACTGTGTTGTATCTGTAACGCCCAAACAAACAGATTGTATGATACTGTGTTGTATTTGTAACACACAAACAAACAGATTGTATGATACTGTGTTGTATCTGTAACGCCCAAACAAACAGATTGTATGATACTGTGTTGTATCTGTAACGCCCAAACAAACAGATTGTATGATACTGTGTTGTATCTGTAACGCCCAAACAAACAGATTGTATGATACTGTGTTGTATCTGAAACACACAAACAAACAGATTGTATGATACTGTGTTGTATTTGTAACGCCCAAACAAACAGATTGTATGATACTGTGTTGTATTTGTAACGCCCAAACAAACAGATTGTATGATACTGTGTTGTATCTGTAACGCCCAAACAAACAGTTTGTATGATACTGTGTTGTATTTGTAACGCCCAAACAAACAGATTGTATGATACTGTGTTGTATCTGTAACGCCCAAACAAACAGATTGTTGTTGTATCTGTAACGCCCAAACAAACAGATTGTATGATACTGTGTTGTATCTGTAACACACAAACAAACAGATTGTATGATACTGTGTTGTATCTGAAACACACAAACAAACAGATTGTATGATACTTTGTTGTATCTGTAACACACAAACAAACAGATTGTATGATACTGTGTTGTATCTGTAACGCCCAAACAAACAGATTGTATGATACTGTGTTGTATCTGTAACGTCCAAACAAACAGATTGTATGATACTGTGTTGTATCTGTAACGCCCAAACAAACAGATTGTATGATACTGTGTTGTATCTGTAACGCCCAAACAAACAGATTGTATGATACTGTGTTGTATCTGTAACGCCCAAACAAACAGATTGTATGATATTGTGTTGTATCTGTAACGCCCAAACAAACAGATGGTATGATACTGTGTTGTATCTGTAACGCCCAAACAAACAGATTGTATGATACTGTGTTGTATCTGTAACGCCCAAACAAACAGATTGTATGATACTGTGTTGTATCTGTAACGCACAAACAAACAGATTGTATGATACTGTGTTGTATCTGTAACGCCCAAACAAACAGATTGTATGATACTGTGTTGTATCTGTAACACACGAACAAACAGATTGTATGATACTGTGTTGTATTTGTAACACACAAACAAACAGATTGTATGATACTGTGTTGTATCTGTAACACACAAACAAACAGATTGTATGATACTGTGTTGTATCTGTAACGCCCAAACAAACAGATTGTATGATACTGTGTTGTATCTGTAACGCCCAAACAAACAGATTGTATGATACTGTGTTGTATCTGAAACACACAAACAAACAGATTGTATGATACTGTGTTGTATTTGTAACGCCCAAACAAACAGATTGTATGATACTGTGTTGTATTTGTAACGCCCAAACAAACAGATTGTATGATACTGTGTTGTATCTGTAACGCCCAAACAAACAGTTTGTATGATACTGTGTTGTATTTGTAACGCCCAAACAAACAGATTGTATGATACTGTGTTGTATCTGTAACGCCCAAACAAACAGATTGTTGTTGTATCTGTAACGCCCAAACAAACAGATTGTATGATACTGTGTTGTATCTGTAACACACAAACAAACAGATTGTATGATACTGTGTTGTATCTGAAACACACAAACAAACAGATTGTATGATACTTTGTTGTATCTGTAACACACAAACAAACAGATTGTATGATACTGTGTTGTATCTGTAACGCCCAAACAAACAGATTGTATGATACTGTGTTGTATTTGTAACGTCCAAACAAACAGATTGTATGATACTGTGTTGTATCTGTAACGCCCAAACAAACAGATTGTATGATACTGTGTTGTATCTGTAACGCCCAAACAAACAGATTGTATGATACTGTGTTGTATCTGTAACGCCCAAACAAACAGATTGTATGATATTGTGTTGTATCTGTAACGCCCAAACAAACAGATTGTATGATACTGTGTTGTATCTGTAACGCCCAAACAAACAGATTGTATGATACTGTGTTGTATCTGTAACGCCCAAACAAACAGATTGTATGATACTGTGTTGTATCTGTAACACACAAACAAACAGATTGTATGATACTGTGTTGTATCTGTAACGCCCAAACAAACAGATCGTATGATACTGTGTTGTATCTGTAACGCCCAAACAAACAGATTGTATGATACTGTGTTGTATCTGTAACGCCCAAACAAACAGATTGTATGATACTGTGTTGTATCTGTAACGCCCAAACAAACAGATTGTATGATACTGTGTTGTATCTGTAACGCCCAAACAAACAGATTGTATGATACTGTGTTGTATCTGTAACGCCCAAACAAACAGATTGTATGATACTGTGTTGTATCTGTAACGCCCAAACAAACAGATTGTATGATACTGTGTTGTATCTGTAACGCCCAAACAAACAGATTGTATGATACTGTGTTGTATCTGTAAGTTTGACTGGGACTTCTAGTTGTACGAGTTTGAGATAGAGGGGTTTGACTGGGACTTCTAGTTGTACGAGTTTGAGATAGAGATGTTTGACTGGGACTTCTAGTTATACGAGTTTGAGATAGAGATGTTTGACTGGGACTTCTAGTTGTACGAGTTTGAGATAGAGAGGTTTGACTGGGACTTCTAGTTGTACGAGTTTGAGATAGAGAGGTTTGACTGGGACTTCTAGTTGTACGAGTTTGAGATAGAGATGTTTGACTGGGACTTCTAGTTGTACGAGTTTGAGATAGAGAGGTTTGACTGGGACTTCCAGTTGTACGAGTTTGAGATAGAGAGGTTTGACTGGGACTTTGAGTTGTACGAGTTTGAGATAGAGAGGTTTGACTAGGACCTCAAGTTGTACGAGTTTGAGATAGAGAGGTTTGACTGGGACTTCTAGTTGTATGAGTTTGAGATAGAGATGTTTGACTGGGACTTTGAGTTGTACGAGTTTGAGATAGAGATGTTTGACTGGGACTTTGAGTTGTACGAGTTTGAGATAGAGAGGTTTGACTGGGACCTCAAGTTGTACGAGTTTGAGATAGAGATGTTTGACTGGGACTTTGAGTTGTACGAGTTTGAGATAGAGATGTTTGACTAGGACCTCAAGTTGTACGAGTTTGAGATAGAGATGTTTGACTGGGACTTCTAGTTGTACGAGTTTGAGATAGAGAGGTTTGACTGGGACTTCTAGTTGTACGAGTTTGAGATAGAGATGTTTGACTGGGACTTTGAGTTGTACGAGTTTGAGATAGAGATGTTTGACTGGGACTTCTAGTTGTACGAGTTTGAGATAGAGCGGTTTGACTGGGACCTCTAGTTGTACGAGTTTGAGATAGAGATGTTTGACTGGGACATCTAGTTATACAAGTTTGAGATAGAGATGTTTGACTGGGACCTCTAGTTGTACGAGTTTGAGATAGAGATGTTTGACTGGGACATCTAGTTATACAAGTTTGAGATAGAGATGTTTGACTGGGACATCTAGTTATAGAAGTTTGAGATAGAGATTTTTTACAGTATCATGTTAGTAATCTCTAAAACAAATACTACATAGAGTAGAGATCTAGGATTACAATAGCAAAGCCAACAATGCTTGTATCACTAGGTTACTCAGTGGCATTAATGGTTTAGGGAAGCTAACAATGCTTTAATCACTTGATTACACAGTGGCATTAATGGTTTAGGGAAGCTAACAATGCTTGTATCACTATGGATCACTAGGTTACACAGTTACACAGTGGCATTAATGGTTTAGGGAAGCTAACAATGCTTGTATCACTATGGATCACTAGGTTACTCAGTTGCATTGATGGTGTAGGGAAGCTAACAATGCTTGTATCACTAGGTTACTCAGTGGCATTAATGGTTTAGGGAAGCTAACAATGCTTGTATCACTATGGATCACTAGGTTACACAGTGGCATTAATGGTTTAGGGAAGCTAACAATGCTTGTATCACTAGGTTACTCAGTGGCATTGATGGTTTAGGGAAGCTAACAATGCTTGTATCACTAGGTTACACAGTGGCATTGATGGTTTAGGGAAGCTAACAATGCTTGTATCACTAGGTTACTCAGTGGCATTGATGGTGTAGGGAAGCTAACAATGCTTGTATCACTAGGTTACTCAGTTGCATTGATTGTGTAGGGAAGCTAACAATGCTTGTATCACTAGGTTACTCAGTGGCATTAATGGTTTAGGGAAGCTAACAATGCTTGTATCACTAGGTTACACAGTGGCATTAATGGTTTAGGGAAGCTAACAATGCTTGTATCACTAGGTTACTCAGTGGCATTAATGGTTTAGGGAAGCTAACAATGCTTGTATCACTAGGTTACTCAGTGGCATTAATGGTTTAGGGAAGCTAACAATGCTTGTATCACTAGGTTACACAGTGGCATTAATGGTTTAGGGAAGCTAACAATGCTTGTATCACTATGTTACTCAGTGGCATTAATGGTTTAGGGAAGCTAACAATGCTTGTATCACTAGGTTACTCAGTGGCATTAATGGTTTAGGGAAGCTAACAATGCTTGTATCACTATGGATCACTAGGTTACACAGTGGCATTAATGGTTTAGGGAAGCTAACAATGCTTGTATCACTAGGTTACTCAGTGGCATTAATGGTTTAGGGAAGCTAACAATGCTTGTATCACTATGGATCACTAGGTTACACAGTGGCATTAATGGTTTAGGGAAGCTAACAATGCTTGTATCACTAGGTTACTCAGTGGCATTAATGGTTTAGGGAAGCTAACAATGCTTGTATCACTATGGATCACTAGGTTACACAGTGGCATTAATGGTTTAGGGAAGCTAACAATGCTTGTATCACTAGGTTACTCAGTGGCATTAATGGTTTAGGGAAGCTAACAATGCTTGTATCACTATGGATCACTAGGTTACACAGTGGCATTAATGGTTTAGGGAAGCTAACAATGCTTGTATCACTAGGTTACTCAGTGGCATTAATGGTTTAGGGAAGCTAACAATGCTTGTATCACTATGGATCACTAGGTTACACAGTGGCATTAATGGTTTAGGGAAGCTAACAATGCTTTATCACTAGGTTACACAGTTACACAGTGGCATTAATGGTTTAGGGAAGCTAACAATGCTTGTATCACTATGGATCACTAGGTTACTCAGTTGCATTGATGGTTTAGGGAAGCTAACAATGCTTGTATCACTAGGTTACACAGTGGCATTAATGGTTTAGGGAAGCTAACAATGCTTGTATCACTAGGTTACTCAGTGGCATTGATGGTGTAGGGAAGCTAACAATGCTTGTATCACTATGGATCACTAGGTTACACAGTGGCATTGATGGTTTAGGGAAGCTAACAATGCTTGTATCACTAGGTTACTCAGTGGCATTGATGGTGTAGGGAAGCTAACAATGCTTGTATCACTAGGTTACACAGTGGCATTAATGGTTTAGGGAAGCTAACAATGCTTGTATCACTGGTAACCTTCCTTGTTTAGGTAGACTAACATGACTTATTTGCAACAGTGTCCATTTCTTTCAATTACACCTTACATCAATATCCAATGTTTGTACTTGTCCTGAGCTCCAAACCAG
This sequence comes from Mimachlamys varia, assembly GCA_947623455.1. Classification (NCBI taxonomy): domain Eukaryota; kingdom Metazoa; phylum Mollusca; class Bivalvia; order Pectinida; family Pectinidae; genus Mimachlamys; species Mimachlamys varia. Next base: position 517,400 of record OX392528.1, on the reverse strand, counting down.
AGCACTACATAATCAACACTGATCAATTAACAGGTTACATATCTTTACACTTGGAGCTTGGCCTATCCCTCCCACCTCATCAGGTAGCCAGTAAATGGCCCAGTGGGGTGAGATAAGTATACTGGCTATCTACTGAACACCTCAGATCTACTGATCCTACACATCAGAAATAAACAGCAAGGCTAACAGTAGAACAATCGGGACAAGCTGTTGATTTTACCCGTTTGTACACCATGGTAAGGTGATGTATCGAACCCAGAACACATTCTACTATCAGCAAAGTTTATTTTTGGCTTTGTGAAGCGATCAATAAACAGTGTGGGTCATAAGATAGGGAAGGTGTGGAAGCTTTGACATCACATTAGGTAGCGTTTGTTGGTGACAGGTGTACCGATAGAGCTTCAAGCTCCTACCTGTGTCACCTATAGCTGTTCCCTCCCCACTCCTACCTGTCACACCTATAGCTGTTCCCTCCCCACTCCTACCTGTGGCACCTATAGCTGTTCCCTCCCTACACCTACCTGTGACACCTATAGCTGTTCCCTCCCTACACCTACCTGTGACACGTATAGCTGTTCCTTCCCCACACCTACCTGTGTTACCTATAGCTGTTTCCTCCCCACTCCTACCTGTGTTACCTATAGCTGTTTCCCTCCCCTATCCTACCTGTGACACCTATAGCTGTTCCTTCCCCACACCTACCTGTGACACCTATAGCTGTTCCCTCACCACTCCTACCTGTGTTACCTATAGCTGTTCCCTCACCACTCTTACCTGTGACACCTATAGCTGTTCCTTCCCCACACCTACCTGTGACACCTATAGCTGTTCCTTCCCCACTCCTACCTGTGTCACCTATAGCTGTTCCCTCACCACTCCTACCTGTGTTACCTATAGCTGTTCCCTCACCACTCCTACCTGTGTTACCTATAGCTGTTCCCTCACCACTCCTACCTGTGACACCTATAGCTGTTCCTTCCCCACACCTACCTGTGACACCTATAGCTGTTCCCTCCCCACTCCTACCTGTGTTACCTATAGCTGTTCCCTCCCCACTCCTACCTGTGTTACCTATAGCTGTTCCCTCCCCACTCCTACCTGTGACACCTATAGCTGTTCCCTCCCTACACCTACCTGTGACACCTATAGCTGTTCCCTCCCTACACCTACCTGTGACACCTATAGCTGTTCCTTCCCCACACCTACCTGTGTTACCTATAGCTGTTTCCTCCCATCTCCTACCTGTGTTACCTATAGCTGTTTCCCTCCCCACTCCTACCTGTGACACCTATAGCTGTTCCTTCCCCACACCTACCTGTGACACCTATAGCTGTTCCCTCACCACTCCTACCTGTGTTACCTATAGCTGTTCCCTCACCACTCCTACCTGTGACACCTATAGCTGTTCCTTCCCCACACCTACCTGTGAGTCTGTGACACCTATAGCTGTTCCTTCCCCACTCCTACCTGTGTCACCTATAGCTGTTCCCTCACCACTCCTACCTGTGTTACCTATAGCTGTTCCCTCACCACTCCTACCTGTGTTACCTATAGCTGTTCCCTCACCACTCCTACCTGTGACACCTATAGCTGTTCCTTCCCCACACCTACCTGTGACACCTATAGCTGTTCCCTCCCCACTCCTACCTGTGTTACCTATAGCTGTTCCCTCCCCACTCCTACCTGTGACACCTATAGCTGTTCCTTCCCCACACCTACCTGTGACACCTATAGCTGTTCCCTCCCCACTCCTACCTGTGTTACCTATAGCTGTTCACTCCCCACTCCTACCTGTGACACCTATAGCTGTTCCCTCCCCACTCCTACCTGTCACACCTATAGCTGTTCCCTCCCCACTCCTACCTGTGACACCTATAGCTATTCCCTCACCACTCCTACCTGTGACACCTATAGCTATTCCCTCACCACTCCTACCTGTGACACCTATAGCTGTTCCCTCCCCACTCCTACCTGTGTTACCTATAGCTGTTCCCTCCCCACTCCTACCTGTGTTACCTATAGCTGTTCCCTCCCCACTCCTACCTGTGTTACCTATAGCTGTTCCCTCCCCACTCCTACCTGTGTTACCTATAGCTGTTCCCTCCCCACACCTACCTGTGTTACCTATAGCTGTTCCCTCCCCACTCCTACCTGTGTTACCTATAGCTGTTCCCTCCCCACTCCTACCTGTGACACCTATAGCTATTCCCTCACCACTCCTACCTGTGACACCTATAGCTATTCCCTCACCACTCCTACCTGTGACACCTATAGCTGTTCCCTCCCCACTCCTACCTCTGACACCTATAGCTGTTTCACTCCTACCTGTATCACATATAGCTTTTCCCTCCCCACTCCTACCTCTGACACCTATAGCTGTTTCACTCCTACCTGTGTCACATATAGCTTTTCCCTCCCCACTCCTACCTCTGACACCTATAGCTGCTTCACTCCTACCTGTGTCACATATAGCTTTTCCCTTCCCACTCCTACCTGTCACACCTATAGCTGTTTTACTGCTACCTGTGTCACATATAGCTTTCCCCCCTCCCAACTTTATCCTTCTATCCTTGGTGTCCAGGAGTTACAGGAGTTACCTGTTCACTCTATAGCTGGAGATGACTGTCCTAGATATCTTATAAAAGCGGAGGATCTTTCTACCTTTCTGATATTAACTTGAGTTGATGTTGTCTTATAAAAGCTGGATATGACAGACTGTTTTGATATATATTGGATCTGTCATGACCACAAGTATCACTGTTTACTTACGTTAAGAGAATTAAGCTGAAGGTCCTGTTCGTGACCCTGTTAATGTGAGGGTATGGATTTTACCTACATTACTTACCTGGATTTCCTACCTGATGGACATTGGTCCAGTTTGGCCAGCCTTATACTGTTGACTTTCACTTGTCCCAGATTATACTCAAATTTTTGTCTTTGTACGAAACTGAAATTAAATCTTGAACCAAGTTCTATTTGAATGTTAGTAAAACTGCTATGGAGACATTCTGACAGACACAAAGTATACATTAAAACGGGTGGTTTGTATGAACATGACTTTAAACATTCAAGGAGGTATTTAATATTTACCAAAATCAATTATTAGCTCACCTGGCCCGAAGGGCCAAGTGAGCTTATGTGATGGTGCAGCGTCCGTCGTCCGTCCGTCCGTCCGTCCGTCGTCCGTCGTCCGTCCGTCCTGCGTCCGTCAACTTTTTCCTTTAAACGACTTCTTCTAAAATACTGAAAGGCCCAGTGACATGAAATTTGGCTGGTAGATTTCTTGGAAGGAGCTGAACAAAGTTTGCGAAAAAAAATCACTTTGACCTAATTTCAAGGTCACAGGGGTCAAAAATATCGAAACCTTCAAACAACTTCTTCTAAAATACCGTCAGGCATAGAGACTTCATATTTCACCAGTAGCTTCCTTGGATAAAGCCAAATAAAGTTTGCGAAAAGAAACGACCTTGACCCCTATTAAAGGTCACAGTGAGGTTAAATCTATTTTAACCTTTGAACGACTTCTTCTAAAATACAAAAAGCCCTGGAAGCATGATATTTGGCTGAAAGGTTCCTTGGATGAAGCCCAACAAAGTTTGCAAAAAGAAATGACCTTGACCTATATTCAAGGTCACAGGGGTCAAATCTGTTAAAACGTTCAAACGACTTCTTCTGAAATACCAAAAGCCCTAGAAGCATGATATTTGGCTGAAAGGTTCCTTGGATGAAGCCTGACAAAGTTTGTGAAAAGAAATGACCTTGACCTATATTCAAGGTCACAGGGGTCAAATCTGTTAAAACCTTCAAACGACTTCTTCTGAAATACCAAAAGCCCTAGAAGCATGATATTTGGCTGAAATGTTCCTTGGAGGAATCCCGACAAAGTTTGCGAAAAGAAATGATCTTGACATATATTCAAGGTCACAGGGGTCAAATCTGTTAAAACCTTTGAACGACTTCTTCTGAAATACCAAAAGCCCTGGAAGCATGATATTTGGCTAAAATGTTTCTTGGATAAAGCCTGACAAAGTTTGCGAAAAGAAATGACCTTGACCTATATTCAAGGTCACAGGGGTCAAATCTGTTAAAACCTTTAAACGACTTCTTCTGAAATACCAAAAGCCCTAGAAGCATGATATTTGAATGAAAGGTTCCTGAGATGAAGCCCGACAAAGTTTGCGAAAAGAAATGACCTTGACCTGTATTCAAGGTCACAAGGGTCAAATCTGTTAAAACCTTTAAACGACTTCTTCTGAAATACCAAAAGCCCTGGAAGCTTGATATTTATCTAAAATGTTCCTTGGATGAAGCCCGATATAGTTTGCGAAAAGAAATGACCTTGACCTATATTCAAGGTCACAGGGGTCAAATCTGTTAAAACCTTTACCCGACTTCTTCTGAAATACCAAAAGCCCTAGAAGCATGATATTTGGCTGAAAGGTTCCTTAGATGAAGCCTGACAAAGTTTGTGAAAAGAAATGACCTTGACCTATATTCAAGGTCACAGGGGTCAAATCTGTTAAAACCTTCAAACGACTTCTTCTGAAATACCAAAAGCCCTAGAAGCATGATATTTGGCTGAAATGTTCCTTGGAGGAATCCCGACAAAGTTTGCGAAAAGAAATGATCTTGACATATATTCAAGGTCACAGGGGTCAAATCTGTTAAAACCTTTGAACGACTTCTTCTGAAATACCAAAAGCCCTGGAAGCATGATATTTGGCTAAAATGTTTCTTGGATAAAGCCTGACAAAGTTTGCGAAAAGAAATGACCTTGACCTATATTCAAGGTCACAGGGGTCAAATCTGTTAAAACCTTTAAACGACTTCTTCTGAAATACCAAAAGCCCTAGAAGCATGATATTTGAATGAAAGGTTCCTGAGATGAAGCCCGACAAAGTTTGCGAAAAGAAATGACCTTGACCTGTATTCAAGGTCACAAGGGTCAAATCTGTTAAAACCTTTAAACGACTTCTTCTGAAATCCCAAAAGCCCTGGAAGCTTGATATTTATCTAAAATGTTCCTTGGATGAAGCCTGATATAGTTTGCGAAAAGAAATGACCTTGACCTATATTCAAGGTCACAGGGGTCAAATCTGTTAAAACCTTTACCCGACTTCTTCTGAAACACCAAAAGCCCTAGAAGCATGATATTAGACTGAAAGGTTCCTGGGATAAAGCCCGACAAAGTTTGCGAAAAGAAATGACCTTGACCTATATTCAAGGTCACAGGAGTCAAATCTGTTAAAACCTTTACCCGACTTCTTCTGAAATACCAAAAGCCCTAGAAGCTTGATATTTGGCTGAAAGGTTCCTTGGATGAAGCCCGACAAAGTTTGCGAAAAGAAATGACCTTGACCTATATTCAAGGTCACAGGGGTCAAATCTGTTAAAACCTTTAAATGACTTCTTCTGAAATACCAAAAGCCCTAGAAGCATGATATTTGGCTGAAATGTTCCTTTGAGGAAGCCCGACAAAGTTTGCGAAAAGAAATGACCTTGACCTATATTCAAGGTCACAGGGGTCAAATCTGCTAAAACCTTCTAACGACTTCTTCTGAAATACCAAAAACCCCGGAAGCATGATATTTGGCTAAAATGTTCCTTGGATGAAGCCCGACAAAGTATGCAAAAAGAAAAGACCTTCGCCTATATTCAAGGTCACAGGGGTCAAATCTGTTAAAACCTTTACCCGACTTCTTCTGAAATACCAAAATCCCTAGAAGCATGATATTTGACTGAAAGGTTCCTGGGATGAAGCCCGACAAAGTTTGCGAAAAGAAATGACCTTGACCTATATTCAAGGTCACAGGAGTCAAATCTGTTAAAACCTTTAAGCGACTTCTTCTGAAATACCAAAAGCCCTAGAAGCTTGATATTTGGCTGAAAGGTTCCTTGGATGAAGCCCGACAAAGTTAGCAAAAAGAAATGACCTTGACCTATATTCAAGGTCACAGGGGTCAAATCTGTTAAAACCTTCAAACGACTTCTTCTGAAACACCAAAAGCCCTAGAAGCAGGATATTTGGCTGAAAGGTTCCTTGGATAAAGCCTGACAAAGTTTGCAAAAAGAAATGACCTTGACCTATATTCAAGGTCACAGGGGTCAAATCTGTTAAAACCTTTACCCGACTTCTTCTGAAATACCAAAAGCCCTTGAAGCATGATATTTGGCTGAAAGGTTCCTTGTATGAAGCTTGACAAACTTTGGGAAGGAAAATGAGCTTGACCCATATTAAAGGTCACAGTGGTCAAATCAGTGGTTAAAAGCTTTGAGTGACTTCTTCTGATAAAGTGAAATGCCTAGAGACATGATATTTGGCTGGTAGCGTCCTGGGATGAAGCCAAACAAAATTTGAAAATGAAATTTGATGTTTTATAAGGTCACAGGGGTAAAATATGTTTAAATCTTAAGATGTTCTTCTAAATGTCTTACATTAAAAGATTTTAGGGGACTTAAGGGTTACACTATAATATAAGTAGGAGATTGATACCAGGTGAGCGATGCAGGCCCATTGGGCCTCTTGTTTACTTTTACAAGAGACTCGCCATTGCTTTATATGTGTGATGATGTGAGGTCACTTAAGGCTAACAGCTGTATGTCTGACCAAAGTTCTCTATGTCATACTTCTGTTTTATTAGCTTGTGTGTAATATCTTAAATTTATCATGATATGTTGATGTTTGAAACACAAGTTCAGAAATGTAAAGTTAAAAGTCTGTGGTTTAACTACACACTGTAGTGAAAATAGTGAACTATAAATTTATTTATTTTGGTGCTCGCAGATTTTAGCGTTTTACAGTGAATCATACTTCAATGAAAATTTCATAGTGTTCTTCTTACTGAGATAGGAGGGTAATTTGATGTTTTTCTGAATGAAAAATGTTCCTTTTGAGTTTTAACCGTGGTAGCCTGAACTGTTCTTGTTGGTATGATGGTTCATTTCTAAAATTGGATGCAAGTATGACATGTATTTTACAGCACTATGACTGGAGGTATACACCCTAGCTCTATACCATTTACAGGGCTGTATATATTTGTTTAACAAGTCTCCTTCCTGTGAATATTCACTTGTCTGAACTTTCAAACAAAGCTGTAATGTAATTAAGTCTGGACAATATTACTTTGAACCCTCAGCAGGGGAGCAAGTCTTACTGACTCTAAGGTGAAGGGAGTAGCCCCTATACACAGGGCCGAGTAGCCCCTATTAACAGGGCCAACAATGGGTGGGATACCTTTATCTTAAGTCCTACAATAAGAGGAGATAGTGGTGTGATTCAGAGGAGTGTTAAAGTCAATTATTTGTAAAGCTTATCTGATATAAAGGATTTAGATCCCTCCTTAACAGTGTTGGGTCAGTTAATATACAGACCATGGGTCAGTTCAGTGTGGGTCAGTTCCACATGCTGGTCACCATATTGGCTGATGTTTTAATAAAGTATCAGGATTAGGGTCCAAATCCGATTCAGTTAATAAAAACTGTCTCCTTGTGGTCTGTCTTGGACCTGTGGGAATAAGGTTTTCACCTGTCAGGTACAAACAGAAATTACTTCCTGTTGGTATATATAGTTGTTATATCATACCTCTATAAACTGGACATCTGTGTAAACCGATCAAATCTGTGTCCAATTCCGGTTTAGACAGATAGATTACATAATACTCTCTACTGTTACCAATATCTGTTGTCATTGTAGTGGGTATATATCCTATGTAATTATGTCCCCCAAACGAAGTGGGGGGACATATTGTTTTTGCTCGGTTTCTTATTATTATTCTTGTTTCTTCCACTTTCTTCCGCCGCGGAGGTTTCCGACCGTTTTCTCAAAAACTACTGGACGGATCTTCACGAAACTTCACACACATACTCATTAGGGGCGGGGTGTGTGAAAACGGGTTGTTTTTTCGCGACCGGAAGTCCAAGAAAAATTCAGTCTCCGATTTCAGTAAAAATTGGTACATGGGTGTTTTAAGGGATGCTGAATAACATGGTAACATTTTCGTAAAGTTTGGTTGCCACCGAAACGAAAATGGAGGCCTCTGATTGGTCGAAATTTATATATTGTCCGATTTCAATGAAATTTAATATATATGTGTAGTATTACACCAACAACATTGTCGTCACATCCGTTTCATGATTCGTCAACATGGCCGCTATTTCCTGGCTTCTGATTGGTCGAAATTTATATATTGTCCGATTTCAATGAAATTTTATATATAACTGTAGTAGGACACCACGGACATTGTCGTAACCTCCGTTTCGTGATTCGTCAACATGGCCGCTATTTCCTATATGGGGTGTCAGCTATATTTCCATTGTGAGTTCATTGGGCTCATCAGTTCCGACCAAAGGGGTAGTTTGGGGGACATCTGTAATGGTATCCCATTACAATTAGCACTTGTTCTTCCTGAGGTCATCAAACACTTTTTTCAGTGAAATATTTGGCCAGTTATACAGTATGAATGTGTGTTTCGGGGTCTGTATTATATTAATTTATGTGTGTTTCAGGGTCTGTTCAGCCATGTTGACAACTTTGTGGACCAAGAAAACTTATCATTCCATGTGAAGATCAGGTAAGATACTTGGAGGAAGTACAAGGGCAGCTAGCTTTTCTCTGACTACCAGAGCAGCAAACTTTTCCCTGACCAAAACTGTGTGATGTAATATGATAACTGAAATATAATGAATATAATAAAATAAATAAATGAAGATGAAACATTGTCCATAAGTTATTAAGGGAGGTTTGAAATATACATGTGCTGGTAAATATATATACAATATGCTTCATAAGTGTCTGATATATCTTGCAGTTATTTGGAAATCTACAATGAAAGGGTTCGAGATTTACTGAGACCATCTTTGCTTAAGAAAAATGAGAAGTATACATTAAAAGTACGGGAACACCCAAAGGATGGACCGTATGTTCAGGGTAAGTTTACTCCTAGGTTTAAAGTCAGCAACATTTATTGAAAATGGCAGTCAGTCAAAATTATCTTCAATACTTTTACTGAAAAAGTTAAACTTATTTAAGATTAAATAATATGTGTGAATTAAACTTTGAAAAAACACTGCTCATGTCTCGTGTTCAGCTGACTTTTTGTTTGAATTTTCAGATTTGTCAACACATTTCATTAATGACAACCAACAGATCCAGGCTATTCTGGAGAGGGGCAATGAATACAGGTATGATATATAAAGGGGTAAAGAGGGGCAATGAATACAGGTATGATATATAAAGGGGTAACGAGGGGCAATGAATACAGGTATGATATATAAAGGGGTAACGAGGGGCAATGAATACAGGTATGATATATAAAGGGGTAAAGAGGGGCAATGAATACAGGTATGATATATAAAGGGGTAACGAGGGGCAATGAATACAGGTATGATATATAAAGGGGTAAAGAGGGGCAATGAATACAGGTATGATATATAAAGGGGTTAAAGAGGGGCAATGAATACAGGTATGATATTTAAAGAGGTAAAGAGGGGCAATGAATACAGGTATGATATATAAAGGGGTAAAGAGGGGCAATGAATACAGGTATGATATATAAAGGGGTAAAGAGGGGCAATGAATACAGGTATGATATATAAAGGGGTAAAGAGGGGCAATGAATACAGGTATGATATATAAAGGGGTAAAGAGGGGCAATGAATACAGGTATGATATATAAAGGGGTAAAAAGGGGCAATGAATACAGTTATGATATATAAAGGGATAGAGTGGAGCAATTTGACAGAGCATCAAATAAAAGATTTATTAGATGATGGAAAGGGATAACAATATTGATAAGATACAGGTTTGGAATTAAAATATCTGTACTAGAGTTTTTGCTCACGGTATCTGTATAGAATTCACACAGTTGGTAATCACAGCATTGCTTTCTGTGTCACGGCAATGAATGAAAAAGTTTGTTTTGTGGTCAGAGAAGTTTTCAGAATTCTACTATTTTTCTGTTTATCCTGTTTCCTGTTTTGTAGAACGACTGCATCTACCTACATGCATGACCATAGCAGTAGAAGTCACGCCATAGTTACCATAGAATTCACTCAGGTAAGTCAAGGAAGTCACCAAGGTGCCTCTGGTGACATGTCCAGATATTGCATTTAAGGTTAAGGCTGCTTGGTCAAAGCCTTAAAATTAATAAATTTCGTAAGACTTCAGTAAAGCCTTTAGAGTATGAAGTAAAAGGTGACAAATTAAAGGTCACCAGAACATGACCTCTTTCGGGATGTTGTCAGATCCTTAAGTAACGGAGTGAGAATAAGGATCTAGCTGTATCCAGTATAAACCCTCTTAATGCTCATTCTCACTTAATTTAAGGGAAAACACAGCTTGTTTGTTTTCTGTGACTAAATGACAGCTCGTTTTCACTTTGAATATTATTGGTTCTATTTTTTCAAGGCTTCTGCTCGTTAGTGTAAGCCTTATACACGGTGATCTGTAATTTGTAGTATATTTACATGATTATTGATGTTCTCAAACATCTGTTCTATTTCTGTTTATGTTGAACAAATAGTGCCTTGCATCCCTTGTTAATTCTACAATAATACAATAATACAGCTTACGTTACCCTATGTAATGTTAACTGATGCCTTCCTGTGAGGATGTAGACAGGGATGTGTACGCTGTAGTTTCTTATCTTTGATATGGTTATAAAACATTGAATTAGTTCCAGATTTCTGTGTTTTCACTGTACATCTGACACAGCCTGCCGGGGCCAGCATGCACCATCTGTTTCGGCTGTCTGTTGTAGGGATCTGCTACTGCACTATAAGTACCCAAGTGTGTAAATCTTACCTGATCCTAAGATAACAGGAGATGTGGAATAGACACTGTAGCCTGAATGATGGGTAACTGGCAGTTGTCTGCATGTTATAGTTCCAACTAATCTGCTGGGGGTGCAGTAAAAAATGGTCACTCGTGTAAAACTCAACCTGATGGTTATTTTCTAAGCTGGAAATTCTATGTGTAACATTAGGTATGTTTTGATAACTACCTTCTGTATGTATATAGGCCACTGTACGTAGGATGATACTTCAGTAAAACAGAGCATGTGCTTATAATCAAAAGTGTCATACTGCAGGCTAGTCACACGTCCAGTCTGGTGTGGTTACTATGGTACATGTGATGGTATATATGATAATCAGAAGTGTCATACTGCAGGCTAGCCACACGTCCAGTCTGGTGTGGTTACCATGGTACATGTGATGGTATATATGATAATCAGAAGTGTCATACTGCAGGCTAGCCACACGTCCAGTCTGGTTTGGTTACTATGGTACATGTGATGGTATATATGATAATCAGAAGTGTCATACTGCAGACTAGTCACACGTCCAGTCTGGTGTGGTTACTATGGTACATGTGATGGTATATATGATAATCAGAAGTGTCATACTGCAGACTAGCCACACGTCCAGTCTGGTGCTGTTACTATAGTACATGTGATGGTATATGTGATAATCAGAAGTGTCATACTGAAGGCTATAGCCACACGTCCAATCTGGTGCTGTTACTATAGTACATGTGATGGTATATATGATAATCAGAAGTGTCATACTGCAGGCTAGTCACACGTCCAGTCTGGTGCTGTTACTATGGTACATGTGATGGTATATATGATAATCAGAAGTGTCATACTGCAGGCTAGTCACACGTCCAATCTGGTGCTGTTACTATAGTACATGTGATGGTATATATGATAATCAGAAGTGTCATACTGAAGGCTATAGCCACACGTCCAGTCTGGTGCTGTTACTATAGTACATGTGATGGTATATATGATAATCAGAAGTGTCATACTGCAGGCTAGTCACACGTCCAGTCTGGTGCTGTTACTATGGTACATGTGATGGTATATATGATAATCAGAAGTGTCATACTGCAGGCTAGCCACACGTCCAGTCTGGTGCTGTTACTATGGTACATGTGATGGTATATATGATAATCAGAAGTGTCATACTGCAGGCTAGCCACACGTCCAGTCTGGTGCTGTTACTATGGTACATGTGATGGTATATATGATAATCAGAAGTGTCATACTGCAGGCTAGCCACACGTCCAGTCTGGTGCTGTTACTATGGTACATGTGATGGTATATATAACTTTTATAAACTTTTACCACCCCCTCCCTGCACACAAAAGTTGAATGTACAGTATTATTCTGGAATCAACCTGTATTGAATGTCACTAAATTTTGAAGATGGCAACCCTTTTTAAGGGAGTTATGGCCCTTTATGCGAAATGCTTTTGACCAGGCCAACATATCAGTGTTCCAATACTATCAAGTGCCTAAGATATTCTCGCTGCGACACAGACATACAAGGACTACTGGTGTACACTGTACATATAGAGTACTTAGTTAATCTATGTTGTGTGTAATATGGATAATGTTTGCTATAAAGTAACACTTGAGTGAGGTAATGGTCAGCGAACGCTTCAGGGTGCACATAAGTCCGGAGCTACAGTAGGTTAGAAGTCGATCTTGAGACTTTAATCTTGTGATTAATAATATAACACATGCTTCAATCATAGGTTACAGATATTACACTGTGTATAAATACACCAACCATTGTAGATCATACAGCTGGAAGTGTCATTATAGTAGGTCAAACTCTGTATTATTGTCTGCATATCCTCAGGACATTATTGTAATTTCTATAAGTAATTTGTCGGTTTAATTATAAGACTTAGTATTTCTTTAATCAGATGGAACAAATTAAAGAATTAATCCATTTCTAACTTAGCAGATTACTTTTGATCTGCGCTGCCTGTATGTAATGACAGTAGGCGAGTATACCTCCAACCATACAGAGACGCTGAATATGGCATTGATTACACAAAAATCTTCATGACTTATATAATGTCATGCGTATCATAGCACGCTTGACAACATTTGAAATGTCCATGTAGAAGACTATTTGAGCCTAGAATTAAAAGCAGAAATGTGGGCAGTATACCCATTAGAGGAAAAACACTCATTTTAAAGGTGTCTCTGGAGCTGTTCTTCAGAGAAAGTAGGAATAGTAAAGCTAATTAATTGGTTGAAAATTCTAAGTTTCTGGGTCCAAAAATGGAGGTTTCCCTTTGAATTATAGTAGATAGAATTGGTAAGGCATAGTCTTTTTTAGCATTATCCCTGTATTGTTTATGTTTTAACTGTTTTAAGGCTATTATTAGTAAATTAAACACTCCAGTTACGTGTGAGTAAAGAATTTGCCGAGGGGTGTAGATTTGGTAGAGCTCTTGACATTACTTAAACAATGGAGGTCCGACCCATTATTATGACTGTACATTTAACAGGCAGGTAAGCGGTTAAGTAGATTTGCTCTGTACACATAGGCCAGCTCATTACGGGGTATTATTGTGTGTGATGAATGGCTATTAAAGTTTAGCATTGTATTGGATAAAGAGAGCTGATGAATGAGTAAGACATTCACTAGTTTTAATTCTTGCTGACGATGACATTTGTACAAACAGACCTATTGCACATGTAAAACAGCATGCTAGATGTTGTCTGAATGGAAATTCAATTGGAAGCAGATTGTTCAAATAAAATACTGTCATTGATTGTGTGTTTGTAGTACTATAGACATAACATTGCTGATATGTGACATTTTCTGTTCCAGGCCAAATTAGAAGATGATCTACCTCATGAAATTGTCAGTAAGCTTCACCTGGTGGATTTGGCGGGCAGGTTTGTGATTCCTAGTTAATTAGCATCAATGACAGACTCATCCAAGTTGTGTTACTTGATAAAATTCCTCCATACGAAGTGTGAAATTTGTCCTGCTGGTGTGACTTATTAAAACACTTCTCTACCTAATAACAAACTTGTCCGGTTTTTGTTGCTTTAAACATACTGATATAAATATATCCCTATTGCTAGCATTGTAATAACAGTTTTAAGTTTCGCTATTTTGAGGTGTGAAGATTACTGACTTCACAATGGTAGAATCCCGAATCCTCTTCTACGCGTCACTAAGTATGGTAGGGTATAGTCGGCAATACTGTTAGATCTCCTATGTTGACCAGTCGCTCCTACTCAGGTACTTACATATGTTGAATGCCTCAAAGATTTACATACTTCAGCTTTTGTTCAAAACATTAATATAATTGACAAAAACAGTTCAATCTGGAATGTTTTCAATGTCCCTGACTGTTGACGTAGAAGTTTTGCTGATAGCCCCAACATACCTGCAGAGGTCATAGGTGTATAAGGAATTATAATCCACTCCCTTGTTGTCATACTCAAAGAGATTGACAATTGGATAAGCTTATAAAATAAAAAACCTAACTGGATAATACCTTCTGTGTGTCCCCATCTCAAGGACATATTGAACTCTACTACTCCAGTTAAATAGTGATCAAACTTTCTCCATAGCTTATTCTACATGTCATCTTGTATTGTTGATTAAAGTCGGCAATAATGTCAGACCTCGAGTGGTGGGGTACAGTCGGCAATACTGTCAGATCTCTAGTGGCGGGGTATAGTCGGCAATACTGTCAGATCTCGAGTGGTTGGGTATAGTCAACAATACTATCGGACCTCGAGTGGTGGGGTATGGTCAGCAATACTGTCAGATCTCTAGTGGTGGGGTATAGTCGGCAATACTGTCAGATCTCGAGTGGTTGGGTATAGTCAACAATACTATCGGACCTCGAGTGGTGGGGTATGGTCAGCAATACTGTCAGATCTCTAGTGGTGGGGTATAGTCGGCAATACTGTCAGACCTCGAGTGGTTGGGTATAGTCAGCAATACTGTTAGATCTCTAGTGGTGGGGTATAGTCGGCAATAATGTCAGACCTCGAGTGGTGGGGTATAGTCGACAATACTGTCAGACCTCGAGTGGTGGGGTATAGTCTGTAATACTGTCAGATCTCTAGTGGTGGGGTATAGTCAGCAATACTGTTAGATCTCTAGTGGTGGGGTATAGTCGACAATAATGTCAGACCTCGAGTGGTGGGGTATAGTCGACAATACTGTCAGACCTCGAGTGGTGGGGTATAGTCTGTAATACTGTCAGATCTCTAGTGGTGGGGTATAGTCGGCAATACTGTCAGATCTCGAGTGGTGGGTTATAGTGGGCAATACTGTCAGGTCTCTAGTGGTGGGGTATAGTCGACAATACTGTCAGACCTCGAGTGCTGGGGTATAGTCGGCAATACTGTCAGATCTCGAGTGGTAGGGTATAGTCTGTAATACTGTTAGATCTCTAGTGGTGGGGTATAGTCTGTAATACTGTCAGATCTCTAGTGGTGGGGTATAGTCGGCAATACTGTCAGATCTCGAGTGGTGGGTTATAGTGGGCAATACTGTCAGGTCTCTAGTGGTGGGGTATAGTCAACAATACTGTCAGATCTCTAGTGGTGGGGTATAGTTGGCAATACTGTCAGATCTCTAGTGGTTGGGTATAGTCAGCAATACTGTTAGATCTCTAGTGGTGGGGTATAGTCGGCAATACTGTCAGATCTCTAGTGGTAGGGTATAGTCTGTAATACTGTTAGATCTCTAGTGGTGGGGTATAGTCGGCAATACTGTTAGATCTCTAGTGGTGGGGTATAGTCAGCAATACTGTCAGACCTCGAGTGGTGGGGTATAGTCAGCAATACTGTCAGATCTCGGGTGGTGGGGTATAGTCAGCAATACTGTCAGATCTCGAGTGGTGGGGTATAGTCAGCAATACTGTCAGATCTCGAGTGGTGGGGTATAGTCGGCAATACTGTCAGATCTCTAGTGGTGGGGTATAGTCAGCAATACTGTCAGATCTCGGGTGGTGGGGTATAGTCAGCAATACTGTCAGATCTCTAGTGGTGGGGTATAGTCGGCAATACTGTCAGATCTCTAGTGGTGGGGTATAGTGGGCAATACTGTCAGGTCTCTAGTGGTGGGGTATAGTCGACAATACTGTCAGACCTCGTGGGGTGGGGTATAGTCAGCAATACTGTCAGATCTCTAGTGGTGGGGTATAGTCGGCAATACTGTCAGATCTCGAGTGGTGGGTTATAGTGGGCAATACTGTCAGGTCTCTAGTGGTGGGGTATAGTCGACAATACTGTCAGACCTCGAGTGGTGGGGTATAGTCGGCAATACTGTCAGATCTCAAGTGGTAGGGCATAGTCTGTAATACTGTTAGATCTCTAGTGGTGGGGTATAGTCTGTAATACTGTCAGATCTCTAGTGGTGGGGTATAGTCGGCAATACTGTCAGATCTCGAGTGGTGGGTTATAGTGGGCAATACTGTCAGGTCTCTAGTGGTGGGGTATAGTCAACAATACTGTCAGATCTCTATTGGTGGGGTAAAGTCTGTAATACTGTTAGATCTCGAGTGGTGGGGTATAGTCTGTAATACTGTCAGATCTCTAGTGGTGGGGTATAGTCGGCAATACTGTCAGATCTCGAGTGGTGGGTTATAGTGGGCAATACTGTCAGGTCTCTAGTGGTGGAGTATAGTCGGCAATACTGTCAGATCTCTATTGGTGGGGTAAAGTCTGTAATACTGTTAGATCTCGAGTGGTGGGGTATAGTAGGTAATACTGTCAGATCTTGAGTGGCGGGGTATAGTTGGGAATATTATCAGACCTATAGGGGCGAGGTAAAGTCCGCAATACTGTCAGTTCTGTAGAGGCGGGGTTATAATCGGCAATACTGTAAGATCTCTAGTGGCGGGGTATAGTCTGCAATACTGTCAGATCTCGAGTGGTGGGGTATAGTCGACAATACTGTCAGATCTCTAGTGGCGGGGTTAAATCGACAATACTGTCAGATCTTGGGTTGCGGGTTATAGTCGGCAAAACTGTCAGATCTCGAGTGGTGGGGTATAGTCGGCTATACTGTCAGATCTCTAGTGGTGAGTTATAGTGGGCAATACTGTCAGGTCTCTAGTGGTGGGGTATAGTCGGCTATACTGTCAGATCTCTAGTGGTGGGTTATAGTGGGCAATACTTTCAGGTCTCTAGTGGTGGGGTATAGTCGACAATACTGTCAGATCTACAGTGGTGGGGTATAGTCACCAATACTGTCAGATCTCAAGTGGTGGGGTAAAGTCTGTAATACTGTCAGATCTCTAGTGGTGGGGTATAGTCGGCAATACTGTCAGATCTCGAGTGGTGGGTTATAGTGGGCAATACTGTCAGGTCTCTAGTGGTGGGGTATAGTAGACAATACTGTCAGACCTCGAGTGGTGGGGTATAGTCGGCAATACTGTCAGATCTCTAGTGGTAGGGTATAGTCTGTAATACTGTCAGGTCTCTAGTGGTGGGGTATAGTCAGCAATACTGTCAGATCTCAAGTGGTAGGGTATAGTCAGCAATACTGTCAGATCTCGAGTGGTGAGGTATAGTCAGCAATACTGTCAGATCTCGAGTGGTGAGGTAAAGTCTGTAATACTGTCAGATCTCTAGTGGTGGGGTATAGTCGGCAATACTGTAAGATCTCTAGTGGTAGGGTATAGTCTGTAATACTGTCAGGTCTCTAGTGGTGGGGTATAGTCAGCAATACTGTCAGATCTCAAGTAGTAGGGTATAGTCAGCAATACTGTCAGATCTCGAGTGGTGAGGTATAGTCAGCAATACTGTCAGATCTCGAGTGGTGAGGTAAAGTCTGTAATACTGTCAGATCTCTAGTGGTGGGGTATAGTCGGCAATACTGTCAGATCTCGAGTGGTGGGTTATAGTGGGCAATACTGTCAGGTCTCTAGTGGTGGAGTATAGTCAGCAATACAGTCAGATCTCTATTGGTGGGGTAAAGTCTGTAATACTGTTAGATCTCGAGTGGTGGGGTATAGTAGGTAATACTGTCAGATCTTGAGTGGCGGGGTATAGTTGGGAATATTATCAGACCTAGAGGGGCGAGGTAAAGTCCGCAATACTGTCAGTTCTGTAGAGGCGGGGTTATAATCGGCAATACTGTAAGATCTCTAGTGGCGGGGGAATAGTCGGCAATACTGTCAGATCTCGAGTGATGGGGTATAGTCGACAATACTGTCAGATCTCTAGTGGCGGGGTTAAATCGACAATACTGTCAGATCTTGGGTTGCGGGTTATAGTCGGAAAACTGTCAGAACTCTAGTGGTGGGGTATAGTCGACAATAATGTCAGACCTCGAGTGGTGGGGTATAGTCGACAATACTGTCAGACCTCGAGTGGTGGGGTATAGTCTGTAATACTGTCAGATCTCTAGTGGTGGGGTATAGTCGGCTATACTGTCAGATCTCGAGTGGTGGGTTATAGTGGGCAATACTGTCAGGTCTCTAGTGGTGGGGTATAGTCGACAATACTGTCAGACCTCGAGTGGTGGGGTATAGTCGGCAATACTGTCAGATCTCTAGTGGTAGGGTATAGTCTGTAATACTGTTAGATCTCTAGTGGTGGGGTATAGTCAGCAATACTGTCAGATCACGAGTGGTAGGGTAAAGTCTGTAATACTGTCAGGTCTCTAGTGGTGGGGTATAGTCGACAATACTGTCAGACCTCGAGTGGTGAGGTATAGTCAGCAATACAGTCAGATCTCTATTGGTGGGGTAAAGTCTGTAATACTGTTAGATCTCGAGTGGTGGGGTATAGTAGGCAATACTGTCAGATCTTGAGTGGCGGGGTATAGTTGGGAATATTATTAGACCTAGAGGGGCGAGGTAAAGTCCGCAATACTGTCAGTTCTCTAGATGTTGGGTTATAATCGGCAATACTGTAAGATCTCTAGTGGCGGGGTATAGTCGGCAATACTGTCAGACCTCGAGTGTTGGGGTATAGTCGACAATACTGTCAGATCTCTAGTGGCGGGGTATAGTAGGCAATACTGTAAGATCTTGAGTGGCGGGGTTTAATTGGCAAAACTGTCAGATCTCGAGTGGTGGGTATAGTCTGTAATACTGTCAAACCTCGAGTGGTGGGGTATAGTCGACAATACTGTCAGATTTCGAGTGGCTGATTATAGTCGACAATACTGTCAGACCTCGATTGGTGGGGTATAGTGGACAATACTGTTAGATCTTACTTTTTTGTACACCTGTCTTCCTGTAAAGGCCTTAAGTGATGTTCCTATTTTGAACGCCTGTATTCCTCTGACGACCTGAAGTGTCGTTGCCGTTTCTGTACACCTGTTTTTCACACTAGTGTTTTGTCTATTCCTAGCAGGGAGGATAGTTCTGGGTGGCTCTCATTTGCCTAGTATAGATCTAAGTACATACTCGAGATCAGTGTTCTCAATAATCAATAGATAAAATAGGTATGAGGGTAGACCTGTGGTGATGTGGTAGGGCGGTCCAACTGTCCAGTGACCATGACAATACACAAACACCTCTGTCACTCCAAACACACACTCACTACTATTTTCAAAAACAAATTGAAGGGTGGAATACTTACCTGTCAATTGTTGTCTGTAAATCGTTAGGGCAGGTGAGGGTGGAGAGTTGTGTACTTAGGAAAATTAAAATTAGCTCTCCAGGTCAGTTGTGAGTAGTATGTGATTTCCAGCGGGTAATGGTGCTGACTTTTTTGTTATAGTCTGTTTGGGCTGATTTACACTAACGTGTCAAACCATTAAAGCTGAGCTGTTTGATATAGACTGTGAGTGCTCAATATTGGAACAAGTAATTAACACAAGTGCTATCAAGGTGCCCCAACAGAAAAAATGGAGCTCTATGATATATTTTACCCATTCTTATACAATTCATATTTATATTAAGGATTGAATTAGTAACATTATTTTAAAGTTTTGATATTCTCTTAAGCTTTCTTTGTAGGTAGAAATTTTGTCATATTTGATTGTGTAAATTGAATTTGTAACTATATGTCAAAGGTTTCGGGATTCTCTCCTGCTCTATTGATTGATAGAAATTGTCATCTTTGGTTTCCAGATTTAAGTTCTTCAAATTTCTACATGTCATTCATACAAAGGAGACAGACTAGCTAATTCAAGTTTAAGTTAAGTTTCTATTCACAATAATATCTGTATCTAGTTTATGTCATGCTGTTAACCTATACTATGATTTCTGACTATATGGTAAAGAACCCTTTCATTGAAGTTACTCAATCAAATAAAAGTAACACAATGTGAAAATGTTTGGTTTCAGTGAACGGGCTGACCCCAACTATGGGTCAGGATATAAAGGTCGGCTCAGGGAGGGTTCCAACATCAACAAATCACTGGTCACTCTCGGCAATGTCATCAAAGCTCTCGGTAAGTCCTCCTCATCACAAGTCTTACCGTATGTTTCTATACTTACACATGATATTGTATTGTAGCTGAGAGATATCTATACTTACACATGATATTGTATTGTAGCTGAGAGATATCTATACTTACACATGGTATTGTATTGTAGCTGAGAGATATCTGTACTTACACATGGTATTGTATTGTAGCTGAGAGATATCTATACTTACACATGTGATATTGTATTGTAGCTGAGAGATATCTATACTTACACATGTGATATTGTATTGTAGCTGAGAGATATCTATACTTACACATGATATTGTATTGTAGCTGAGAGATATCTATACTTACACATGGTATTGTATTGTAGCTGAGAGATATCTGTACTTACACATGGTATTGTATTGTAGCTGAGAGATATCTGTACTTACACATGATATTGTATTGTAGCTGAGAGATATCTTTACTTACACATGGTATTGTATTGTAGCTGAGAGATATTTGTACTTACACATGATATTGTATTGTAGCTGAGAGATATCTGTACTTACACATGTGATATTGTATTGTAGCTGAGAGATATCTATACTTACACATGTGATATTGTATTACAGCTGAGAGATATCTATACTTACACATGTGATATTGTATTGTAGCTGAGAGATATCTATACTTACACATGTGATATTGTATTGTAGCTGAGAGATATCTGTTCTTACACATGATATTGTATTGTAGCTAGAGATATCTATACTTACACATGTGATATTGTAGCTGAGAGATATCTGTACTTACACATGTGATATTGTATTGTAGCTGAGAGATATCTGTACTTACACATGTGATATTGTATTGTAGCTGAGAGATATCTGTACTTACACATGTGATATTGTATTACAGCTGAGAGATATCTGTACTTACACATAATATTGTATTGTAGCTGAGAGATATCTGTACTTACACATAATATTGTATTGTAGCTGAGAGATATCTGTACTTACACATGTGATATTGAATAACAGCTGAGAGATATTTGTACTTACACATGTGATATTGTATTGTAGCTGAGAGATATCTATACTTACACATGTGATATTGAATAACAGCTGAGAGATATCTGTACTTACACATGTGATATTGTATTACAGCTGAGAGATATCTGTACTTATATACACATGTGATATTGTATTACAGCTGAGAGATATTTGTACTTACACATGTGGTATTGTATTGTAGGTGAGAGATATCTGTACTTATATACACATGTGATATTGTATTACAGCTGAGAGATATTTGTACTTACACATGTGATATTGTATTACAGCTGAGAGATATTTGTACTTACACATGTGATATTGTATTGTAGCTGAGAGATATCTGTACTTACACATGATATTGTGTTGTATCTGAGAGATATCTGTACTTACACATGTGATATTGTATAACAGCTGAGAGATATTTGTACTTACACATGTGATATTGTATTTTAGGTGAGAGATATCTGTACTTACACATGATATTGTATTGTAGCTGAGAGATATCTGTACTTACACATGTGATATTGTATTACAGCTGAGAGATCTATCCTGTCCTGCAGTACAGATAGCCTTGGAGCATCCATGGCCAGTGTTCAAAGCAGTCCCGGGGGTGACGGGGCCACACCCAAAAAACGTCTTCCATACATTCCTTATCGTGACTCTGTCCTCACCTGGCTCCTCAAGGACAGCCTTGGGGGCAACTCCAAAACCATCATGATCTCAAGTAAGTTAATCAAATTATTAATGCCACTCCAAAACCATCATGATCTCAAGTAAGTTAATCAAATTATTAATGCCACTCCAAAACCATCATGATCTCAAGTAAGTTCATCAAATTATTAATGCCACTCCAAAACCATCATGATCTCAAGTTATTACTACACATTATCTGAAACAACTCATTAAATGCATTGATCACCACCACCAAACAAACCAACACAATCACCTTAACTTCAATGTGACTTCCACCAAGATTTAGTCTTAATAGATACGAATTCTACTTATTGCGACGATAATTATCGAAGGCTAGCATTAATACCAAATAATATGGAAATTTAGTTTATTTGTCAATTTTTAAAAGTACCAAGGTTTTGTCGCAATAAAAATATTTTCAGTAATTAATTGTAAGTGTGTATGTATTTCAGCCATCACTCCAGCCAGTATGTACTACAATGAAACTCTCAGTACCCTACGATACGCACAACGAGCAAAGAGCATTATCAACAAACCAAAAATTAATGAGGTAAGAGTTGTCTCCCCATGATAGTAAACTCATCCGTTAATGAGGTAAGGATTGTCTCCCCATGATACCAAGGTCATACCGCAATGAGGTAAGGATTGTCTCCCCATGATACCAAGGTCATACCACAATGAGGTAAGGATTGACTCTCCATGATACCAAGGTCATCCCACAACGAGGTAAGGATTGTCTCCGCATGAAATCAAGGTCATTCCTCAATGAGGTAAGAATTTTCTCCGCATGAAATCAAGGTCATTCCTCAATGAGGTAAGGATTGTCTCGGCATGAAAACAAGGTCATCCCTTAATGAGGTAAGGATTGTCTCCCCATGAAATCAAGGTCATTCCTCAATGAGGTAAGGATTGTCTCCGCATGAAATCAAGGTCATTCCTCAATGAGGTAAGAATTTTCTCCGCATGAAATCAAGGTCATTCCTCAATGAGGTAAGGATTGTCTCGGCATGAAAACAAGGTCATCCCTTAATGAGGTAAGGATTGTCTCCCCATGAAAACAAGGTCATCCCTTAATGAGTTAAGGGTTGTCTCCCCATGATAGCAAGGTCATCCCTTAATGAGTTAAGGATTGTCTCGGCATGAAAACAAGGTCATCCCTTAATGAGTTAAGGGTTGTCTCCCCATGAAAACAAGGAAATCCCTTAATGAGTTAAGGGTTGTCTCCTCATGAAAGCAAGGAAATCCCACAATGAGGTAAGGATTGTCTCCCCATGAAAGCAAGGTCATCCCTTAATGAGGTAAGGATTGTCTCCCCATGATAGCAAGTTCATCCCTTAATGAGATAAGGATTGTCTTCCAATTATAGCAAGGTCATCCCTTAATGAGATAAGGATTGTCTCCCCATGATAACAAGTCTATCCCTTATAAGGTTTGAAAAGTCTCTGAAAACATATTTAGATTAAATTGGCAAGATCCTAAAGTGACCACACTAAATGGAATGGATACATTGACGGAGGATTGATTGTCTGGCATGGAGAGGTTTTACTGTTAACACATAAGTTGTTGTTATTTAGAAAATAAACAAGATTTAATGAAATACTATAGATAATACGATAGAGAGATTTAAGGTGCATCATATTATTGTACACTTAATGTCATTTAAGATTAGATATATCTGGTTTTTAGCTCACCTGGCCCGAAGGGCCAAGTGAGCTTATGTGATGGTGCAGCGTCCGTCGTCCGTCCGTCCGTCCGTCCGTCCGTCCGTCCGTCGTCCGTCGTCCGTCCGTCCGTCCGTCCGTCCGTCCGTCCGTCCGTCCTGCGTCCGTCAACTTTTTCCTTTAAACGACTTCTTCTAAAATACTGAAAGGCCCAGTGACATGAAATTTGGCTGGTAGATTTCTTGGAAGGAGCTGAACAAAGTTTGCGAAAAAAAATCACTTTGACCTAATTTCAAGGTCACAGGGGTCAAAAATGTCGAAACTTTCAAACAACTTCTTCTAAAATACCGTCAGGCATAGAGACTTCATATTTGACCAGTAGCTTCCTTAGATGAAGCCAAATAAAGTTTGCGAAAAAAAACGACCTTGACCAATATTCAAGGTCACCGTGAGGTTAAATCTATTTTAACCTTTAAACGACTTCTTCTGAAATACCAAAAGCCCTAGAAACATGATATTTGGCTGAAATGTCCCTTGGATGAAGCCCGACAAAGTTTGCGAAAAGAAATGACCTTGACCTATATTCAAGGTCACAGGGGTCAAATCTGTTAAAACCTTTAAACGACTTCTTCTGAAATACAAAAAGCCCTAGAAGCATGATATTTGGCTGAAAGGTTCCTTGGATGAAGCCCGACAAAGTTTGCGAAAAGAAATGACCTTGACCTATATTCAAGGTCACAGGGGTCAAATCTGTTAAAACCTTTAAACGACTTCTTCTGAAATACCAAAAGCCCTAGAAGCATGATATTTGGCTGAACGGTTCCTTGGATGAAGCCCGACAAAGTTTGCGAAAAGAAATGACCTTGACCTTTATTCAAGGTCACAGGGGTCAAAAATGTCGAAACTTTCAAACAACTTCTTCTAAAATACCGTCAGGCATAGAGACTTCATATTTGACCAGTAGCTTCCTTAGATGAAGCCAAATAAAGTTTGCGAAAAAAAACGACCTTGACCAATATTCAAGGTCACCGTGAGGTTAAATCTATTTTAACCTTTAAACGACTTCTTCTGAAATACCAAAAGCCCTAGAAACATGATATTTGGCTGAAATGTCCCTTGGATGAAGCCCGACAAAGTTTGCGAAAAGAAATGACCTTGACCTATATTCAAGGTCACAGGGGTCAAATCTGTTAAAACCTTTAAACGACTTCTTCTGAAATACAAAAAGCCCTAGAAGCATGATATTTGGCTGAAAGGTTCCTTGGATGAAGCCCGACAAAGTTTGCGAAAAGAAATGACCTTGACCTATATTCAAGGTCACAGGGGTCAAATCTGTTAAAACCTTTAAACGACTTCTTCTGAAATACCAAAAGCCCTAGAAGCATGATATTTGGCTGAACGGTTCCTTGGATGAAGCCCGACAAAGTTTGCGAAAAGAAATGACCTTGACCTTTATTCAAGGTCACAGGGGTCAAATCTGTTAAAACCTTTAAAACGACTTCTTCTGAAATACCAAAAGCCCTAGAAGCATGATATTTGGCTGAAAGGTTCCTTGGATGAAGCCCGACAAAGTTTGCGAAAAGAAATGACCTTGACCTTTATTCAAGGTCACAGGGGTCAAATCTGTTAAAACCTTTAAACGACTTCTTCTGAAATACCAAAAGCCCTAGAAGCATGATATTTGGCTGAAAGGTTCCTTGGATAAAGCCGGACAAAGTTTGCGAAAAAAAATGACCTTGACCTATATTCAAGGTCACAGGAGTCAAATCAGTTAAAACCTTTAAACGACTTCTTCTGAAATACCAAAAGCCCTAGAAGCATGATATTTGGCTGAACGGTTCCTTGGATGAAGCCCGACAAAGTTCGCGAAAAGAAATAACTTTGACCTATATTCAAGGTCACGGGTCAAATCTGTTAAAACTTTTAAACGACTTCTTCTGAAATACCAAAGGCCCTAGAAGCATGATATTTGGCTGAAAGGTTCCTTGGATGAAGCCCGACAAAGTTTGCGAAAAGAAATGACCTTGACCTTTATTCAAGGTCACAGGGGTCAAATCTGTTAAAACCTTTAAACGACTTCTTCTGAAATACCAAAAGCCCTAGAAGCATGATATGTGGCTGAAAGGTTCCTTGGATGAAGCCCGACAAAGTTTGCGAAAAGAAATGACCTTGACCTATATTCAAGGTCACAGGAGTCAAATCTGTTAAAACCTTTAAACGACTTCTTCTGAAATACCAAAAGCCCTAGAAGCATGATATTTGGCTGAAAGGTTCCTTGGATGAAGCCCGACAAAGTTTGCGAAAAGAAATGACCTTGACTTATATTCAAGGTCACAGGGGTCAAATCTGTTAAAACCTTTAAAACGACTTCTTCTGAAATACCAAAAGCCCTAGAAGCATGATATTTGGCTGAAAGGTTCCTTGGATGAAGCCCGACAAAGTTTGCGAAAAGAAATGACCTTGACCTATATTCAAGGTCACTGGGGTCAAATCTGTTAAAACCTTTAAACAACTTCTTCTGAAATACCAAAAGCCCTAGAAGCATGATATTTGGCTGAAAGGTTCCTTAGATGAAGCCCGACAAAGTTTGCGAAAAGAAATGACCTTGACCTTTATTCAAGGTCACAGGGGTTAAATCTGTTAAAACCTTTAAAACGACTTCTTCTGAAATACCAAAAGCCCTAGAAGCATGATATTTGGCTGAAAGGTTCCTTGGATGAAGCCCGACAAAGTTTGCGAAAAGATATGACCTTGACCTTTATTCAAGGTCACAGGGGTCAAATCTGTTAAAACCTTTAAACGACTTCTTCTGAAATACCAAAAGCCCTAGAAGCATGATATGTGGCTGAAAGGTTCCTTGGATGAAGCCCGACAAAGTTTGCGAAAAGAAATGACCTTGACCTATATTCAAGGTCACAGGAGTCAAATCTGTTAAAACCTTTAAACGACTTCTTCTGAAATACCAAAAGCCCTAGAAGCATGATATTTGGCTGAAAGGTTCCTTGGATGAAGCCCGACAAAGTTTGCGAAAAGAAATGACCTTGACTTATATTCAAGGTCACAGGGGTCAAATCTGTTAAAACCTTTAAAACGACTTCTTCTGAAATACCAAAAGCCCTAGAAGCATGATATTTGGCTGAAAGGTTCCTTGGATGAAGCCCGACAAAGTTTGCGAAAAGAAATGACCTTGACCTATATTCAAGGTCACTGGGGTCAAATCTGTTAAAACCTTTAAACAACTTCTTCTGAAATACCAAAAGCCCTAGAAGCATGATATTTGGCTGAAAGGTTCCTTAGATGAAGCCCGACAAAGTTTGCGAAAAGAAATGACCTTGACCTTTATTCAAGGTCACAGGGGTTAAATCTGTTAAAACCTTTAAAACGACTTCTTCTGAAATACCAAAAGCCCTAGAAGCATGATATTTGGCTGAAAGGTTCCTTGGATGAAGCCCGACAAAGTTTGCGAAAAGATATGACCTTGACCTTTATTCAAGGTCACAGGGGTCAAATCTGTTAAAACCTTTAAACGACTTCTTCTGAAATACAAAAAGCCCTAGAAGCATGATATTTGGCTGAAAGGTTCCTTGGATGAAGCCCAACAAAGTTTGCGAAAAGAAATGACCTTGACCTATATTCAAGGTCACAGGAGTCAAATCTGTTAAAACCTTTAAAACGACTTCTGATGAAATACCAAAAGCCCTAGAAGCATGATATTTGGCTGAAAGGTTCCTTGGATGAAGCCCGACAAAGTTTGCGAAAAGAAATGACCTTGACCTATATTCAAGGTCACAGGGGTCAAATCTGTTAAAACCTTTAAACGACTTCTTCTGAAATACCAAAAGCCCTAGAAGCATGATATTTGGCTGAAAGGTTCCTTAGATGAAGCCCGACAAAGTTTGCGAAAAGAAATGACCTTGACTTATATTCAAGGTCACAGGGGTCAAATCTGTTAAAACCTTTAAACGACTTCTTCTGAAATACCAAAAGCCCTAGAAGCATGATATTTGGCTGAAAGGTTCCTTGGATGAAGCCCGACAAAGTTTGCGAAAAGATATGACCTTGACCTTTATTCAAGGTCACAGGGGTCAAATCTGTTAAAACCTTTAAACGACTTCTTCTGAAATACCAAAAGCCCTAGAAGCATGATATGTGGCTGAAAGGTTCCTTGGATGAAGCCCGACAAAGTTTGCGAAAAGAAATGACCTTGACCTATATTCAAGGTCACAGGAGTCAAATCTGTTAAAACCTTTAAACGACTTCTTCTGAAATACCAAAAGCCCTAGAACCATGATATTTGGCTGAAAGGTTCCTTGGATGAAGCCCGACAAAGTTTGCGAAAAGAAATGACCTTGACTTATATTCAAGGTCACAGGGGTCAAATCTGTTAAAACCTTTAAAACGACTTCTTCTGAAATACCAAAAGCCCTAGAAGCATGATATTTGGCTGAAAGGTTCCTTGGATGAAGCCCGACAAAGTTTGCGAAAAGAAATGACCTTGACCTATATTCAAGGTCACTGGGGTCAAATCTGTTAAAACCTTTAAACAACTTCTTCTGAAATACCAAAAGCCCTAGAAGCATGATATTTGGCTGAAAGGTTCCTTGGATGAAGCCCGACAAAGTTTGCGAAAAGAAATGACCTTGACTTATATTCAAGGTCACAGGGGTCAAATCTGTTAAAACCTTTAAAACGACTTCTTCTGAAATACCAAAAGCCCTAGAAGCATGATATTTGGCTGAAAGGTTCCTTGGATGAAGCCCGACAAAGTTTGCGAAAAGAAATGACCTTGACCTATATTCAAGGTCACTGGGGTCAAATCTGTTAAAACCTTTAAACAACTTCTTCTGAAATACCAAAAGCCCTAGAAGCATGATATTTGGCTGAAAGGTTCCTTAGATGAAGCCCGACAAAGTTTGCGAAAAGAAATGACCTTGACCTTTATTCAAGGTCACAGGGGTTAAATCTGTTAAAACCTTTAAAACGACTTCTTCTGAAATACCAAAAGCCCTAGAAGCATGATATTTGGCTGAAAGGTTCCTTGGATGAAGCCCGACAAAGTTTGCGAAAAGATATGACCTTGACCTTTATTCAAGGTCACAGGGGTCAAATCTGTTAAAACCTTTAAACGACTTCTTCTGAAATACAAAAAGCCCTAGAAGCATGATATTTGGCTGAAAGGTTCCTTGGATGAAGCCCAACAAAGTTTGCGAAAAGAAATGACCTTGACCTATATTCAAGGTCACAGGAGTCAAATCTGTTAAAACCTTTAAAACGACTTCTGATGAAATACCAAAAGCCCTAGAAGCATGATATTTGGCTGAAAGGTTCCTTGGATGAAGCCCGACAAAGTTTGCGAAAAGAAATGACCTTGACCTATATTCAAGGTCACAGGGGTCAAATCTGTTAAAACCTTTAAACGACTTCTTCTGAAATACCAAAAGCCCTAGAAGCATGATATTTGGCTGAAAGGTTCCTTAGATGAAGCCCGACAAAGTTTGCGAAAAGAAATGACCTTGACTTATATTCAAGGTCACAGGGGTCAAATCTGTTAAAACCTTTAAAACGACTTCTTCTGAAATACCAAAAGCCCTAGAAGCATGATATTTGGCTGAAAGGTTCCTTGGATGAAGCCCGACAAAGTTTGAGAAAAGAAATGACCTTGACCTATATTCAAGGTCACAGGGGTCAAATCTGTTAAAACCTTTAAACGACTTCTTCTGAAATACCAAAAGCCCTAGAAGCATGATATTTGGCTGAAAGGTTCCTTAGATGAAGCCCGACAAAGTTTGCGAAAAGAAATGACCTTGACCTTTATTCAAGGTCACAGGGGTTAAATCTGTTAAAACCTTTAAAACGACTTCTTCTGAAATACCAAAAGCCCTAGAAGCATGATATTTGGCTGAAAGGTTCCTTGGATGAAGCCCGACAAAGTTTGCGAAAAGATATGACCTTGACCTTTATTCAAGGTCACAGGGGTTAAATCTGTTAAAACCTTTAAACGACTTCTTCTGAAATACCAAAAGCCCTAGAAGCATGATATTTGGCTGAAAGGTTCCTTGGATGAAGCCCGATAAAATTTGCGAAAAAAAATGACCTTGACCTTTATTCAAGGTCACAGGGGTCAAATCTGTTAAAACATTCAAACGACTTCTTCTGAAATACCAAAAGCCCTAGAAGCATGATATTTGGCTGAAAGGTTCCTTGGATGAAGCCCGACAAAGTTTGCGAAAAGAAATGACCTTGACCTATATTCAAGGTCACAGGAGTCAAATCTGTTAAAACCTTTAAACGACTTCTTCTGAAATACCAAAAGCCCTAGAAGCATGATATTTGGCTGAAAGGTTCCTTGGATAAAGCCGGACAAAGTTTGCGAAAAGAAATGACCTTGACTTATATTCAAGGTCACAGGGGTCAAATCTGTTAAAACCTTTAAAACGACTTCTTCTGAAATACCAAAAGCCCTAGAAGCATGATATTTGGCTGAAAGGTTCCTTGGATGAAGCCCGACAAAGTTTGCGAAAAGAAATGACCTTGACCTATATTCAAGGTCACAGGGGTCAAATCTGTTAAAACTTTTAAACGACTTCTTCTGAAATACCAAAAGCCCTAAAAGCATGATATTTGGCTGAAAGGTTCCTTAGATGAAGCCCGACAAAGTTTGCGAAAAGAAATGACCTTGACCTTTATTCAAGGTCACAGGGGTCAAATCTGTTAAAACCTTTAAAACGACTTCTTCTGAAATACCAAAAGCCCTAGAAGCATGATATTTGGCTGAAAGGTTCCTTGGATGAAGCCCGACAAAGTTTGCGAAAAGAAATGACCTTGACCTTTATTCAAGGTCACAGGGGTCAAATCTGTTAAAACCTTTAAACGACTTCGCCTGAAATACCAAAAGCCCTAGAAGCATGATATTTGGCTGAAAGGTTCCTTGGATGAAGCCCAACAAAGTTTGCGAAAAAAAATGACCTTGACCTATATTCAAGGTCACAGGAGTCAAATCAGTTAAAACCTTTAAACGACTTCTTCTGAAATACCAAAAGCCCTAGAAGCATGATATTTGGCTGAAAGGTTCCTTGGATGAAGCCCGACAAAATTTGCGAAAAGAAATGACCTTGACCTTTATTCAAGGTCACAGGGGTCAAATCTGTTAAAACATTCAAACGACTTCTTCTGAAATACCAAAAGCCCTAGAAGCATGATATTTGGCTGAAAGGTTCCTTGGATGAAGCCTGACAAAGTTTGTGAAAAGAAATGACCTTGACCTATATTCAATGTCACAGGGGTCAAATCTTTTAAAACATTTAAACAACTTGTTCTGAAGTACCAAAAGCCCTAGAAGTATGATGTTTGGCTAAAAGGTTCCTTGGATGAAGCCTGACAAACTTTGCAAAAAGAAATGACCTTGACCTATATTCAAGGTCACAGGGGTCAAATCTGTTAAAACATTCAAACAACTTCTTCTGAAATACCAAAAGCCCTAGAAGCATGACATTTGGCTGAAAGGTTTCTTGGATGAAGACTGACAAAGTTTGCAAAAAAGAAATGACCTTGATCTTGATTTTCCTAGAGACATGATATTTGGCTGGTAGCGTCCTGGGATGAAGCCAAACAAAATTTGAAAATGAAAATGATGTTGTCTTATAAGGTCAAAGGGGTAAAATATGTTTAAATCTTAAGATGTCTTACATTAAAAGATTTTAGGGGACTTTAGGGTTACACTTTAATATAAGTCAGAGATTGATACCAGGTGAGCGATGCAGGCCCATTGGGCCTCTTGTTATGTTCTCCTATACAATGTTGATTACCTTTGTGGAAACTTTGGGCTTATATAACATGAGTCATGTACCAAGGCAAGTGCTGGCTGCAGGCCGCAGACTGAATCAAATCTGGATTCCCTAATCCTGGTAAGAATGTTCAGTTATATGTTGACATAACTTTGTCGTTGGAAAAATATAGCGTAGATCTCGGGTAATGTCCGTTTTGTACATTTCTTTGGCATTATAAAACATTTAGCATTCATACATTGTTATATTAGCTATTGGTGTTTCCTCTCAAGTACCTCTTAGCATAATAATCCCCAGGGCGTGAATGTATTGAAATGTTTGGCTCCTCGGTGGGAATACCAGCCCTGTGGATACACACTGTGTATATTGTCATCAAGACTTCAGACCTGCTTCATGATTCAATAATGACAGAACTTTTACCTGGTACTAATTAACTTCAGTAAATAAAACGAGTTCAAAAGATTTATCCAATAGTGTTTAGCAAATGATTCTTAGGATCTGGTTTCTTTTGTTCAATTCTGATTCTAAATTAGGTGCACATTATAGACATTTTCATTGTTAAATAATGTCTCAATATTGATACAGAAAAGTGTTATCATTTATCTAGTAGCATTAAAGTCAGATATCACTATAAAAGATATAAAAGATGCTGCAACAGGGATTCACTATCAGCAACATTGGGGGCCAAATATAGGCCCATTTCCCCTTGAAATACATAATGTATCAGTAATAATTCTTAATGTGAAGGTGCTTAAAGGCTCAATATACGTAACTTTCAGCAAAACTTGAAGCGAAATCAAGCCTAATAACTTATTATATTTATGGATTTAGTCAAGATTAACTGATATCAGCAATATTCAAGATGAACTCTTTCGCGATTACCGGTACAGCAGCATTTGAAACACGCTATTTGTAAACACGTGTCCATTTCGAACCGTCTTCTACCTTCGGTTTGTTGTTGAAGTGGGCCCCACCTGAATTATTTTCAATTCTTTGGATTTTTTTGTCAAGAGTTTCTTGTTAGTTACCACTCAGGTTTACTTCGTTTTAGGCTTATTTTTGCATGGTTCTAACTGGATTTTTTTTCAGAATTTTTCAGAATCAAGAAAATTTCCCTGAAGTTACGTATAGTAGTCCTTTAAAAGATTGATAGCAATTTTTAGACCAAATTGTAAAATAGTGCATTTTACTTCTTGAATAATTCCAAATTTTGTGGACCCTTGAAAAAATTAAAAGGAAGTCCTTTTGTTGGAAGCACATGTCCTACTCTCTGACAAAACACAGACCTTCGCCAGTGAGACAAAGCCTGTCAGGGCGGAGTAATGTAGGCAAAAAAAAACAGTATACAAGGATGATTCCACTATCAAACACAATACCACAGGTATACATACACCCTGGGAGATATTAGCCAGGTGGCATAGGTCTAGTATAGCTCCTGTTGATTCCTCAGATTTGTATTGATTAATGTACAAGTTATGATATTAATTGTATTGTTATGTAAAAGCTCTTTAGAGTGGCGATTTAGATAGGGCACAATACCAAATGCTGTATATCATTATGTATATTATTTGTAACCTGTCCAACACCCTTGTTTGTCTGTACAGGACCCCAATGTGTCTCTGATTCGTGACCTGCGACGGGAAATTGAACGACTCCGAGAGATGTTGGTGTCCACTCGCATGGTATGTCATAGGAAATAGAAATAAGCTCATAATACACTGTATCTTATATGAATTACCAGGTATCAAGTAATATGTTGCAGCCTCCTAAGAATTTTGCTTGAAATATTTAAATATTTTATTTGCTGTCATAATGCAATGCCAAAATTGCCAATTTTTGTTTATAAAAGAAATCTTAAAATTTAAATGAAGATTCAGACCAGAGGTTTAAATCGCAATTTCTGTTTTAATGGAATTTCTTTTCAGCTGTTTGTGTTGAGTTTTACAACACAATGTGTGCCACATAGATACTGCAAGGTTAATTGTGATCAAATGTTTTTGAGTTGTGCCTGATTGAAAGAGTCACCAGGACTTCTTTATATAAAGAGAAAACTAAGCATTACATCACTTTTGTTTTAAGTACACATCTAGAAAATTTGAATCTCCCAATCATTTCACTTCCCTATAATTGTGAATGAACTGTTTAATATGGTGTGTGAAGGCCTATACTGATGTGGGCTGACCTGGGTAGATGTCTAGTGCTAGTTTAGGTAGACTTTCCAGCATTACCCTAATGGCCGCTAGCATTGTCCACAGCATGCCTGATCATAAGTCAATAATATAAACCTGCATTGTTTTTATCATACAATAACTGTCATGCTTTCTACTAACACAATATCATGTTACTTTATAGGATATCTGAATGTTTTATTCCTATGATTGTGTATGTGCTGTACATGTCCATCTTTCCATTCATTGTTTTCAGGGCAATTCTAGATCCTCGCTCAATGAAATAATTTTCCTCTTGCCACCGAGCATCCAGAAAATGCATGACATAGACATGGATAGTGATCAGGTATTATAAACTATACTCTAACACTGGTCCCTGGTCCAGCATGCTGCATGACACAGGCGTATATTCCATTGTATGTTTCTCTGTCTTTTACCCTGGGTAACGGGTATAACATTATCTATAATTATACACTGTCAGAGGCCTGCTTTGGCTGGGGCCACACACAACTCTACATTTAGTACACAGAATCGGTTCTATCAAATTTTATGTTTATTTCTACGTACCTCTGATCTGTCATCAACATTCTATGGAAAATTAAATCAACATTCTATGGAAAATTAAAAAAAAAATTTGAGTATGAAGAAGCTGTTGGGAAAAGTCTCACTCATAAAGGGGATACAAGTGTAGTTACAGGGCTGTATCTTAGTAAAGATATACATGTGTAGTTACAGGGCTGTATCTTAGTAAAGATATACATGTGTAGTTACAGGGCTGTATCTTAGTAAAGATATACACGTGTAGTTACAGGGCTGTATCTTAGTAAAGATATACACGTGGAGTTACAGGGCTGTATCTTAGTAAAGATATACACGTGTAGTTACAGGGCTGTATCTCAGTAAAGATATACACGTGTAGTTACAGGGCTGTATCTTAGTAAAGATATACACGTGGAGTTACAGGGCTGTATCTTAGTAAAGATATACACGTGTAGTTACAGGGCTGTATCTCAGTAAAGATATACACTTGTAGTTACAGGGCTGTATCTTAGTAAAGATATACATGTGTAGTTACAGGGCTGTATCTTAGTAAAGATATACACGTGTAGTTACAGGGCTGTATCTCAGTAAAGATATACAAGTGTAGTTACAGGGCTGTATCTTAGTAAAGATATACACTTGTGGTTACAGGGCTGTATCTTAGTAAAGATACACACGTTTAGTTACAGGGCTGTATCTTAGTAAAGATATACAAGTGTAGTTACAGGGCTGTATCTTAGTAAAGATATACAAGTGTAGTTACAGGGCTGTATCTTAGTAAAGATATACACTTGTAGTTACAGGGCTGTATCTTAGTAAAGATATACACTTGTAGTTACAGGGCTGTATCTTAGTAAAGATATACAAGTGTAGTTACAGGGCTGTATCTTAGTAAAGATATACACTTGTAGTTACAGGGCTGTATCTTAGTAAAGATATACACTTGTAGTTACAGGGCTGTATCTTAGTAAAGATATACAAGTGTAGTTACAGGGCTGTATCTTAGTAAAGATATACATGTGTAGTTACAGGGCTGTATCTTAGTAAAGATATACATGTGTAGTTACAGGGCTGTATCTTAGTAAAGATATACACTTGTAGTTACAGGGCTGTATCTTAGTAAAGATATACACTTGTAGTTACAGGGCTGTATCTTAGTAAAGATATACAAGTGTAGTTACAGGGCTGTATCTTAGTAAAGATACACACATTTAGTTACAGGGCTGTATCTTAGTAAAGATATACACTTGTAGTTACAGGGCTGTATCTTAGTAAAGATATACAAGTGTAGTTACAGGGCTGTATCTTAGTAAAGATATACATGTGTAGTTACAGGGCTGTATCTTAGTAAAGATATACACTTGTAGTTACAGGGCTGTATCTTAGTAAAGATATACATGTGTAATTACAGGGCTGTATCTTAGTAAAGATATACATGTGTAGTTACAGGGCTGTATCTTAGTAAAGATATACACATCCGGTTACAGGGCTGTATCTTAGTAAAGATACACACATTTAGTTACAGGGCTGTATCTTAGTAAAGATATACACTTGTAGTTACAGGGCTGTATTTCAGTAAAGATATACAAGTGTAGTTACAGGGCTGTATCTTAGTAAAGATATACACATGTGGTTACAGGGCTGTATCTTAGTAAAGATACACATGTTTAGTTACAGGGCTGTATCTTAGTAAAGATATACAAGTGTAGTTACAGGGCTGTATCTTAGTAAAGATATACAAGTGTAGTTACAGGGCTGTATCTTAGTAAAGATACACACGTTTAGTTACAGGGCTGTATCTTAGTAAAGATATACAAGTGTAGTTACAGGGCTGTATCTTAGTAAAGATATACACGTTTAGTTACAGGGCTGTATCTTAGTAAAGATATACATGTGTAGTTACAGGGCTGTATCTTAGTAAAGATATACATGTGTAGTTACAGGGCTGTATCTTAGTAAAGATACACACATTTAGTTACAGGGCTGTATCTTAGTAAAGATATACACTTGTAGTTACAGGGCTGTATCTTAGTAAAGATATACACTTGTGGTTACAGGGCTGTATCTTAGTAAAGATACACACGTTTAGTTACAGGGCTGTATCTTAGTAAAGATATACATGTGTAGTTACAGGGCTGTATCTTAGTAAAGATATACATGTGTAGTTACAGGGCTGTATCTTAGTAAAGATATACAAGTGTAGTTACAGGGCTGTATCTTAGTAAAGATATACATGTGTAGTTACAGGGCTGTATCTTAGTAAAGATATACACTTGTAGTTACAGGGCTGTATCTTAGTAAAGATATACATGTGTAATTACAGGGCTGTATCTTAGTAAAGATATACATGTGTAGTTACAGGGCTGTATCTTAGTAAAGATATACACATCCGGTTACAGGGCTGTATCTTAGTAAAGATACACACATTTAGTTACAGGGCTGTATCTTAGTAAAGATACACACATGTGGTTACAGGGCTGTATCTTAGTAAAGATATACATGTGTAGTTACAGGGCTGTATCTTAGTAAAGATACACACGTTTAGTTACAGGGCTGTATCTTAGTAAAGATATACACTTGTAGTTACAGGGCTGTATTTCAGTAAAGATATACAAGTGTAGTTACAGGGCTGTATCTTAGTAAAGATATACACATGTGGTTACAGGGCTGTATCTTAGTAAAGATACACACGTTTAGTTACAGGGCTGTATCTTAGTAAAGATACACACATTTAGTTACAGGGCTGTATCTTAGTAAAGATATACACTTGTAGTTACAGGGCTGTATCTTAGTAAAGATATACACTTGTGGTTACAGGGCTGTATCTTAGTAAAGATACACACGTTTAGTTACAGGGCTGTATCTTAGTAAAGATATACACGTGTAGTTACAGGGCTGTATCTTAGTAAAGATATACATGTTTAGTTACAGGGCTGTATCTTAGTAAAGATATACACTTGTAGTTACAGGGCTGTATCTTAGTAAAGATATACAAGTGTAGTTACAGGGCTGTATCTTAGTAAAGATATACAAGTGTAGTTACAGGGCTGTATCTTAGTAAAGATATACATGTTTAGTTACAGGGCTGTATCTTAGTAAAGATATACATGTTTAGTTACAGGGCTGTATCTTAGTAAAGATATACAAGTGTAGTTACAGGGCTGTATCTTAGTAAAGATATACAAGTGTAGTTACAGGGCTGTATCTTAGTAAAGATATACATGTTTAGTTACAGGGCTGTATCTTAGTAAAGATATACACGTGTAGTTACAGGGCTGTATCTTAGTAAAGATATACACGTGTAGTTACAGGGCTGTATCTTAGTAAAGATATACACGTGTAGTTACAGGGCTGTATCTTAGTAAAGATATACACGTGTAGTTACAGGGCTGTATCTTAGTAAAGATATACACGTGTAGTTACAGGGCTGTATCTTAGTAAAGATATACACGTGTAGTTACAGGGCTGTATCTTAGTAAAGATATACACGTGTAGTTACAGGGCTGTATCTTAGTAAAGATATACACTTGTAGTTACAGGGCTGTATCTTAGTAAAGATATACACTTGTAGTTACAGGGCTGTATCTTAGTAAAGATATACACGTGTAGTTACAGGGCTGTATCTTAGTAAAGATATACATGTGTAATTACAGGGCTGTATCTTAGTAAAGATATACATGTTTAGTTACAGGGCTGTATCTTAGTACAAAAACATTTGGTAGCTACTACTTCCTTGAGAAATAAAGCACAATTTCCATTAGCTTGTTGGTCAAGGGAGCAACAGTTAGTCACACACATTACAAACCTGGTATTTGTTGTGTTTGTATTACTTTGTTTCATATATCTACTTTCATTTTCCTATTATTTTACTCAAACTATATTTCTTGTTTATTTCATGATCACTTTACAGAAACACATGGACTTGGTAGTTATTTATGGAAGTTATTGAATTTCCAATAAAGTATAACTCTTAATTCTATAACATCAGTATTTCCTGTTGTATATGACAGCTGGTGGGTTTTTGTACCTGATGGTACCTCTACAACATGACCTGGTGTATATTTATTGTAAAACATGTACACCTTATTATAAGGTTAGGATTGGTATGTATTTGCCTGTACCTAGAATAAGAGGTGCTATGGTGTCTTCTCCCTTCAACAGTTAAGAAAGTGATTAGATTTCTGGCTAATATTGAACCATTTATCGGGATGTTGGAGAAATATTTATTAAATAACATTTATCAGTTTTATTACGGGTCTTTTCCAGGCGATGACAGGTTTTATTAACTGCGGAACATGTTTCCTCATCAATTATGTTTTCACTGGTATTTGTTCATGTTTACCCACCTGTGTGATACAAGTCTATAAACAATTTGCACCTGTTGTGTTCTGGAGGTGAAGTATGAAATTACAAACCAATTGATCATAACAAGTAGAAAATGTTGTATTTGCATGCTCTGGGCGTGTAAATTACCTTTTGGAAACTTGATTCTTTGTGAAGGGATCGGCCAATCAGACTACAGTCGGACTTAGGTATGCCAGAAGTCACATAATGCAATCTTACAATCAGTCAGAAATGGAAACTTCTGATTTCATAAGTAAACCACTGTTTACGATTGGGATTAAAGTGTCAATTTGTATAGTACATATCAAAATTTCTTGAATAAAAAATAACTGAAATGTTTAAAACATTTTCCATCATTTAATTTCTTGGTCATTGAACTGACCTCTATCTACGTATACTGGGTCATTACGATGACAGTTTTCTTTGTTTCCTTATAATGAGAAATATTTCTCTTTGGTGAATTGTATGTCAATATTTCAAATTGTTTTATTATATGGACAGTAATGAAACTGTCATTGTAGTGTAGTGAGCCTGGGCAGTAGATAAATGTCAGTTCAGTAAGTTCTATATATCATACAGATGTATAAACTTAAAACACATCCATTCACATGACAGAATTCAATTTCTGGTGATATGTGTTTAATCATAAGTCAGTTGCTCTGGAATACAAATGTATGTTTGAGTAATTCTGTGTTATTCACATTAGCCTGTGACAAGGTTTGCCAAGGTCTCCTTGATACTACAGAATAAAGTGGTCACCAGGTTCTAGTCTAAGTCCGGCTGTAACCAGAGAATACAGTCGTCTCAGATTTAAATAGTGGATGTAATTTATGACAAAGTAGTGTCATATGCATGTTTGTTCCTTTGATAAGGGTACACAAATGTTTATGTATCAGAATAATTTTAGCTGCAGTAATAGTGTAAGGATTGTTCTAAAAGTTGTTTTATGTGGTATAAGTTTGGCATTATAGAGGGGTACATGGTAAAGTGTTGGCTATAGTGTATGTTAAGGATTGTTCTGTGTGGTATAAGGTTGGCATTATAGAGGGGTACATGGTAAAGTGTTGGCTATAGTGTATGTTAAGGATTGTTCTGTGTGGTATAAGGTTACCATTATAGAGGGGTACATGGTAAAGTGTTGGCTATAATGTCAAGTTTTACTGCTGGGTTTACCAGGGATGTTTTAGTCCTTCAATGCTATATCAAAGGGGAGTATGATAGGTCTACACAGCTCCTGTCCTTTTCTTTAAATGTCCAGGCCATTATATATAGTGATTGTCATATGCTCCATCACCTAAAATTGTGATAATCCTCTTAGGGTTGTGATTACCTGGTATAAGTCACATACCTGGTACTAATTATTAGCTGCATGTCTTATGGTGTACAGATTTAGAGTTATGGTCCTAATTCAATGTGCGTCACTTTATCCTCATCCAATGGTGTACAGATTTAGAGTTATGACCCTAATTCAATGTGCGTCACTTTATCCTCATCCAATGGTGTACAGATTTAGAGTTATGACCCTAATTCAATGTGCGTCACTTTATCCACGTCCAATGGTGTACCAATTTGGAGTTATGGCCCTTTAATTATTCAATATGTATG
This sequence comes from Mimachlamys varia, assembly GCA_947623455.1. Taxonomy (NCBI): domain Eukaryota; kingdom Metazoa; phylum Mollusca; class Bivalvia; order Pectinida; family Pectinidae; genus Mimachlamys; species Mimachlamys varia. The sequence goes on along the minus strand of OX392528.1, from coordinate 477,405 downwards.
ACTTTGTTCAAGGTATATATTGTGTAATTTATTCCTTCTGGAATTTGAGGCAAGTTATTGTGGTTTCATTTTCTCTAATTTTGCACTAGAACTCCTGCTTCCTACGCATGCTTTGTAGCCAGATAGATGACATGTGTGTGCTTTATTTATTACTTGCTGGTTTTGTATTAGATGTCACCATTCACAGCTTGGTAATGGCCATCACTATTTTCATCACTTCATTTGTATATACCTTCATTTTCAGGGCGACTCATTTCTACAACTTCCTGATTCCAATTCTGTACTGGCAGAAAAACTCCAGGAAAATGAAAACATGGTCAGTTGAAAATCTTTCTTTATTTTATTTCTTAAAGTTGATATATCAGGGTAGACAACAAAATGGACTACATGCTATCAATCTAGTTTATTATGATAACGGGGTGGAGCAATAGTGTCCAGATCTGTGATAATAGTGTCCAGATAAAGTTTACATTCATTGCAGGAAGTGGAATAACTCCAGTCATGTTAACATTCTATGTAAGGGCACTACACGTGTATTGTATGCTAGCTGTAGATAGATAACCAAGCACATGTATACTTCATCAACAATATACTCAGTGTGACATAATAGTCCTATATAAAGTGTGAAAGACTATATAAAAGTATGTAAACATATACTCTTTGTTATAAAGCTGTGGTGTATTAAATGGTGTTATGTTTATAATTAGAGGCAACAATAAAGATTCTGACTTTTGATGCAGGTTGACAAGCTGACCCAGACTTGGATAGATAAGTGGAGAGAGGCTCACGAAGCTATCAGGGTAAGGAACAGGGGTCTGGTGGGTAGAAAAATCTCTTGGATGGAGATGATGTTATCCGAGGTTGGTAGAATATGAACAAACTGTTTGACGAATGAGGGATATTCGAGTTAACCAGGTTTGAGTTAGTGGGTTTTTACTGTAATGAAAAATTGAGGAAGAGGGGGACTTGGAGGAGAATTGACCCGTGTCACACACCGCATCACCTAGGTAACAGGTAGGGGCTAGATCTAGCTACCTGCCACTGAGTTAGTGCTGGTGTCCACCCTCATAAACAGGGTAGTATTATAAATGACATAAAGATGGCTTTTGATAGGGCTGAAGGTCTATGGTAGTGTACCTGACTGAAGTAGTTGATTGTTTGATCCAGGACTCGGACCTCAGTATCCGCGGTCTCCGGGGGAAGAGTAACTCTATGGGAGTGCTGATTGAGTCCCAGATGCCTCACCTGGTCGGCATGGACGATGATATCCTGAGTACAGGTGTAACCATATACTACCTCAAGGTAAGTAGACTGTACCTACAGGGTAGTCATAGAGACAGGCATTATTGATCCTGTGACAGTGAGTAGGCTGTACCTACAGGGTTGTCATAGAGACAGGCATTATTGGTCCTTTGACAGTGAGTAGGCTGTACCTACAGGGTTGTCATAGAGACAGGCATTATTGGTCCTGTGATAGTGTCACGTTATACTTATAATAATAATTTACCTACTTCAATTAAGATTCAGCATGTGCAGAGAAATTAGACAAAGACTATATTCTTCTTGTTGGAATTCCATACTAAATATCAACACATGAACTATAACCTTCAATATAATTTTTCATGAGGTAGAACGTCATTTTCCTGATATCATTTAAGATAAAAAAAAACTTGCCTAGTATGAATTAATGTCCTCTGAGTGTATAAATCATCAAATGTACAAAGTTGTCTCCCTTTAATGTCGTGAAATAAGTATTAGCTATTAATTTTTACAGGAGGGAAAGACCCTACTGGGGCGTGAGGATGCTGACCGAGAACAGGATATAGGTTTGTACATATCTTCAGACTAATAAGATCTGTTACCTGTAACTGTAACAAAGTCCCAACCGAGACAGCAGCCAAGGTCGGGATGTAACAAAGTCCCAACCGAGACAGCAGTCAAGGTCGGGATGTAACCAAAGTCCCCACCATGGCAGCAGCCAAGGTCGGGATGTAACAAAGTCTCCACCGTGGCAGCAGCCAAGGTCGGGATGTAACAAAGTCCCAACCATGGCAGCAGCCAAGGTCGGGATGTAACAAAGTCTCCACCGTGGCAGCAGCCAAGGTCGGGATGTAACAAAGTCCCAACCATGGCAGCAGTCAAGGTCGGGATGTAACAAAGTCCCAACCATGGCAGCAGCCAAGGTCGGGATGTAACCAAAGTCCCCACCGTGGCAGCAGCCAAGGTCGGGATGTAACAAAGTCTCCACCGTGGCAGCAGTCAAGGTCGGGATGTAACAAAGTCCCCACCGTGGCAGCAGCCAAGGTCGGGATGTAACAAAGTCTCCACTGTGGCAGCAGCCAAGGTCGGAATGTAACAAAGTCCCAACCATGGCAGCAGCCAAGGTCGGGATGTAACAAAGACTCCACCGTGGCAGCAGCCAAGGTCGGGATGTAACAAAGTCCCAACCATGGCAGCAGTCAAGGTCGGGATGTAACAAAGTCCCAACCATGGCAGCAGCCAAGGTCGGGATGTAACCAAAGTCCCCACCGTGGCAGCAGCCAAGGTCGGGATGTAACAAAGTCTCCACCGTGGCAGCAGTCAAGGTCGGGATGTAACAAAGTCCCCACCGTGGCAGCAGCCAAGGTCGGGATGTAACAAAGTCTCCACTGTGGCAGCAGCCAAGGTCGGGATGTAACAAAGTCTCCACCGTGGCAGCAGCCAAGGTCAGGATGTAACAAAGTCTCCACCGTGGCAGCAGCCAAGGTCGGGATGTAACAAAGTCCCCACCGTGGCAGAAGCCAAGGTCGGGATGTAACAAAGTCTCCACCGTGGCAGCAGTCAAGGTCAGGATGTAACAAAGTCCCCACCGTGGCAGCAGTCAAGGTCGAGACAGCAGTCAAGGTCGGGATGTAACAAAGTCCCCACCGTGGTAGCAGCCAAGGTCGGGATGTAACAAAGTCCCCTCCGTGGCAGCAGCCAAGGTCGGGAAGTTACAGAATTGTACACTGAGATTGAGATACCCGATCTTGCTCAGTTAATGTTTATGAAGTTTTTACCCCATCATTTAGTCTGAAATATATTATTAAATTTTGCTAAAACCATGAAGTTTCTTGCCTGGGGCCTCAAATAATTATAATTTCTTTGCTACATTTGAATGCTTTCTTAGTTTTGAAGACAATATATTTCACAATGTGAATTATCTAGTACAACACAAAAATTTAACAATATAAAAAAAACCTTTTATATATATAACTACAAAACAGAACATTCATAAGGCAGTTAATGTCAATTTCAAGCAGTTAACTCTTAGATGAATACATTCGGCGAAATGTTACATAAGGTACGAGATAGATCCGACAAAGTAGAAAAATCAAGTATGGGGTATGAAGTGGGACATCTGTGTGTACAGTTAACTTTGTGATATTACAGTGTTGAGTGGGCCATCAGCCCAGAAAGAACATTGCTTCATCAAGAACATGCTGGGCAACGTCATACTGCACCCCAACAGGGGAGCTAACTGTGCCATTAATGGCATTGATTGTCGCGGACCAACTCGCCTGAAACAGGGTAAATTTTTCTTCTTTTGTAAATGTATGTTTCAAGATTTAAGGATTTAAAATTATGAGGTCTATTTTACTAGAACGGTAATTTAAGTGGTCCTTTCTGAGCTGTATTAAATCTGAATTGGCAGATAAACTACAGTATTGTTTTACCTAGGATAACTGGTGTTGTTACATGATGATAACTGGATTGGATTTAAATGATGAAATTAGTACTACATTAGAAGGTTATGAGAATTACTGAATCATTGGTATGTTTCCTGTTCCAGGTGATTACATCTTGCTGGGTAAGACCAATATGTTCCGCTACAACAACCCAGCTGAGGCCGCCAAGCTTAGAATCAGTCGACAGGTTTGTACATCTATGACTCTTTAAATAATCAGATGGTCAATCTTTATTTCCTCTGTAGATGTAACACTGGCTTTGTACCTTTAGTTCTGACCTACATTAAACTCCCTTTTTAAAAACCTTCACACCTAATTTGTTTGCACATTAGAATACCCAAAACTACAGAAACTTTGAGAACCAAATCATTAACCTGGTATAATATATATGGAAGATCCAGGATACCTATAATGATTCATTTGAAATGTTCTGAACTTGAAGTGGTACACAACAGTTTTAAATCACAAGATTCCATGATGACAGTTAACATACTTTTTGCAGCTTTTTTGTCATGTTTTTCTGTTCTTTTCCTTTTGAAGAATTTGGCGGTAGCTGGTGCAGTATCACAGGAAAGCCTCGACCTCTGTGATCCCTCCTCACCAGACACAGAACGACCAGTCCACCCACTCTACGCTCAGTAAGTCACTCAGAGTGATCTCCCTTTGACTGCACAATATTACAAAAAGTTATATATTGGGTTGATTGTTTTGCAGTTTTTGTTTTATTTTGGAATCAGGTTTTTTCCCTTTCATCATATCATTCATTGTAACATGTACATCTAATGTTATAAGTTTGATAGGAGTTAACCTCGAGAAATTAAGTTATTGAATTTTACGTGTGTGAAATCTAGGTCTTATAAAAACTTTCACATATAGCAATGGCATCCTATTTATTATTACCTTAGAAAAATGATGCAGATGTGAGACTTTTTTAAATCTAAATATAAGTGTATAAATGTAAGGTTTCAAATCTGAAAAAAAAGAAATCATCTCTTGCATACAAAGAAACCTCATGTACTCATTTAACAATGCAAGCACTGCATTTTGACTTTAAGCATGTTTCTCTCCAGTTTTCTTGGTGAATGAGATTTGTTTTGCGTTATACACTTTGCATTGTGGGTATATTTGGGTTGAACAAAGGGCAATAACTGTGTATGCAGTGCTGCATGGTTTGACATTAGTCTAACCCCACCACGTTTATTTCTTGCACCTGCAGTTGTGATGCCTCTGAGTTCTGGTGAGTATGTGTCTAACAAGGTTTAACGCTTGGTGGTCGTCTGTTTAGGCTGTAGGGGTGCAGTTTCTGCCTGTTTTGTTTTGTAGAAGGTTTGGATTTTACCTATAGAACCAGAATCTTTGCCACTGTCTTTTTCAACAATGGTTACTTCACACAGATTTTAATTACATAAAATTTAGTTAATAATCATAACAACATTTGACAAAAGTTTCAGATAGATAGAATTTTAGTTAGTAATTGTCACTGCTCAAAGGGATAACTTTAGTAAAGTAAATTTTGTTTAAAAATTGCCGTTTTAAGTGTAGAAGATCTGCATTATAGTCTTCATAAATAATGTTCAGACTTTAGGAGAGAATTAAGTAAAATGAAATCTTCCTTAACAACAGTTACTAATATGATATTGGTTGGTTAGTATTTTACTGTACCCTAGATCGTTTAACAATCCCAGAAACAGTAACACTGACAAAAGTATTGTACTGTAGTAAAATTTATTTGAGACAGAATAACATGGGTGGACAGGATTCTGATGGTTATCTTAATGTGACTTATAGAAAGACGGAACAGATTTACAGTATATATGAATTTGCTACCTGCAGCAAACCTGTTTTTTAAAGCCCACATATCTCCTATTTAAAAGTCACTGATAGTACACTGGTATGCATGATGTATTTCATGTATTCATAGAATGAATGTTTTATTTACTGTATGGAATGTGTATGGAATGTTATATTTACTGTATGGAATGTTATATTTACTGTATGGAATGTGTATGGAATGTTATATTGACTGTATGGAATGTTATATTTACTGTATGGAATGTTATGTTTACTGTATGGAATGTTATATTTACTGTATGGAAAGTTATATTTACTGTATGGAATGTGTATGGAATGTTATATTTACTGTATGGAATGTTATATTTACTGTATGGAATGTTATGTTTACTGTATGGAATGTTATATTTACTGTATGGAATGTTATATTTACTGTATGGAATGTTATGTTTACTGTATGGAATGTTATGTTTACTGTATGGAAAGTTATATTTACTGTATGGAATGTGTATGGAATGTTAAATTTACTGTATGGAATGTGTATGGAATGTTATATTTACTGTATGGAATGTTATATTTACTGGATGGGTCATTCTGTTTCCTTGTATTGAATGAAATAATCCTTCTGTATGATTCATAGCATGCTTGTTCCATCACATCAGGTTATGTACAACTAAATCATCAATAGTACCACAGTACAGTGGTATTCCTGGTGTAGACACTTCATGACTCCAGTTTAAACATCATCTTAGCCAATGTACTTCTTCATCACCAGAAGCATGCTCCTGTGAATTATTATCATGTTGTACCCAAGAAACTTTTCATCAGAAGCCAATAATATAAAACCTGATGCATGATTTATAGGCAAAAGACTCACCATGGCCTATAGTATGATGAAAGATTCATTACAAATGCTAAACCTCATACTCCATGTGTAGTGATATCAGAGAATACCTTCAGTGTTTACACCTATAGAGCTGTCTGTGTGGTTACTTTGTGCCTAATTCTACTGAACTTTCCTGCATTACTAACATAATCTATTTCTTTCATTGAATCTTTTGCAAAACAACCGGACATTTTTATGATCTTTAACATATGAATTAGAGTTTTCATGAAAGGTAATTCCCTTGAAATGTTACTGTTGTTTTCCTGTTTTTCAACTTGCATTAAACATTCAATTATGTGTCACCATGTCGGATTGTCCATCCCATTCTTTGACAGATTTTCTGCAGACCTCGTACAGTTTTTAAATGTAATATGCAAATAGCTAGCAAGATCATCAGATGAATTAACCCCAATTTGTGTTTTAGGATTCCAAGGCCAAGGTCACTATTGCTTTTTATGGAATTTACTTCATAGGTTATGATTATTAAAACACAATTATTACAACATCAGTTGTTTTACATCCAGATACATTAAAATCTTCATTGTCTTCTCCATACATTGGACAGTCTGTATATAATTTAAGGAGATAACTAACCTGTGGTTTGTGCATAAAATTTCATGCAGATGGAAAAAAATACAGAAAATGTTAAATAAATTTATAATTCAATTGAATAAGTACATATTTCGGAATATCAAAACCAAACTCTTAACTATGTATAGACATTATCAAAGACTGAAACCAATTTCACTTGACTTCCATACATTTCCTAGTTCCTTTTAATCTATTTATTTTTCCAATCATTTACCTGTGAATGTGTTTTGAATGTGTATATCCCTATACTCTTGTCTTAAATTGTTGGTCCCTATCTGCATGTATATCAGGGTATGTGTCCTTGCTATGTACACGTACTCATGCCTTGCATGTGGCCCTACCATGTATATGTACTTGTGCTTTGTGTACATGTGCCCCTACCATGTATATGTACTCATGCTTTGTGTACATGTGGCCCTTATACCATGTATATGTACTCATGCTTTGTGTACATGTGGCCCTTATACCATGTATATGTACTCGTGCTTTGTGTACATGTGCCCCTACCATGTATATGTACTCGTGCTTTGTGTACATGTGGCCCTACCATGTATATGTACTCGTGCTTTGTGTACATGTGGCCCTACCATGTATATGTACTCGTGCTTTGTGTACATGTGCCCCTACCATGTATATGTACTCGTGCTTTGTGTACATGTGGCCCTACCATGTATATGTACTCATGCCTTGCATGTGGCCCTACATGTGGTAAACATCTGCATTCTGAGATGTGTCCTTGTCAATCGCATTGTTGTGTGGAGTTTCATCATCTGCTAACTGTTGTACTATGCTTGTCTGTTGTGGTTGTGATACATCCTGACTTCATTTTGTCCTATATTACAGCTTTTGATATAGATCATCTTTTCCTCAGATAAAATTATTGAATTTAAAATGTTATATATGTCACAATAGAGAGCACAGCAAAGTACAAATTGTGTTAGAAGAACATCTTTTTGAGTTTGTAGTTAATTACATGTACAGTGTACCCTCAACCTATCGCCAACTGAATCTAACCACCACCTTAACCTTTAGAACTCCTATTTAACTCCCTTGTTATGATCAAGGAAATGTATAGTGTTCAATTTATAGACATAAGGGTATTTCCACTTTTCACTTGCACAAGTTGTACATTATATATACAGGTAACTTAGCTTTATGTGTGAATGATTTTCCATCACTTGGGTAGATCAATATTTGGATGTTTTAATTATGTTGCATCCAAACACACTTGGTTGGTATTAACAAGCATGACTGATTTCTACTCACGCTGTGTTCTTATTGTGTATGGTATAAATATTTGGCTTCATCAGTCGAGATGGAAAATCCAGGACGAAAGCTTGTACTATTAGATCATGGTCCAAATAATTTCGCATCAAGTTCGATAGATATTAAAGGATGGCATGCGACAAAAGCTGATCAATGATTATTTTCAGATGGTAGTTTGTGACAATGTACATGGAGATATATTACTCTGCTTGTACTTGATAAGATGTTAGTAGTAATCTACAATAACACTTCATGGAACTGTAATTTTGATGATTCAGTACTATCGCCACCCTCATTATACAGCAAAAATTGTCGTGGACAAAGGGATGGGGGGGGGGGGGTAGATATGTCACTGGAAGACAAAGCAGGAGAAATAAAACTCAAAGCTAAGAAAGAAGTATGGTACAAGATTATGATTATGTATACAATAATAATACTTTATTATCTGAGGGTGACATATTTACCATGTGCTAATCTTCCATATGGCCCTCTATAACAACATACAAAACATAATATACATGGATCAACAGATAACATGATACCTGAAAATATATACCATACTAGATACAAGTTAAATGTACATGGTAATTATACTGATAGTTGTATCATTCTTAAGAACATGGGTTTCTTTATAGGGAAACAAGAATAATCATATCATAATAAGTATGCTTCTTGGCAATAATTCTGTGTGAATCAGAAAAAGAAATATTGAAATATATAGTTATAAGCATGATAGGAAATGATTACATATTTTTTGCTTGAAAGTTGTAAGGGATGTGGTATTTTTTAGATCAAGTGGTAGGTTATTCCATGACAATACTACCGATACACAATGCATGTGTAACTAATATTACAGCCTATCAGTATCTTGTTTGATATCTTCACGTTTGATTTCCAGCATGTGCATGATACCCTTTCTGTTTCAGCCACCAACTAGAAAAGGATTTTGACTCTGACACTAAACGCATTGAGGAAGCCAAGTAAGTATAAATAACAGGGGCACTTCAGCCTAACTAAGTAAGCCATATATATCCCCATACAGGGAATTCTTAGTCTGTCTACGAAGTAATTATATAGTGTTGTCAGTCACATTACCACTAGAAGTGGGTGGCTGTTGACTTCAGTGTTGTCAGTCACATTACCACTAGAAGTGGAGGCCCTGTTGACTTCAGTGTTGTCAGTCACATTACCACTAGAAGTGGAGGCACTGTTGACTTCAGTGTTGTCGGTCACATTACCACTAGAAGTGGGGGCTGTTGACTTCAGTGTTGTCAGTGACATTACCACTAGAAGTGGGTGGCTGTTGACTTCAGTGTTGTCAGTCACATTACCACTAGAAGTGGAGGCGCTGTTGACTTCAGTGTTGTCGGTCACATTACCACTAGAAGTGGGGGCTGTTGACTTCAGTGTTGTCAGTCACATTACCACTAGAAGTGGGTGGCTGTTGACTTCAGTGTTGTCAGTCACATTACCACTAGAAGTGGAGGGCTGTTGACTTCAGTGTTGTCAGTGACATTACCACTAGAAGTGGAGGCGCTGTTGACTTCAGTGTTGTCGGTCACATTATCACTAGAAGTGGAGGTGCTGTTGACTTCAGTGTTGTCAGTGACATTACCACTAGAAGTGGAGGCGCTGTTGACTTCAGTGTTGTCAGTGACATTACCACTAGAAGTGGAGGCGCTGTTGACTTCAGTGTTGTCAGTGACATTACCACTAGAAGTGGGTGGCTGTTGACTTCAGTGTTGTCAGTGACATTACCACTAGAAGTGGGTGGCTGTTGACTTCAGTGTTGTAAGTCACATTACCACTAGAAATGGGTGGCTGTTGACTTCAGTGTTGTCAGTCACATTACCACTAGAAGTGGAGGTGCTGTTGACTTCAGTGTTGTCAGTCACATTACCACTAGAAGTGGGTGGCTGTTGACTTCAGTGTTGTCAGTGACATTACCACTAGAAGTGGAGGCCCTGTTGACTTCGGTGTTGTCAGTCACATTACCACTAGAAGTGGGGGCACTGTTGACTTCAGTGTTGTCAGTCACATTACCACTAGAATAAAGTGCCCCCTTTGGAAACCGATTATTTAGGTGCCCTGGGCGCTAGTTACAGCAAATATGGTAGCTGGTAGACAGCGTATATATATTTAAACCTGTGAAGGGTTTATAAATACTTCCTTGAGAAATCTATCCTACTTCATGCATTTTGTATGAAGATCTTACTTCGGTGTTTAATCTCAAACCAGGATTTGGTTTTTAACTATTATTTGATTTTCATATCTCCCTACATACCTGGGAAATGAAACATATTTGGCTACAGGTCAATATTTACTTCTTAAAGGCCATTAATATCACAGAATAAAGTTTTATTATTGTTGGACATCGCCCAGGTCCTTAACGCTGAGAGTAATAGTCATCTAAAGAATGTAGGTGACAGGTCAATCCCAAACTGTACATACTACTGATGTTACCTGTAGGTGACAGGTCCCCAAACTGTACATACTACTGATGTTACCTGTAGGTGACAGGTCCCCAAACTGTACATACTACTGATGTTACCTGTAGGTGACAGGTCAATCCCAAACTGTACATACTACTGATGTTACCTGTAGGTGACGGGTCCCCAAACTGTACATACTACTGATGTTACCTCTAGGTGACGGGTCCCCAAACTGTACATACTACTGATGTTACCTGTAGGTGACGGCTCCCCAAACTGTACATACTACTGATGTTACCTGTAGGTGACGGCTCCCCAAACTGTACATACTACTGATATAACCTGTAGGTGACGGGTCCCCAAACTGTACATACTACTGATGTTACCTGTAGGTGACGGCTCCCCGAACTGTACATACTACTGATATAACCTGTAGGTGACAGGTCAATCCCAAACTGTACATACTACTGATGTTACCTCTAGGTGACAGGTCCCCAAACTGTACATACTACTGATGTTACCTGTAGGTGACGGGTCCCCAAACTGTACATACTACTGATGTTACCTGTAGGTGACGGGTCCCCAAACTGTACATACTACTGATATAACCTGTAGGTGACGGGTCCCCAAACTCTACATACTAGTGATGTTACCTGAAGGTGACGGGGTCACCAAACTGTACATACTACTGATGTTACCTGTAGGTGACAGGTCCCCAAACTGTACATACTACTGATGTTACCTCTAGGTGACGGGGTCCCCAAACTGTACAATCTACTGATGTTACCTGTAGGTGACGGGTCCCCAAACTGTACATACTACTGATGTTACCTCTAGGTGACAGGTCAATCCCAAACTGTACATACTACTGATGTTACCTGTAGGTGACAGGTCCCCAAACTGTACATACTACTGATGTTACCTGTAGGTGACAGGTCCCCAAACTGTACATACTACTGATGTTACCTGTAGGTGACAGGTCAATCCCAAACTGTACATACTACTGATGTTACCTGTAGGTGACGGGTCCCCAAACTGTACATACTACTGATGTTACCTCTAGGTGACGGGTCCCCAAACTGTACATACTACTGATGTTACCTGTAGGTGACGGCTCACCAAACTGTACATACTACTGATGTTACCTGTAGGTGACGGGTCCCCAAACTGTACATACTACTGATATAACCTGTAGGTGACGGGTCCCCAAACTGTACATACTACTGATGTTACCTCTAGGTGACAGGTCCCCAAACTGTACATACTACTGATGTTGCCTTCAGGACCTTTTGATCCCTAAGACATTGGTTAGGTAAAAGGGATCGGGAGTTGATCTTTTATAGGCAGTTCTCTGTTTGATCCCCATTCTGTGGTCCTGTGTATATCCTGAGTTTACCTCTTACTTCAGCCTCTGTCTCGACCTTTGGCCATGGTCTAGATTTATTTTCATATCTGGGTCTGAGACAGCTGAATCTTGGTCCGAGACAGCTGAATCTGGGTCTGAGACAGCTGAATCTGCATCCGAGACAGCTGAATCTGGGTCTGAGACAGCTGAATCTGCATCAGAGACAGGTGTATCTAGGTCCGAGACAGCTGAATCTGCGTCTGAGACAGCTGAATCTTGGTCCGAGACAGCTGAATCTGGGTCTGAGACAGCTGAAGCTGGGTCCGAGACAGCTGAATCTGCGTCCGAGACAGGTGTATCTAGGTCCGAGACAGCTGAATCTGGGTCTGAGACAGCTGAATCTGGGTCCGAGACAGCTGAATCTGCGTCCGAGACAGCTTAAGCTGGGTCTGAGACAGCTGAATCTGGGTCCGAGACAGATCTTATGTTTCAATATTAATTCTGTAGTCCTTATTTTGGACAAAGGAATTTTTGTTGCAGTTTAATTTGTGCTTTTCCCCCTTCAGTCATTAGGGCATTTCATCACTATAGTTAATATCTGTGAACAGCATAATATTTGGTATTATTCCCAGTGTAACCAGTATTACAGTCTACCCAGTGTTACCAGTAAACCAAACTCGGGAACAACCTAAAAATTGGCAGAACTTCAAAAAATTTATGTTTAGAGGAATTTGACTTTAAAGACCGCGTCATTGATAAAGTAAGAACTGTTAAAGACCCTTTAGTGTGTCCAGACTTTTAAACAGTGTTTATTGCAGATAGAAATGAAAGAAATAGGACACACATGAGAGACTTAGATAATGTGGAGGTACTTTTTTGTAACATGTTCGTACTGGTTTGTAAATAAAAGACTCTGGTTTTTTCTGTCCTGCTCGGTCATAGAAGGGCTCTTTTGTTTTGGAACCAATTGAGTTTATTAATGAAAAGAAATGTGAATAGAAAAATGTCACAAGGTCACCAACAAGTTTGTCTACAATAACAAATTGTAGTAGAAACATTTAAACAGGTGTAAAGACTGGCGCTGTAGGTAATTCTGTGTGTTTATATACTAGTTATTGTACATAACTGTTCTCAGTCTGACATGTGTAAATATATACTGGCCCTGGTAGTAGTAGGGAATTCTCTGTGTTTATATACTAGTTATTGTACATAACTGTTCTCAGTCTGACATGGATTGGGGACTTATAGGACAAATTATGATAGATTGAAGACTTTTTATTTTCGCAGACATTTGACATACTCTATAAACATATGTTTATGTAGGTTTGGAGAATTACCTGATTGGGGCTATAGAATCCAAGATTAATTACCTGTAGCTAGTATAGGTAGCTAGGATATTTAAAGTTACCCAGTGGTGCCACACATTACATGGGGAGCTAGGTTTATAGTTTCCAATTGATTTGAATAAAGCTAGATATTTATGATGAGCCATCACGCTTTACTGTATCATGGCATACACACCAAACTCACCAATAGCTGGTGTGCTTTAACATTTAACATTGAGAAAACACATATTAGAGAGGAGATTTATCTACTTTCTCTATTGAAGCAATGGATTTTAATCTTAAGTTCATACAAACATATTGATAGATTGACTTTATATTGCTTAGTAATCATCACTGGTTGTAAGTATCTGGGTATATATATATATGTGTGTCTATATAAAGAGTCTACATTTGTACCTTTGCTATCAATTACACATGCAGGTTTTGATTATGTATGGGACATGTGGGTGTACCACACTGTATGTGTTGGAGGGAATGTCACCGGCTGATCTACCTAAGATGTGAGGCTATACTTGACTTATCCTGGGTGTTCGGCAGTATGTATGGTCTGAGGTGATCTACCTGCGATGTGGGGATACTTATCCTGGGGTGTTGTTGACATTGTAAGGCTGGTCAGAAATGAGACAGATAGACAGTATTGACCTTACCGCCTTACACGGCCTTAACACCTGATTTTAGATGTGATTCTGGCAGTGACAAATAATGTTACCGGCAACACCAGAACCTGCAATGACACCTGAATCTACCAGCAAAACTTGAATTACATGTGATATGATTTTATCAGTGATTCTCAGTGCGACTGTTATTGTGTATCTGTTTGGTCTAATTGAGGATTTTAAACTCGCTGTTCTGTGGAATATTGCTTGATAATAGCCATAGAATGAGAGGACAACAGCTCCATTCAGACAGCAGGTTGTGTCATTTTGACATGATCTCCATCTTTTGTGTGACCTTGTTGACTTTTGACCTTGGCCCAGACTTTACCTACACCTGAAGGTGTGGGCTGGTGGGGAGTGTTAGAGGTGATAACTCCACAACTATATGATTTCTGCCCCGGAGGATGAAGAAGTTGGTCCTTCTGAGCTATGTCGCTTCTCTACCAAACACTGTAGAACTGTCGCATCAGGGACGGTAGGTATCCATAGCAATCGTCCATTGGTTCAGGGACGGTAGGTATACATAGCAACTGTTCTTTGGTTCAGGGACAGTAGATATACATAGCAACTGTCCTTTGGTTCAGGGATGGTAGGTACAAATGTATCCATAGCAACTGTCCGTGGTTCAGGGATGATAGGTACCCATGGCAAGTGTCTGTCAGATCAAGGATGGTAGGTATCCATGGCAACTATATGTAGAGTAATGGTAAAAATGAAGATATATTACTTTGTAATATGAAGAAGTATTTCAACTCTAAAATCTGGAAATTTCTAAAGTATTAGGTCCAATGCATGAACATATTCTTTACACTTCCTTAAAGGTTATGTGACGAATGAGAAAGGCTCTTTGGTCATCACCAACATTTAACATACATCTTACACAGCCATATATAGCATCTTCTTCAATGAAGGTGGTCATATTACTACTACCCTTATTCAAGTCCTTCAAATGATGGAAGGCTTTGTTACCACAACTCCTTCAAATGATAGAAGGCATTATTATAATAACTTCAAATGAAAGGAGGCTTTGTTAAAACTCCTTCAAATTAAGGGAGGCTTTGTTACAACTCCTTCAAATGATGGAAGGTATTGTTATAACTCCTTCAAATGATGGAAGTCTTTGTTAAAACTCTTTCAAATGAAGGGAGGCTTTGTTAAAACTCCTTCAAGTTTTTAACACAGGTTTTGTTCATGCTTTTAATTCTGAGTATGTGTAATCTCCACCATGGAAGGACAACTGTGGCTATAAGTGGTTAGCCATCTGATATTCTGCCTCCACTAGCCCTCTACCTCCAGGTCACAGTGGCCAAGTGGTAATAGGCATCTAATATTCTGCTTGCTTCTACTAGCCGTCTACCCCTGGGTCACAGTGGCCAAGTGGTAATAGGCATCTAATATTCTGCTACCATTAGCCCTCTACCACCGGGTCACAGTGGCCAAGTGGTAATAGGCATCTGATATTCTTCTACCATTAGCCCTCTACCACCAGGTCACAGTGGCCAAGTGGTAATAGGCATCTGATATTCTTCTACCATTAGCCCTCTACCACCGGGTCACAGTGGCCAAGTGGTAATAGGCATCTGATATTCTTCTACCATTAGCCCTCTACCACCGGGTCACAGTGGCTAAGTGGTAATAGGCATCTGATATTCTTCTACCATTAGCCCTCTACCACCGGGTCACAGTGGCCAAGTGGTAATAGGCATCTGATATTCTTCTACCATTAGCCCTCTACCACCAGGTCACAGTGGCCAAGTGGTAATAGGCATCTGATATTCTTCTACCATTAGCCCTCTACCACCGGGTCACAGTGGCCAAGTGGTAATAGGCATCTGATATTCTTCTACCATTAGCCCTCTACCACCGGGTCACAGTGGCCAAGTGGTAATAGGCATCTGATATTCTTCTACCATTAGCCTTCCGCCTTTTGGTGATGGGTTAAAGCCCTTTATGGGGCAATCACTAGGTGCTGGCCATTGATTAGTGGTACAGGTATGGGGTATTCCTCTAGGAATTCAAGCTCCGTCTCCAACACCAAAACCTAGCACATCGTTAAATGATCAAAGCTGTCAAAAAGGAAGAAAAAATGCAAACAAACCAAGTCAATCCTCCATCGAAATTTCTAAAGGTGTATCAGTATATGTAATGATTTAAATCAGCAGGCTGACATAACTAAGATATTTAACTGGTAAAAATGTAATAAATCCGCATCATTCAAAGTAGATAGGTCACGGCAAGAAGATCATTGCCACAGTTTTCTCTGGTAAATATCTGCCACAAGATCTTTGCTACTTTCTTTTTGGGTAAAAATATCAATTCAAGGCTAATTCCCGGTGAAAATTGCTTTATCCTGAAAGGATAATGTTGAAACATATTTCAATTTACGAAAGCAATAAAGGGTTACATTCTATCATCCAAATGGTTTGAGGAGAGTTTGTGATTGGGTATGATGTACATGTACATGTGATGATTGTATCACACTTAGTTAAACATACCACAGGAATCATTGGAGGGTCCTTTCCTATATATATACATCAAAGGTAGACACAATACCCCGTCGTTATACAGATGACTAAGTGGACTTGTGCTGTGTGCTGACCCATTCAATTTACACCTGTTATTTCTTTTTTGATTAAACATCAGACACCCACCATCGGTACAAAGAGACGTAAATGTATGGTTGTAAGTCCTGTATGTTCTACCATACGTCCTGGTTTATTGGTTAAACATTAGACCCCCACCATGAAGGTACAGACCTAATTCTGTGTTGGACATGTATGGTTGTAGGTCCTGTACGTTTTACCATACGTCCTAGTTTATTGGTTTAACGTCTGAACCCCCCCCCCATCATGAAGGTACAAAGAAACCTAATTCTGTGTTGGATATATACAGTTGTAGGTTCTGTATGTTCTGCCATACGTCCTGGTTTATTGGTTAAACATCAGTCCCCCCCCACCATGAAGGTACAAAGAGACCTAATTCTGTGTTGGACATGTATGGTTGTAGGTCCTGTACGTTTTACGATACGTCCTGGTTTATTGGTTAAACATCAGTCCCCCCCCACCATGAAGGTACAAAGAGACCTAATTCTGTGTTGGACATGTATGGTTGTAGGTCCTGTACGTTTTACGATACGTCCTGGTTTATTGGTTAAACATCAGTCCCCCCCCACCATGAAGGTACAAAGAGACCTAATTCTGTGTTGGACATGTATGGTTGTAGGTCCTGTACGTTTTACGATACGTCCTGGTTTATTGGTTAAACATCAGTCCCCCCCCACCATGAAGGTACAAAGAGACCTAATTCTGTGTTGGACATGTATGGTTGTAGGTCCTGTACGTTTTACGATACGTCCTGGTTTATTGGTTAAACATCAGTCCCCCCCCCCACCATGAAGGTACAAAGAGACCTAATTCTGTGTTGGACATGTATGGTTGTAGGTCCTGTACGTTTTACGATACGTCCTGGTTTATTGGTTAAACATCAGTCCCCCCCCACCATGAAGGTACAAAGAGACCTAATTCTGTGTTGGACATGTATGGTTGTAGGTCCTGTACGTTTTACGATACGTCCTTGTTTATTGGTTAAACATCAGTCCCCCCCCACCATGAAGGTACAAAGAGACCTAATTCTGTGTTGGACATGTATGGTTGTAGGTCCTGTACGTTTTACGATACGTCCTGGTTTATTGGTTAAACATCAGTCCCCCCCCACCATGAAGGTACAAAGAGACCTAATTCTGTGTTGGATATATAAGGTTGTAGGTCCAGTATGTTTCACCATACGTCCTGGTTTATTGGCCTTTGATACCAGTATGTTACATAGAGTAGTGTGTAACTGTGTAACAATGACTGTTTGGTTTGTTGTCCGAGGCTATGTCAACTGTCCCTGGGAGGTTGGGTACTAGCTGTTCAAACAACAACATATACACTCAATATTCAGCAGCAACACTCGTACTATAGGGTGGGAAGACTGGCAGGGATTCTAGACTATATATTGTAAGTAATGTGTGTAAATGTGAAAGAGAAACTTTTCTCATTGTGATTTAATCTAATAATGACAGGATTTTTCAGTTTTAGGTACAGTTTCCTTTATTTGGTACAATTTTGTAGTGTAATACCATCTGTGTGGTGCATGGACCATGTACAAGTAAATTAGGTGAATCATCTCTAGTACATGCTGTTATGTCAGTCAGAAATATATTGACTAAACAATTTTCTTTTTAAAGCCATATATCACTTGGACATTTAAATATGCGTGGTCGATGCATTGTTTTGACAACTCGAATGGTCAGAAAAACACACTTTCTTTTATTTTCTTGTTAATTTCATGTTTCTATCTAACACAGGAGATGTAATATTAAGTAAAATCAACTGTACCAGTCTGAAGAGGCAAGCAATATATACATCTACAGACTTGTGTCTGTCATATAAAGGGACATCTGTACAAACAGAATATGAAGTTGTTTGATGATTTTTAGAAGTTACAATATGTGTGGTAATTGGACACACCTGTATAGCATATTGGTCTTTGGACACACCTGTATAACATATTGGTCTTTGGACACACCTGTATAACATATTGTTCTTTGGACACACTTGTATAGCATACTGGTCTTTAGACACACCTGTATAGCATATTGGTCTTTGGACACACTTGTATAGCATATTGGTCTATAGACACAGCTGTATAGCATATTGGTCTTTGGACATAGCTGTATATCATATTGGTCTATAGACACAGCTGTATAGCATATTGGTCTATAGACACACCTGTATAGCATATTGGTATTTGGACACACCTGTATAGCATATTGGTCTTTGGACACAGCTGTATAGCATATTGTATATATAGACACAGTAGTATAGCATATTGGTCTATAGACACAGCTGTATAGCATATTGGTCTTTGGACACACTTGTATAGCATATTGTTCTTTGGACACACCTGTATAGCATATTGGTCTTTGGACACAGCTGTATAGCATATTGGTCTATAGACACACTTGTATAGCATATTGGTCTTTGGACACACCTGTATAGCATATTGGTCTTTGGAAACACCTGTATAGCATATTGGTCTTTAGACACACCTGTAAAGCATATTGGTCTTTGGACGTACCTGTATAGCATATTGTTCTTTAGACACACCTGTATAGCATATTGGTCTTTGGACACACTTGTATAGCATATTGGTCTTTAGGCACACCTGTAAAGCATATGGTATTTGGACACACCTGTATAGCATATTGGTCTTTGGACACAGCTGTATAGCATATTGGTCTATAGACACACCTGTATAGCATATTGGTCTTTGGACACAGCTGTATAGCATATTGGTCTTTGGACACACCTGTATTGTGGTTTGTCCTGTTTACATCATTAATGAACCAATAAATAAGAATGTAATTCCTATGTACCATCTGGTACACCATAGGTAAATGACTGACTAATGATCTAGCCCAGGTAATATATACCTGAAACACAGTATATTAGCTACATACAATATATATAGGGCTGATACTGCAATCATGGGAATATGCTCAATATCAAGGTTATTGCAGTACTGTCAATACAGGTACGGAATACAACACCAAGGACAGGCTATACATATGTATAGTAACAAGTGTATACACTACTACTAAATGTCACAACCTTATGAAGAGGATATTGATTGGTCCTGTATCGGAAAATAAACTTAACTAATATCTTCTTCCTCTACAAAGATCTCCTCATATGAGTGCCATCCCCCATCAATATAGACATTGATCTCCTTAAACAGGTAAAACAACCATCTACATGTATCATTATGTACTAATAAGGACTGAAGTGTCACGGTAGTGTCGACAACATAATAAATATAGTTAGGTCAGACAGATAAATAATTAATAGCATATCATTAATTATTTGGTTAGTGTTCATTTTCACGGGTCACTTGACAGCCTTGAGACAGTAATGGTCAGTAGCTGTAGCAGTCCGAGTCACATGTACACTGTAGTGGTCACATGTAGTGGTCACATGTAGTGGACCATTATACAGTCAAAATGATTGCTAAGAAACTGTTGTTTGCCTATCATGATGGTCTGAGGATGATATTAGCTCTCCTTGTCAAGAAGTTTGGTACAAAGTAAGTCAGCTGATCATGACAGGTGGTAGTGATTTGTTTAGGCTATCAGTACTGGTAGTGATTGGTTCAGGCTATCAGTACTGGTAGTGATTGGTTCAGGCTATCAGTACTGGTAGTGATTGGTTCAGGCTATCAGTACTGGTAGTGATTGGTTTAGGCTATCAGTACTGGTAGTGATTGGTTTAGGCTATCAGTACTGGTAGTGATGTGTTCAGGCTATCAGTACTGGTTATGAATTGTTCAGGCTATCAGTACTGGTAGTGGTTGGTTTAGGCTATCAGTACTGGTAGTGGTTGGTTCAGGCTATCAGTACTGGTAGTGATTGGTTCAGGCTATCAGTACTGGTAGTGAATTGTTCAGGCTATCAGTACTGGTTGTGATTTGTTCAGGCTATCAGTACTGGTAGTG
The DNA here is from genome assembly GCA_947623455.1 of Mimachlamys varia. NCBI lineage: Eukaryota > Metazoa > Mollusca > Bivalvia > Pectinida > Pectinidae > Mimachlamys > Mimachlamys varia. Next base: position 456,851 of record OX392528.1, on the reverse strand, counting down.
ATTTGTTTAGGCTATCAGTACTGGTAGTGATTGGTTTAGGCTATCAGTACTGGTAGTGGTTGGTTTAGGCTATCAGTACTGGTAGTGGTTGGTTTAGGCTATCAGTACTGGTAATGGTTGGTTCAGGCTATCAGTACTGGTAGTGAATTGTTCAGGCTATCAGTACTGGTAGTGAATTGTTCAGGCTATCAGTACTGGTAGTGATTGGTTCAGGCTATCAGTACTGGTAGTGGTTGGTTCAGGCTATCAGTACTGGTAGTGGTTTGTTCAGGCTATCAGTACTGGTAGTGATTTGTTCAGGCTATCAGTACTGGTAGTGATGTGTTCAGGCTATCAGTACTGGTAGTGGTTGGTTCAGGCTATCAGTACTGGTAGTGATTGGTTCAGGCTATCAGTACTGGTAGTGATTGGTTTAGGCTATCAGTACTGGTAGTGATTGGTTCAGGCTATCAGTACAGGTAGTGATTGGTTCAGGCTATCAGTACTGGTAGTGGTTTGTTCAGACTATCAGTACTGGTTGTGATTTGTTTAGGCTATCAGTACTGGTAGTGATTTGTTCAGGCTATCAGTACTGGTAGTGATTTGTTCAGGCTATCAGTACTGGTAGTGATTTGTACTGGTAGTGATGTGTTCAAGCTATCAGTACTGGTAGTGATTGGTTTAGGCTATCAGTACTGGTAGTGGTTTGTTCAGACTATCAGTACTGGTAGTGATGTGTTCAGGCTATTAGTACTGGTAGTGATTTGTTTAGGCTATCAGTACTGGTTGTGATTAGTTCAGGCTATCAGTACTGGTTGTGATTGGTTTAGGCCATCAGTACAGGTAGTGATTGGTTCAGGCTATCAGTACTGGTTGTGATTGGTTCAGGCTATCAGTACAGGTAGTGTTTGTTTAGGCTTCCGATCATTTAATAGTAATTCAGAATTACAAGTGGTTGAGGTGAGCCATTTTTAAAGCAAACCTTGTTTTCACACATAGATGACCGGTTGAACTGGAGATAGTAACTATAATTATAATTTCATGCTTTATTGAGTCAATCTGAATAATTTCTAAGATAGATTGGTTAATAGGAAACTTTAATGGAATTTGCTTGGAGCTAGAAAAGTTCTCACCATAATTTGGAATGTACCATTACTTGGTAGTAAAACAGTTGTAAAATGTTAATAGCAGAAATTACCACCAAGGAAGATGTGTTATGTATACATTGGAGTAAATAGCCAATTCCTCTTTGTCAGTTAATGTATGTGGTTACATGTATGTATCAGGATTTTCCTATTGGATATTTCATCAGCGTAATATTTGGTGTGTGGATGTATCAGGATTTTCCTATTGGATATTTCATCAGTGTAATATTTGGTTGCGTGGATATTTCATCAGTGTAATATTTGGTGTGTGGATGTATCAGGATTTTCCTATTGGATATTTCATCAGTGTAATATTTGGTGGCGTGGATATTTCATCAGTGTAATATTTGGTGGCGTGGATATTTCATCAGTGTAATATTTGGTGGCGTGGATATTTCATTAGTGTAATATTTGATGGCGTGGATATTTCATCAGTGTAATATTTGGTGTGTGGATATTTCATCAGTGTAATATTTGGTGTCATGGATGTTTCATCAGTGTAATATTTGGTGGCATGGATATTTCATCAGTGTAATATTTGGTGTCGTGGATATTTCATCAGTGTAATATTTGGTGTCGTGGATATTTCATCAGTGTAATATTTGGTGGCGTGGATATTTCATCAGTGTAATATTTGGTGTGTGGATATTTCATCAGTGTAATATTTGGTGGCGTGGATGTATCAGGATTTTCCTATTGGATATTTCATCAGTGTAATATTTGGTGTCGTGGATGTTTCATCTGTACAGGTACCTATATTCCTTACCTGGTCGTAGTATTTACCTTGGCACTTTATACCAGTGTAATCAGATGGACAGGTGTCAAGTCATTTTGACCCATTGGTACATTTGACAGTTTTTGACTTTTGTTGTAACCTGGTAAGTTAATAGATTTTCTTTATTTCCATATATGCCCTGTATAAGAACTTGGGTCAGTAAAGTAAACAATATCATTGATAAGTGGGAGATTATATCAGAGGTATATTGGGATACTTCGTCATGTTAACGAGCAAGTACAGGTGTTAACAACCAAGCACAGGTGAGTTATGATGTCTCTAGCAGTAGATGATATATATCTTGCAGAGATAAGGCAGGGATATTGATCAAAGGTGTGTACTGATGATAACAGATTCTGCCAGAAATTGACCCGAGACATATGAAGGTTTGGTTAGGGTGTATTCCTCTGCACATGGTCTGTAGAATTATATACTGAAGATTTTTTTCCTGTGAAAGGATAGCTGGTTACAGCAGAACATGTTTAATCACTTGTATACTTCTGTTTTACATATATGGATTAAAAAGATATACCTGTAGGAATAGACTGCCTGATATTGATTTACACAGTCCAGGCCTGTCTGTTTCTAAAGCATGCAGTGTGGTGTTTTGTTTGTCTGCATGTTATATACCTGTTGATTGCCTTCAAGGAGCCTGATTGCCTGTATGGAACATTGAAAGGCTGTCAAGTATTGATATAATAATTCACTTGGAGATGGTGCTTTGTAGAAGATTTATAATTTCACCTGTCTGATTGAGGTAAAGAGGTGGAATTAACCTGTGTACTTTACCTGTAGACGAGGGCTACATAGGGTGATGAATGTTTATGTAACACCTGTATTATTACCTGTAGACGGGAGCTACAGAGGGTGATGAATGTTTATGTAACACCTGTATTTTTACCTGTAGACGGGAGCTACAGAGGGTCCGTGATGAACACAAGAAGGCTGAGGAGGAGAGACAGCTGCGAGAGGAAGAGCTGTGGAGGTTACACGAGAGCCACAAACAAGAGATTGAACAACAGCGGCGCTCACTGACAGAGATCGCAGACGAAAACCTCCTCCAGCACCAGAGGGCGGAGGAGGAACTGACATACGCCCGGGACTGTCTCCAGCAGGAGAGGCAAGCTTGTAAGTAGGACAGCATTTGTATCACAATAATATACTGTGTTACTTTTAACTCAAAATCAAATAAGATGTTCAAAAAAGTAAAATGAATCTTCTCTTTGACCATGCCAAAGGTCAGACTATTAACACAGAATCAAGCTGTTACTAATTGGAGGTGCCCACACATGTCTGTGTCTGCTTGGTATGAAAATTTTGCTAGGGTTGCCCTCGCTTTAAATAACATGACATGACATCACAATGATGTAGACCAACATTGTCATGTATTTATTGCATCATCCTTCCAAAACATTCCCTGATGTTAACTTATAACTGTATGGCTATATATAGTTACGAAACGTTCCCTAAAGTTAACTTATAACTGTATGGCTATATATAGTTACAAAACGTTCCCTAATGTTAACTTATAACTGTATGGCTATATTATATAGTTACAAAACATTCCCTAATGTTAACTTATAATTGTATGGCTATATATAGTTACAAAACGTTCCCTAAAGTTAACTTATAACTGTATGGCTATATATAGTTACAAAACGTTCCCTAAAGTTAACTTATAACTCTATGGCTATATTATATAGTTACAAAACGTTCCCTAATGTTAACTTATAATTGTATGGCTATATATAGTTACAAAACGTTCCCTAAAGTTAACTTATAACTGTATGGCTATATATAGTTACAAAACGTTCCCTAAAGTTAACTTATAACTCTATGGCTATATTATATAGTTACAAAACGTTCCCTAATGTTAACTTATAATTGTATGGCTATATATAGTTACAAAACGTTCCCTAAAGTTAACTTATAACTGTATGGCTATATATAGTTACAAAACGTTCCCTAAAGTTAACTTATAACTCTATGGCTATATATAGTTACAAAACGTTCCCTAATGTTAACTTATAACTGTATGGCTATATTATATAGTTACAAAACATTCCCTAATGTTAACTTATAATTGTATGGCTATATATAGTTACAAAACGTTCCCTAATGTTAACTTATAATTGTATGGCTATATATAGTTACAAAACGTTCCCTAATGTTAACTTATAACTGTATGGCTATATATAGTTACAAAACGTTCCCTAAAGTTAACTTATAACTCTATGGCTATATATAGCTACAAGTTTTCTGCCATGGCCGCATTACTTAACTTTCAAATTTAACAAACTTAAAATTACCTCCATGTTGTGATGTCATCTACACATATTGTTAATAACCATGGTAACAAATGTCATTTTGTCTTAAATTTGATTTAACTAATTTAGAAAATTTCAGTCACAGAAAAAGGTACACAAACTTTTGATGGGATATATAGTTATGAATTTAAAAAAAATGGAAAGACATGAAAAATAGCTGTCAGGTGGGATTATAGGCAAGCAGCATTCTATTTGAATACCCAGGGGTTAATACTAGATTACCAAAAATAAGATATGAACCACTATCTTGAACAATTTAATATTCCTAATGCAATTGGCATTCATGCTGACTGTGAATTAAGTATGAAAGTAGTTTAATGCTTGAAGACTTGTCTGATGAATCCTGTAGTACAGAAATAAAAGCTCAGAGGAAGTTTTCTAGTTTCCTGTGGAGGTCTTCCAGGCGATATAGATTAGGATGAGTCCTGAATGATGTATGAACCTCGTTAGATAGTGATGGTGTACAGACAAAGCATCATTACCATGGTTACCATACCAGGTGTGTCCATTTATTGATCAGACAGACCTAAGTAATCAGGCTACCTAAGTTACATAGTACCTGACCAGGTAAGTAATCAGGCTACCTATGTTACATAGTACCTGACCAGGTAAGTAACCAGGCTACCTAAGTTACATAGTACCTGACCAGGTAAGTAATCAGGCTACCTATGTTACATAGTACCTGACCAGGTAAGTAACCAGGCTACCTATGTTACATAGTACCTGACCAGGTAAGTAATCAGGCCACCTAAGTTACATAGTACCTGACCAGGTAAGTAATCAGGCTACCTAAGTTACATAGTACCTGACCAGGTAAGTAATCCGGCTACCTAAGTTACATAGTACCTGACCAGGTAACATACCTATGACAGGTTCCACGTATCATCTTTCTACCCATAGCTCATTTTTCCGGTTCTGCCAATAAAAGTTTGAATTAAGAAAGAGTGAAGCAAGTTTATTTACATTTAAATATGCTGCAGGATCCATTAAATGTACCTTTCCTTGTGTAAGAGTTCTCATCAACCCCTGGACAGATCTGGTTCATATTTACATCATAGCATTACACTGTCAAGTTCTACATTGATCTGGTTCATATTTACATCATAGCATCACACTATCAAGTTCTACACTGATCTGGTTCATATTCACATCATAGCATTACACTATCAAGTTTTACGTTGATCTGGTTCATATTTACGTCATAGCATTACACTATCAAGTTCTACATTGATCTGGTTCATATTTACATCATATCATTACACTATCAAGTTCTACACTGATCTGGTTCATATTTACATTATAGCATTACACTATCAAGTTCTACATTGTTCTGGTTAATATTTACATCATAGCATTACACTATCAAGTTCTACATTGATCTGGTTCATATTTACATCATAGCATTATATAATTTATATACAAACATTGACTAAAGGTGATGTATGTATATTTACAAACATTGACTAAGGTAGGTGATGTATGTATATATACAAACATTGACTAAGGAAGGTGATGTATATATATATATACAAACATTGACTAAGGAAGGTGATGTATGTATATATACAAACATTGACTAAGGAAGGTGATGTATATATATATACAAACATTGACTAAGGAAGGTGATGTATACTTTAAGATAGACCATTGTTTTGTGTCCTCAGTCCAGCAGTATCTACAAGACGAGTTAGCCAAGGTCCAGAAAGGCCAGACAAGTTCGGAGTCTCAGACTGAGGTCGCTGTGGTGCGGACAGCTGAGGTAGGATGTGACCAGGAACTACAGGACATCGAGAGGAGGAAGGAGTCCTTACAGGGACAGATTAAGGCCCTAGCCCAGGGCGAGCTCATCCGTCGCCTGTCCTACCGAGAGACGGAACAAAGGCTTCTAGAGGAGGCTGAGGAGATTGAGGACCAGTACCAAACAACACAGGAGCAGCTTAACGCTGAACTTGAGCAGCTTGAGCAGGTGGAGAAGGAGTACCGCACTGGAGATCGTAGTCAGCTTCAGGACATTACACATGCGGTAGGTACCATTTATATAGGAGAGGGGAGAAAGGGAGATTGTAGTCAGCTTCAGGACATTACACATGTGGTAGCTACCATTTATATAGGAGAGGGGGGAAAGACAGCATAAATCCTGGTAACTTAGAACATCCTAATTGACGGTATTGCCCCATCTCTAATTAATGCCCCCTATCCGTTTTCTCTCTAACTTTCCCTAATTCTTATCACTTGGCTTACTATTTAAAAATGCCAAATATCCACATATGTGCATACAAATTTTTGAACAAGGAAATAGTTAAATCCAATGTAGAATTAAATCCAAAACTCATGAACCATGTCTATTTGCATTACATTACATTTAATAGTGATTTTAACATCTGGGAATGTAGTACGAGCTTACCATCTTCACTTTCACTTTCGCTATCACTTTCATTTAGTTCTATTTGTGGAAGAAGCTCATAGAAGCATCACTCATCAAATTTTCGAAACCATCATCTGCAGCTTGGACATGCTTTTCACTAAAACCTTAAAATTCCTCATCTTCTTATAATGCTCTTCCTTCAAAGCGAAGCTTATAGGGCTTCAGTACATCACCAGAGTGTTGCTCGTCTACCTACCGTCCTGCCTGCTTATCATGGCAAATAATGCTTTTCAAAGTGCAGGTTGTATCACTCAAAAACAGATATGGGAATGTCCCCAATTGCTGTGAGTCTAATACAAGAGTGATGTCATACCTTCCCAACATGTATTTGCAGTAATTTTATGTACCTGTAATTTGATTGGTTGATACAAATACTATTGGTGATTTCCTTCACCAACACAAACTTGGAGGCAGAAGGTCAGCAGCAAGTTTGCCTGGTGTCATTTCATACACAAGTACGGGTTACTTACAAGAGTACAAATGATGACAATATTCAAGCTAATGCCATTTCTTACATCAACACCAAATAACCTATGTACCCACAACCGCAGTGATCATAGACTGGTCTGACAACTTTCTGAGTCTGAGATTTTGTGTTCTATTAAACACCCCCTCCTTGTAAAATTACAGACCCTGGGGCTTTTGTTAGAATAAATACAGTATCTGTTGCACAGTCTGTCACCTGATTCAGGTACCATCATCATCATCAGATCTGGACAAATACTGAGGGACATGCTTCTCAGATACATTTTCTGTTACACTGAACAAGATGGTGTGGATGTGTTACCTGTACTAAAGTTGAAACCTGGTCCTACAAGGGTAGCTGTGTCATTTATTATAGTATGACTGCCTAGACAGGTTATTGATGCCTGATGATGTAATAATGTTAATAGGACAAGTAAAGTCAATTAATGATGTAGTGGATGGATTAGTGTTAATCCCTGATCGTTATCCTCTAAGCAGGAGTTACTTCCCTTACCTGTCATTTTTGTGAGGATTTACACAGCAGGTAACGGTTAATTACCAGTTAGTTGTGAGATGTGAGTGTAAAAGTGTATGATATGTTGTAATATCTGACCGACTCTATGAAATATGGTTTTGTGTCAGCTCTATATACAGACGTCTGTGGTAAAATCAATAGCTGGTTTAATGCCCTCATTGACTAGCTGAGCAGGTGCTTGTCTGGGTCTGATCCAGTATAGAATCCTACCTACAGATCATGATGATCAGGGTGGTGAACATGGAGGAGCAATCATTTATAAGCAGTGTATGTGTTAGTAAGTAAGGGTTTTGTGTTTTATATAAACTGTAGTTAAGGAAGCTCAATCGATCCAACTGGAATTACAACATAAATACCCTCAGTATTGATGCTGATAACAGGTAATCATGGGAGAAGGCTAACATACATCAGGTGTGTACAGGTGTGTACAGGTGTGTACAGGTAAATTAATTATACTGTTACCATGGTTACTGACATTCTATCACAACAGGGTGAAAGGATTCCGTAGTCTGGTGTCATCAAATACACCTTACCCAACTTTTTATCATTATTCGGGAAGCAAGTTTGAAGCTTGTGAATTACTGATGAAGGATTAAATAACAAAGAGAGATACAACCATTACTTCAATTGGAAGCTTAATATCATTAGATAAGGTAGATCAGTATCATACACAGCGCGCTTTAGAACAGCCTATGCTATTTTCAATATTTCATAGATGCATGAATAATGATTTAGCCAATTTACTATATTTTATTGATAACCATAGACATACCGTATTTTGACCAGCCCTGATAACCATAGACATACCGTATTTTGACCAGCCCTGATAACCATAGACATACCGTATTTTGACCAGCCCTGATAACCATAGACATACCGTATTTTGACCAGCCCTGATAACCATAGACATACCGTATTTTGACCAGCCCTGATAACCATAGACATACCGTATTTTGACCAGCCCTGATAACCATAGACATGCCGTATTTTGACCAGCCCTGATAACCATAGACATACCGTATTTTGACCAGCCCTGATAACCATAGACATACCGTATTTTGACCAGCCTTTTTTGTATTTCCTTTAGGATGATGACTTGTCAGAGCTTGACCGACAACAGGAACAGCTACACTTGTACATAGAGGAGAAACAGGGGTTGATGCAGGTCGGTCTGGATGTGCCCCGCCCCCTCAGGTCTGCCTGCAGCGAGGAGGTCCTAACTGACACCCAGAACTCCAGCCTTGGGTTCCCTTACCGGGCGTCCAGCTTGCTAGCTCTAAAGCAGGGTAGTGAGGGGGACCTGCCCAACTTATCTACTAGGCTTTCCATCAACTCCTCACTAAACATTACTTCCCTCGACTCCATACCCGACAGTGTGGAAAGTATGGACACGTCCTCCTCGCCACAGACTTCTACAAGTAGCCGAGGGACACCTACAGGAACACGCAAAAGGTCCACCAGGAGTCCAGCCTCAGACACATTGACTTCTGGGGCAAAGGAGGTGACTAGTCGACTATATTCAGCTCCTCCTCCAAAATTTAAATATGAACCAAAACAGAAATCCAAGGTGGTACCTAAAACTGACCCAGTGAGGAAGCGTGATGGTCAGGTGGGGAAAGGTGCAAGTACTGGTGCAAGTAAAAACATTTCAAGTACAGATAGTAAAAAAGGATCGGATGATAGAAAAACAAAAACCACCAGCTTAAGAAAGTCCAAATCACCATCACCAGGTAGGGCGAGTGCACCGTTACCAGGACGACAGACTTCACCAGTTTCTGGAGGACAGGCCAGTCCTTCACCAGGAAAACCTGCTACACCATTACAAAAAAGGCAAAAGGCATTGTTACCTGAAAGTGCAGGTAAAGGTGGAGATCAAAGTAAGAAAAGGACAGGTGTTTGTGGGTCACCTGGTCCTCTGTCTGAAGGGACCAAGCGTGTGAGACACAGTAGTGATGAGTCTGGGGTGATACATCGTCTTAGACAGAGTGTGTCACAACCTATACTTAGCAGGGCACTCATTAGCAACAAGGTAGCACTACCCACAAAACTACGACCAATCACCAGTGCTACATCCCTGGCCAGTGTCCCAGAGGCAATGGGGGAGGAGACCGAGGCCTTGGACCATGGCCAAGTGTCTGACTCCCTGGTCGTACGCAGGAGGAAGAAACGCCAGTTTGATGAGGACGATACCAGGAGGCATTCTGAACCTGTAGGAGAATCATTTGCAGATGCTTTTGATAAATATACAAAGGAAATGGAGGCGAATATAGAAATACCTGGTATATTATTGCACCATGATTCCTCTAGTGAGCAAATTTGGGCCAGGCAGCACAGCAGTGGTGTATCAGACTCTGACGAAGCGTCATCTAGCGACAACACAAACCATAGTGACATTAATGTTGGAACTTCAAATAGACAGAACGGTCAGTCATTCCACGTCATTCCTAGTACAGCTAACCTGGAGGTCACTTCATTCATGCAACCAGATCAGCAGGTAGCTACTGTACAGCAGGAGGAATGCTGTACCATGGCAGGTGATTCTACAGCCAGGGAATGTGTGAATAACACTGTGGGGTCGTCAGTGGACGGCCCACTACCAGGAAATCCTACCGACAACCAGTGCAATGGGAGCGTTACATGTGATATTCCTACAGAACAAGTGGAAGTAACGTTAGAAATTAAACCATGTAAAGTGGACGATAATGTGTTCAGAAATGACCTTGAATATCAACAGGAAGGAGGGGTAAGGTCAGTTGAATTAGACAGTGACTCTGGATTTTACCCTGAAAGTTCAGATAATTTTGAGAGTTCAGGAGCCCATTCGTTCGCTGGTTCAATTAATAACGCCCTAAGTAGGTCAAATATTGGTTCAGAAGTGGACCCACAAGGATCAGCTTTACAGGCAAGTCAGACTGAAGTACCCGGAGCTGTATCCATGGACAGTGATAGGCCAGCATTGACCTGTACAGAGGAGTCTGATATTATGGAGGTCAGTCTGACCTCACCAGCTGATGTCAGCCTTCACCTTTCGGAGTCCCAGGACTCAGAATCAGACTCTGGAAATCATGGCAGGAAACGAGAACATGACAGTTCCATGGGGGATTTTCAGGTAGAGATTCCACCTAAGTGTAAAAAAGAGGAAAAGCTGGATTCTGATAATGTGTATCTCACATCCCCAGGTCAAGACCATATGGAGATAGTTGTACCTGAACACGGAAGTTCACAAAATAATCCACAAAGTTACACACAGAGTTGGAATGCTCCATTTACTTTAAATCCAAACTTCCAGGCTAGCTCTGGATTTGTTGTCTGTGATATTTTACAAGATGCTGCAAAGACAATGTCAGCAGAACTTGATGGTGCTCAAAGGTCATATTCCTCCGATTCTTTAGAGGATGCTGACTCTCTGGACGGGTCAAGACCAAGGACAACCAAAGAACAGGAACTGTCCGATTCTCTAGAGGACTCGGATGTCGATGAAAAAGAACGAAAGTCAAAATTACGGAAAAAAGGGGAACAACAAAACAACACAGGATTTCTACAAGGGGAACAACAAAACGACACAGGATTTCTACAAGGGGAACAAAAAACTGACACAGAATTTCTACAAGGGGAACAAAAACACGACACAGGATTTCTACAAAGGGAACAAAAAACTGACACAGGATTTCTACTAGCGAAACAACAAAACGACACAGGATTTCTACAAAGGGAGCAAAAAACTGACACAGGATTTCTACAAGGGGCAGATGAACCACAAGGGTGCACTCCGTGTAAAGAAGAGCATTCCCAAACTGAAAATAATGAAAACTTTTCAACTGAATCTGATTCATGCTTGAATAATACAGTGATTGAAATTCAGAGTAACACCCAATCATCTACCAGGAAAGAACAAAATCATTCAGATTTCAAACTGTGTGAATCAGTTACCACTACTGACATAGAAAAAGAGATGTTAAATTCTGATAAAAAACCAAACTTATCACAAAGTGATGTAGACATTTTTTCGACCCCTGTATCTGATAACATGACAGGAGATAAAATGGTGACGCTAACCAAAAGTGATGTAAACATCTGCTCAACTCAAGGTAACGCATGTAATATTGACAATACCACAACATCCAGTGTCACAGATACTGTTGACAATACCACAACATCTAGTGTCACAGATACTGTTGACAATACCACAACATCTAGTGTCACAGATACTGTTGACAATACCACAACATCTAGTGTCACAGATACTGTTGACAATACCACAACATCTAGTGTCACAGATACTGTTGACAATACCACAACATCTAGTGTCACAGATACTGTTGACAATACCACAACATCCAGTGTCACAGATACTATTGACAATACCACAACATCTAGTGTCACAGATACTGTTGACAATACCACAACATCTAGTGTCACAGATACTGTTGACAATACCACAACATCTAGTGTCACAGATACTGTTGACAATACCACAACATCTAGTGTCACAGATACTGTTGACAATACCACAACATCTAGTGTCACAGATACTGTTGACAATACCACAACATCTAGTGTCACAGATACCGTTGACAATACCACAACATCTAGTGTCACAGATACTGTTGACAATACCACAACATCTAGTGTCACAGATACTATTGACAATACCACAAAATCTAGTGCCACAAGTACTGGAGACGTTACCACAACACCCAGTACTTCTAGTTCTACTGATGATACCACAACACATACTGCAGAGACCACTGGAGACCAAGCTACTCTTGTTGATTGTCCTGCCAGGTCTAGTGACGATACTACCCAGATAGAATATCCTGCTAGGTCTAGTGATGATACTATCCAGGTAGACTATCCTGCCAGGTCTAGTGATGATACTACCCAGATAGAATATCCTGCCAGGTCTAGTGATGATACTACCCAGGTAGACTATCCTGCCAGGTCTAGTGACGATACTACCCAGATAGAATCTTCAGTAAATACGGATGATGTCCATTTTCAGAGTAAAGGTGCTGAAGCTTTGGAGATATTAGTTTGTCACAGTCAAACTTTGACCTCTGTTCACCCAGGTGAGGTTGAATCAGCTGCTACTGAACTTTCTGGTTACCCTAATGAGCATGACTCTTGTCCCAGTGAAGTCTCTGTGTTGGTCTGCCCAGGTGAGCTGGATTCCCCTAGAGTGGACATCACTTCTCTTTCCGTAACATCATCAAATGCTGATACAGTTTTGCCTGTAAACTCCCAGGTCCAGGTGAAATCTGATGATATTTCTCAGCATGTCAACCATTCAAGAGGAGAAGTTTCCATTGGTGTTGATGAGCAGCAGATGGAGCTGGGTGAGGAATGTTTATCAGTAACCAGTGTGTGTGATACGGACACGCCTCGTGGCCAAGTGATTAGTGTGACTGAAGCCACACCCACCCAACACTACCCAGACACTAACCAAACTCAGCAGGATATACTTGTGGTCAGTGACCCTTCGACCTTCACACCAATCAAATGTAACAAGGATGATTCAAGCAGTCAAACAAATCCATCCTCTGATATGAATTTTAAACCAATCAGCAACGCTGTGGAGGAGTCACATGATCAGGTGCCTGACCAATCGTCCACACAAAGTCTTTGTATAGCAACCACACCCCATCTCCTAACCCCGGGAATGGAGGAAGAGGAGAATGTTGGAGGGGCAAGTGACTGTTCCCATGATTCTATCCAGGAACTTCAGGAACAGCTCCAGCAGTTGGAAGAATTTCCAGGTCAAAGGTTAGTCTGTAGAGATTATAGTCCATTCTCAAATTTATCAAAAGTAAGTCTGCTCAGGTATAGTCTGTTCTTGAATTATAAAAAGTAAGTCTGCTCATGTATAGTCTGTTCTTGAATTATAAAAAGTAAGTCTGCTCAGGTATAGTCTGTTCTTGAATTATAAAAAGTAAGTCTGCTCAGGTATAGTCTGTTCTTGAATTATAAAAAGTAAGTCTGCTCAGGTATAGTCTGTTCTTGAATTATAAAAAGTAAGTCTGCTCGGTTATAGTTCATTCTCAAATGTATCAAAAGTTTACTCAATAAATCCATTCTCAATAAATGTAAAGTAGATCTTGAAGTTATAGTCCTTTTACATGTTAACTTAAACTAAGTCTTCAAGCAGAGATAACACAATTACTCAAATCTTCTGCCCATGGAGTATGTCATAAGGAAATTGGAGATGCCACTTTGACTTGTGGGTGAGACAAGTACTCTAGTTTAATCCTTTGATGGCCAGATTCACATGCTAGCATTATATATATTGGGTGTTGCTCTTTTACAATTTGCAAAGGATTAGTTATTATTCTTATGACGAAGCATATACATGTGCTTTCAATTTTGTAATGACATATTCCAAGGCTGTAAAGAATGTAAGGTCTTAAGGAATAGGGGATTGTTCTCAAATGAATGGAGATCTGATCAGTTATGATAAATAACCAGAAGTCTTTAAATTACAGTCCATTCTCGATGAACTAAATGTGCCCAGTTATAGTCATTTAATTGTCATTTCTCTCATGTCTAGGTGTGTAATACTGGCCTGTCTAGGGCAATACACATATGATCGCTGTGGTTGTATTACACCCCTACCCATGCAATACAGCCACCGCGTGACGTCACAATGGCGCAACAATGTCGTGACGTCACGAGTTCGGTAAAATCTGATGCCGAAAAAAGAAAAATGGCGACGTGATGAAATTAAAACCTTTCACGATATTTTAACCGTGTACATTAGAAAGCTGAGATTATTTTTTCTGCGCAAACTACGTTTGCAAATATGGGGTATGCTCGATCTCGCTGTATCATTTGTTTTCGTCAAAAAAATTCAAGGAAAAATTTGATATTTTCAAAATTGTGGCCAGTCAAAAGTATTTTCATGGTTTTTGAGCTTATTCGGGTAGTTGAAATGAGAGAAAAATACTCTTTCATGACCAGAGGTGTAAGATAGGGAAATTCCACCCTCGGGATTTTCAAATTTGGCAAAACCCTCGGCAAAGCCTCGGGTTTTACCAAATTTGAAAACCCCTCGGGTGGAATTTCCCTATCTTACACCTCTGGTCATGAAAGAGTCTTATAATCAATCACTAGGGATAATCCATGGTGTCATACTTATAAGTCTGCTTAAAATTAATGCTAGGAAGGTTTATCATAAGGTACGCAAAACTTCTTTTTTGTGAAACCTAAAACTGAACTGAAACGTAAAATTTGTACCTAAACAATGTATCTTGAATGAAATCCTCTGCAAATGAATAGAGTATATATATTGAGTTAAACATTTTTGCAAATCAGGGCCTAAACTTTGAAATAGAGCAACAGACACATAATCTTGCACAGGCTATGATTTCGGGGGTGCCCCTGGACAGGATGACTGTTGACCGACTTTCTATGGAGTGTTTTACATAAGACAGAGATTAGTATGTATTAGGGAGCAGGCTCAGCCCAGAGTGTAGGTGTTTAGAAGTTAACACCCTAGTAATCCAGGCTCATTCAACTCCAGTAATGTTGTTCAACTCACCCTGGGAATTTATAATGAAATATTCCAACCTTTGAATTAGAAAAGCTCAAATGTGTTTTCAGGGGTGAATGAGTTAAAATCGAACAATGATTTGGTGCACAGTTCTGGGTCAAAGTAATAAAGTGCTATAGGGCTGTACAAGGAGATATGTGCCTTGTTAATGCTGGTGGGTTGTAGATCACTGTGATATTTATTTAAAGCTGTCAGAAGTCGTCATTAGGTGATTGATTGGCCAGGGCAGTGTTGTTAAACAGAAGAATCCAGGCTGACCTGAAAATAAATACAGTCTTAAGTTTGGCTCATATTTGTTGCATACATAGACTACCTGATATTGTTCAAACGTGTATAACATTTTCACACTGAATCCTGAAATAGGTTTCATTTCCATTCTTCAAATACCCTGTGATTCCTTGCAGTGATTTCTGAGTATGTGAAATGTCCTTGTAACTATTTATACCTTCTGATATAATGAAATTTGGTCAGGCATGTGAAACCATTTTGATAATTTTTGCAGAGTAATGCTCATTTTCACCAAAAAGAAAAAAGTGAAAATTTATTGGACTTTTATTAAATTAAAAGCTGATTTCATTAAAACTTTATGAACTGTCCCTATATTTTGATTACTATAAATGTTATAGTGCAATGGCAGAGTTTCATTTAAACATTTTGAGTTGTCCAGGAATACAATGTATTAAGTATTTAGTTGATTACAACATAGAACTGACTCTGTATGTTTATAACGTTTGATGGACACGTATTGCAGCATTAAATATTTTACAGAGTCCATCTTTTCTGGCTGCTAGTTTCATTGCTCTGAAGAATCTGTGCTGTCACCTTTTACTTCTTTAGTAGTGATTGTTTGGTCTGTGGGACATCAATAAGGGATTTGGCTTCTAACAATGAGATATCCTTTACCTCCTAGCTATACTTTGTGAGAGCTTGTTGACACCCACGTGTGAAAAGCATGTCCCTTGAACCAGAGATCAGATCTATATCTGTGGGATGTATCCAGGTTTTAGTGGTGAGGTAATTGGTAGTTAATTGATAATGTAGTTCTGATGATCAGATATTTGCTGTTTGTATATTTTGACCTCTATTTTTGCTGAGTATTATGTAGAAAATGGATTTAAGCAAACCTTATGCAATACTCAGCTCTGGAAAGTTTTCAAAATATTGACATAAGAAATTGAATTTCAGTAACTAATTAATGATCATCTACAGGTTATAGAAATTTAGCCCTTTAAATACCGTAATAGATGTAATAATTAATTGTTAATGTTCGAAGTCCCCGTGAGTCCCATTATGATGACCAGTACTGTGTGGGATTTGATGTGGTGCCAACACCACATTGTTATACAGTAATGGGATTGAGGGTTTTGTTGACGTACAAATGGGTTTACCAAGATATAGAGTCACAGGAGTGCCAACACACTTCATACATTATACAGGAGGTATATTTTAATGTAGGATGTCTCGCATACAGAGAAAAAAAGTTCTAATGTAACAGAGTATGTAATAAATTAATTAAATAATGCTGAATATACAGAATTTGTAGCCTTTACAAGTCGGAAGTAAGAGTAAGGAATGTAGGTATAGTAGGACAACTTTGTAAGGTAGTCGGTTGGTGGAGCCAGGTAGTTTATGGCCGATGTTTATGATTAGGTATTGTTTATAAGTAGTAAACTGTTATTTACATACATAACATGGGTGTAACCTTAAGAAAACAACTGGTAATAAACAAGCAAGGTGTGTTCCTTAGGCAGATTTTGGAAGTGAGACCACATCAGATAAACATTTCCAGTTCAAACTGTATAATGTTTAGCACCCTGGCCTAAACTGGAAGGGCCAAGAAAGCTTATGCTTTTAAATTTAACCGACTTCTTCTTAGTAACCAAAAGGCCTGGAAGCATCTATGGCTGAAAGGTTCCTTGGATGAAGCCCAACAAAGTTTGTGAAAAGAAATGACCTTGACCCATATTTAAGGTCAAAGGGGTAAAATCTGTAAAAACATGATATATGGCTGAAAGGTTTTTTAGGAGGAAGCCCAACAAACCATGCAAAAAGAAATTAACTTAACCCATATTCAAGGTCACAGGGGTCAAATCTATCAAAAACCATTAATCAACTTCTTCTGATTAACCAGTAAGCCTAGAAATATGATATTTGACTGAAAAGTTCCTTGGATGAAGCTGAACAAATTTTGCGCATGGAAATGACCTTGACCCATTTTCAAGGTCATAAGGGTCAAATATGTTAAAAACAACTTCAGCAAAATGTGTTGCAATATTCTGCAGGGTAGGGATACATTAGAGGATTCTCAGATGGTTTTAAGGCTATGACACTAAAATAGCTATAAGCTACCATAGACATGATACCACTATAAGCTACCATATACATAATACCACTATAAGCTACCATAGACATGATATCACTATAAGCTACCATAGACATGATACCACTCTAATCTATCATAGACATGATACCACTATAAGCTACCATAGACATGGTACCACTATAAGCTACCATAGACATGATACCACTATAAGCTACCATAGACATGATACCACTATAAGCTACCATAGACATGATACCACTTTAAGCTACCAAAGACATGATACCACTATAAGCTACCATATACAAGATACCAATATAAGCTACCATAGACATGATAACACTATAAGCTTCCATAGACACAATACCACTATAAGCTACCATAGACATGATACCACTATAAGCTACCAAAGACATGATATAACTATAAGCTACCAAAGACATGATACCACTATAAGCTACCATATACAAGATACCAATATAAGCTACCATAGACATGATAACACTATAAGCTTCCATAGACACAATACCACTATAAGCTACCATAGACATGATACCACTATAAGCTACCAAAGACATGATATAACTATAAGCTACCAAAGACATGATACCACTATAAGCTACCATAGACATGATACCACTATAAGCTACCATAGACATGATACCACTATAAGCTACCAAAGACATGATACCATTATAAGCTACCAAAGACATGATACCACTATAAGCTACCATAGACATGATACCACTATAAGCTACCAAAGACATGATACCACTTTAAGCTACCTTAGACATGATACCTCTATAAGCTGCACCGGTCCATTGTGAAATGCGGTTCGATGCTGAATGGTCTCCCATCAGCCGAGGTAGTGATAATGTGTTATCGGTGACATATTGATTTTTGAATTATTTCCCGTGTTTGGGTACCACATGTAGTATTACATAACCCTGATGTTTTCACATGATGTAATTTGAATCAGGAAACAAGATGGAAGCACTGGAGCTTGAACCGGAATACAGTTAGTTGAATATCAGACTGGTGTTGTTAAATGTATTGGATTGCAGTTACACAACCACACAAAACCAGCAGATATTGGCTACCGATGCTTTTATTTGTGTAATGAATCATAGACTTTCGGTAGCATTATGCCTTCTCTATGAAACATGTTTTAAGGCTGAATGACATGTAATGTTACTCTGGGGTCTGTGTTTCTGTAAACAACATTATAGTGATACAGATCCTTGTTGGTCCCACACTGTTGAGTAACACGCAGCGCTGTCCTTCTCTCATTGCAGGGGTGTTGGAGCTAACCCTCCCCTGTCGTTGTCTAGGAGGGCCACACGCCACCGGGCCATGATCCGACAGAAACGCAGAGGTGTGGAGGAATCAGACGACTTCAGCCCAGAGTCTGGTGACTCGGTTGGTTCTGGTATGTATTATATCTATATGTTTAGAAGTAAAAAACTACTGATATCTGTGTGGCGGTTCTAGACCGGGTCAATCATTGACGACCAGATAGCTTAATTGGTTGAGCAGCTGTCTAGAGTTCGGTAGGTCCCAGGTGTTGGTCACTCTGATAATGTCTCCAGGTGCCAAGCTGAACATTCTGCTGCTTTTCTGCAGTATTATCACGATAATGCAGCTTTCCAATAAAGCAACACATCGAGAAAATCCTTTCTTTTTTTAAACAGAACTATATAAATCTTTGTACTACCTCGGCTTGGACTGTTTAATTGTGATCTGTGGCTATCAGGCAAACGGATTAGAGATAATCTACAGATAGATATCTCTGGCTTAGTGATTGCCCCTAGTGTAGATATGTGGTTTCACCTGACATATTCTTTCTGTCTCGCCCTTTAAAGATCCCCATTCAGACTTTTGTTTTCCTTAGATTGTACTCTTAGATTTTTTTATCTTTATTGGCAAGATGCCAAGAATTGATTTGGTATTAACATTTTCATGACAGTAGGAATTGATGTGACGTTTAGGTTTTGGTCAGTAGATGTTGCGGTTTTGGTCAGTAGATGTGGTTTTGGTCAGTAGATGTTGTAGCTTTGGTCAGTAGATGTTGTGGTTTTGGTCAGTAGGTGTTGTGGTTTTGGTCAGTAGATGTTGTGGTTTTGGTCAGTAGAAATTGCGGTTTTGGTCAGTAGATGTTGTGGTTTTGGTCAGCAGATGTTGTGGTTTTGGTCAGTAGATGTTGTGGTTTTGGTCAGTAGATGTTGTGGCGTTGGTCAGTAGATGTTGTGGTTTTGGTCAGTAGGTGTTGTGGTTTTGGTCAGTAGATATTGTGGTTTTGGTCAGTAGATGTTGTGGTTTTGGTCAGTAGATGTTGTGGTTTTGGTCAGTAGGTATTGTGGTTTTGGTCAGTAGATGTTGTGGTTTTGATCAGTAGATGTTGTGGTTTTGGTCAGTAGGTGAAATATTGTTTGTGATGCAGTATAAGTAGAGATTTTGATTGTCTAGCTATCCTAGGGTTATCGCTCCTGAAGTAATAGCCTGTATATACATACTATTTGTTGTATGTCATATAGGAATCCTGTGTTCAGTGTTTTGAGAGTGGTTTATATAGTGCAGTCTTGTTTGACTGGCATGAATTTTGTATATTGATACGGTGTCACTTGGTAGGTTTAAAAGACTTGGATTATATTACCTGGGGCCCGGGTTAGCAGGCAGTCAGCCAATTGGAGCTGTACTGGGAACTCATTTTGTACATAGTTTTTGATTTCTGTGGATTTAAATTTCTTTCATTCAATACAATTAGGCCTGATTACAGGGCCAGATTCGCATGACTGGACATTCATTATAGGTGATAATAATCAGAAATCAAGCGATGACGACCAAGTCTTCACATGCTATCAACCACATGAATAACATAGTGCATAAAATTGGTTTGCAGTGGGTCTGGTGTTGTAGGCCTAAACAGTTGTAAGTTTTATACTGTCAATAACAGCGGTGGTAGTGTCCTCAGGTTCGGCGCAATGTCTGTGGGACAGATCTTTATAATTACAGTGTAAGTAGTGACATAGTATCTTGGATCTACAGTGTTGGGACTCATCAGTGTAACTGCAGTGTTGAAACAGTTAATGTATCGGCAGTGTAACTGCGGTGTTCTTCAGTGTAACATGGTATCGTCAGTGCTATACTGAGCTGTGTAGACATGTAGTATCTTCAGTGTAGTGGAGTCAGTGTAACACCAGTATAAGGATAGAGTTCTGGTTGCCTCAGTGTGATTTAAGGGTCAGAATGGAATTCTAGTATCCAGGTGTCAGTAGAGAGTTTGTGTTCAGTAACTGGCCACTGTACAAGTTCATTAATGGATCTTAATACCAGGAACACTACGGAGGACCTAAAAATATCAACTGATCAGTGTGAAACATTCGGGACATCCTAAAGGTAAAAGAACTTGATGGTCAAGGTTAAGCTGGTATCACCGTTATTTCTAGCTGTATCTAGGATATGGTTGGGTTTTGTGTGGCAGTTCATTGATTATAACTTGTGACTATGTTTTCATTGTTGACAATACACTTGGTCTCTATTAATTCTTGCTTTTCGTTAAGAAAGGAATTTTGCTAATGTAAATACTGAGGGATCTTGTTGACTGTTCTACCTGTACATTAATTCCCGGTATAACTACCCACTGTACTAGTGTGATACACATTTCTACTAGAAGTACCTGTATTATATACATACAGTACTTTATTGCTGGCCATTTGTATGTTTAATTTGTATAATGCTGGCCAATCTATATATATGTCTGCAGAGACCAAGTGGTTAAGGTGTCTGACATTCTGCTACCACTAGCCCTCCACCCCTTGGTCTGGAGTTTGAGGTCTAAGTGCCTGACATTCTGCTACCACTAGCCCTCCACCCCTTGGTCTGGAGTTTGAAGTCTAAGTGTCTGACATTCTGCTACCACTAGCCCTCCACCCCTTGGTCTGGAGTTTGAGGTCTAAGTGCCTGACATTCTGCTACCACTAGCCCTCCACCCCTTTGTCTGGAGTTTGAGGTCTAAGTGTCTGACATTCTGCTACCACTAGCCCTCCACCCCTTGGTATGGAGTTTGAGGTCTAAGTGTCTGACATTCTAATACCACTAGCCCTCCACCCCTTGGTCTGGAGTTTGAGGTCTAAGTGTCTGACATTCTGCTACCACTAGCCCTCCGCCTCTTGGCCTTGGGTTTGAATACTAAGTGTCTGGCATTCTGCTACCACTTGCCCTCCACCCCTTGGTCTTGGGTTTGAGTACTAAGTGTCTGATATTCTGCTACCACTAGCCCTCCACCTCTTGGCCTTGGGTTTGAGGTCTAAGTGGGACAGTCACCAGGCACTGGCTGTTGGTCCAATGTTTTTGCTCAGGAAACTCTGGCTTTCCTCAAACACTAAAACCTGCCACATCTTAAAATGACCATAGCTGTAGGATGCAATCAAACCAAACCAACCTTATTTCATTGCTTGCTGGTCATTCTGTGAGATTTGTTTGTATCTATATGTTATACTCCACAGAGACCACTATGGCTGTAATGCGGAGGTATATTTCTGGCCATTATATTTTGTGCGGACTTGCCTAGAGACAGAATAATAGGTGAAACACCATTACATCATAACATACCAAATGTGACATCCTGTGTTTTCCAACAGTTCCATAATGGATGAGCAATTCAATTAAAAACAGGAAAACATGCCATGAAATTTCATGCAAAATTTTCAAACACCCCGGCAATTTATTATGCGACGGAAATTTTATAGTAAATATTTTATCAGACAGTTGTGGTACAGGCCGGGGTATAGCTACTATACATTCTAGAGAATTCCCTTGGTGTTTTAGATAAAAGACCAAGCAATACGTTATGCATGTGTTGTTTATTTGTATAGTGCGGGCACTACTTTGTTTTGTATGATTCCCGCAGGTAAATAATTAATTCACACACATCTAATAACAGACTCTCCTTATTGATCTCACTAATAAGTTCAGTTTTTGTGAAGCTAGCCTTCTAGCTACATTTCATTGGTATTTTATAACAAGTTGATGATGTGTTCAGTCAATGAACTGCGTTACTATCTGAAACAACTGAAGATTGTATGTGTACCCGACATTGGTGACACAACCACCGGAGACAAAATTTTGTATTCCGTTTTTATGAGATACATGTATATGATTAAAACTTTCTAAGTGGAGGACCTGCAGAGGTTATTTCAAAATCCATTAATCTTAAATTTCTGAGTTTTGACGTGGTGGTACAGTATTGTATGGACGTGGGTCTGAGTTTTGACGTGGTGGTACAGTATTGTATGGACGTGGGTCTGAGGTTTGACATGGTGGTACAGTATTGTATGGACGTGGGTCTGAGGTTTGACGTGGTGGTACAGTATTGTATGGACGTGGGTCTGAGGTTTGACGTGGTGATACAGTATTGTATGGACGTGGGTCTGAGGTTTGACGTGGTGGTACAGTATTGTATAGACGTGGGTCTGAGGTTTGACATGGTGATACAGTATTGTATGGACGTGGGTCTGAGGTTTGACGTGGTGGTACAGTATTGTATAGACGTGGGTCTGAGGTTTGACATGGTGATACAGTATTGTATGGACGTGGGTCTGAGGTTTGACGTGGTGGTACAGTATTGTATAGACGTGGGTCTGAGGTTTGACATGGTGATACAGTATTGTATAGACGTGGGTCTGAGGTTTGACGTGGTGATACAGTATTGTATAGACGTGGGTCTGAGGTTTGACGTGGTGGTACAGTATTGTATAGACGTGGGTCTGAGGTTTGACGTGGTGGTACAGTATTGTAAGGACGTGGGTCTGAGGTTTGACGTGGTGGTACAGTATTGTATGGACGTGGGTCTGAGGTTTGACGTGGTGATACAGTATTGTATGGACGTGGGTCTGAGGTTTGACGTGGTGGTACAGTATTGTATAGACGTGGGTCTGAGGTTTGACATGGTGATACAGTATTGTATGGACGTGGGTCTGAGGTTTGACGTGGTGATACAGTATTGTATAGACGTGGGTCTGAGGTTTGACATGGTGATACAGTATTGTATGGACGTGGGTCTGAGGTTTGACGTGGTGGTACAGTATTGTATGGATGTGGGTCTGAGGTTTGACGTGGTGGTACAGTATTGTATGGACGTGGGTCTGAGGTTTGACGTGGTGGTACAGTATTGTATGGACGTGGGTCTGAGGTTTGACGTGGTGGTACAGTATTGTATGGACGTGGGTCTGAGGTTTGACGTGGTGATACAGTATTGTATGGACGTGGGTCTGAGGTTTGACGTGGTGGTACAGTATTGTATAGACGTGGGTCTGAGGTTTGACGTGGTGGTACAGTATTGTATAGACGTGGGTCTGAGGTTTGACGTGGTGGTACAGTATTGTATAGACGTGGGTCTGAGGTTTGACGTGGTGATACAGTATTGTATAGACGTGGGTCTGAGGTTTGACGTGGTGGTACAGTATTGTATAGACGTTGGTCTGAGGTTTGACGTGGTGGTACAGTATTGTATGGACGTGGGTCTGAGGTTTGACGTGGTGGTACAGTATTGTATGGACGTGGGTCTGAGGTTTGACATGGTGATACAGTATTGTATAGACGTGGGTCTGAGGTTTGACATGGTGATACAGTATTGTATGGACGTGGGTCTGAGGTTTGACGTGGTGATACAGTATTGTATAGACGTGGGTCTGAGGTTTGACATGGTGGTACAGTATTGTATGGACGTGGGTCTGAGGTTTGACGTGGTGGTACAGTATTGTATGGACGCGGGTCTGAGGTTTGACGTGGTGGTACAGTATTGTATGGACGTGGGTCTGAGGTTTGACGTGGTGATACAGTATTGTATGGACGTGGTCTGAGGTTTGACGTGGTGATACAGTATTGTATAGACGTGGGTCTGAGGTTTGACATGGTGATACAGTATTGTATGGACGTGGGTCTGAGGTTTGACGTGGTGGTACAGTATTGTATGGACGTGGGTCTGAGGTTTGACATGGTGATACAGTATTGTATGGACGTGGGTCTGAGGTTTGACGAGATGGTACAGTATTGTATAGACGTGGGTCTGAGGTTTGACGTGGTGGTACAGTATTGTATGGACGTGGGTCTGAGGTTTGACGTGGTGATACAGTATTGTATGGACGTGGGTCTGAGGTTTGACGTGGTGGTACAGTATTGTATGGACGTGGGTCTGAGGTTTGACGTGGTGATACAGTATTGTATGGACGTGGGTCTGAGGTTTGACGTGGTGGTACAGTATTGTATAGACGTGGGTCTGAGGTTTGACATGGTGATACAGTATTGTATGGACGTGGGTCTGAGGTTTGATGTGGTGGTACAGTATTGTATGGACGTGGGTCTGAGGTTTGACATGGTGATACAGTATTGTATGGACGTGGGTCTGAGGTTTGACATGGTGATACAGTATTGTATAGACGTGGGTCTGAGGTTTGACATGGTGATACAGTATTGTATGGACGTGGGTCTGAGGTTTGACGTGGTGGTACAGTATTGTATGGACGTGGGTCTGAGGTTTGACATGGTGGTACAGTATTGTATGGACGTGGGTCTGAGGTTTGACATGGTGGTACAGTATTGTATGGACGTGGGTCTGAGGTTTGACGTGGTGATACAGTATTGTATGGACGTGGGTCTGAGGTTTGACGTGGTGGTACAGTATTGTATGGACGTGGGTCTGAGGTTTGACGTGATGGTACAGTATTGTATGGACGTGGGTCTGAGGTTTGACGTGGTGGTACAGTATTGTATGGACGTGGGTCTGAGGTTTGACGTGATGGTACAGTATTGTATGGACGTGGGTCTGAGGTTTGATGTGGTGGTACAGTATTGTATGGACGTGGGTCTGAGGTTTGACGTGGTGGTACAGTATTGTATGGACGTGGGTCTGAGGTTTGATGTGGTGGTACAGTATTGTATGGACGTGGGTCTGAGGTTTGACGTGGTGATACAGTATTGTATGGACGTGGGTCTGAGGTTTGATGTGGTGGTACAGTATTGTATGGACGTGGGTCTGAGGTTTGACATGGTGATACAGTATTGTATAGACGTGGGTCTGAGGTTTGACGTGGTGGTACAGTATTGTATGGACGCGGGTCTGAGGTTTGACATGGTGGTACAGTATTGTATGGACGTGGGTCTGAGGTTTGACGTGGTGGTACAGTATTGTATGGACGCAGGTCTGAGGTTTGACGTGGTGATACAGTATTGTATGGACGTGGGTCTGAGGTTTGACGTGGTGGTACAGTATTGTATAGACGTGGGTCTGAGGTTTGACGTGGTGGTACAGTATTGTATGGACGTGGGTCTGAGGTTTGACGTGGTGGTACAGTATTGTATAGACGTGGGTCTGAGGTTTGACGTGGTGGTACAGTATTGTATGGACGTGGGTCTGAGGTTTGACGTGGTGGTACAGTATTGTATGGACGTGGGTCTGAGGTTTGACGTGGTGGTACAGTATTGTATGGACGTGGGTCTGAGGTTTGACGTGGTGGTACAGTATTGTATAGACGTGGGTCTGAGGTTTGACGTGGTGATACAGTATTGTATGGACGTGGGTCTGAAGTTTGACGTGGTGGTACAGTATTGTATAGACGTGGGTCTGAGGTTTGACGTGGTGATACAGTATTGTTTGGACGTGGGTCTGAGGTTTGACGTGGTGATACAGTATTGTATAGACGTGGGTCTGAGGTTTGACGTGGTGGTACAGTATTGTATAGACGTGGGTCTGAGGTTTGACGTGGTGGTACAGTATTGTAAGGACGTGGGTCTGATGAATGTCTACATCTGATATTCATGTGTTTCCTAGATAAAGACAGGTGTATTTATATATGTGTCTTACTGATATAGACATATGTATGTCTGATGGATCAAGACAGTTGTATATCAAATTCTGATTGATTTCGACATGTACAGTTCTGATGCATTTAGACACATGTACAGTTCTGATGCATTTAGACACATGTACAGTTCTGATGCATTTAGACACATGTACAGTTCTGATGGATTTAGATATGTACAGTTTTGATGGATTTAGATATGTATAGTTCTGATGGATTTAGATATGTACAGTTTTGATGGATTTTGATATGTATAGTTCTGATGGATTTAGATATGTACAGTTTTGATTGATTTAGATATGTATAGTTCTGATGGATTTAGATATGTACAGTTTTGATGGATTTAGATATGTATAGTTCTGATTGGTTTAGATATGTATAGTTTTTATGGATTTAGACATGTATAGTTCTGATGGATTTAGATATGTACAGTTCTGATGGATTTAGATATGTATAGTTCTGATGGATTTAGATATGTACAGTTTTGATGGATTTAGACATGTATAGTTCTGATGGATTTAGATATGTACAGTTCTGGTGGATTTAGATATGTACAGTTTTGATGGATTTAGATATGTATAGTTTTGATGGATTTAGACATGTATAGTTCTGATGGATTTAGATATGTATAGTTCTGATGGATTTAGATATGTATAGTTCTGATGGATTTAGATATGTATAGTTCTGATGGATTTAGATATGTATAGTTTTGATGGATTTAGACATGTATAGTTCTGATGGATTTAGATATGTATAGTTCTGATGGATTTAGATATGTACAGTTTTGATGGATTTAGATATGTATAGTTTTGATGGATTTAGACATGTATAGTTCTGATGGATTTAGACATGTATAGTTCTGATGGATTTAGATATGTACAGTTTTGATTGATTTAGATATGTATAGTTTTGATGGATTTAGATATGTATAGTTCTGATGGATTTAGATATGTATAGTTCTGATGGATTTAGATATGTACAGTTCTGATGGATTTAGATATGTATAGTTCTGATGGATTTAGATATGTACAGTTTTGATGGATTTAGATATGTATAGTTTTGATGGATTTAGACATGTATAGTTCTGATGGATTTAGATATGTACAGTTCTGATGGATTTAGATATGTATAGTTCTGATGGATTTAGATATGTATAGTTTTGATGGATTTAGACATGTATAGTTCTGATGGATTTAGACATGTATAGTTCTGATGGATTTAGATATGTACAGTTTTGATGGATTTAGATATGTATAGTTTTGATGGATTTAGACATGTACAGTTCTGATGGATTTAGACATGTATAGTTCTGATGGATTTAGATATGTATAGTTCTGATGGATTTAGATATGTATAGTTTTTATGGATTTAGACATGTATAGTTCTGATGGATTTAGATATGTACAGTTCTGATGGATTTAGATATGTATAGTTCTGATGGATTTTGATATGTACAGTTTTGATGGATTTAGATATGTATAGTTTTTATGGATTTAGACATGTATAGTTCTGATGGATTTAGATATGTACAGTTCTGATGGATTTAGATATGTATAGTTCTGATGGATTTAGATATGTACAGTTTTGATGGATTTAGATATGTATGGTTCTGATGGATTTAGATATGTATAGTTCTGATGGATTTAGATATGTATAGTTCTGATGGATTTAGATATGTATAGTTCTGATGGATTTAGACATGTATAGTTCTGATGGATTTAGATATGTACAGTTCTGATGGATTTAGATATGTATAGTTTTGATTGATTTAGATATGTATAGTTCTGATGGATTTAGATATGTATGGTTCTGATGGATTTAGATATGTATAGTTCTGATGGATTTAGATATGTATAGTTCTGATGGATTTAGATATGTATAGTTCTGATGGATTTAGATATGTATAGTTTTGATGGATTTAGACATGTATAGTTTTGATGGATTTAGATATGTATAGTTCTGATTGATTTAGATATGTATAGTTTTTATGGATTTAGACATGTATAGTTCTGATGGATTTAGATATGTACAGTTCTGATGGATTTAGATATGTATAGTTTTGATGGATTTAGACATGTATAGTTCTGATGGATTTAGATATGTATAGTTCTGATGGATTTAGATATGTATAGTTCTGATGGATTTAGATATGTATAGTTTTGATGGATTTAGACATGTATAGTTCTGATGGATTTAGATATGTATAGTTCTGATGGATTTAGATATGTATAGTTCTGATGGATTTAGACATGTACAGTTTTGATGGATTTAGATATGTACAGTTCTGATGGATTTAGATATGTATAGTTCTGATTGGTTTAGATATGTATAGTTCTGAGGGATTTAGATATGTATAGTTCTGATTGGTTTAGATATGTATGGTTCTGATGGTTTGAGACACATGTATAGTTCTGATGGATTTAGACACAAGTACAGTTCTGATGGATTTAGACACATGTATAGTTCTGGTGGATTTAGACACATGTATAGTTCTGATGGATTTAGATATGTATAGTTCTGATGGATTGAGACACATGTATAGTTCTGATTTATTTAGACAAATTTATAGTTTAGACGGAATTAGACATGCAAGGTTTTGATGGAAATAGACACATATAGGGCTCTGATTGGTTTAGATGTGTATGTGTTTGGTGGAACGACAATGCTGATAATGCTTCTCCTTCTGTCTATCTGAGCTTTAGCTATTCTTTCTATAACATTTATTTTATACTTCCAGCTCCAAGGAATAGGTTTTCCATGTTCTGTGTGTGAAATATAGGGTTGAAATAAAACTAAATGTCTAAGTATTGTGCATTCAGATCATGATGAAACTTGTCAGAAACTTAATTATGAAAATAGAAAATGTGCAGATTGTGCTAAAAATAATGCAGAGTAGCTGCAAGCATGTATAGATTAGTTAGATAAGTATAGAAATAGATCAATGTTGTCTACGGTGAAGTTTAAATGTTTATACAATGTCATTCATTTTCACAACCATAAATATTTGATTTGATAATTGGGCAGTTTAAAGTAGAGAATGGTGGCTTTGTTGGGGTTTTCTCAATGATCTTGTTGATATGAATGACATATGATGTTCTGACCTAACACAGTAGATGTTACTGAGAACTGGTTTATCGTTATACATATTTGGATTATGTTCTATTATTTAATCAAGGCTTTTCATTGCTGTAATTATGATGCAAATTAGGGCTCCTGTATTGATGTCAGTTTGATTCATTTTGCTGTGACTTGAGCAAATACAGGTAAAACTGGTTTAGAGTTAGGATAGGTACACACAGCATATCCAATGACAACAGTGGCTCGCAATCACTGTGGTAGGGTTTAAACACAAATACAGTTAATACTTATATGTACTTCAAACAGTGTTTAAATGCAAGACTTGTGTGTGCGTCTGCGTGTGTGCGTGTATGTGTGTAACCCTTAAAATTTGAAGGTAATGATGAACAGGCCAGCATTCACCCCACATACCTGTATATATAACATAATAGACACAACATAGAGGATCATGTTTGTCTTCAGGTGATCTTATACGTTTTTACAAGAGTTGGTTTAAATAGAAATATCGTAGATCTTACGTTCTGATGGTAGGATTACAAGGGTGAGTTTAATCAGTTAAGGCAATACATATGAATAACTTTACAAACATGATTTTACACATCTGGTCATAGTATGTAAGTCTGTTTTTTTAAAGCCTTGTACTATACAGGTACTAAACAGAGAACATGTAAGTGGCCTGTGGGAGATTCAGTACATCGTTAATAATATAAGGGAACACTTTTGGCAATTAAAAACTAGGATGAATATTTGTGACTGTCAAAAAACACCAAGGGGAATTGTTGTGACGGTCAAAACACCAAGGGGAATACTTGGTACAGTCAAAACAGCATGGGGAATACTTGTTACAGTCAAAACACCAAGGGGAATACTTGTTACAGTCAAAACACCAAGGGGAATACTTGTTACAGTCAAAACACCAATGGGAATACTTGTTACAGTCAAAACACCAAGGGGAATACTTGGTCAGTCAAAACACCAAGGGGAATACTTGGTACAGTCAAAACACTAAGGGGAATACTTGTTACAGTCAAAACACCAAGGGGAATACTTGGTACAGTCAAAACACTAAGTGGAATACTTGTTACAGTCAAAACACCAAGGGGAATACTTGTGACGGTCAAAACACCAAGGGGAATACTTGGTACAGTCAAAACACCAAGTGGAATACTTGTTACAGTCAAAACAGCATGGGGAATACTTGTGACGGTCAAAACACTATGGAGAATACTTGTGACGGTCAAAACACCAAGGGGAATACTTGTGACGGTCAAAACACTAAGGGGAATACTTGTGACAATCAAAACACCAAGGGGAATACTTGTTACAGTCAAAACACTAAAGGGAATATTTGTGAGGGTCAAAACACTAAGGGGAATATTTGTGACAGTCAAAACACCAAGGGGAATACTTGTGACGGTCAAAACATCAAGGGGAATACTTGGTACAGTCAAAACACCAAGGGGAATACTTGTGACGGTCAAAACACCAAGGGGAATACTTGGTACAGTCAAAACACCAAGTGGAATACTTGTTACAGTCAAAACAGCAAGGGGAATACTTGTGACGGTCAAAACACTATGGAGAATACTTGTGACGGTCAAAACACCAAGGGGAATACTTGGTACAGTCAAAACACTAAGGGGAATACTTGTTACAGTCAAAACACCAAGGGGAATACTTGGTACAGTCAAAACACTAAGTGGAATACTTGTTACAGTCAAAACACCAAGGGGAATACTTGTGACGGTCAAAACACCAAGGGGAATACTTGGTACAGTCAAAACACCAAGTGGAATACTTGTTACAGTCAAAACAGCATGGGGAATACTTGTGACGGTCAAAACACTATGGAGAATACTTGTGACGGTCAAAACACCAAGGGGAATACTTGTGACGGTCAAAACACTAAGGGGAATACTTGTGACAGTCAAAACACCAAGGGGAATACTTGTGACGGTCAAAACATCAAGGGGAATACTTGGTACAGTCAAAACACCAAGGGGAATACTTGTGACGGTCAAAACACCAAGGGGAATACTTGGTACAGTCAAAACACCAAGTGGAATACTTGTTACAGTCAAAACAGCAAGGGGAATACTTGTGACGGTCAAAACACTATGGAGAATACTTGTGACGGTCAAAACACCAAGGGGAATACTTGTGACGGTCAAAACACTAAGGGGAATACTTCTGACAGTCAAAACACCAAGGGGAATACTTGTTGCAGTCAAAACACTAAAGGGAATATTTGTGAGGGTCAAAACACTAAGGGGAATACTTGTGACAGTCAAAACACCAAGTGGAATACTTGTTACAGTCAAAACACCAAGTGGAATACTTGTTACAGTCAAAACAGCATGGGGAATACTTGTGACGGTCAAAACACTATAGGGAATACTTGTGACGTTCAAAACACCAAGGTGAATACTTGTGACGGTCAAAACACTAAGGGGAATACTTGTGACAGTCAAAACACTAAGGGGAATACTTGTGACAGTCAAAACACCAAGGGGAATACTTGTGAGGGTCAAAACACTAAGGGGAATATTGACTTGTGACTGCGAATATTTGTGATAGATTGTCAACACAGCAACAAAATGATCGTGATGTGTCAGAAAGCTTGATCGAAATTAAATGTATTGAGAGATTATCGGGTTACAGAGCCTATTTGAGGATCAGAGCAAAACTCCTGTCTGCTAACAAGGCATAACACAACAAGACCGTAACTTCTGATCTAATAACAAACTGGCAGTAAATACACATTATACAGCATTAATGCTTTACTTAATATCAGATTGACATACTGCCAGTATTTAGGCTCCAGAAGGAATTGTAATTTGATTCATGCAATTGTGTACTTCATTCTACTTAAGAAAACCATATGATATATTCAATTATCCGTTGTCACAGTCAAAACAAAATCTTTATTTACATTTCAGACTTTGAATGACTGTTTGAAGGCTAATATATGTGGTTTTGACAATGATGAGTTTGACCACCCAATAGTGTAGAGGGATATATGTGTGTACACACTTGTCGAGGGACGTTCTGTTGTATTTAACAGCATATTACACATTTCTTTGGTATACAGTATTTTACTTCTTACACCAAACAAACTTGATGTTACAAATTCCTTTCAACACTTGAAATATGCAGGCAGTGGAGTGTATAGATATACAGAACTTGTGTGGGTCTCTGTGAATCATAGTCTCAGGTAATAACAGTGGATTAATTGACTTCAGGAGACATACCTGGTGAGCTGTTTGGTTGTATACCTGTAAACCTCTTTAATGTGCACGCATATCTTGGGTATTGGTTAGGACAGACTTATTTGATAGTCATTGAAACAGTGAAAAACTATATTGTGCGATAGTAACGCGATTTTTACTTCGTTACATTTTTCTATAATTTGCCCAAGGTAAATATTTTTCACAAATGCTTTAATCCTTTGGACAGCATGGCACATGTATTGTTGGTGTTTCTTCCAGTTGCATTATGTTTTAGTTTTCTATCCTATTTAACGTTTTAGGTTTGATTTACTTGACGTGCCTGTATAGTTTTTACAGTTCTAAGTGGATGAACAACTAATTATGTTTCTGTTTACTTTCAGGGAATGCGTCTAAGCCATCATCCAGACCCGACTCAGCATCTAAACGTCGACGTCGGATAATCAAATCAAAGTCGGACCGTCGCTCGAATTTGAAAGCTCCTAGCTCTGAGGATTATGTTAACTCCGAGAGTGACGATGTTTGCTCCGATGATTCTCGTGTTGCCAACGAGTCTGGAGATTTGAAGGATGTACAGCCAGACATTTCGGATGAGAGTGATCCTTCTGTGACCTACAGTGACTTTGCCCAGCAGTTGTCAACTGCTCTAGATGAGCAGAAGGAATATATAGCTGAACATGACAGTGTTAGTCAAAAAACTCAGGCATGTGATTGTGAAGATATAACAGGTACTGATTTAAACCCTGATCGAACTGGGAGTGAAGAAGAATTCAAAATGGATGGTCATCATATGAATGGTATTTCATATCATGGCGAGGACACAAAAAGGGGTGCTATCCCAAAGAAAAGTAAGCGATTTAAACAAAGGAAAAGCAATGGGTCTAGCACCAGTGATTTAGATACAGACATGCGACCATCGTCAAGGACGCCATCAGAAACGCGGGACATGGAACAGCAGACAGATGTAAGTTGGTTGGAATTTCCAGACATTTCGCCGTCTCCAACTCGACGAAAATCGCCAGTATTGCATATATCCCCTCTGAGTGTGTGGAACTCTGGGGACAGAGGAGTAAAGACTAGTGAAGGCCCACACGGGTCTGGTGGTGTTAACGTCAGCATGGACAGTAGACACATCAAAAAGACAAAGAGAACAAAACCAGTCAAATTAGAGTTCACTTCACCTGATGTTTGGTCGGCAGATACTTGGGTAGAAAATTTTGCATCTAGTGAAAAAGTTGATGCAGACATTTCGTCTGATTCTGATGATGATCATGCATATGTGATGGAAACTGAAGTGTTCTCACCGCAATCGCCTACAGCTTGTGATAAATTCTTTGATGATGAAGATACATCTGACACTAGAGAGGATTCAAATTCTGTGAAATATTACGTGACAATTAATGAGGAAAATACCAACATTAGCTACAATGTTGACAGAACTGAATACAAAACATATTCGCTGAGAAGTCAGATTCAACCAAATGAGCTAACAATGAGCATTCCGGAAAGTATTAATATAAACCTGACAGCAACAAATACACACATGTCAGAAAGTCGCCATACATCTTCTAATTCGCAGCGTGTATATCTCAACAACTCCGATCAAAGGGCATCATCACCAGAGCAAAATGTTGTTGTTTCGGAGAGAAGTTTTCGGACCGTGCACGAAGCATCTAGAGACGAAGACAGTGTCGTAGAAAGACGTTTTGAAGAAGAAGCATCAGCATCCTACTTAGAACTTTGTCCTGGGACGAGTACCCCTCACCCGCAAAACATTTCTACAGAAACAGGCGACATAAATAAAAACGACGTTCTGTCTCCTCGTGAGTCTGACACTACCTCTGATTATGGGACAATGATAATGGACAACAGGCGCGACTTCATGTCCTTTACCCTTGACTCAGGAGATGAAGAAGGCTCTTTGGCTAGTGGTTACAAATCTCAGAATGACAACCAGGAAAACAGTCCTCTGGACGATAAAGTGTTTGCTCTTCCAAGTGGCAATACAGATTTACTGCTGGCGGAAATGGGAAGTGTACCAGCAGTGAATAGCGAGGATGTTGATTCCATATCACAAGATGGCCACCATGTTTGTCCTTCTGAACAGATATCCAGGCGGAATGTTGTAGCAGGAACACAACATCACCCTTGTCGACCAGAAATGGTTTCAAATGTACTCTGTAGTGAACAGATTGGTGCAAATTCTTTGTCTGACGACAGTTCAGATGTAGAAGATAGCCAATTTGTTGAAGCTGAAAATGTGCCACATTCAACAAATGTTGCTCAACAAGTTATAGGTGCTCTTGCACGGATGTCATCCCTAGCTGGAATCAAACAGGAGGACAGTGAGGACCTAACAGTGTCATTAGACCAAAATAAGGGACCGGAAAGTGTAAGTTCAGACTCGTCAATCTACAAAACTCCTCAGCAATCACCGAGAGATGATGAGGAAGGAGATACCGCTGCAATTGAAAATGTGGAAATACCTGATCAGCCTCAGGCACCTCAACTCTCTAAGTGTATGAAAAACAAGGAGGCATTAAATCCTGCCCTCCAATCTCCTTCAAAAACTGTTTCAGAGCATAAGACCGTGCCTGTCACTACTGACCCCCAAGCTGTTCCCTGCGCAAGGAGAAAGACGGTTGATGACAGTAGCGTCAGAGAAGATCTTAAACGGGAACTACAGCAGAAATTGGCTCGACTTCAAAAGCATGTAAGGAGTCTAAGTGACTCCGCAATAAGTTCCGACTATACTGATGGTGACTCAACCTCTGTATCTCCGCGGGGGAGTAGGTTGTATGAGTCTGACAAGACTTTGAGAGGAGGTCTTTTCGTAGACCAAACCGATTCCAGGTATCCAGAGGACATTCGCGTCATGGTGACTCAGACAAGGACCCAGTTTGATCCTGCATCTTCTGGGCAACCCTTCTCATCAACCGTCCACAGGCTGTTAGACATTGATAACAAAACACCCAAAAAGTCCCCTCTTCAGGACTCGGGAAATGTTTTTGATGATTCCGACCTGGGAGAACAAGTAGAAGATGCAATTGTTCCTGTAAGAGTCGTTAAAGAGGATATGCGTATGTTTGTTCCAATAGTGAAAGATGACGAGGATATCAAAAGTGATGATATTATGAACGCTAGTGCCATTGCCGACTCTAGGTCACTTTCGCCTGGTGAGTTTAATATGTTAAGTGCATCATGCTCATCAGGAGACATTTTTGAAAGTGTAGGATCTGGCTCTTCAGACCTAGAGGAGGTGTATAGAATTAATAATATGGAAGATCAGTCGGATGATGGAATTGTGCCAAGGTCGTTACCTAGCACACAAAGGTCAGTCAAGAAGGAGAAATCTCCCTCCATGTCGGACATTACGTCTCCACGGTGTGACAGAGACTTGAAAAGGTCAATGTCAGAGGCTAACGTCGATGATTTCGAGGAAATCACATCTTCGGAGAGCTCCAATGACAGTATAGTGTTTGTATTCATGGGCCAATCGCACACTACGGAAAGCATGGAAAAACTTCAAAACGAGTACAATCCTCTACCTTTCGGTAACGATTCAGACCCTGTATATCATCCATTAAATACGACTACTGGAGAATCAACTTCCAGCCAATCACAGCTTGATTCGGAGAGCCCCATTTCTAAGTTTGAGGAACAAACTTCAGATTATGATGTTGTGAAATCTGAAGAAAATGGCTCCATACATGAAGGTCAAATTACATTGGAATGTAAGGATGAGCCGAAGCCCCCTGTACAGTCGAGCCCAGACCATACAGGCGAATGTGGCTCTAAGCACTACGACGACGATGACAACGAACCACTCAGGCACAGATTTGGTATCGACGAGGCCGTTCTTCCTATTCCCGAGAGATCTGTTTCCTCCGATAACATTCCCAAACAGACCATGTCTAATCTGACCGTTCACCGCTCACGATCTACAGACCTCCTGGAGGCAAATCCTACGGAGAACCCCAATGATCCCAGTAACAATGAAGGTATATTTCCTCCAAATGTCGACTATGGTTTTTGGGACGATGATCATCATGGCTACCACGGCGACGTAGTCGTCGTCGAAGAATACTTCTCAGATGATAGTGACTCGAAAAAGAAGAATAGAGATGATATGGACAAATCACAAGACCGATTTATTGACGAGGAACATATTGCATCAGAGGAGATAACATATTCTGAACTGTCTCCAACACACCATGAAGGTAATCAAAGGGTTTCCTCAGAAACTATTGACTACAATGGTAACATGCATGATACTACTGAAATGCTAGAAAAGGAAAAGCAGTATGTGGACGAGCTCTACACCGTACCTATCACAGGCTCTTCTGACACATCTAGACGCCAAGAGTCTTGTGCTATCCGCGATCCTGCAGTCTCAGAGGACGATTTACAGACACGTTTAACAGACGTCGGCACTCAAACAGAGGTTATAGAGCGCTTGGTCGGAGTTCAACTGGAATCACAGGTATTACCAGCTCTGGCCTCCCCGTACCGAGCACAAAGTATGGGCGATATCAACCCTGCTGACAGTTCCATTACTCTCACACTTCCAGAAGGAACGGATAACTGGGAGAACTTGTCCCATATGGTGATCGAGTCAACGACATTGATTAATAACATCAACCAAAAAATTGCTGGTGCCAATACAACTCCTTGTTCTTCTAAGGAAACACTTAATTCGGAATCTATCTCAACCGTATCCGGTCCCGCACATATACAGACTAACATGCACATGGACGATACCACTCAGACAACAAGGTCATTGACTGATCTACATAATCTTGCAGTACAGACTGACGATGAATGGATGCCATATGATAGGGAGGATTCTCCTGACAATAGTAACGATTCTACCCAGACGGACACGGACATCACTAGACCAAGGGAACTGTCGGAAACAGAAACAACCGATTTAATTCCACTTGTGGTTGACGTTCCTGTTGACTATGACAGGGTTTTCCCTCCAGAACCGTCGAAAGAGATGTCTAGTCAAACGTCACCAGACACCACTGTGGATACAATTGATACTTCTATGCAAACTGATGAATTTGAGAAAGTTCTTTCAAGACTTAGTCATGCTCTAAAGAACGATGATAGCGAAGCAGAAGAGATTGAAGAGGAGATTAAATCATCTAACGTTGATGGAGTGAATGCACAGAAAACACTGAAGTTATCATCTGGCCATGTAACATCTCGTGTCCAAGACCAAGCTGTTGTGGAATACAACAAACAGGAGCAGCAGCACATGAGAAAGCACAACTCTAAACAGGATCACACTCAAACTGTCATCATTGAGAGACAGAGTGTCATAGAAACAGAGGCAAATGTTCCCGACATGGATGTGACTAATGCTGAAATGGAAGCTCTTAAAGCTGAGCATGTTAAGATGATGGAATCTCTCAAGAAAGCAGCTGAAGGCAGAAAGATAAGAACACATGATTTAAAAGCTAGACTGGAGAAACAAACCCATCTTGAGAAGGGACCTGTCGGTGATCGGAGTTCAGGGATGTCTGTCCGTTATACTGACGAGTCAAGTACAGACACTATGCATGATGACCAGAATATGACGTCTTGGCATGAGACACACCTATCTTCCGATATCAGTTCAAAATATGACAGTAGTAGATATGTCCAGAAGGATGATACATTAGAACAAATTGAAACTTCAGTTCATACCGAGAAGGAAATTGAACATGTTTACGACCAATCTGCTGACTTGGACTCCATCTTTAAAAACAATCATCAATATTTGGGAAGCAATGACAATTTGGAGAATATTGATGATCTTCTTGTTGAGTCGGATTCACCTGTATCAACAAAATCTGGAAAAGGGAAAAGACGCAAAGAAGGTTCAGTTGTGCGTGGATCTCCAGCTGAGATTGTTGAGGACATAATCTCACCTGTTTGTAAGTCAAATCAACAAACAATGTTGCCAACAGTTGGAGCTGAAGAAGCCACACACGTGACCACCGAGGTGTCCAGACTTGACTCTTTGAGCAGTGTAACTTCTGAAGGAACATTACTTGGTGAAGAAGTTTCACATTTTCTAAATGATGAAAGCGATGGTAGATTGCAAATTGTCAAAGATGACTCCCGGTTCGGAGCAGAAAACAGAACATTACTTGCCCGGAATAGTGTGACCAGTGTGACCAGTGAAACTGTTAATGAAGCAATACGCGACAGAGAAGGATCACCACAACTCAAGACTCCTCCAAACTCACCCGTTGCATTGAGCAACGAAGAATCAAGAAACACGCAATACCGAAAACCACAACCTTACCGTAGATCTCCAGAAATTCAACCTAACTATTTGGCCACACTTCGAAACCAACCTCCGGTTACAAAGCAAACAGAGACGACCGGGAAAATCAGTACAGGAGTGGAGGTGTCTGTCGATAGTTCTGATGACTTCACTCAGACCGATCTTCAGTCACTCAAACTCGATCTAAGTGAGTTTAACGTCGATAGTAACACACATTCAGAGACACGGAAGGTCCGTATTCAAAATAATCCGTCAATAAAATCTGAGCTATCAAGACTCCAAAAGGAAAGAGTAGAGATCATAGAACTACTGTCTATGAACTATCTGCCTGCCAGTTTAACTGTGGAACTATTAGAGGCTAAACTTAACTACTGCATCGGACAGACTGACACCCTGCTGAAAACGCTGGAGGAAACTTGGGATAGAGCAGACTTCAATGTTAAAGAGATACACGATCATCGCCATACTGAAATTACCAGGGAGTATGTGACCAATTATCGCTATGACCTGCAGAAATCGAAAAGGGATATTCAAATATGCAAAGAAAAAATGCATCGCACAGTACAACAGGGAGTCGGTCGTGGAAGAACTTTGACAA
Source organism: Mimachlamys varia (assembly GCA_947623455.1). Taxonomy (NCBI): domain Eukaryota; kingdom Metazoa; phylum Mollusca; class Bivalvia; order Pectinida; family Pectinidae; genus Mimachlamys; species Mimachlamys varia. The sequence goes on along the minus strand of OX392528.1, from coordinate 417,293 downwards.
GGAATAGAGACATTGCAAAATGGAAACGCTTAGAGGAAATAGAAGCATTTAAGGCCGAGAGATTTATGGAACAACAAAATTATGAACGAGCTAGAAGCTTTAGCCCCCTGAAGAAAGTGCCGCCTTATGAGAATGATAAATTTTCACGCAGTGTTAGTCCATCTTCATTGGAAACCTCTCCTCGACTGATGACACCGAAGCAACACAGAGAACACCTTGTAGATTTGAGGCGTTCTCTAGTGGAAGTGACGGAACGAGACGAACATGCATATCGAGCTAGCAGGTCGTGTTCTCCACAGCTTAGTCATTATGATGACACAGACAGGATACATAGTCCCCGTAGTTCCTCGTATAACTGCTCACCACAAACGTCGCCTGTACACCGTCGTTACTCGCCACATCTCAGCCCAGAACATCATTACTTGCAACGAACACCAATATCACCACGGGCGTCACCAAGGACATCACCAGATCGTCATTATTCTCCTAACATGTCTCCCGAACACCAGCGTTACAGAACGGACTACGGCAGCACCAGCAGTCTGTCCGTACCAGACCAGCACACACTGAGTGTATCTCCGAGAAGCTATTCCCAAAGTCCCGCTAGGACTTACACACAGAACAAGCCCGACTTGTACAATGGGTCATACCTGACCCCACGTGTTGCCAGTGCTTCACCACATCCAATCCCTGTGTCCACGCCACGCCGACCCCGCTCTTCTCTTGATAGTTCAAGAGATGGAGAGTTGCGAGGACATGATCAGCTGTATGCCCTTCAGGACACACGGGACCTATTCAGGGACATGCAAGAAGCAAGGATGCAGAACCAACAGGAGATAACTCGGGCACAGAACACACTGCTACAAAGTACCAGGAACTACAGGTAGGTAGCGCATGCTTTATCACATATACGGTATACCCGACAGTCAGAATCTGCATTGTTCATCATTACATTTTAAATTAGTTTTTATATGTTGACCCTCTTAGTTAATAATTAGTACTAACCTAAAACTTATTCCTTTTACTTAATTGTATTACACTCCTGATCATTTTGACGAATTGTTTTATCTACTATGATGAATCTAAGTGATATATTCCAAACGTAAACAAAACTTCGCTACTGATTGATTTTATTAAAACAACATCTTATGCTGTGTTTTCAGTGGCATGCGATCGAGGACGAGCTCCAATGCTAGCTCCCGCCGGTCGTACAGTTCCTATCGAGACTACGCGCGTGACCTGATAGAGGGCAGTCAGCGCTCTATACACGGTGTGGTTAGTGGTAGTTATGAACTGTATGACGACACCACACACCATGGCAGGAGTACCGGAGTTATCTCCCCTCCATCATCCGTTGTGTCCGACCTGGAATCGTTACCTGATTCTATTCTCAGTGAACAATACGCTACTCCCTCTCATCTGAACACTGATCCATCTTTTATTAGAACCAGACCAATCAACTCGACAGACATTAAGTGCCGGATAAGGAAACAGCGTAAGATACCGTTAACGTCCTAGTTTACACAAAGACCACTTGGTGACATAAGTGTTCATAGTCAAACATATAATGAAACGAATGGAAAATATGTTGTTCATTAATACATATGTAATGCTCTATATAAATATTTAGATTTTACCATATGTTTTATCTCAGGAAATTACTCTTTCCTCCTTGGATATCTGTTTATGAATGTGAAAAACGTTAGTGATGTTGTTTTTTGTGAATAGCGATGCATTTCATTGGTAAGTGTCTGTGATATTATTGGTGCCAAAGTTGAATGTCAGAGGTAAGAGAGCGAGACTGTTTGTAAGTTTGTAGAAGTTATAATTTATCAAGAAAGCTTTTTTAATTATCTAACTTTTAAGTGGTATTATTTATTTCAAAATTTAAGTAATTACTCGAATTAATTTATGCTTGCAAGGTGTTGAGATGGAGACAAAAGGGTCACATACCATTTGTGTATATTTTCAAGAAACCTGGCAGAAAAGATATAGAACGAGAACATTTCCACTGGTTAGCTCACCTGGCCCGAAGGGCCAAGTGAGCTTATGTGATGGTGCAGCGTCCGTCGTCCGTCCGTCCGTCCGTCCGTCGTCCGTCGTCCGTCCGTCCGTCCGTCCGTCCGTCCGTCCGTCCTGCGTCCGTCAACTTTTTCCTTTAAACGACTTCTTCTAAAATACTGAAAGGCCCAGTGACATGAAATTTGGCTGGTAGATTTCTTGGAAGGAGCTGAACAAAGTTTGCGAAAAAAAATCACTTTGACCTAATTTCAAGGTCACAGGGGTCAAAAATGTCGAAACCTTCAAACAACTTCTTCTAAAATACCGTCAGGCATAGAGACTTCATATTTGACCAGGAGCTTCCTTGGATGAAGCCAAATAAAGTTTGCGAAAAGAAATGACCTTGACCATTATTCAAGGTCACAGTGAGGTTAAATCTCATTTAACCTTTAAACGACTTCTTCTGAAATACCAAAAGCCCTAGAAGCATGATATTTGGCTAAAAGGTTCCTTGGATGAAGCCCGACAAAGTTTGCGAAAAGAAATGACCTTGACCTATATTCAAGGTCACAAGGGTCAAATCTGTTAAAACCTTCAAACGACTTCTTCTGAAATACCAAAAGCCCTAGGAGCATGATATTTGGCTGAAAGGTTCCTTGGGTGAAGCCCGACAAAGTTTGCGAAAAGAAATGACCTTGACTTATATTCAAGGTCACAGGGGTCAAATCTGTTAAATCCTTTAAACGACTTCTTCTGAAATACCAAAAGCCCTAGAAGCATGATATTTGGCTGAAAGGTTTCTTGGATGAAGCCCAACAAAGTTTGCGAAAAGAAATGACCTCGACCTATATTCAAGGTCACAGGGGTCAAATCTGTTAAAACCTTCAAACGACTTCTTCTGAAATACCAAAAGCCCTAGAAGCATGATATTTGGCTGAAAGGTTCCTTGGATGAAGCCTGACAAAGTTTGTGAAGAGAAATAACCTCGACCTATATTCAAGGTCACAGGGGTCAAATCTGTTAAAACCTTTAAACGACTTCTTCTGAAATACCAAAAGCCCTAGAAGCATGATATTTGGCTGAAAGGTTCCTTGGGTGAAGCCCGACAAAGTTTGCGAAAAGAAATGACCTTGACTTATATTCAAGGTCACAGGGGTCAAATCTGTTAAATCCTTTAAACGACTTCTTCTGAAATACCAAAATCCCTAGAGGCAAGATATTTGGCTAAAAGGTTCCTTGGATGAAGCCCGACAAAGTTTGCGAAAAGAAATGACCTCGACCTATATTCAAGGTCACAGGGGTCAAATCTGTTAAAACATTTAAACGACTTCTTCTGAAATACCAAAAGCCCTAGAGGCATGATATTTGGCTGAAAGGTTTCTTGGATGAAGCTCGACAAATTTTGTGAAAAGAAATGACCCCGACCTATATTCAAGGTCACAGGGGTCAAATCTGTTAAAACCTTTAAACGACTTCTTCTGAAATACCAAAAGCCCTAGAAGCATGATATTTGGCTGGAAGGTTCCTTGGATGAAGCCCGACAATGTTTGCGAAAAGAAATGACCTTGACCTATATTCAAGGTCACAGGGGTCAAATCTGTTAAAACCTTTAAACGACTTCTTCTGAAATACCAAAAACCCTAGAAGCATGACATTTGGCTGAAATGTTTCTTGGATGAAGCCCGACAAAGTTTGCGAAAAGAAATGACCTCGACCTATATTCAAGGTCACAGGGGTCAAATCTGTTAAAACCTTCAAACGACTTCTTCTGAAATACAAAAAGCCCTGGAAGCATGATATTTGGCTGAAAGGTTCCTTGGATGAAGCCCAACAAAGTTTGCGAAAAGAAATGACCTTGACCTATATTCAAGGTCACAGGAGTCAAATCTGTTGAAACCTTCAAACGACTTCTTTTGAAATACCAAAAGCCCTAGAAGCATGATATTTGGCTGAAAGGTTCCTTGGATGAAGCCCGACAAAGTTTGTGAAAAGAAATGACCTTGACTTATATTCAAGGTCACAGGAGTCAAATCTGTTAAAACCTTCAAACGACTTCTTCTGAAATACAAAAAGCCCTGGAAGCATGATATTTGGCTGAAAGTTTCCTTTGATGAAGCCCAACAAAGTTTGCGAAAAAGAAATGACCTCGACCTATATTCAAGGTCACAGGGGTCAAATCTGTTAAAACCTTTAAACGACTTCTTCTCAAATACCAAAAGCCCTAGAAGAATGATATTTGGCTGAAAGGTTCCTTGGATGAAGCCCGACAAAGTTTGCAAAAAGAAATGACCTTGACCTATATTCAATGTCACAGGGGTCAAATCTGTTAAAACATTCAAACAACTTCTTCTGAAGTACCAAAAGACCTAGAAGCATGACATTTGGCTGAAAGGTTTCTTGGATGAAGCCTGACAAAGTTTGCGAAAAGAAATGAACTTGATCTTTATTTGCCTAGAGACATGATATTTGGCTGGTAGCGTCCTGGGATGAAGCCGAACAAAATTTGAAAATGATGTTGTCTTATAAGGTCACAGAGGTAAAATATGTTTGAATCTTAAGATGTTCTTCTAAATGTCTTACATTAAAAGATTTTAAGGGACTTTAGAGTTACACTATAATATAAGTCAGAGATTGATACCAGGTGAGCGATGCAGGCCCATTGGGCCTCTTGTTTTACGTAACGTTCTGGTTAACGTTGACACAGTATATCAAATGAATCATACCTAGTGATAAGGTTTACGGTTACGAAATCTTCCATCGAATGATTTGAAGGAAGAACGAATATTATTTAAAGATAAATTATATTGTATAAGTCCGTAGCCAATATATGATGATATGGTTGCGTGAGTAGAGATGTTGGAACTGTTGTGTATGGACTAGTAAAGATTGCACGGAGTCCCTGCTACCAAGTTACACGTGTGTTTGGCTATCAAACAATTGGGAGGATGGGATCTTCTACATTTTGGACCATTATAATGTTTTGTTGAATCTTATGTATTTACATTGTGTCCATTTTACATGATTGATTGATTTATTTCCTGATTTATTGAATTTATTAATATTTTTCTTGCTGATTTATTGAAGTTAATAATGGTGGCGATGTTGATATAGAGTGATCTTATTTATAAATGTCCGTTTATTGTTTAAAGATTCCGTCCAAGTTTAGGGAAATCATAATTTAATTGGAAAGTCTTTTCTCGTCTTTCCTAGTTCTCTGCAGTAGTATATTATGATCTGTATATAAATTGTTGCTCGTATCTACTGCGGACAACAAACGTGTAACGGGTTCCTTCCACAGAATTTAACTTAAAGCTGCTATGATGACTAGTCAGAACAAAGATTGTGATAAGTGTCTGTGTTGACGACACTCAAGGGAGTTAACTCCTGCTGACATATACTATTTTACTAGATGGTCTTTTATCGATGGTTATGGCTGTTTATATACAGCCACATGTCGCTTATGCCTGTTCTGTAGGTGTTTAGAGTGATGACCAGTACCAGATAGTCCGTGGGTCGACAGCAGGGCTGTACCAGATAGTTCGTGGGTCGACAGCAGGGCTGTACCAGATAGTCCCTGGGTCGACAGCAGGGCTGTACCAGATAGTCCCTGGGTCGACAGCAGGGCTGTACCAGATAGTCCGTGGGTCGACAGCAGGGCTGTTCCAGATAGTCCCTGGGTCGACAGCATAGCTGTACCAGATAGTCCCTGGGTCGACAGCAGGGCTGTTCCAGATAGTCCCTGGGTCGACAGCATGGCTGTACCAGATAGTCCCTGGGTCGACAGCAGGGCTGTACCAGATAGTTCGTGGGTCGACAGCAGGGCTGTACCAGATAGTCCGTTGGTCGACAGCAGGGCTGTACCAGATAGTCCGTGGGTCGACAGCAGGGCTGTACCAGATAGTCCGTGGATCGACAGCAGGGCTGTACCAGATAGTCCGTGGGTCGACAGCAGGGCTGTACCAGATAGTCCGTGGGTCGACAGCAGGGCTGTACCAGATAGTCCGTGGGTCGACAGCAGGGCTGTACCAGATAAACCTTTGGTCGACAGCAGGGCTGTACCAGATAGTCCGTGGGTCGACAGCAGGGCTGTACCAGATAGTCCGTGGGTCGACAGCAGGGCTGTACCAGATAATCCTTTGTTCGACAGCAGGGCTGTACCAGATAGTCCGTGGGTCGACAGCAGGGCTGTACCAGATAGTCCCTGGGTCGACAGCAGGGCTGCGTGGTTGGAAATATGTAGTTTAGGACTGGCTTGTTCAGAGTCGAAATCGAAGTTTGTTAGAACAGCTTACATTTTGTCTACTTTTATTTGGCTCATTGAATTCAAAAGAGTGAAATATTTAAAGCATTATAATTTGAAAGCGAAAAAAAAAACAGTTAATTTGTAGGTGTATTTGTATGGTTTTATGTCACTTATTTGATGATTTTTGCAAAGGTATTTGGAAAATACTGACTAATGGTTAATGAAGAAAAAAGTTTTTCCCCATTCCATTATTATTATTTATTTGCCATACGAAGACGCCTATTAAAAGAATGTTTCTGACTAAAGAATATGATAGCAGCTGTGATTTATATACACTGTCGGTTCTACATCCATGATAAGTTACGTTGCTAGGCAGCATTATTTGGTGCCTTCGTTTTCGCGTCATCATTATTTATATTCCCTGTAATCTTTGCTGCGTTCTTGTTTGTTTAGACCATCGTTTCAGTATTTAGTGTTTTTAACGATGATCAGTATTTTGGAATATATTTTATACACAAAGCATCATGATCAATATTAACAAAAATGAATGGGAGTATATATAAGGCATTTAAATAAAGTTTAGATGTATATATATATAAGAGTTATGATATTTATACGATATTTTTGTACGAAATGCTACATTGTTCACAGTGTATCACTCACCTATCACCCAACCATTTACTCACACTCATCAATGTATTAGACATCAATAAAAAGAATATAAACAAATAACAGATGGAAGCTGTGTTACCTTGTTTGTCTCCTACTGTACTGACTGTAGGGGGTACTGTACTTACCGTACGGGCTACTGTACTGACTGTAGGGGGTACTGTACTTACCGTACGGGCTACTGTACTTACCGTACGGGCTACTGTACTTACCGTACGGGCTACTGTACTTACCGTACGGGCTACTGTACTTACCGTAGGGGTTACTGTACTTACCGTACGGGCTACTGTACTTACCGTAGGGGTTACTGTACTTACCGTACGGGCTACTGTACTTACCGTAGGGGTTACTGTACTTACCGTACGGGCTACTTAACTTACCGTAGGGGTTACTGTTCTTACCGTACGGGTAACTCTACTTATCGTAGGGGTTACTGTTCTTACCGTAGGGGTTACTGTACTTACCGTACGGGCTACTGTACTTACCGTAGGGGTTACTGTACTTACCGTAGGGGTAACTGTACTTACCGTACGGGCTACTGTACTTACCGTAGGGGTTACTGTTCTTACCGTACGGGTAACTCTACTTACCGTAGGGGTTACTGTTCTTACCGTACGGGTAACTCTACTTACCGTAGGGGTTACTGTACTTACCGTACGGGCTACTGAACTTACCGTAGGGGCTTCTGTACTTACCGTAGGGGCTACTGTATTTACCGTAGGGGTTACTGTACTTACCGCACGGGCTACTGTACTTAACGTACGGGGTACTCTACTTACCGTAGGGGTTACTGTACTTACCGTACGGGCTACTGTACTTACCGTACGGGCTACTGTACTTACTGTACGGGCTTCTGTACTTAACGTACGGGCTACTTTATTCACCGTATCGGCTATTGTACTTACTGTAGTGGCCGAAGAGTGACACCTATGGTAACACTAACTGTAGGGGTTACTGTACATACCGAATCGGCTATTGAAATTACTGTGGGGCTATTGTACTTACTGTGGGGCTATTGTACTTACCGAATCGGTTATTGTACTTACTGTGGGGCTATTGTACTTACCGAATCGGCTATTGTACTTACCGTATCGCCTATTGTACTTACTGTGGGGCTATTGTACTTACAGAATCGGCTATTGTACTTACTGTGGGGCTATTGTACTTACCGTTTCGGCTATTGTACTTACTGTAGGGCTATTTTACTTACCGTATCGGCTATTGTACTTACTGTAGGGGGTACTGTACTTACCGAATCGGTTATTGTACTTACTGTGGGGCTAATGTACTTACCGTATCGGCTATTGTACTTACTGTAGGGGGTACTGTACTTACCGTAGGGGTTACTGTACTTACCGTATCGGCTATTGTACTTCTGTAGGGGTACTGTACTTACCGTAAGGGTTACTGTACTTACCGTAAGGGTTACTGTACTTACCGTAGGGGTTACTGTACTTACCGTAGGGGGTACTGTACTTACCGTACGGGCTACTTTATTCACCGTATCGGATATTGTACTTACTGTAGTGGCTAAAGAGTGACACATATGGTAACACTAACTGTTCCTGTTTGATACTGGCCAATGTCGTATAAACGGGAAAAATAGAAATATATGGGAAACTCGCGATAGGAAATATAAAATATTGGTTCAAATCATTTTGACATATTTTATTTACATAGATGTTAAATTGGCAAAGGAATATGGCAACAGGCACAGCCTATGTAAGCCTTCCCCATATAGGCAATACACTGGTGGCAAAATTGTATATGGAAATATATATATTAATAATTTAAGTATGTCATAAAGCAGCCAATTAATTATCCTAAATTTATATTTCCATAACCAATAGATATAACAGAGCTGCTGTATATATGTTTGTTGTAACTTTCATTTCAGTAAATATTTATCATAATTATCATTAAAAAATTATTAGACCCATTGACTGTTTAATTAATTGTCTATTTTATGACTTACTTAATTTATTAATATATATATTTCCGTATACAATTTTGCCACCAGTGTATTGTTTATATGGAGAGGGCTTACATACTGTAGGCTGTGCCTGTTGCCCAATCCCTTTGGCAATTTAACATCTACAAATGTCAATAAAATCTGTTGAAATGAAATGCTGTATATATGTTTGTTGTAACTTTCATTTCAGTAAATATTTCTCATAATTGTCATTCAAAAACTATTAGATCCATTGACTGTTTAATTAATTATTCATTATGAGATCAATATAATTCTGGACCAGCCAGAAGACACAGAGTGTAGGCCGCACTGTCCATGGTTTCACTTAAACCTACTAAATCTGGTCTCTGGCTGGCAGATAAAAAATTAACTATAAATATACCAAGACATAATTAGGAAGAATTTCATTTAAGACTTTCCATTTAATATCTGATAACATCATAATTGTTGTGATCTGTATAAGAATAGATACAGCACAACCTGTCCAAACCAAAAGTCAATGGGATCAAATACTATGACCAGTCCATACAAGAGTCTGGACTGCCAAAGTAGAATAAGGTTAAATTAAGGAAGAAATGCCCGGATTAAATTATAAGGCCACTACAAATAGGTTTTCGAATTGTAAAAGTTTCGGTTTGGACAGGTTATACTGTAACATAAGGATTGGAACTCAAGACCAACATCCAAATATGTATGATAACGTTTAAGTATGATTATGGGCAGATGTTGAGAATGTTTTGACATAAATTGGGGAAGAAAAATAACTAAACAGATTACAGCTTAAATTCTGGAAATCTAGTGTTTTTGATGTACATTGTATGTAAGAATTTGTCTGAATATTGAGATATTTATTTCATCATTACACAGAATGCGACCATATAAAAGTACTGATAGATTAAAAAGACAATGAAGTATAAAATGTTGTATGTTTTCTCTCAATAAGTCTCTTTCTGTATCAAAAGTAGGACAGTGGAAAAATAATGTTAAAAATTTAAGTCACTTCATTTCCACCATTACCATCATTGGATACTGAAATAAGATTATTAAATTTTGCAATGGATGGGGCATTAATAGTATCTAGATCTAGAGCATTAAATTCAAGAAAAGTAGGAAAGTAGATATTCATATAACTGCTTCACCTACCTAAAGGAATATTAAAATACCTATTTCTACGTAAAGCATACTATAAAAGGATTTACTGAATCAGTTAAATAATCAGGGACATCATATATTGGTTCTTGGCTGTGTCCTAAAATATTAGGGTAGACGCAAAAATGATAAGACATTGCCTCGTCTTTAAAAGGTGATCTGAACCTAAAGTTTCGAAAAGTTGGGAAACCATCCTAGGATAAGTATGTGTAGTACGGACTGTAGAAGACGCTACAGGTAAAGTCTATACCTGTGTCGGTATTACATATCACACCTGACTGATAGGATGAACTAGACAAGGTGTAGTACGGACTGTAGAAGACGCTACAGGTAAAGTCTATACCTGTGTCGGTATTACATATCTCACCTGACTGACAGGATGAACTAGACAAGGTGTAGTACGGACTGTAGAAGACGCTACAGGTAAAGTTTGTACCTGTACATGTGTCGGCGGTATTACATATCGCACCTGACTGATAGGATGAACTAGACAAGGTGTAGTACGGACTGTAGAAGACGCTACAGGTAAAGTCTATACCTGTGTCGGCGGTATTACATATCACACCTGACTGACAGGATGAACTAGACAAGGTGTAGTACGGATTGTAGAAGACGCTACAGGTGAAGTCTATACCTGTGTCGGCGGTATTACATATCACACCTGACTGATAGGGTGAACTAGACAAGGTGTAGTACGGACTGTAGAAGACGCTACAGGTAAAGTCTATACCTGTGTCGGCTGTATTACATATCACACCTGACTGATAGGATGAACTAGACAAGGTGTAGTACGGACTGTAGAAGACGCTACAGGTAAAGTCTATACCTGTGTCGGTATTACATCTCACACCTGATTGATAGGATGAACTAGACAAGGTGTAGTACGGACTGTAGAAGACGCTACAGGTTAAGTCTATACCTGTGTCGGCGGTATAACATATCACACCTGACTGACAGATTGTAATGACGAGTGTATATTGATCATGTTCCAATCTACTCGTGTATTTTGCGGTATCACGTCATTCACCCGGCACCAATAGGAACTTATTCTTAATTATCATGGATTTATTTTCTTTCAAAACCACTGACGCATCTTCTGTAAACGATTTTATATGAGAAATGTGCCCATGTATTGCAAATAGGTTTTTATTAGATTTTGCACTTGCGTGTCTTTCAGTCAGCCAATAAATCTATGAGAAATATCCGTCGGCAAGGTTTATTGTTTAGCTATCAATACACGCATACACAGGAAATAGGGAGTTTATATGTTGAACTTAAATTTAAAAACAAGACTTAATTAACCAGGTTGTTGTAAGTATTATTATATGTCCAAATGTAGACATAAAGGTAAATGTTAAACGGAGGAATGTCTATGGTAACGGGTGACTATGATACCAAAGGATTCCAAACAGTGCTAATCCCCCATCCTTAGTGTGCTGAGCGGATTACGTCTGTCCGGGATGACTTCTGTCTGCTCCTTTGTGTTATTATCACTGCCAGGCAGTGTAAACAGGCTATATGAACATCCTTACAGGACGAATTCTATAGCAATACATGTCTAACGTTAATAACTGCCGAATCCCATTGATCATAACAAGTGTAAAGGTTGAACACCAAAGAAAGTATCTACCCGTGTTATAAACGGCAATCTTTACTGTATATCTCGTGTTATAAACGTTATAACTGGTAATCCTTTACTGTAGATCTCGTGTTATAAACATTAACTGGTAACCTTTACTGTAGATCTCGTGTTATAAACATTATAATTGGTAATACTTTACTGTAGATCTCGTGTTATAAACGTTATAACTGGTAATCCTTTACTGTAGATCTCGTGTTATAAACGTTATAACTGGTAATCCTTTACTGTAGATCTCGTGTTATAAACATTATAATTGGTAATCATTTACTGTAGATCTCGTGTTATAAACGGTATCATTGGTAATCCTTTTCTGTAGATCTCGTGTTTTAAACATTATAACTGGTAATACTTTACTGTAGATCTCGTGTTATAAACATTATAACTAGTAATCCTTTTATGTAGATCTCGTGTTATAAACATTATAACTGGTAATCCTTTACTGTAGATCTCGTGTTATAAAGTTATAACTGGTAGTACTTTACTGTAGATCTCGTGTTATAAACATTATAACTAGTAATCCTTTTATGTAGATCTCGTGTTATAAACATTATAACTGGTAATCCTTTACTGTAGATCTCGTGTTATAAAGTTATAACTGGTAATACTTTACTGTAGATCTCGTATTATAAACGTTATAACTGGTAGTACTTTTATGTAGATCTCGTGTTATAAACATTGTAACTGGTAATACTTTACTGTAGATCTCGTGTTATAAAGTTATAACTGGTAATACTTTACTGTAGATCTCGTGTTATAAACATTATAACTAGTAATCCTTTTATGTAGATCTCGTGTTATAAACATTATAACTAGTAATCCTTTACTGTAGATCTCGTGTTATAAAGTTATAACTGGTAATACTTTACTGTAGATCTCGTGTTATAAACATTATAACTAGTAATCCTTTTATGTAGATCTCGTGTTTTAAACATTATAACTGGTAATACTTTACTGTAGATCTCGTGTTATAAACATTATAACTGGTAATCCTTTTATGTAGATCTCGTGTTATAAACATTAGAACTGGTAATCCTTTACTGTAGATCTCGTGTTATAAACGTTATAACTGGTAATCCTTTTATGTAGATCTCGTGTTATAAACATTATAACTGGTAATCCTTTACTGTAGATCTCGTGTTATAAACATTATAACTGGTTATCCTTTACTGTAGATCTCGTGTTATAAAGTTATAACTGGTAATACTTTACTGTAGATCTCGTGTTATAAACATTATAACTAGTAATCCTTTTATGTAGATCTCGTGTTTTAAACATTATAACTGGTAATACTTTACTGTAGATCTCGTGTTATAAACATTATAACTAGTAATCCTTTTATGTAGATCTCGTGTTATAAACATTAGAACTGGTAATCCTTTACTGTAGATCTCGTGTTATAAACGTTATAACTGGTAATCCTTTTATGTAGATCTCGTGTTATAAACATTATAACTGGTAATCCTTTACTGTAGATCTCGTGTTATAAACATTATAACTGGTAATCCTTTACTGTAGATCTCGTGTTATAAACATTATAACTGGTAATCCTTTACTGTAGATCTCGTGTTATAAACATTATAACTGGTAATCCTTTACTGTAGATCTCGTGTTATAAACATTATAACTGGTAATACTTTACTGTAGATCTCGTGTTATAAACGTTATAACTGGCAATCCTTTACTGTAGATCTCGTGTTATAAACATTATAACTGGTAATCCTTTACTGTAGATCTCGTGTTATAAACCTTGTACTTGGTCATCCTTTACTGTAGATCTCGTGTTATAAACATTATAACTAGTAATCCTTACTGTAGATCTCGTGTTATAAACATTATAACTGGTAATCCTTTTATGTAGATCTCGTGTTATAAACATTATAACTGGTAATCCTTTTATGTAGATCTCGTGTTATAAACATTAGAACTGGTTATCCTTTACTGTAGATCTCGTGTTATAAACATTATAACTGGTAATCCTTTACTGTAGATCTCGTGTTATAAACATTATAACTGGTAATACTTAACTGTATATCTCGTGTTATAGACGTTATAACTGGTAATCCTTTACTGTAGATCTCGTGTTATAAACATTATAACTGGTAATCCTTTACTGTAGATCTCGTGTTATAAACATTATAACTGGTAATACTTTTATGTAGATCTCGTGTTATAAAGTTATAACTGGTAATACTTTACTGTAGATCTCGTGTTATAAAAATGATAACTGGTAATACTTTACTGTAGATCTCGTGTTATAAACGGTATCATTGGTAATACATTTCTGTAGATCTCGTGTTATAAACATTATAACTGGTAATCCTTTACTGTAGATCTCGTGTTATAAACATTATAATTGGTAATCCTTTACTGTAGATCTCGTGTTATAAACATTATAACTAGTAATCCTTTACTGTAGATCTCGTGTTATAAACATTATAACTAGTAATACTTTACTGTAGATCTCGTGTTATAAAGTTATAAATAGTAATCCTTTACTGTAGATCTCGTGTTATAAACATTATAACTGGTAATCCTTTACTGTAGATCTCGTGTTATTAACGTTATAACTGGTAATCCTTTACTGTAGATCTCGTGTTATAAAGTTATAACTGGTAATACTTTACTGTAGATCTCGTGTTATAAACATTATAACTAGTAATCCTTTTATGTAGATCTCGTGTTATAAACATTATAACTGGTAATCCTTTACTGTAGATCTCGTGTTATAAAGTTATAACTGGTAATACTTTACTGTAGATCTCGTATTATAAACGTTATAACTGGTAGTACTTTTATGTAGATCTCGTGTTATAAACATTATAACTGGTAATCCTTTACTGTAGATCTCGTGTTATAAAGTTATAACTGGTAATACTTAACTGTAGATCTCGTGTTATAAACATTATAACTAGTAATCCTTTTATGTAGATCTCGTGTTATAAACATTATAACTGGTAATCCTTTACTGTAGATCTCGTGTTATAAAGTTATAACTGGTAATACTTTACTGTAGATCTCGTGTTATAAACATTATAACTAGTAATCCTTTTATGTAGATCTCGTGTTTTAAACATTATAACTGGTAATACTTTACTGTAGATCTCGTGTTATAAACATTATAACTAGTAATCCTTTTATGTAGATCTCGTGTTATAAACATTAGAACTGGTAATCCTTTACTGTAGATCTCGTGTTATAAACGTTATAACTGGTAATCCTTTTATGTAGATCTCGTGTTATAAACATTATAACTGGTAATCCTTTACTGTAGATCTCGTGTTATAAACATTATAACTGGTAATCCTTTACTGTAGATCTCGTGTTATAAACATTATAACTGGTAATCCTTTACTGTAGATCTCGTGTTATAAACATTATAACTGGTAATCCTTTACTGTAGATCTCGTGTTATAAACATTATAACTGGTAATACTTTACTGTAGATCTCGTGTTATAAACCTTATACTTGGTCATCCTTTACTGTAGATCTCGTGTTATAAACATTATAACTGGTAATCCTTTACTGTAGATCTCGTGTTATAAACCTTATACTTGGTCATCCTTTACTGTAGATCTCGTGTTATAAACATTATAACTAGTAATCCTTACTGTAGATCTCGTGTTATAAACATTATAACTGGTAATCCTTTTATGTAGATCTCGTGTTATAAACATTATAACTGGTAATCCTTTACTGTAGATCTCGTGTTATAAACATTATAACTGGTAATCCTTTACTGTAGATCTCGTGTTATAAACATTATAACTGGTAATCCTTTACTGTACATCTCGTGTTATAAACATTATAACTGGTAATACTTAACTGTATATCTCGTGTTATAGACGTTATAACTGGTAATCCTTTACTGTAGATCTCGTGTTATAAACATTATAACTTGTAATCCTTTACTGTAGATCTCGTGTTATAAACATTATAACTGGTAATACTTTACTGTAGATCTCGTGTTATAAAGTTATAACTGGTAATACTTTACTGTAGATCTCGTGTTATAAAAATGATAACTGGTAATACTTTACTGTAGATCTCGTGTTATAAACGGTATCATTGGTAATACATTTCTGTTGATCTCGTGTTATAAACATTATAACTGGTAATCCTTTACTGTAGATCTCGTGTTATAAACATTATAATTGGTAATCCTTTACTGTAGATCTCGTGTTATAAACATTATAACTAGTAATCCTTTACTGTAGATCTCGTGTTATAAACATTATAACTAGTAATACTTTACTGTAGATCTCGTGTTATAAAGTTATAAATAGTAATCCTTTACTGTAGATCTCGTGTTAAAAACATTATAATTGGTAATCCTTTACTGTAGATCTCGTGTTATAAACATTATAACTAGTAATCCTTTACTGTAGATCTCGTGTTATAAACATTATAACTAGTAATACTTTACTGTAGATCTCGTGTTATAAAGTTATAAATAGTAATCCTTTACTGTAGATCTCGTGTTATAAACATTATAACTGGTAATCCTTTACTGTAGATCTCGTGTTATTAACGTTATAACTGGTAATCCTTTACTGTAGATCTCGTGTTATAAAGTTATAACTGGTAATACTTTACTGTAGATCTCGTGTTATAAACATTATAACTAGTAATCCTTTTATGTAGATCTCGTGTTATAAACATTATAACTGGTAATCCTTTACTGTAGATCTCGTGTTATAAAGTTATAACTGGTAATACTTTACTGTAGATCTCGTATTATAAACGTTATAACTGGTAGTACTTTTATGTAGATCTCGTGTTATAAACATTATAACTGGTAATCCTTAACTGTAGATCTCGTGTTATAAAGTTATAACTGGTAATACTTAACTGTAGATCTCGTGTTATAAACATTATAACTAGTAATCCTTTTATGTAGATCTCGTGTTATAAACATTATAACTGGTAATCCTTTACTGTAGATCTCGTGTTATAAAGTTATATCTGGTAATACTTTACTGTAGATCTCGTGTTATAAACATTATAACTAGTAATCCTTTTATGTAGATCTCGTGTTATAAACATTATAACTAGTAATCCTTTTATGTAGATCTCGTGTTATAAACATTAGAACTGGTAATCCTTTACTGTAGATCTCGTGTTATAAACGTTATAACTGGTAATCCTTTTATGTAGATCTCGTGTTATAAACATTATAACTGGTAATCCTTTACTGTAGATCTCGTGTTATAAACATTATAACTGGTAATCCTTTACTGTAGATCTCGTGTTATAAACATTATAACTGGTAATCCTTTACTGTAGATCTCGTGTTATAAACATTATAACTGGTAATCCTTTACTGTAGATCTCGTGTTATAAACATTATAACTGGTAATACTTTACTGTAGATCTCGTGTTATAAACGTTATAACTGGCAATCCTTTACTGTAGATCTCGTGTTATAAACATTATAACTGGTAATCCTTTACTGTAGATCTCGTGTTATAAACCTTATACTTGGTCATCCTTTACTGTAGATCTCGTGTTATAAACATTATAACTAGTTATCCTTACTGTAGATCTCGTGTTATAAACATTATAACTGGTAATCCTTTTATGTAGATCTCGTGTTATAAACATTATAACTGGTAATCCTTTTATGTAGATCTCGTGTTTTAAACATTATAACTGGTAATCCTTTACTGTAGATCTCGTGTTATAAACATTATAACTGGTAATCCTTTACTGTAGATCTCGTGTTATAAACATTATAACTGGTAATACTTAACTGTATATCTCGTGTTATAGACGTTATAACTGGTAATCCTTTACTGTAGATCTCGTGTTATAAACATTATAACTTGTAATCCTTTACTGTAGATCTCGTGTTATAAACATTATAACTGGTAATACTTTACTGTAGATCTCGTGTTATAAAGTTATAACTGGTAATACTTTACTGTAGATCTCGTGTTATAAAAATGATAACTGGTAATACTTTACTGTAGATCTCGTGTTATAAACGGTATCATTGGTAATACATTTCTGTTGATCTCGTGTTATAAACATTATAACTGGTAATCCTTTACTGTAGATCTCGTGTTATAAACATTATAATTGGTAATCCTTTACTGTAGATCTCGTGTTATAAACATTATAACTAGTAATCCTTTACTGTAGATCTCGTGTTATAAACATTATAACTAGTAATACTTTACTGTAGATCTCGTGTTATAAAGTTATAAATAGTAATCCTTTACTGTAGATCTCGTGTTATAAACATTATAACTGGTAATCCTTTACTGTAGATCTCGTGTTATAAAGTTATAACTAGTAATCCTTTACTGTAGATCTCGTATAATTAACATTATAAATGGTAATACTTTACTGTAGATCTCGTGTTACAAACGTTATAACTGGTAATACTTTACTGTAGATCTCGTGTTATAAACGTTATAACTGGTAATACTTTACTGTAGATCTCGTGTTATAAAGTTATAACTGGTAATCCTTTACTGTAAATCTTGTCATCTAAAGTTAAAACATGATAAATATAACGAATGTAGGATTTCCTAATCAGAAAATCACACATAATCGACAAATAAATCACTTCAGTTTGTCATGTTGATATAATCTGATTTTTTGAAGTAGAATATTTACTCTTAAATATGTTTTTCTATAAAAGTCTATTTTGAGACATTCGATGACTTTATCAAGAGCCCTGTATTCTATGATAACAGACTTACCGTGAGAGTGCATGGCGCTGCACCCTATTAAACACTCGTGTCTGCCAGTCTGTATTGACGGTGTCAACAGTCTCTTACCCTGCAGGTGTAAAGCATTTATTCCTGTTAATAACACACAGGAACATGTAAACACCATTCCTGTACATAGTGAATCAGAACATAATTAATTATGTTAATAACACATCAGAATGTGTAGTCACATTCACTCCCGTTAATAACACATCAGAACATGTAGTCACATTCACTCCCGTTAATAACACACCAGAACGTGTAGTCACATTCACTCCCGTTAATAACACATCAGAACGTGTAGTCACATTCAGTCCCGTTAATAACACACAAGAACGTGTAGTCACATTCACTCCCGTTAATAACACACCAGAACGTGTAGTCACATTCACTACCGTTAATAACACATCAGAACGTGTAGTCACATTCATTCCCGTTAATAACACATCAGAACGTGTAGTCACATTCACTCCCGTTAATAACACATCAGAACGTGTAGTCACATTCACTCCTGTTAATAACACACCAGAACGTGTAGTCACATTCACTCCCGTAAATAACACATCAGAACGTGTAGTCACATTCACTCCCGTTAATAACACATCAGAACGTGTAGTCACATTCACTCTTGTTAATAACACATCAGAACGTGTAGTCACATTCACTCCCGTTAATAACACACCAGAACGTGTAGTCACATTCACTCCCGTTAATAACACATCAGAACATGTAGTCACATTCACTCCCGTTAATAACACACCAGAACGTGTCGTCACATTCACTCCCGTTAATAACACATCAGAACGTGTAGTCACATTCACTCCCGTTAATAACACATCAGAACGTGTAGTCACATTCACTCCCGTTAATGACACATCAGAACGCGAAGTCACATTCACTCCTGTTAATAACACATCAGAACGTGTAGTCACATTCACTCCCGTTAATAACACATCAGAACGTGTAGT
The DNA here is from genome assembly GCA_947623455.1 of Mimachlamys varia. Classification (NCBI taxonomy): domain Eukaryota; kingdom Metazoa; phylum Mollusca; class Bivalvia; order Pectinida; family Pectinidae; genus Mimachlamys; species Mimachlamys varia. Next base: position 397,932 of record OX392528.1, on the reverse strand, counting down.
CACATTCACTCCCGTTAATAACACATCAGAACGTGTAGTCACATTCACTCCCGTTAATAACACATCAGAACTTGTAGTCACATTCACTCCCGTTAATGACACATCAGAACGCGAAGTCACATTCACTCCTGTTAATAACACATCAGAACTTGTAGTCACATTCACTCCTGTTAATAACACATCAGAACGTGTGGTCACATTCACTCCCGTTAATAACACATCAGAACGTGTAGTCACATTCACTCCCGTTAATAACACATCAGAACGTGTAGTCACATTCACTCCCGTTAATGACACATCAGAACGCGAAGTCACATTCACTCCTGTTAATAACACATCAGAACATGTAGTCACATTCACTCCCGTTAATAACACATCAGAACGTGTAGTCACATTCACTCCCGTTAATAACACATCAGAACGTGTAGTCACATTCACTCCCGTTAATAACACATCAGAACTTGTAGTCACATTCACTCCCGTTAATGACACATCAGAACGCGAAGTCACATTCACTCCTGTTAATAACACATCAGAACTTGTAGTCACATTCACTCCTGTTAATAACACATCAGAACGTGTGGTCACATTCACTCCCTTTAATAACACATCAGAACGTGCAGTCACACTCACTCCCGTTAATAACACACCAGAACGTGTAGTCACATTCACTCCTGTTTATAACACACCAGAACGTGTAGTCACATTCACTCCTGTTTATAACCCACCAGAACGTGTCGTCACATTCACTCCTGTTAATAACCCACCAGAACGTGTAGTCACTTTCACTCCTGTTAATAACACATCAGAACATGTAGTCTTATTCACTCTTGTTACTAACACATCAGAACGTGTAGTCACTTTCACTCCTGTTAATAACACATCAGAACGTGTAGTCACATTCACTCCCGTTAATAACACATCAGAACGTGTAGTCACATTCACTCCCGTTAATAACACATCAGAACTTGTAGTCACATTCACTCCCGTTAATAACACATCAGAACGTGTTGTCACTTTCACTCCTGTTAACAACACATCAGAACGTGTAGTCACATTCACTCTTGTTCATAACACATCAGAACGTGTAGTCACATTCACTCCCGTTAATAACACATCAGAACGTGTAGTCACATTCACTCCCGTTAATAACACATCAGAACTTGTAGTCACATTCACTCCTGTTAATAACACATCAGAACATGTAGTCACATTCACTCTTGTTGATAACACATCAGAACGTGTAGTCACATTCACTCCCGTTAATAACCCATCAGAACTTGTAGTCACATTCACTCCCGTTAATAACACATCAGAACTTGTAGTCACATTCACTCCCGTTAATAACACATCAGAACTTGTAGTCACATTCACTCCCGTTAAGGGTTTGTAACAAGTTATGCGTGTAATGTTTAGTACATTGTAGTTATAGCTTTCAAGAAAAGGTTTCATTACTTCATTCAATATGTTATGTCGTACTTTTAGATCATGGTTTAAAATCCGCTAAAACCAATCAAAAATATTAGTTTTTATTGAACTGCTGCATACTATATTTAAAGAGTTTCTCGGTTCTGGTTAATTTTACACTATCAGTGATCGGGCACTTCCAATTTAAAAGGCATGTGAATACGGTATCACTGATATGTTAATAACCAACACTATCCATTAAGAAAATGACGCACTGTTATACAACTTTACGTACATTTAATTCTAATGTAATAAATGGATAACCGACCCCTGAAGTATTGGTTTAGAAAATCACAACAGAACATTAACGTCACTAGAAGGTAAAAACCAATGCAATACATCAGACTCCAGCTACAATGCGACACAACATGGAGCTTCAACCCCGATGTCAGGAACATGGAGCTTCTACCCCGATGTCAGAAATATGAAGTTTCAACCCGAATGTTAGGAACACGGAGCTTTTACCCCTTGTCAGGAACATGGAGCTTCAACCCCTTGTCAGGAACATGAAGTTTCAACCCCGATGTCAGGAACATGGAGCTTCAACCTCGATGTCAGAAATATGAAGTTTCAACCCGAATGTAAGGAACACGGAGCTTTTACCCCTTGTCAGGAACATGGAGTTTCAACCCCTTGTCAGGAACATGGAGTTTCAACCCCGCTGTCAGGAACATGGAGCTTCAACCTCGATGTCAGGAACATGGAGCTTCAACTCCGATGTCAGAAATATGAAGTTTCAACCCGAATGTTAGGAACACGGAGCTTTTACCCCTTGTCAGGAACATGGAGCTTCAACCCCTTGTCAGGAACATGAAGTTTCAACCCCGATGTCAGGAACATGGAGCTTCAACCTCGATGTCAGAAATATGAAGTTTCAACCCGAATGTAAGGAACACGGAGCTTTTACCCCTTGTCAGGAACATGGAGTTTCAACCCCTTGTCAGGAACATGGAGTTTCAACCCCGATGTCAGGAACATGGAGCTTCAACCTCGATGTCAGAAATATGAAGTTTCAACCCCAATGTCAGGAACATGGAGCTTCAACCCCGATGTCAGAAACATGGAGCTTCAACCCCTTGTCAGGAACATGGAGTTTCAACCCCGATGTCAGGAACATAGAGCTTCAACCCCGATGTCAGAAACATGGAGCTTCTACCCCGATGTCAGAAACATGGAGCTTTAACCCCGATGTCAGGAACATGGAGCTTCAACCCCGATGTCAGAAACATGGGGCGTCAAACCCGATGTCAGAAACATGGAGCTTTAACCCCGATGTCAGGAACATGGAGCTTCAACCCCGATGTCAGGAACATGGAGCTTCAACCCCGATGTCAGGAACACGGAGCTTCTACCCCGAAGTCAGAAACACGGAGCTTTAAACCTCCATTTCAGGAACATGAATGGACCTCCGAACAATGTTTTGCTTGACAATTTTAGGACGTCACAATCAATTATACTTGGTATATATCTGTTATACTTGAACAGTTAATTGTCTGTTATACTTGAACAGTTAATTGTCTGTTATACTTGAACAGTTAATTGTCTGTTATACTTGAACAGTTAATTGTCTGTTATACTTGAACAGTTGATTATCTGTTACATTGTATGCTTGAACAATTAATTATCTGTTATACTTGAACAGTTAATTGTCTGTTATACTTGAACAGTTAATTATCTGTTATACTTGAACAGTTAATTGTCTGTTATACTTGAACAGTTAATTATCTGTTATACTTGAACAGTTAATTGTCTGTTATACTTGAACAGTTAATTGTCTGTTAAACTTGAACAGTTATTTATCTTTTATACTTAAGGGTTAGGTTACCATTATTTATGAAACTGTTATCACATTCAAGCATAGATTCTGTGCTTAAACCAACTTTCTTGTAATTTAATGAAATCTAAAACTATCAACAAGCTTCATTGAAACATCTAAAAAGGAATTCCAACAGAAGTCTCTTTTAATGTTTTCCAAATCATTTTGGCAAATAAAGACTTTTAAAATTTTATAACCGCAACATGAAATAAGGCTTTAATACTAATCGGTGCTTAAGCATGATAACAGTTTCATGAATAACGGGCCCAAATTGATCGGGAGCCCTCTGTACATAATAAATCTGATTCGGAAAAACTAACAACGCCCGGTATTGGTTTACTCGTACATGTATAAACAATTTTGGTCGTGGTACAATCCACCTTTTAATTATACTCATAATTCAATGCCAAATGTAGACAATAGTTGACGTCATCATCTCCGTGACGTCCTGTAACGGTAACTTTAATTGAAAGAATAGACCTAACGCGATAACGGGGGAGGTTTCCCAGCTTTCGGTTTGAATGTCACATAAACTAATATATTGCGATAATGGTAAAGTACTTCTGCAATTACCCACCTTAACATATTGTAATCAGTTAATAAAAGAAATCTAATTGAGGAACTTTTTCAAATCAAGAAACAACAACCTAGAGAACAGGCCTGGGATGCATGGAAGCAAGCACTCGGTCCAGATTCGACCCGAAACAGAAGCAGTTATCGGCATGTACATGTGTGTTTAATTAAAGTGGTGTTACCCTGATGTAAATAAAAACACATTAAGTAGTTAAGGACAGAACGGGCTGTCAGTTGGGTATATAGACGTACAGTAAACATATGTATGATTACAGGTGTGACAATCCTGATAAATGCGGAGTTCTGCCTCGTCGATTCCAGTTACATCTAAATGGCCGTTACTTCACGTGCCTTTAGCACCAATATAATAGAACTGAGATTTCGTAAGAAAGGCGGACCTGCCGTGTTTACTCAGAGAGTGAATGTTATATTAATTGATTGTGAATAGCGGTACGATGTGGGATTGATAAATGTATGGTGCCTTTAATATTGTATATATGACACACACCCGAGAGCTGAGAAGGCACCTTATATTGACCGGTCGTGTCCCGCGCCTCGGACCGTGAACTACACACGACAGTGAGAAGTTTAACCTATATCACGGTTTAACTAAAACACACAAACCTGTCTAATACCAACGTTTACTTTGTATATTATTATAAATACGCGAGGTAAAAGCCTGGGAGTGAGCGGACGTGTATTGGCTCGGCCGTGTACTGATCACCAGGTTTGATTGATGTGTGAAATGTTGAAGACTCATGGCTGTTTTTATTGAAACTTATCGTTGATTCTATAACACGAGGAAAGCATATATCGGGATCGAGCAGTCTTCATCTGGGCCCAACTCGGACAATTCAGACAAAAAGATGTTATTGGAAAATAATTTATTATACGTTTTCTTGGATACCTTTCATTACAACTGTGATAAGCGTTAGTGTGATAGACGCTGGGGTCCGGAATGGCTGAGGAGGACAGTGGTGCATGGTACTTCATCACCGAGAGTAACATCATCAAAAACTTGTAAGTATCCCCCAAAATCACCGAGAGTAACATCATCAAAAACTTGTAAGTATCCCCCAAAATCACCGAGAGTAACGCCATCAAAAACTTGTAAGTATCCCCCAAAATCACCGAGAGTAACATCATCAAAAACTTGTAAGTATCCCCCCAAATCACCGAGAGTAACTTCATCAAAAACTTGTAAGTATCCCCCAAAATCACCGAGAGTAACATCATCAAAAACTTGTAAGTATCCCCAAAATCACCGAGAGTAACATCATCAAAAACGTGTAAGTATCCCCAAAATCACCGAGAGTAACATCATCAAAAACTTGTAACTTTCCCCCAAAATCACCGAGAGTAACATCATCAAAAACTTGTAAGTATCCAAAAAATCATCGAAAGTAACATTATCAAAAACTTGTTTGTTTATGTATAACAGTTAGCTTAAGTGTGTGCTTCATAAAGCCATTTCACATCAGCCATTCCCTTTCATGTTTCATATCAAATATAGGATTAAATAACCATTAACTACGACAGACTACTTATATCATTTTGAACATTTTCGGCCTTTTCTACATTAAGCACACCCCAAAATACAAACATCATCAAACACAACTCGTACTACGTACTTTTTACACCATTTATCTTACCTCGGACTACTTTTACTAGTAAACACCTCAGACTACCTACACCATTAAACACCTCAGACTATCTACACCATTAAACACATCAGACTATCTACACCATTAAACACCTCAGACTACCTACACCATTAAACACCTCAGACTACCTACACCATTAAACACCTCAGACCACCTACACCATTAAACACCTCAGACTATCTACACCATTAAACACCTCAGACTACCTACACCATTAAACACCTCAGACTACCTACACCATTAAACACCTCAGACTATCTACACCATTAAACACCTCAGACTACCTACACCATTAAACACCTCAGACTACCTACACCATTAAACACATCAGACTCCCTACACCATTAAACACATCAGACTACCTATACCATTAAACACATCAGACTACCTACACCGTTAAACACCTCAGACTACCTACACCATTAAACACCTCAGACTACCTACAATATTAAACACCTCACACTGTCTACACCATTAAACACCTCAGACTACCTACACCATTAAACACATCAGACTACCTACACCATTAAACACCTCAGACTACCTACACCATTAAACACCTCAGACTACCTACACCATTAACCACATCAGACTATCTACACCATTAAACACCTCAGACTATCTACACCAATAAACACCCCAGACTATCTACACCATTAAACACCTCAGACTATCTACACCATTCAACACATCAGACTACCTACACCATTAAACACCTCATACTACCGACACCATTCAACACATCAGACTACCTACACCATTAAACACCTCAGACTACCTACACCGTTAAACACCTCAGACTACCTACACCGTTAAACACCTCAGACTATCTACACCATTAAACACCTCAGACTATCTACACCATTAAACACCTCAGACTACCTACACCATTAAATACCTCAGACTACCTACACCATTAAACACCTCAGACTACCTACACCATTAAACACCTCATACTACCGACACCGTTAAACACCTCAGACTACCTACACCATTAAACACATCAGACTACCTACATCATTAAACACCTCAGACTATCTACACCATCAAACACCTCAGACTATCTACACCATTAAACACCTCAGACTACCTACACCATTAAACACCTCAGACTACCTACACCATTAAACACCTCAGACTACCTACACCATTAAACACCTCAGACTACCTACACCATTAAATACATTAGACAACATACACCTGATATAATTTATTGACGATCGAATAATTATTTTTTGATAACTAATTTATGTTTTCTATAAACATTTATTAACTTGAATTGTTAAACAAACATACATTTGTATTTGTACTTTTAAGTCAATTTTAATGAAACCAAGCAATTTATGTTGAGGTGTTCATATTTCCGGGAATCATGTGTTCACACATGTGTTTGGTCCCGATACTAACCAATACCTATAGCGAGCATACTTGTGAAGTTGTGGACCGATGGTCGTCTTCATTCTCTATCACCGTGCGTGTCCCAATGATAGCTAACTTACAATTCAGTGGTTTGATTAAATACACAATGATTCCTTTTTACTGATATTTTATGCCTTTAAGAACGATCAAGGCGAGGGGCCGTTGACGATCCATAGGACGTAACCTCAACAAGTCATACGTTCAAATTGCACTAGGTGTCGTTGTTGGGACGAAGGATGTGCGTCACCTTTGACACAAATGTTGACACTGTCTGAGAGTTGTAATGTTGTGTAAAAGATGAACCTGTTCTTTTGAAGTTTTGCGTATTTTAATGTCTTTCAACGCGACAGGAAATGAGCTAGATATTATTTCCGATATTGTACTGAAGATCCTTTGAATGATTTGGAAACAGTCTAAGATAAAACACCTGTATTAGATTTGTTATTGATGTTACATGCACGTGCCAGAAGTCCTTTTGGGTGCTTTCAACGTTGCGCAAACCATACCTCTTCGGAGACTTTCAGGACGTATCGTACATACAATCTATTATTTACGCTTTCGTGACGTTTTGAACTGGTGTTTCTCTTTTAAAATCGTTCAGAACGTGGCGCATTGGAGGAGGGGGGGGGGGGGTAATTTGTACGCTTTCATGATGTCATGTAATGGGATCTCGTCCCATTAAATGGCCACATAACGTCACGAATATTCTTTGCACGGGTTTAGGACACCGTGTACTATAAACCCTTTATACGAGTCCAGAACAGTTTGAACTTTCAGACCATTGGGCCACTTTATTGCGTATTCTTGGAGAATATGTTGCTATGAGCTGTTTGGCTTTGCATGTGTTTGACAGATACTGAATGTTGTTCTGTGGAAACATATCGTGTTTGTCTCGACGCTGCCACGAACAGGGAGTTAGACTATCTCAGAACTAAGCATGTTACGTGTATAGAGTTGTATGTCCCCCGGTCCCTGAGTGTCTGAGCAATACACGGAAGTTTGTTCCCGGGCAGGTGTTCGGTAGACACGGGACATTAATTGATGATGACGGTTGAGACGGTACGTTACGGTTGAGACAGTACATTGCAATTGAGAAGGTGCGTTTTATTGAGACGGTACGTTACAGTTGAGACGATATACATGTACGGTACGTTACGGTTGAGACGGTACGTTATAATTGAGACGGTACACGGTACGTTACGGTTGAGACGGTACGTTACAGTTGAGACGGTACACGATACGTTACGGTTGAGACGGTACGTTACAGTTGAGACGATACACGATACGTTATAATTGAGACGGTACACGGTACGTTACGGTTGAGACGGTACGTTACAGTTGAGACGGTACACGATACGTTACGGTTGAGACGGTACGTTACAGTTGAGACGGTACGTTACAGTTGAGACGATACACGATACGTTATAATTGAGACGGTACACGGTACGTTACAGTTGAGACGATACACGGTACGTTATAATTGAGACGCTCAAGCTTGTTTATATTGATCGGTCATCCCTTTATTATTTGCCTGGAAGTCAATAAAGTGAACAAAAATTAAAAATCAAATAAAACGTCGAAAGACATTCAATTCAAAACTCCACAAACATATCAATAGCGTGCATCTCCTTGGTCGACATTTAAACATTGATGGAAACAGCTTATACAATGTAGATATTTAATGTTATGTTTTGGTGACGTTTGGGTATATGAACATGATATATATTAACCTGAGTGTCACACAGTTTATAACATTACATCAGTAGACCAGACTTCGATAGGTTGAGATTGATGATAAGGAAGATTGTATTTGTGGCTGAAATCACGTTTGGTATTTTTTACAAATTGTTTAACAATACAGTCTAGCTGACGATATAACGCTTGGTTGCCATCTTGTAGTTAAAGCCCGGGTCTATTTACTGGGAATTCAATGTCGGGCCAGGATAGCACTAGATAACCACCACTTAGGAAAGATAATACTTGTTTTTGTTTTGTTATGAATTTGGATAAAAACAATTTGGCACGTGTTCCAGATTTTTTGAAAGATGCAAGCAGATAATTCAGGTAGTCACACAGAGTTGGGGGATATATCATAATACTTCCAATATCGATACAAGGTGCCCCGGAATGAATCGCATACATAATTAATGCCATCAACACACGTTTATAATAGGGATTTATTAGATACTTGTATCTATAAAAATACGGATTTATTAGATACTTGTATCAATTATAATAGGGATTAATTAGATACTTGTATCAATTATCTAGGGATTTATTAGACACTTGTATCAATAAAAATACGGATTTATTAGATACTTGTATCAATTATCTAGGGATTTATAAGATACTTGTATCAATAAAAATACGGATTTATTAGATACTTGTATCAATTATACACTGTAATAGGGTTTTATTATCATGTTATATCATGTTCCCGTCATTGTCTGTTGTTATATCATGTTCCCTTCATTGTCTGTTGTTATATCATGTTACCGTCATTGTCTGTTGTTATATCATGTTCCCGTCATTGTCTGTTGTTATATCATGTTCCCGTCATTGTCTGTTGTTATATCATGTTCCCGTCATTGTCTGTTGTTATATCATGTTCCCGTCATTGTCTGTTGTTATATCATGTTCCCGTCATTGTCTGTTGTTATATCATGTTCCCGTCATTGTCTGTTGTTATAGCATGTTCCCGTCATTGTCTGTTGTTTTATCATGTTCCCGTCATTGTCTGTTGTTATAGCATGTTCCCGTCATTGTCTGTTGTTTTATCATGTTCCCGTCATTGTCTGTTGTTATATCATGTTCCCGTCATTGTCTGTTGTTTTATCATGTTCCCGTCATTGTCTGTTGTTTTATCATGTTCCCGTCATTGTCTGTTGTTATAGCATGTTCCCGTCATTGTCTGTTGTTATATCATGTTTCTGTCATTGTCTGTTGTTATATCATGTTCCCGTCATTGTCTGTTTTTATATCATGTTCCCGTCATTGTCTGTTGTTATATCATGTTCCCGTCATTGTCTGTTGTTATATCATGTTCCCGTCATTGTCTGTTGTTACATCATGTTCCCGTTATTGTCTGTTGTTATAGCATGTTATCGTCATTGTCTGTTGTTACAACATGTTCCCGTTATTGTCTGTTGTTATATGATGTTACCGTCATTGTCTGTTGTTATATCATGTTCCCGTCATTGTCTGTTGTTTTATCATGTTCCCGTCATTGTCTGTTGTTATATGATGTTACCGTCATTGTCTGTTGTTATATCATGTTCCCGTCATTGTCTGTTGTTATAGCATGTTCCCGTCATTGTCTGTTGTTTTATCATGTTCCCGTCATTGTCTGTTGTTTTATCATGTTTCTGTCATTGTCTGTTGTTATATCATGTTCCCGTCATTGTCTGTTGTTATATCATGTTCCCGTCATTGTCTGTTGTTATATCATGTTCCCGTCATTGTCTGTTGTTATATCATGTTCCCGTCATTGTCTGTTGTTACATCATGTTCCCGTCATTGTCTGTTGTTATATGATGTTACCGTCATTGTCTGTTGTTACAACATGTTCCCGTTATTGTCTGTTGTTATATGATGTTCCCGTCATTGTCTGTTGTTATATCATGTTCCCGTCATTGTCTGTTGTTTTATCATGTTCCCGTCATTGTCTGTTGTTATATGATGTTACCGTCATTGTCTGTTGTTATATCATGTTCCCGTCATTGTCTGTTGTTATAGCATGTTCCCGTCATTGTCTGTTGTTTTATCATGTTCCCGTCATTGTCTGTTGTTATAGCATGTTCCCGTCATTGTCTGTTGTTTTATCATGTTCCCGTCATTGTCTGTTGTTATATCATGTTCCCGTCATTGTCTGTTGTTTTATCATGTTCCCGTCATTGTCTGTTGTTTTATCATGTTCCCGTCATTGTCTGTTGTTATAGCATGTTCCCGTCATTGTCTGTTGTTATATCATGTTTCTGTCATTGTCTGTTGTTATATCATGTTCCCGTCATTGTCTGTTGTTATAGCATGGTCCCGTCATTGGTTGTTGTTATATCATGTTCCCGTCATTGTCTGTTGTTATATCATGTTACCGTCGTTGTCTGTTGTTATATCATGTTTCCGTCATTGTCTGTTGTTATATCATGTTCCCGTCATTGTCTGTTGTTATATCATGTTCCCGCCATTGTCTGTTGTTATATCATGTTCCCGTCATTGTCTGTTGTTACATCATGTTCCCGTTATTGTCCGTTGTTATATGATGTTACCGTCATTGTCTGTTGTTACAACATGTTCCCGTTATTGTCTGTTGTTATATGATGTTACCGTCATTGTCTGTTGTTATATCATGTTCCCGTCATTGTCTGTTGTTATATCATGTTCCCGTCATTGTCTGTTGTTATATGATGTTACCGTTCATGTCTGTTGTTATACCATGTTCCCGTCATTGTCTGTTGTTATATCATGTTCCCGTCATTGTCTGTTGTTATATCATGTTACCGTAATTGTCTGTTGTTATATCATGTTCCCGTCATTGTCTGTTGTTATATCATGTTCCCGTCATTGTCTGTTGTTTTATCATGTTCCCGTCATTGTCTGTTGTTATATCATGTTCCCGTCATTGTCTGTTGTTATATCATGTTCCCGTCATTGTCTGTTGTTACACCATGTTCCTGTCATTGTGTGTTGTTATACCATGTTTCCGTCATTGTCTGTTGTTATATCATGTTCCCGTCATTGTCTGCTGTTACATCATGTTCCCGTCATTGTCTGTTGTTATATCATGTTCCCGTCTTTGTCTGTTGTTATATCATGTTACCGTCATTGTCTGTTGTTATATCATGTTCCCGTTATTGTCTGTTGTTATATCATGTTCCCGTCAGTGTCTGTTGTTATAGCATGTAACCGTCATTGTCTGTTGTTATATCATGTTCCCGTCATTGTCTGTTGTTATATCATGTTACCGTCATTGTCTGTTGTTATATCATGTTCCCGTCATTGTCTGTTGTTATATCATGTTCCCGTCATTGTCTGTTGTTATATCATGTTCCCGTCATTGTCTGTTGTTATAGCATGTTCCCGTCATTGTCTGTTGTTATATCATGTTCCCGTCTTTGTCTGTTGTTATATCATGTTCCCGTCATTGTCTGTTGTTATATCATGTTCCCGTCATTGTCTGTTGTTACATCATGTTCTCGTCTTTGTCTGTTGTTATATCATGTTCCCGTCATTTTCTGTTGTTATATTATGTTCCCGTCATTGTCTGTTGTTATATCATGTTACCGTCATTGTCTGTTGTAATATCATGTTCCCGTCATTGTCTGTTGTTATATCATGTTCCCGTCATTGTCTGTTGTTATATCATGTTCCCGTCATTGTCTGTTGTTATAGCATGTTCCCGTCATTGTCTGTTGTTATATCATGTTCCCGTCTTTGTCTGTTGTTATATCATGTTCCCGTCATTTTCTGTTGTTATATCATGTTCCCGTCATTGTCTGTTGTTATATCATGTTCCCGTCATTGTCTGTTGCTATATCATGTTCCCGTCATTGTCTGTTGTTATATCATGTTCCCGTCATTGTCTGTTGTTATATCATGTTCCCGTTATTGTCTGTTGTTTTATCATGTTACCGTCATTGTCTGTTGTTATATCATGTTCCCGTCATTGTCTGTTGTTTTATCATGTTCCTGTCATTGTCTGTTGTTATATCATGTTCCTGTCATTGTCTGTTGTTATATCATGTTACCGTAATTGTCTGTTGTTATAGCATGTTCCCGTCATTGTCTGTTGTTATATCATGTTCCTGTCATTGTCTGTTGTTATATCATGTTACCGTAATTGTCTGTTGTTATATCATGTTACCGTCATTGTCTGTTGTTATATCATGTTACCGTCATTGTCTGTTGTTATATCATGTTCCTGTCATTGTCTGTTGTTATATCATGTTACCGTAATTGTCTGTTGTTATAGCATGTTCCCGTCATTGTCTGTTGTTATATCATGTTCCCGTCATTGTCTGTTGTTTTATCATGTTACCGTCATTGTCTGTTGTTACATCATGTTCCTGTCATTGTCTGTTGTTTTATCATGTTACCGTCATTGTCTGTTGTTATATCATGTTCCCGTCATTGTCTGTTGTTATATCATGTTCCTGTCATTGTCTGTTGTTATATCATGTTACCGTCATTGTCTGTTGTTTTATCATGTTACCGTCATTGTCTGTTGTTATATCATGTTCCCGTCATTGTCTGTTGTTATATCATGTTCCTGTCATTGTCTGTTGTTTTATCATGTTACCGTCATTGTCTGTTGTTATACCATGTTCCCGTCATTGTCTGTTGTTTTATCATGTTACCGTCATTGTCTGTTGTTATATCATGTTCCTGTCATTGTCTGTTGTTATATCATGTTCCCGTCATTGTCTGTTGTTATATCATGTTCCCGTCTTTGTCTGTTGTTATATCATGTTCCCGTCATTGTCTGTTGTTATAGCATGTTCCCGTCATTGTCTGTTGTTATATCATGTTCCCGTCTTTGTCTGTTGTTATATCATGTTCCCGTCTTTGTCTGTTGTTATATCATGTTCCCGTCTTTGTCTGTTGTTATATCATGTTCCCGTCATTGTCTGTTGTTATAGCATGTTCCCGTCATTGTCTGTTGTTATATCATGTTCCCGTCTTTGTCTGTTGTTATATCATGTTACCGTCATTGTCTGTTGTTATATCCTGTTACCGTCATTGTCTGTTGTTATATCATGTTCTCGTCAGTGTCTGTTGTTATATCATGTTTCCGTCATTGTCTGTTGTTATATCATGTTCCCGTCATTGTCTGTTGTTATATCATGTTCCCGTCTTTGTCTGTTGTTATATCATGTTCCCGTCATTGTGTGTTGTTATATCATGTTCCCGTCATTGTCTGTTGTTATATCATGTTCCCGTCATTGTCTGTTGTTATATCCTGTTACCGTCATTGTGTGTTGTTACATCATGTTCACGTCATTGTCTGTTGTTATATCATGTTACCGTCATTGTCTGTTGTTATATCATGTTCCCGTCATTGTCTGTTGTTATATCATGTTCCCGTCATTGTCTGTTGTTATATCATGTTACCGTCATTGTCTGTTGTTATATCCTGTTACCGTCATTGTCTGTTGTTATATCATGTTCCCGTCATTGTCTGTTGTTATATGATGTTCCCGTCTTTGTCTGTTGTTATATCATGTTCCCGTCTTTGTCTGTTGTTATATCATGTTCCCGTCTTTGTCTGTTGTTATACCATGTTCCCGTCATTGTCTGTTGTTATATCATGTTCCCGTCTTTGTCTGTTGTTATATCATGTTCCCGTCTTTGTCTGTTGTTATACCATGTTCCCGTCATTGTCTGTTGTTATATCATGTTCCCGTCTTTGTCTGTTGTTATATCATGTTCCCGTCATTGTCTGTTGTTATATGATGTTACCGTCTTTGTCTGTTGTTATATCATGTTCCCGTCATTGTCTGTTGTTATATCATGTTCCCGTAATTGTCTGTTGTTATATCATGTTCCCGTCATTGTCTGTTGTTATATGATGTTACCGTCTTTGTCTGTTGTTATATCATGTTCCCGTCATTGTCTGTTGTTATATCATGTTCCCGTCATTGTCTGTTGTTATATGATGTTACCGTCTTTGTCTGTTGTTATATCATGTTCCCGTCATTGTCTGTTGTTATATCATGTTCCCGTAATTGTCTGCTGTTACATCATGTTCCCGTCTTTGTCTGTTGTTATATGATGTTCCCGTCTTTGTCTGTTGTTATATCATGTTCCCGTCTTTGTCTGTTGTTATATGATGTTACCGTCTTTGTCTGTTGTTATATCATGTTCCCGTCATTGTCTGTTGTTATATCATGTTCCCGTCATTGTCTGTTTTTATATCATGTTCCCGTCATTGTCTGTTGTTATATCATGTTCCCGTCATTGTCTGTTGTTATATCATGTTCCCGTCATTGTCTGTTGTTACATCATGTTCCCGTTATTGTCTGTTGTTATAGCATGTTACCGTCATTGTCTGTTGTTACAACATGTTCCCGTTATTGTCTGTTGTTATATGATGTTACCGTCATTGTCTGTTGTTATATCATGTTCCCGTCATTGTCTGTTGTTTTATCATGTTCCCGTCATTGTCTGTTGTTATATGATGTTACCGTCATTGTCTGTTGTTATATCATGTTCCCGTCATTGTCTGTTGTTATAGCATGTTCCCGTCATTGTCTGTTGTTTTATCATGTTCCCGTCATTGTCTGTTGTTTTATCATGTTTCTGTCATTGTCTGTTGTTATATCATGTTCCCGTCATTGTCTGTTGTTATATCATGTTCCCGTCATTGTCTGTTGTTATATCATGTTCCCGTCATTGTCTGTTGTTATATCATGTTCCCGTCATTGTCTGTTGTTACATCATGTTCCCGTCATTGTCTGTTGTTATATGATGTTACCGTCATTGTCTGTTGTTACAACATGTTCCCGTTATTGTCTGTTGTTATATGATGTTCCCGTCATTGTCTGTTGTTATATCATGTTCCCGTCATTGTCTGTTGTTTTATCATGTTCCCGTCATTGTCTGTTGTTATATGATGTTACCGTCATTGTCTGTTGTTATATCATGTTCCCGTCATTGTCTGTTGTTATAGCATGTTCCCGTCATTGTCTGTTGTTTTATCATGTTCCCGTCATTGTCTGTTGTTATAGCATGTTCCCGTCATTGTCTGTTGTTTTATCATGTTCCCGTCATTGTCTGTTGTTATATCATGTTCCCGTCATTGTCTGTTGTTTTATCATGTTCCCGTCATTGTCTGTTGTTTTATCATGTTCCCGTCATTGTCTGTTGTTATAGCATGTTCCCGTCATTGTCTGTTGTTATATCATGTTTCTGTCATTGTCTGTTGTTATATCATGTTCCCGTCATTGTCTGTTGTTATAGCATGGTCCCGTCATTGGTTGTTGTTATATCATGTTCCCGTCATTGTCTGTTGTTATATCATGTTACCGTCGTTGTCTGTTGTTATATCATGTTTCCGTCATTGTCTGTTGTTATATCATGTTCCCGTCATTGTCTGTTGTTATATCATGTTCCCGCCATTGTCTGTTGTTATATCATGTTCCCGTCATTGTCTGTTGTTACATCATGTTCCCGTTATTGTCCGTTGTTATATGATGTTACCGTCATTGTCTGTTGTTACAACATGTTCCCGTTATTGTCTGTTGTTATATGATGTTACCGTCATTGTCTGTTGTTATATCATGTTCCCGTCATTGTCTGTTGTTATATCATGTTCCCGTCATTGTCTGTTGTTATATGATGTTACCGTTCATGTCTGTTGTTATACCATGTTCCCGTCATTGTCTGTTGTTATATCATGTTCCCGTCATTGTCTGTTGTTATATCATGTTACCGTAATTGTCTGTTGTTATATCATGTTCCCGTCATTGTCTGTTGTTATATCATGTTCCCGTCATTGTCTGTTGTTTTATCATGTTCCCGTCATTGTCTGTTGTTATATCATGTTCCCGTCATTGTCTGTTGTTATATCATGTTCCCGTCATTGTCTGTTGTTACACCATGTTCCTGTCATTGTGTGTTGTTATACCATGTTTCCGTCATTGTCTGTTGTTATATCATGTTCCCGTCATTGTCTGCTGTTACATCATGTTCCCGTCATTGTCTGTTGTTATATCATGTTCCCGTCTTTGTCTGTTGTTATATCATGTTACCGTCATTGTCTGTTGTTATATCATGTTCCCGTTATTGTCTGTTGTTATATCATGTTCCCGTCAGTGTCTGTTGTTATAGCATGTAACCGTCATTGTCTGTTGTTATATCATGTTCCCGTCATTGTCTGTTGTTATATCATGTTACCGTCATTGTCTGTTGTTATATCATGTTCCCGTCATTGTCTGTTGTTATATCATGTTCCCGTCATTGTCTGTTGTTATATCATGTTCCCGTCATTGTCTGTTGTTATAGCATGTTCCCGTCATTGTCTGTTGTTATATCATGTTCCCGTCTTTGTCTGTTGTTATATCATGTTCCCGTCATTGTCTGTTGTTATATCATGTTCCCGTCATTGTCTGTTGTTACATCATGTTCTCGTCTTTGTCTGTTGTTATATCATGTTCCCGTCATTTTCTGTTGTTATATTATGTTCCCGTCATTGTCTGTTGTTATATCATGTTACCGTCATTGTCTGTTGTAATATCATGTTCCCGTCATTGTCTGTTGTTATATCATGTTCCCGTCATTGTCTGTTGTTATATCATGTTCCCGTCATTGTCTGTTGTTATAGCATGTTCCCGTCATTGTCTGTTGTTATATCATGTTCCCGTCTTTGTCTGTTGTTATATCATGTTCCCGTCATTTTCTGTTGTTATATCATGTTCCCGTCATTGTCTGTTGTTATATCATGTTCCCGTCATTGTCTGTTGTTATATCATGTTCCCGTCATTGTCTGTTGTTATATCATGTTCCCGTCATTGTCTGTTGTTATATCATGTTCCCGTTATTGTCTGTTGTTTTATCATGTTACCGTCATTGTCTGTTGTTATATCATGTTCCCGTCATTGTCTGTTGTTTTATCATGTTCCTGTCATTGTCTGTTGTTATATCATGTTCCTGTCATTGTCTGTTGTTATATCATGTTACCGTAATTGTCTGTTGTTATAGCATGTTCCCGTCATTGTCTGTTGTTATATCATGTTCCTGTCATTGTCTGTTGTTATATCATGTTACCGTAATTGTCTGTTGTTATATCATGTTACCGTCATTGTCTGTTGTTATATCATGTTACCGTCATTGTCTGTTGTTATATCATGTTCCTGTCATTGTCTGTTGTTATATCATGTTACCGTAATTGTCTGTTGTTATAGCATGTTCCCGTCATTGTCTGTTGTTATATCATGTTCCCGTCATTGTCTGTTGTTTTATCATGTTACCGTCATTGTCTGTTGTTACATCATGTTCCTGTCATTGTCTGTTGTTTTATCATGTTACCGTCATTGTCTGTTGTTATATCATGTTCCCGTCATTGTCTGTTGTTATATCATGTTCCTGTCATTGTCTGTTGTTATATCATGTTACCGTCATTGTCTGTTGTTTTATCATGTTACCGTCATTGTCTGTTGTTATATCATGTTCCCGTCATTGTCTGTTGTTATATCATGTTCCTGTCATTGTCTGTTGTTTTATCATGTTACCGTCATTGTCTGTTGTTATACCATGTTCCCGTCATTGTCTGTTGTTTTATCATGTTACCGTCATTGTCTGTTGTTATATCATGTTCCTGTCATTGTCTGTTGTTATATCATGTTCCCGTCATTGTCTGTTGTTATATCATGTTCCCGTCTTTGTCTGTTGTTATATCATGTTCCCGTCATTGTCTGTTGTTATAGCATGTTCCCGTCATTGTCTGTTGTTATATCATGTTCCCGTCTTTGTCTGTTGTTATATCATGTTCCCGTCTTTGTCTGTTGTTATATCATGTTCCCGTCTTTGTCTGTTGTTATATCATGTTCCCGTCATTGTCTGTTGTTATAGCATGTTCCCGTCATTGTCTGTTGTTATATCATGTTCCCGTCTTTGTCTGTTGTTATATCATGTTACCGTCATTGTCTGTTGTTATATCCTGTTACCGTCATTGTCTGTTGTTATATCATGTTCTCGTCAGTGTCTGTTGTTATATCATGTTTCCGTCATTGTCTGTTGTTATATCATGTTCCCGTCATTGTCTGTTGTTATATCATGTTCCCGTCTTTGTCTGTTGTTATATCATGTTCCCGTCATTGTGTGTTGTTATATCATGTTCCCGTCATTGTCTGTTGTTATATCATGTTCCCGTCATTGTCTGTTGTTATATCCTGTTACCGTCATTGTGTGTTGTTACATCATGTTCACGTCATTGTCTGTTGTTATATCATGTTACCGTCATTGTCTGTTGTTATATCATGTTCCCGTCATTGTCTGTTGTTATATCATGTTCCCGTCATTGTCTGTTGTTATATCATGTTACCGTCATTGTCTGTTGTTATATCCTGTTACCGTCATTGTCTGTTGTTATATCATGTTCCCGTCATTGTCTGTTGTTATATGATGTTCCCGTCTTTGTCTGTTGTTATATCATGTTCCCGTCTTTGTCTGTTGTTATATCATGTTCCCGTCTTTGTCTGTTGTTATACCATGTTCCCGTCATTGTCTGTTGTTATATCATGTTCCCGTCTTTGTCTGTTGTTATATCATGTTCCCGTCTTTGTCTGTTGTTATACCATGTTCCCGTCATTGTCTGTTGTTATATCATGTTCCCGTCTTTGTCTGTTGTTATATCATGTTCCCGTCATTGTCTGTTGTTATATGATGTTACCGTCTTTGTCTGTTGTTATATCATGTTCCCGTCATTGTCTGTTGTTATATCATGTTCCCGTAATTGTCTGTTGTTATATCATGTTCCCGTCTTTGTCTGTTGTTATATGATGTTCCCGTCTTTGTCTGTTGTTATATCATGTTCCCGTCTTTGTCTGTTGTTATATGATGTTACCGTCTTTGTCTGTTGTTATATCATGTTCCCGTCATTGTCTGTTGTTATATCATGTTCCCGTAATTGTCTGTTGTTATATCATGTTCCCGTCTTTGTCTGTTGTTATATGATGTTCCCGTCTTTGTCTGTTGTTATATCATGTTCCCGTCTTTGTCTGTTGTTATATGATGTTACCGTCATTGTCTGTTGTTAAATCATGTTCCCGTCTTTGTCTGTTGTTATAGCATGTTCCCGTCATTGTCTGTTGTTATATCATGTTCCCGTCATTGTCTGTTGTTATACCATGTTCCCGTCTTTGTCTGTTGTTATACCATGTTCCCGTCTTTGTCTGTTGTTATACCATGTTCCCGTCATTGTGTGTTGTTATACCATGTTTCCGTCATTGTCTGTTGTTATATCATGTTTCCGTCATTTTCTGTTGTTATATCATGTTCCCGTCTTTGTCTGTTGTTATACCATGTTCCCGTCATTGTCTGTTGTTATAGCATGTTCCCGTCATTGTCTGTTGTTATATCATGTCCCCGTCTTTGTCTGTTGTTATATCATGTTCCCGTCTTTGTCTGTTGTTATATCATGTTCCCGTCTTTGTCTGTTGTTATATCATGTTCCCGTCATTGTCTGTTGTTACAACATGTTCTCGTCATTGTCTGTTGTTATATCATGTTCCCGTCATTGTCTTTTGTTACAACATGTTCTCGTCATTGTCTGTTGTTTTATCATGTTCCCGTCATTGTCTGTTGTTATATCATGTTCCCGTCATTGTCTGTTGTTATATCATGTTCCCGTAATTGTCTGTTGTTATATCATGTTCCCGTCTTTGTCTGTTGTTATATCATGTTCCCGTCATTGTCTGTTGTTATATCATGTTCCCGTAATTGTCTGTTTTTATACCATGTTCCCGTCATTGTCTGTTGTTATATCATGTTCTCGTCACTGTCTGTTGTTATATCATGTTCCCGTCATTGTCTGTTGTTATATCATGTTCTCGTCACTGTCTGTTGTTATATCATGTTCCCGTCATTGTGTGTTGTTATATCATGTTCTCGTCACTGTCTGTTGTTATATCATGTTCTCGTCACTGTCTGTTGTTATATCATGTTCCCGTTATTGTATGTTGTTATATCATGTTCTCGTCACTGTCTGTTGTTATATCATGTTACCGTAATTGTCTTTTGTTATATCATGTTCCCGTAATTGTCTGTTGTTATATCATGTTCCCGTTATTGTATGTTGTTATATCATGTTCTCGTCACTGTCTGTTGTTATATCATGTTCCCGTCATTGTCTGTTGGTATATCATGTTCCCGTCATTGTCTGTTGTTATATCATGTTACCGTAATTGTCTTTTGTTATATCATGTTCTCGTCACTGTCTGTTGTTATATCATGTTCCCGTCATTGTCTGTTGATATATCATGTTACCGTAATTGTCTTTTGTTATATCATGTTCCAGTAATTTTTTGTTGTTATATCATGTTCCCGTCATTGTCTGTTGTTACAACATGTTCCCGTTATTGTCTGTTGTTATATCATGTTTCCGTCATTGTCTGTTGTTACAACATGTTCCCGTTATTGTCTGTTGTTATATCATGTTCCCGTCATTGTCTGTTGTTACAACATGTTACCGTAATTGTCTGTTGTTACATCATGTTCCCGTCATTGTCTGTTGTTATAGCATGTTGCCGTCATTGTCTGTTGTTATATCATGTTACCGTAATTGTCTTTTGTTATATCATGTTCTCGTCAGTGTCTGTTGTTATATCATGTTCCCGTCATTGTCTGTTGTTATATCATGTTACCGTAATTGTCTTTTGTTATATCATGTTCCAGTAATTTTTTGTTGTTATATCATGTTCCCGTAATTGTCTGTTTTTATACCATGTTCCCGTCATTGTCTGTTGTTATATCATGTTTCCGTCATTGTCTGTTGTTACAACATGTTCCCGTTATTGTCTGTTGTTATATCATGTTCCCGTCATTGTCTGTTGTTACAACATGTTCCCGTTATTGTCTGTTGTTATATCATGTTCCCGTCATTGTCTGTTGTTACAACATGTTCCCGTTATTGTCTGTTGTTATATCATGTTACCGTAATTGTCTTTTGTTATATCATGTTCCAGTAATTTTTTGTTGTTATATCATGTTCCCGTAATTGTCTGTTGTTATATCATGTTCCCGTCATTGTCTGTTGTTACAACATGTTCCCGTTATTGTCTGTTTTTTTTATAGCATGTTCTCGTCATTGTCTGTTGTTTTATCATGTTCCCGTCATTGTCTGTTGTTATATCATGTTCCCGTCATTGTCTGTTGTTATATCATGTTCCCGTCATTGTCTGTTGTTATATGATGTTACCGTCATTGTCTGTTGTTATATCATGTTCCCGTCATTGTCTGTTGTTATAGCATGTTCCCGTCATTGTCTGTTGTTTTATCATGGTCCCGTCATTGTCTGTTGTTTTATCATGTTCCCGTCATTTTCTGTTGTTTTATCATGGTCCCGTCATTGTGTGTTGTTTTATCATGGTCCCGTTATTTTCTGTTTTTATAGCCTGTTCCCGTCATTTTTTGGGTTGGCTTTCAGGGCGCTACTGAGTTTTGTCCTGGGGTGCACGGTCTGAACAATCAGACGGAATTCGTGGATATCCTACCTAATTGCAGTGATTTCCTATCACGACGTATTTATAAGTATCGTGTTGTCGTATCTGATGATAAAGCACTCGAGCAAGGTAAGCTATGTGACACCCAGGGATCTCCAATCGAGTGGACACGGATTAACATAGCTGTGTCACCAGTGTCGATGACGTGAGTGGGACGAGGGGCTGGGTAATAATCTATATGTGTTTGAACAAGGAAATAAAACCCGTGCAAACATCAAGAGAAACTATGCTTGCCACGTACTCTATATCATAACACTGACACGTACATACAAATGTATATACTGATGTTTAAGCTGTAAGTACGACATCACAGTCAGGGAAAAAGTAACAGAAGTTAACAAAACTCTAGATAGATCATCCGCCATTTTGATGACAGACACGTGCACAGCTGATTACGTAACGTGCAGTTTATCTACAGTATCAACAGTAGTGTTCCTCCATGACGAACCAATGAAGGCTGACCTCGTTAAGGTTAGGGTTAGGGTGTGATGAATTGCCTCCTCCGTGACGATCTAATGAAGGCTGACCTCGTTAAGGTTAGGGTTAGGGTGTGATGAATTGCCTCCTCCGTGACGATCCAAAGAAGGCTGACCTCGTTAAGGTTAGGGTTAGGGTGTGATGAATTGCCTCCTCCGTGACGATCCAAAGAAGGCTGACCTCGTTAAGGTTAGGGTTAGGGTGTGATGAATTGCCTCCTCCGTGACGATCTAATGAAGGCTGACCTCGTTAAGGTTAGGGTTAGGGTGTGATGAATTGCCTCCTCCGTGACGATCTAATGAAGGCTGACCTCGTTAAGGTTAGGATTAGGGTGTGATGAATTGCCTCCTCCATGACGATCTAATGAAGGCTGACCTCGTTAAGGTTAGGGTTAGGGTGTGATGAATTGCCTCCTCCGTGACGATCCAATGAAGGCTGACCTCGTTAAGGTTAGGGTTAGGGTATGATGACTTGGATCGTATCCCCTTTATTTCTATGAAAAGTTATTTCATCTTCTGTTCCGAAAGAAATATTTTAATTTTCCCCGTTAGCCTTGCGTCATATTATACATTATAAGGAGAATCTCGGGGATTGAATTGTCCGTCTTCATTTGGACAATGATATATTTTTGTTGGCTTTAAATATGAAATTAATAAACACAAGGTGGTTGTCCTTTCTTCTAGATTGCTGATGGAACCCTCACCCCCGCTGATTGAAGAATTGCCCCCTCCCCGCTACACGTAACTCGGGTGGGTGTCCGATATCCCTGTTCCGTACCTGCTCTGTACCAGGTGGTACATCATTGTTTCTACATAGACTAAATATCGATAAGTTATGTGTGAGGCCGTCACTGATTTCTGCACACATCACACTTAGTATCTGTATGTGTGAAGGACATTGACAATAACATCAACAACTGTATGAGTACCGTCTCCCTATGAAGGAGAGCTATACCTACAAATATTACCGAGAACAAAGGTCGTGTAAGACATTCACAAACACGTGTAGAAGCCTAAGCAAAGAACTGCTTACAGCAACAATAGAGAAACTTTCGCTGGACCTACGTAGACGTTTATTCATGTTCCTTATGCAAACAAAAATCTAACACCCACTGTGGTATATCGGCGCTAATTAAAACGTGAACATGATTGTGTGAAATTGATCTGGGCTGGTGAATTTCAAAAGGGGTGAATTTGTATCCAAGCTGGTTTAAGTACTTCTAATGGTCGCTATAGATTTGACACGTGATTTATAAAGAATAAACCAGCATAATTCCATTTCAATAGTCCCAATTTAATAACTTCCATTAAGTTGTATCGAGAACTGATTCATACAAAATCTATTTCTTTGGTGTTTGTGGAATAAACAAATGTAGTGTTTACACTTTGAGCTGAGTGATCAAATATCTACAGCCACCCAGTATAGCTCTACCCTGTACATATACTCGGAGGACCGTGTCAGTCCCGATAACCAGTATAGCTCTACCCTGTACATATACTCGGAGGACCGTGTCAGTCCCGATAACCAGTATAGCTCTACCTTGTACATATACTTGGAGGACCGTGTCAGTCCCGATAACCAGTATAGCTCTACCCTGTAATATACTCGGAGGACCGTGTCAGTCCCGATAACCAGTATAGCTCTACCCTGTACATATACTCGGAGGACAGTGTCAGTCCCGATAACCAGTATAGCTCTACCCTGTACATACACTCGGAGGACAGTGTCAGTCCCGATAACCAGTATAGCTCTACCCTGTACATATACTCGGAGGACAGTGTCAGTCCCGATAACCAGTATAGCTCTACCCTGTACATATACTCGGAGGACAGTGTCAGTCCCGATAACCAGTATAGCTCTACCCTGTACATATACTCGGAGGACCGTGTCAGTCCCGATAACCAGTATAGCTCTACCCTGTACATACACTCGGAGGACAGTGTCAGTCCCGATAACCAGTATAGCTCTTCCCTGTACATATACTCGGAGGACCGTGTCAGTCCCGATAACCAGTATAGCTCTACCCTGTAATATACTCGGAGGACCGTGTCAGTCCCGATAACCAGTATAGCTCTACCTTGTACATATACTCGGAGGACAGTGTCAGTCCCGATAACCAGTATAGCTCTACCCTGTACATATACTCGGAGGACCGTGTCAGTCCCGATAACCAGTATAGCTCTACCCTGTACATATACTCGGAGGACCGTGTCAGTCCCGATAACCAGTATAGCTCTACCTTGTACATATACTCGGAGGACCGTGTCAGTCCCGATAACCAGTATAGCTCTACCCTGTACATATACTCGGAGGACCGTGTCAGTCCCGATAACCAGTATAGCTCTACCCTGTACATATACTCGGAGGACCGTGTCAGTCCCGATAACCAGTATATATAGCTCTACCCTGTAATATACTCGGAGGACAGTGTCAGTCCCGATAACCAGTATAGCTCTACCCTGTACATATACTCGGAGGACCGTGTCAGTCCCGATAACCAGTATATATAGCTCTACCCTGTACATATACTCGGAGGACCGTGTCAGTCCCGATAACCAGTATAGCTCTACCTTGTACATATACTCGGAGGACCGTGTCAGTCCCGATAACCAGTATAGCTCTACCCTGTACATATACTCGGAGGACCGTGTCAGTCCCGATAACCAGTATATATAGCTCTACCCTGTACATATACTCGGAGGACCGTGTCAGTCCCGATAACCAGTATATATAGCTCTACCCTGTAATATACTCGGAGGACCGTGTCAGTCCCGATAACCAGTATAGCTCTACCCTGTACATATACTCGGAGGACCGTGTCAGTCCTGATAACCAGTATAGCTCTACCCTGTACATATACTCGGAGGACCGTGTCAGTCCCGATAACCAGTATAGCTCTACCCTGTACATATACTCGGAGGACCGTGTCAGTCCCGATAACCAGTATAGCTCTACCCTGTACATATACTCGGAGGACCGTGTCAGTCCCGATAACCAGTATAGCTCTACCCTATAATATACTCGGAGGACCGTGTCAGTCCCGATAACCAGTATAGCTCTACCCTGTACATATACTCGGAGGACCGTGTCAGTCCCGATAACCAGTATAGCTCTACCCTGTACATATACTCGGAGAACCGTGTCAGTCCCGATAACCAGTATAGCTCTACCCTGTACATATACTCGGAGGACCGTGTCAGTCCCGATAACCAGTATAGCTCTACCTTGTACATATACTCGGAGAACCGTGTCAGTCCCGATAACCAGTATAGCTCTACCCTGTACATATACTCGGAGGACAGTGTCAGTCCCGATAACCAGTATAGCTCTACCCTGTACATATACTCGGAGGACCGTGTCAGTCCCGATAACCAGTATAGCTCTACCCTGTACATATACTCGGAGGACAGTGTCAGTCCCGATAACCAGTATCTTATTTTTATTCACGTGTCAATAATTAACGTCACGTGGTCTGTAAGTCACGGTGACCTAACAAGCCTTTAATGATACAACATACAAGTCCATGGAACGTGTTTGGTTTGACAGGGAAATGTAAGGGGCGTGCACGATGTACATAATGTACACAAAAGGAGAGCATTCTAGAGCGTCTGACGATTTCAATATTTCAAAATGTACCGAGTGGATTGACAATTTTATACATTTTACTAATATATCAGAATGGCACCCCTCTCTCCCACAGTCAGAGTTTACTCTCACGGAACCTTGTCCTGTATAATCCGATGGGAAATGTTCAATACTACTATTTACTGACGATCTCGCCATTATTCCCGTCGTCATCTATTAAGGAAGTCAGGTGTGGGCAGCGATACTGTTGACACAGAGTCGACAAGATAAATAACCGGTACAATCTAACCTGTCCACGTCCATTGTCACGTGTTTGGGAGTAACGATTTATGTGACGATGTCGGCTTCCACAGAATTGTGTTTTCAATTTCTGTATTGTCGGTTACTGACCGCCTGTAGAACAGGTGTTCTTATTATCTATAGTGTGTGTTACTGACCGCCTATAGAACACGTGTTCTAATTATCTATATTGTGTATTACTGACTCCCTATAGAACAGGTGTTCTAATTATCTATATAGTGTATTACTGACTGCCTATAGAACAGGTGTTCTAATTATCTATATTGTGTATTACTGACTGCCTATAGAACAGATGTTCTAATTATCTATATTGTGTATTACTGACTGCCTATAGAACAGGTGTTCCTATTATCTATATTGTGTATTACTGACTCCCTATAGAACAGGTGTTCTAATTATCTATAGTGTGTGTTACTGACCGCCTATAGAACAGGTGTTCTTATTATCTATATTGTGTATTACTGACTGCCTATAGAACAGGTGTTCTAATTATCTATACTGTGTATTACTTACTGCCTATAGAACAGGTGTTCTAATTATCTATAGTGTGTATTACTGACCGCCTATAGAACAGGTGTTCTAATTATCTATATAGTGTATTACTGACTGCCTATAGAACAGGTGTTCTAATTATCTATATAGTGTATTACTGACCGCCTATAGAACCTGCGTTCTAATTATCTATATTGTGTATTACTGACTGCCTATAGAACAGATGTTCTTATTATCTATATTGTGTATTACTGACTGCCTATAGAACAGGTGTTCTAATTATCTATAGTGTGTGTTACTGACTGCCTATAGAACACGTGTTCTAATTATCTATATTGTGTATTACTGACCGCCTATAGAACCGGCGTTCTAATTATCTATATTGTGTATTACTGACTGCCTATAGAACAGGTGTTCTAATTATCTATAGTGTGTGTTACTGACTGCCTATAGAACACGTGTTCTAATTATCTATATTGTGTATTACTGACTGCCTATAGAACAGGTGCTCTAATTATCTATATAGTGTATTACTTACTGCCTATAGAACAGGTTTTCTAATTATCTATATAGTGTATTACTGACTGCCTATAGAACAGGTGTTCTAGTTATCTATAGTGTGTGTTACTGACCGCCTATAGAACAGGTGTTCTAATTATCTATATAGTGTATTACTGACTCCCTATAGAACAGGTGCTCTAATTATCTATATAGTGTGTTACTGACTGCCTATAGAACACGTGTTCTAATTATCTATATTGTGTATTACTGACTGCCTATAGAACAGGTGTTCTAATTATCTATAGTGTGTGTTACTGACAGCCTATAGAACAGGTGTTCTAATTATCTATTTAGTGTATTACTGACTGCCTATAGAACAGGTGTTCTAATTATCTATAGTGTGTATTACTGACCGCCTATAGAACCGGTGTTCTAATTATCTATATTGTGTATTACTGACTGCCTATAGAACAGTTGTTCTATTGATCTATATAGTGTATTACTGACCGCCTATAGAACAGGTGTTCTAATTATCTATAGTGTGTGTTACTGACCGCCTGTAGAACAGGTATTCTATTTATCTATATAGTGTATTACTGACCGCCTATAGAACAGGTGTTCTAATTATCTATATTGTGTATTACTGACTGCCTATAGAACAGGTGTACTAATTATATATATAGTGTATTACTGACCGCCTATAGAACAGGTGTTCTAATTATCTATGTTGTGTATTACTGACTGCCTATAGAACAGGTGTACTAATTATCTATAATGTGTATTACTGACCGCCTATAGAACAGGTGTTCTAATTATCTATATAGTGTATTACTGACTGCCTATAGAACAGGTGTTCTAATTATCTATAGTGTGTATTACTGACCGCCTATAGAACAGGTGTTCTAATTATCTATATAGTGTATTACTGAACGCCTATAGAACAGGTGTTCTAATTATCTATATTGTGTATTACTGACTGCCTATAGAACAGGTGTTCTAATTATCTATATAGTGTATTACTGACCGCCTATAGAACAGATGTTCTAATTATCTATATAGTGTATTACTGACCGCCTATAGAACAGGTGTTCTAATTATCTATATAGTGTATTACTGACCACCAATAGAACAGATGTTCTAATTATCTATATAGTGTATTACTGACCGCCTATAGAACAGGTGTTCTAATTATCTATATTGTGTATTACTGACCGCCTATAGAACAGGTGTTCTAATTATCTATACAGTGTATTATTGACCGCCTATAGAACAGATGTTCTAATTATCTATGTTGTGTATTACTGACCGCCTATAGAACAGGTGTACTAGTTATCTATATAGTGTATTACTGACCGCCTATAGAACAGGTGTTCTAATTATCTATATAGTGAATTACTGACCGCCTATAGAACAGGTGTTCTAATTATCTATATAGTGTATTACTGACCGCCTATAGAACAGGTGTGCTAATTATCTATAGTGTGTGCTACTGAACGCCTATAGAACAGGTGTTCTAATTATCTATATAGTGTATTACTGACCGCCTATAGAACAGGTGTTCTAATTATCTATATAATGTATTACTGACTGCCTATAGAACAGGTGTTCTAATTATCTATATTGTGTATTACTGACCGCCTATAGAACAGGTGTTCTAATTATCTATATAGTGTATTACTGACCGCCTATAGAACAGGTATTCTAATTATCTATATTGTTTATTATTGACTGCCTATAGAACCGGTGTTCTAATTATATAGTGTATTACTGACTGCCTATAGAACAGGTGTTGTAATTATCTATATAGTGTATTACTGACTGCCTATAGAACAGGTGTTCTAATTATCTATATTGTGTATTACTGACCGCCTATAGAACAGGTGTTCTAATTATCTATATAGTGTATTACTGACCGCCTATAGAACAGGTATTCTAATTATCTATATTGTGTATTACTGACTGCCTATAGAACCGGTGTTGTAATTATCTATATAGTGTATTACTGACTGCCTATAGAACAGGTGTTCGTATTATCTATGTAGTGTATTACTGACCGCCTATAGAACAGGTGTTCTAATTATCTATATTGTGTATTACTGACTGCCTATAGAACCGGTGTTCTAATTATATAGTGTATTACTGACTGCCTATAGAACAGGTGTTGTAATTATCTATATAGTGTATTACTGACTGCCTATAGAACAGGTGTTCTTATTATCTATATTGTGTATTACTGACCGCCTATAGAACATCTATACTGTGTGTTGGTTTCAAACCAAGGACCACGCAACTGTGGGCACTTTCGTTCAAAATCTAATGCTGTAGCATTACTTATGAGATGTCCCCATATAACTGGTACGTAAGGCTTGGAAGTGGGGATTTAGTTTTAAATAACTGATATGAAACGAGCTTCAATTAGACGATATATTAAATGTTTGAACAATAGCGAACAATCTACTGTTATAATGGCTCTGACTAACTAACGTAAGGATAACACTAGACGGTACTGACACCGATTACTGAATTAATCTAGATAATCTCCCGGCCAAACATAGACTTTCTCTGACTAATTGTGATAAACTACAACGAAAGTCACGCTCGTTTATACAAAGTCATGTAAATTGGCACTAAACCTAAACACCCCAGAGAGCAAACTGCAATTTAAAAAAAATGATATGTACGATAAAAGGGATTAGGAGACGCTAACAAAGTACCACATGAAGCCCTGTTACACAGCACTAAGGTGTACGGGTATTGTGTAGTCCCCTATCTTTGACGGCTCTTATCGTTTGTTTGTATTGCTAATAAAAAACACCTCGCTTACAAGTCGGCTGGCGTGTGTCGTGAACAAGCCGATTAGGATACGAGCACCAATTGTTTTGGTCGTATTCTAAGCCGTAATGGAGCTAGGCATGTTCTGCTGATGGCTAAATCGGATCTGAATGTATTGTACGTATGAACCATTGTCTGGTCGTCCTCGGACAGCACCGTCCCAGCTCTTTATCAGTTTGTAAATACTAGTAAACAGACAACATGTTTTCCAGGGACCGGATGCCCATCCACCACAAAATCAACCCTTCAGACCGGAAGCGGATAGTGCGGACATCATCCCGACATTCTACGGCCAAAGCGCGTGCTTCGGTTTCCAAGGATTTGGAGGACAGTTTCTACATCACGAATTCTGTGGTGCCTCCGGGCTCCGAGGGATATTATGACGTTACACTGGAAAGTCCACTGGGCTCGGACAGCGAGAAGGAAGGTAAGAGAGGGACGCGGCATAATATGTAATACTGAAAGAGAGAATAATATGGAAAACAATAGATGTATGACGTGTTAATGTCAATCTTTATTTAAACGGAAAACAATAGATGTATGACGTGTTAATGTCAATCTTTATTTAAACGTGAAACAATAGATGTATGACGTGTTAATGTCAATCTTTATTTAAACGTGAAACAATAGATGTATGACGTGTTAATGTCAATCTTTATTTAAACGTGAAACAATAGATGTATGACGTGTTAATGTCAATCTTTATTTAAACGTGAAACAATAGATGTATGACGTGTTAATGTCAATCTTTATTTAAACGGGAAACAATAGATGTATGACGTGTTAATGTCAATCTTTATATAAACGTGAAACAATAGATGTATGCCGTGTTAATGTCAATCTTTATTTAAACGTGAAACAATAGATGTATGACGTGTTAATGTCAATCTTTATTTAAACGGAAAACAATAGATGTATGACGTGTTAATGTCAATCTTTATTTAAACGTGAAACAATAGATGTATGACGTGTTAATGTCAATCTTTATTTAAACGTGAAACAATAGATGTATGACGTGTTAATGTCAATCTTTATATAAACGTGAAACAATAGATGTATGACGTGTTAATGTCAATCTTTATATAAACATGAAACAATAGATGTATGACGTGTTAATGTCAATCTTTATTTAAACGGAAAACAATAGATGTATGACGTGTTAATGTCAATCTTTATTTAAACGTGAAACAATAGATGTATGATGTGTTAATGTCAATCTTTATTTAAACGTGAAACAATAGATGTATGATGTGTTAATGTCAATCTTTATTTAAACGTGAAACAATAGATGTATGATGTGTTAATGTCAATCTTTATATAAACGTGAAACAATAGATGTATGACGTGTTAATGTCAATCTTTATATAAACGTGAAACAATAGATGTATGCCGTGTTAATGTCAATCTTTATTTAAACGTGAAACAATAGATGTATGACGTGTTAATGTCAATCTTTATTTAAACGGAAAACAATAGATGTATGACGTGTTAATGTCAATCTTTATTTAAACGTGAAACAATAGATGTATGATGTGTTAATGTCAATCTTTATTTAAACGTGAAACAATAGATGTATGATGTGTTAATGTCAATCTTTATTTAAACGTGAAACAATAGATGTATGACGTGTTAATGTCAATCTTTATTTAAACGTGAAACAATAGATGTATGCCGTGTTAATGTCAATCTTTATATAAACGTGAAACAATAGATGTATGCCGTGTTAATGTCAATCTTTATTTAAACGTGAAACAATAGATGTATGACGTGTTAATGTCAATCTTTATTTAAACGGAAAACAATAGATGTATGACGTGTTAATGTCAATCTTTATTTAAACGTGAAACAATAGATGTATGACGTGTTAATGTCAATCTTTATTTAAACGTGAAACAATAGATGTATGACGTGTTAATGTCAATCTTTATATAAACGTGAAACAATAGATGTATGACGTGTTAATGTCAATCTTTATATAAACATGAAACAATAGATGTATGACGTGTTAATGTCAATCTTTATTTAAACGGAAAACAATAGATGTATGACGTGTTAATGTCAATCTTTATATAAACATGAAACAATAGATGTATGACGTGTTAATGTCAATCTTTATATAAACATGAAACAATAGATGTATGACGTGTTAATGTCAATCTTTATATAAACATGAAACAATAGATGTATGACGTGTTAATGTCAATCTTTATTTAAACGGAAAACAATAGATGTATGACGTGTTAATGTCAATCTTTATATAAACATGAAACAATAGATGTATGACGTGTTAATGTCAATCTTTATTTAAACGGAAAACAATAGATGTATGACGTGTTAATGTCAATCTTTATTTAAACGGAAAACAATAGATGTATGATGTGTTAATGACAATCTTTATTTAAACGGGAAACAATAGATGTATGACGTGTTAATGTCAATCTTTATTTAAACGTGAAACAATAGATGTATGACGTGTTAATGTCAATCTTTATTTAAACGTGAAACAATAGATGTATGACGTGTTAATGTCAATCTTTATTTAAACGTGAAACAATAGATGTATGACGTGTTAATGTCAATCTTTATATAAACGTGAAACAATAGATGTATGATGTGTTAATGTCAATTTTTATTTAAACGTGAAACAATAGATGTATGACGTGTTAATGTCAATCTTTATTTAAACGGAAAACAATAGATGTATGACGTGTTAATGTCAATCTTTATTTAAACGGAAAACAATAGATGTATGATGTGTTAATGACAATCTTTATTTAAACGGGAAACAATAGATGTATGACGTGTTAATGTCAATCTTTATTTAAACGTGAAACAATAGATGTATGACGTGTTAATGTCAATCTTTATTTAAACGTGAAACAATAGATGTATGACGTGTTAATGTCAATCTTTATTTAAACGTGAAACAATAGATGTATGACGTGTTAATGTCAATCTTTATATAAACGTGAAACAATAGATGTATGATGTGTTAATGTCAATTTTTATTTAAACGGAAAACAATAGATGTATGACGTGTTAAAGTCATTTTTTATTTAAACGAGAAACAATAGATGTATGACGTGTTA
Source organism: Mimachlamys varia (assembly GCA_947623455.1). Taxonomy (NCBI): domain Eukaryota; kingdom Metazoa; phylum Mollusca; class Bivalvia; order Pectinida; family Pectinidae; genus Mimachlamys; species Mimachlamys varia. Next base: position 364,502 of record OX392528.1, on the reverse strand, counting down.
ATGTCAATCTTTATTTAAACGAGAAACAATAGATGTATGATGTGGTAATGTCAATCTTTATTTAAACGTGAAACAATAGATGTATGATGTGTTAATGTCAATCTTTATTTAAACGTGAAACAATAGATGTATGATGTGGTAATGTCAATCTTTATTTAAACGTGAAACAATAGATGTATGACGTGTTAATGTCAATCTTTATTTAAACCTGAAACAATAGATGTATGACGTGTTAATGTCAATCTTTATTTAAACGTGAAATTGGTTCTCAACCAGCAAGTTGAGCATTTGAGCGTTTTTCGTTTTTAGATAAGCCAGAGGACGGGAAGAGGTCCGAATGTGAACGAGTGTATCTAGCGGCTTGTAGGCAGTGCCGAGTGGCCCCGGGAAAGGGTGTACTACAGGGGCTAGGCTCACAGCGCTTGTCCGTCAAAGGTCTCCAGCTGACGTCACGGGACATTGAACCGATCACGTATGCTCTAACAGTAAGTAGCTCTAAAACGGGTACCACGCTGGTTCATTGAGTTCCGAACAAGAAAACGGGGTTTAACAAAACTTACAGATTTATATATACTACTGCACACTTACTTGAGCTCGTGGGGACCTTATCAATAGTTCGAGAAATACATGGTATTCGAGTAATCCTAGTAAATGCATTTATTGAAACCCCAAAGAAATGTTTATCTTCGACAGTTATCAAATAAACTTATTTGGACGAGATAGATAAGTGTAACTTACTAAAAATAGAATTTCACTGTATATTTTGACAGAAAATCTTGTGAACTACGATCTCTACTGTTTGTAAATAAGCATTTTATGTACGTCGTTAATATCTTTTAACAGAGAAATTATCACGTGACCACATTAGACGTCTCAAGCAATGATATCGGAAAGGATGGTCTCAACAACATACTGCGCATGCTTGACGAGAACATGTCTTTAACAAGCCTGGTGAGTGGCTATTCTATACGACGTGTCGTACATATCTGTCACGGAATATGTTTCAACCAAAACACGAATCAAAAGTAATTGACCATTTTAATTATAACATGTTAAATATTGCTTTGACGTTATCTCAGATTGGTGTGAAAATTTTTGTAGAACATTTCGCATAACAACGTTGGGTCAGCTGGTGCGCGGTTATTGAGTGAACTGATTGCTAATAGTAAATTGCTGAAAATAATATCCGCTTCCGGTAAGTAAAATATTCACTTCCGGTAAGTAAAAAAACTTTGTTTTCTAAATCTATATATATCCAACATGTCTTTGGAGACTAAATGGAGATTTTACGAGACCTGAGATTTATTTGAAAATCTTAAAAGACATGCTTTCATGGCGAGTGATCGAGTTTATTAAATGATTGTTAATTTAATTAAGTAATGATTGTATCACTCTGTAATATTAACGTAAAAGAATGGAATGTCACATAATGATGTTGCTAGGGTTACCGAGGTTGATTTGTGATCTGCCGGTCACCGTGTTAACGGTCTGAGTTGACTAGGGGGCAGAATCGTGTTACTAGGGCTTCACCGGTTGGAACCGTGAATTTTCTTCCTCACGTTAACGTATTGGTACAATTGTAGGCTTACCATGGTTGATTCCCGAAATATCACCCAGTGACTCTATCACATAGACACCACCGAAAGGATATAGTCCGAAAGTAAAGGGACTGACAGTAAATATTTTCTTCTTTACTTTTCACATGTTGTCTTTATTGTAGGTAATAAGTTTGGGGATGAGGATGCTTCATATATAGCCGAATCATTGAAGGTAAGAAAGTTAGGGATGAGGATGCTTCATATATAGCCGAATCATTGAAGGTAAGAAAGTTGTCCAACCGGAAGTTAGATAGTAAGTTGTCCAACCGGAAGCAAGATAGAAAGCTGTCCCACAAGAAGTAAGATAGTATCTTGTCCCATCGGGATTTTGATAGTAAGTTGTCCAACCGGAAGTTACATAGTAAGATGTCCCACCGGAAGCAAGATAGAAAGTTGTCCCACCTGAAGCAAGTTAGAAATTTGTCCCACAAGAAGTAAGATAGTAAGTTGTCCCACCGGGAGTTTGATAGTTAGTTGTTCCACCGGAAGTACGATAGTAAGTTGTCCCACCGGAAGTTAGATAGTAAGTTGTCCCACCGGAAGCAAGATAGAAAGTTGTCCCACCAGAAGCAAGATAGAAAGTTGTCCCACAATAAGTAAGATAGTAACTTGTCCCATTGGAAGTACGATAAATAGTTGTCCCACAAGAAGAAAGATAGTAAGATGTCCCACCGGGATTTTGATAGTAAGTTGTCCCACCAAAAGCAAGATAGAAATTTGTCCCACCGGAAGTAAGATAGTAAGTTTTCCCATCGGAAGTACGATAGTAAGTTTTTCCAACGGAAGTAAGATAGTAAGTTGTCCCACCGGAAGCAAGATAAAAAGTTTTCACCGGAAGTAAGACGGACGGCCTGCCGGTGTATGCGACGTGGCTTAAATACGTGTCTGTTTGGGAGGCAGGGGTATGTTCGTGTAAGTCCTGATCTTTTGCCTATTTAAAGTGCTACGTACCACACTGAAGAATACTGCCGAAGAACAATGGACACTGTCAGTACATCAAACTGTCAGGGGCGTAGCTGCCATGTTAGCACATAAGCCCGTGCTTGCACATCATTTTTCCAAAGTATGTGTATTAAAGTCGAGATATTTCATAATTCGACTAATAATCTAAGTCCACTGATAATGTTAATCTTTTTAATCGACTCATCAGATTAACACACCAGGCTGCAGGAAATTTGTTATTCGTATAATTGTGTTATAATCGGGTTTTGAGTCATGAATATGGTATCACACAATATTAATGTAATAAGACCATTGAGACGCCATAACAAATGACGTCTTCATGGCGTTATAAGACTGTCTCGGAAGGGAAATTTACCTTTTTTATCGAGAAATAAATTTGAGAGTTTTTGTGTATTTTCTCATGAATATAAGTTATGGTATCAATAGAATCTTACGCTCGTGTCAATGTTACTGTATTATTCAAAGGCTCGGGACGTATTAAATTATCTAACTCGTTTAATAAATCCCATATTACACATTGACACTCATGCTTGCAAGCATCTATATTAGAATAATATAAATATTGCCAATTTTGGATATTGACTTTTCGGTCAGGTGGAATAAAATGATAGCAAAAATAATTGATGATGAGCCTGTTAAATTATGCGAAATTATGCCGAAGAAAATAAGCGAGATGTATAACTACAGGTGTACCTGAGTTGAAAGCGGCAAAATCACATCGCATAATACTATGTCTCTGTTATTGCATACTAACGAGTTAATGTCTTAAGAGACGTATGTTTTTATTAATTTTGTTTTAAGACATCATGGACGTTAAACATATCGTATTTCATTTTTACATCAATGATTTGTATAATGATACGACCAAATGGCACCGTTTGACGTAACTGCTAATAAACGCTCTTAGGGCTTGCACATTGAAACACCTCCAGCTACGCCCCTGACTGTATCATATCTTACAGTAACATGGCTGTTTCTTGTGTTAAACAGGTATCCCGTGTGTTAGAGACACTGAATCTAAGCCATAATAACTTCCACGAGCGAGGAGGGGAGACACTGGCAGAGGGCATCGGTAAGTCGCTGGTAGCACAAAAAAACATCTAAGTAAATTAAGGGAAGAAGGATTTGACGGATTTACATTTATGAACCGTAACTTTACATACAGTGTATACGAAATGCCACTTGTGTTTCAGAGGAGAATACGTCCTTGACCGACCTTGACCTGAGCTGGAATCATCTACGACTTGGTGGGGCCATAGCCATAGCGGAAGCCCTCAAGGTACAAAGACAGTGCTTGTACCTCTTATCACTGGGAACAATATACACTATACATACTCGTGGTGCAAAGACAGTGCTGGTACATCTTATCACTGGGAACAATATACACTATACATACTCGAGGTACAAAGACAGTACTGGTACATCTTATCACTGGGAACAATATACACTATACATACTCGAGGTACAAAGACAGTACTGGTACATCTTATCACTGGGAACAATACACACGATACATACTCGAGGTACAAAGACAGTACTGGTACATCTTATCACTGGGAACAATATACACTATACATACTCGAGGTACAAAGACAGTACTGGTACATCTTATCACTGGGAACAATATACACCATACATACTCGAGGTACAAAGACAGTACTGGTACATCTTATCACTGGGAACAATATACACCATACATACTCGAGGTACAAAGACAGTACTGGTACCTCTTATCACTGGGAACAATATACACCATACATACTCGAGGTACAAAGACAGTACTGGTACATCTTATCACTGGGAACAATATACACCATACATACTCGAGGTACAAAGACAGTACTTGTACCTCTTATCACTGGGAACAATATACACTATACATACTCGAGGTACAAAGACAGTACTTGTACCTCTTATCACTGGGAACAATACACACTATACATACTCGAGGTACAAAGACAGTTCTGGTACATCTTATCACTGGGAACAATATACACTATACATACTCGAGGTACAAAGACAGTACTGGTACATCTTATCACTGGGAACAATATACACTATACATACTCGAGGTACAAAGACAGTACTTGTACCTCTTATCACTGGGAACAATACACACTATACATACTCGAGGTACAAAGACAGTACTGGTACCTCTTATCACTGGGAACAATATACACTATACATACTCAAGGTACAAAGACAGTACTGGTACCTCTTATCACTGGGAACAATACACACTATACATACTCGAGGTACAAAGACAGTACTGGTACCTCTTATCACTGGGAACAATATACACTATACATACTCGAGGTACAAAGACAGTACTGGTACCTCTTATCACTGGGAACAATATACACTATACATACTCGAGGTACAAAGACAGTACTGGTACATCTTATCACTGGGAACAATATACACCATACATACTCGAGGTACAAAGACAGTACTGGTACCTCTTATCACTGGGAACAATATACACTATACATACTCAAGGTACAAAGACAGTACTGGTACCTCTTATCACTGGGAACAATATACACTATACATACTCAAGGTACAAAGACAGTACTGGTACCTCTTATCACTGGGAACAATACACACTATACATACTCGAGGTACAAAGACAGTTCTGGTACATCTTATCACTGGGACCAATATACACTATACATACTCGAGGTACAAAGACAGTACTGGTACATCTTATCACTGGGAACAATATACACTATACATACTCGAGGTACAAAGACAGTACTGGTACCTCTTATCACTGGGAACAATATACACTATACATTCTCAAGTACCCTCAGACACGTTCACACGTCCTGTACATATAGCCGGTTAACTGGACTGACTATATCAAGCTTTGGCTTGTTTTTGATTTCTATATATGTTGTCACGAGTTTTGTTTTATTAAAACAAATAGTGTTATAGCTAAGCGGATAAACATTTATTTAAAACTTTAATTCTTTTCCGAATGCAATTTCTTTCGGTTTCAATTTGTTTTGCGAATTATCTATTTTTGTAGATGACCCCATATCTTACCACATCTTGATTGATGTCGATTATCCGCCCGGGTCATTCCTTTACTTCACTTATTTTACCAGGAGAACAAGACCCTGGAGATACTCAACATCGCCTGGAATGGTTTCTCTAACGCAGGGTGTAAAGTCATCAGCGCCAGTCTCGAAGTCAACGTCAAACTCCACACTCTTAATCTCAGTAACAATCGAATAGGATACGAAGGCGCCAGATCGCTCGCTAGGGCGCTAATGATCAACCAGAATCTCACTCATCTACAGGTAGGTTAACAGATAACCGGGTAACAAGGAAAGGCAGGTAGGTTAACGGATACACCGGGTAACAAGGAAAGGTAGGTTAGCAGATAACCCGGGTAACAAGGAAAAGCAGGTAGGTTAACAGATAACCCGGGTAACAAGGAATGACAGGTAGCTTAACAGATAACCCTGGTGACAAGGAAAAGCAGGTAGGTTAACAGATAAACCGGGTAGCCAGGAAAGATAGGTAGGTTAACTGATAACCCGGGTAACAAGGAAAGACAGATAGGTTAACAGATAACCCGGGTAACAAGGAAAGACAGGTAGGTTAACGGATAACCCGGGTAACAAGGAAAGACAGGTAGGTTAACAGATAACCCGGGTAACAAGGAAAGACAGGTAGGTTAACAGATAAACCGGGTAACAAGGAAAGACAGGTAGGTTAACAGATAAACCGGGTAACAAGGAAAGACAGGTAGGTTAACAGATAAACCGGGTAACAAGGAAAGACAGGTAGGTTAACAGATAACCCGGGTAACAAGGAAAGACAGGTAGGTTAACAGATAACCCGGGTAACAAGGGAAGACAGGTAGGTTGACTGATAAACCGGGTAACAAGGAAAGACAGATAGGTTAACAGATAACCCGGGTAACAAGGAAAGACAGGTAGGTTAACAGATAACCCGGGTAACAAGGAAAGACAGGTAGGTTAACAGATAACCCGGGTAACAAGGAAAGACAGGTAGGTTAACAGATAACCCGGGTAACAAGGAAAGACAGGTAGGTTAACAGATAACCCGGGTAACAAGGAAAGACAGGTAGGTTAACGGATAACCCGGGTAACAAGGAAAGACAGGTAGGTTAACTGATAACCTGGGTAACAAGGAAAGACAGGTAGGTTAATTGATAACCCGGGTAACATATACTCCGAGTAACAGATAATCCGGTTAACAGATAGCCCGGGTAACATATACTCCGAGTAACAGATAACCCGGGTAGCCAGGAAAGACAGGTAGGATAACTGATAACCTGGGTAACAAGGAAAGACAGGTAGGATAACTGATAGCCTGGGTTACAAGGAAAGACAGGTAGGTTAACAGAAAACCTGGGTAACAAGGAAAGACAGGTAGGATAACTGATAGCCTGGGTTACAGGGAAAGACAGGTAGGTTAACTGATAACCTGGGTAACAAGGAAAGACAGGTATGTTAACTGATAATCCGAGTAACAGATAATCCGGTTAACAGATAGCCCGGGTAACAGATAGCCCGGGTAACAGATAACCTGGTTAACAGATAACCTGGGTAACAGATACTCCGAGTAACAGATAGCCCGGGTAACAGATAGCCCTGGTAACAAGGAAAATTAGGTTAACAGATAAAAACCTTCACGGTCCTCCTGTTTTGTCGCCTCTATTTAAATGAAAATGTTTATACTTATCTGTTTATTTACTTCCCTTAGCTCAATCTGAACTCTTTGTCCACGCTTGGCGCATTTGAGCTGCTGGTGGCCATTAGGGACAATCCTGGGAGTGCAATAGAGAAACTGGAGCTTGAGGTAAGACACCATCTGACAGTCGTTATATCAACCAGTCATCCAGGCAAAAGGAACATTTTAACAAAATGTATGATTGATTATATGAGAAAACAATCACAAAACAAGAAAACAATACAATAGCTGTGAAAAGTTGCATTGTACATGTTGGTGATGACACGAATTGTAATAAACGATGACTATGTGCGTTGTTTGTTCAGGAGGTACCAGTGCTGGCCTCAGCCCAAGTCATAGAACAGGAAATCAAGTCTGTCCGGCCAGCCTTCATCCTTATACATGACGTCGTGGTCCTTTCGGATGACCATCTCGCCCTCGCCAGCGTGGTCAACAAGCAGAAGGTCAAGACTTGATAACGCTAGGAGCACATTCTTCTATATCCGATAGGGCTCACGTGATACTGATGATAGAGTTCATCATCATGGTCATACAAACTAATGGCCAACAAATCGTAGGGGGTCACCTGGGTGTGTTTGTAATTTCGTGGACATGTCCCAACACGGGTTTTTATATGAGAACCGGAAGTGTACAGAAAATGCTGGATGATAGCACGCATGTCCCAACAGAGGTTTTTTACCATATTAGAACCGGAAGTGTACAGTCAATGCTTTGATGATAGCACGCATGTCCCAACAGAGGTTTTTTACCATACGAGAAACGGAAGTGTACAGACAATGCTTGGATGATAGGACGAATATCCCAACAGAGGTTTTTATATGAGAAGCAGATGTGTGCAGGCAATGCTTTGATCATAAGACGCATGTCCCAACAGAGGTTGTTATATGAGAACCGGAAGTGTACAGACAATGCTTGGATGATAGGACGCATGTCCCAACAGAGGTTTTTTTATAGGAAACGGAAGTGAACAGACAATTCTAGGATGATGGGACGCATGTCCCAACGGAGGTTCTTATATGAGAACCGGAAGTGTACAGACGATGCTTGGATGATAGCACGCATGTCCCAACAGAGGTTTTTATATGAGAACCGGAAGTGTACAGACGATGCTTGGATGATAGCACGCATGTCCCAACAGAGGTTTTTATATGAGAACCGGAAGTGTACAGACGATGCTTGGATGATAGTACGGGCCGGAGTTGGACCACGGGGACATAATTGTTATGTTTGGTATGGTGACGCCGTGCTGTATAACGGAACTAATTTTGGCCATATCTTGGTGCTAATTGGCAGTGGGATTAAGTATTTATTACGTCATAATCTGTATACTTTTAATTACGTGTGATGCCATTTACATATATTTATATTTCATGTGAACTCAATATTACTAGCAAAGTGTTTGAAGGTTATTTTTCGATGAACATTTCAGTTATACATCAGTAAAATAGTGCATAAAAAGTCCCTTTTTCTAAACAGATTTTTTTTTCAGATTGAGGAACCATGTTTGTGTTATAACATTTTATAGTTGTTATCAATACAAACAAAACAGCTATGAATTTCATCGGGATGACGTCATACAATGAGTTATGATGTCAGAAGTCAAATATTTAAGACATTGCCCCAAAATATCATTATCAACCTGAAAGTAAATATAAGGATATGTAGATAAGACAGTGTATGTTTCACACCAATAAATGTCAAAAATATGACCACCAAAAACCAATGCACAGTCGATACAAACGTATTCATCTGGTATAAGCCAAAGCCTATTTCGACGTCAGGGTAAATCCAGACAGAGAACACCCGTTGACATTGGAGCAGTGCGCTCTCCAACGCTACAACTACAATGTATGACGTCATAAGCATAATAACGTCACAATGACCCACTGTATGTTATTGGTAAATATTTACATTGGGCATAGCTTAATCTACTCTGTGCCGAAGAAATGTAAATATACATCAATGAATGTCAAAAATATGACACCTAATCATTACGTGTTATCTTATGATGTTATGTGTTATTTACCTGTGATAACCTGTGGTATCACTTTTGATGTCATGTTATTACCAGTGACGTTTTATCTGTGATGTCATATCTATGAAAAAGTGTGATATATGATGTAATATCGAATAAAACTAAATGCAGCAATAAATCAATTGTGTACTTATTTATAGATCAAAGCTTAACCATGAAGACGGAAGTTATCAGTAAAATTGAAACGTTCAGTATCCATACACATCATTATGTACAGGATGTAATGTTAAGTATCCATACACATCATTATGTACCGGATGTAATGTTAAGTATCCATACACATCATTATGTACCGGGTGTAACGTTTAGTATCCATACACATCATTATGTACCGGGTGTAACGTTTAGTATCCATACACATCATTATGTACAGGGTGTAACGTTTAGTATCCATACACATCATTATATACCGGATGTAACGTTCGGTATCCATACACATCATTATGTACCGGATGTAACGTTCAGTATCCATACACATCATTATGTACCGGGTGTAACGTTTAGTATTCATACACATCATTATATACAGGATGTAATGTTCAGTATCCATACACATCATTATGTACCGGATGTAACGTTTGGTATCCATACACATCATTATGTACCGGATGTAATGTTCAGTATCCATACACATTATTATGTACCTGATGTAATGTTTAGTATCCATACAAATCATTATGTATCGGATGTAATGTTCAGTATCCATACACATCATTATGTACCGGATGCAATGTTAAGTATCCATACACATCATTATGTACCGGATGTAATGTTCAGTATCCATACACATCATTATGTACCGGGTGTAACGTTTAGAATCCATACACATCATTATATACCGGATGTAACGTTTATAGCCATACACATCATTATGTACCGGATGTAACGTTTAGTAGCCATACATATCATTATGTACCGGATGTAACCTTCGGTATCAATACACATCATTATGTATCGGATGTAACGTTTAGTATCCATACACATCATTATGTACCGGATGTAACCTTTGGTATCCATACACATCATTATGTACCGGATGTAATGTTTAGTATCCATACACATCATTATGTACCGGGTGTAACCTTTGGTATCCATACACACCATTATGTACAGGGTGTAATGTTTAGTATCCATACACATCATTATGTACCGGATGTAATGTTAAGTATCCATACACATCATTATGTACCGGATGTAATGTTAAGTATCCGTACACATCATTATGTACCGGATGTAACGTTCAGTATCCATACACATCATTATGTACCGGGTGTAACGTTTAGTATTCATACACATCATTATGTACCGGATGTAATGTTCAGTATCCATACACATCATTATGTACCGGATGTAACGTTTGGTATCCATACACATCATTATGTACCGGATGTAATGTTTAGTATCCATACACATCATTATGTACCGGATGTAATGTTCAGTATCCATACACATCATTATGTACCAGATGAAACGTTTGGTATCCATACACACCATTATGTACCTGGTGTAACGTTTAGTATCCATACACACCATTATGTACCGGATGTAACGTTTAGTATCCATACACATCATTATGTACATGATGTAACGTTTATAGCCATACACATCATTATGTACCGGATGTAATGTTTAGTATCCATACACATCATTATGTACGGGATGTAATGTTTAGTATCCATACACATCATTATGTACCGGATGTAACGTTTAGTATCCATACACACCATTATGTACAGGATGTAATGTTTAGTATCCATACACATCATTATGTACATGATGTAACGTTTAGTATCCATACACATCATTATGTACAGGATGTAATGTTTAGTATCCATACACACCATAATGTACAGGATGTAACGTTTAGTATCCATACACATCATTATGTACCGGGTGTAATGTTTAGTATCCATACACATCATTATGTACCAGGTGTAACGTTTAGTATCCATACACATCATTATGTACCGGGTGTAACGTTTAGTATCCATACACATCATTATGTACAGGATGTAATGTTTAGTATCCAAACACATCATTATGTACCGGATGTAACGTTTAGTATCCATACACATCATTATGTACAGGATGTAACGTTTAGTATCCATACACATCATTATGTACCGGATGTAACGTTTAGTATCCATACACATCATTATGTACAGGATGTAACGTTTAGTATCCATACACATCATTATGTACAGGATGTAATGTTTAGTATCCATACACATCATTATGTACCGGATGTAATGTTTAGTATCCATACACATCATTATGTACAGGGTGTAATGTTTAGTATCCATACACATCATTATGTACCGGATGTAATGTTAAGTATCCATACACATCATTATGTACCGGATGTAATGTTAAGTATCCGTACACATCATTATGTACCGGGTGTAACGTTTAGTATTCATACACATCATTATATACAGGATGTAATGTTCAGTATCCATACACATCATTATGTACCGGATGTAACGTTTGGTATCCATACACATCATTATGTACCGGATGTAATGTTCAGTATCCATACACATTATTATGTACCTGATGTAATGTTTAGTATCCATACAAATCATTATGTATCGGATGTAATGTTCAGTATCCATACACATCATTATGTACCGGATGCAATGTTAAGTATCCATACACATCATTATGTACCGGATGTAATGTTCAGTATCCATACACACCATTATGTACCGGGTGTAACGTTTAGAATCCATACACATCATTATATACCGGATGTAACGTTTATAGCCATACACATCATTATGTACCGGATGTAACGTTTAGTAGCCATACATATCATTATGTACCGGATGTAACCTTCGGTATCAATACACATCATTATGTATCGGATGTAACGTTTAGTATCCATACACATCATTATGTACCGGATGTAACCTTTGGTATCCATACACATCATTATGTACCGGATGTAATGTTTAGTATCCATACACATCATTATGTACCGGGTGTAACCTTTGGTATCCATACACACCATTATGTACAGGGTGTAATGTTTAGTATCCATACACATCATTATGTACCGGATGTAATGTTAAGTATCCATACACATCATTATGTACCGGATGTAATGTTAAGTATCCGTACACATCATTATGTACCGGATGTAACGTTCAGTATCCATACACATCATTATGTACCGGGTGTAACGTTTAGTATTCATACACATCATTATGTACCGGATGTAATGTTCAGTATCCATACACATCATTATGTACCGGATGTAACGTTTGGTATCCATACACATCATTATGTACCGGATGTAATGTTTAGTATCCATACACATCATTATGTACCGGATGTAATGTTCAGTATCCATACACATCATTATGTACCAGATGAAACGTTTGGTATCCATACACACCATTATGTACCTGGTGTAACGTTTAGTATCCATACACACCATTATGTACCGGATGTAACGTTTAGTATCCATACACATCATTATGTACATGATGTAACGTTTATAGCCATACACATCATTATGTACCGGATGTAATGTTTAGTATCCATACACATCATTATGTACGGGATGTAATGTTTAGTATCCATACACATCATTATGTACCGGATGTAACGTTTAGTATCCATACACACCATTATGTACAGGATGTAATGTTTAGTATCCATACACATCATTATGTACATGATGTAACGTTTAGTATCCATACACATCATTATGTACAGGATGTAATGTTTAGTATCCATACACACCATAATGTACAGGATGTAACGTTTAGTATCCATACACATCATTATGTACCGGGTGTAATGTTTAGTATCCATACACATCATTATGTACCGGGTGTAACGTTTAGTATCCATACACATCATTATGTACCGGGTGTAACGTTTAGTATCCATACACATCATTATGTACAGGATGTAATGTTTAGTATCCAAACACATCATTATGTACCGGATGTAACGTTTAGTATCCATACACATCATTATGTACAGGATGTAACGTTTAGTATCCATACACATCATTATGTACCGGATGTAACGTTTAGTATCCATACACATCATTATGTACAGGATGTAACGTTTAGTATCCATACACATCATTATGTACAGGATGTAATGTTTAGTATCCATACACATCATTATGTACCGGATGTAATGTTTAGTATCCATACACATCATTATGTACAGGGTGTAACGTTTAGTATCCATACACATCATTATGTACAGGATGTAATGTTTAGTATCCATACACATCATTATGTACCGGGTGTAACGTTTAGTATTCATACACATCATTATATACAGGATGTAATGTTCAGTATCCATACACATCATTATGTACCGGATGTAACGTTTGGTATCCATACACATCATTATGTACCGGATGTAATGTTCAGTATCCATACACATTATTATGTACCTGATGTAATGTTTAGTATCCATACAAATCATTATGTATCGGATGTAATGTTCAGTATCCATACACATCATTATGTACCGGATGCAATGTTAAGTATCCATACACATCATTATGTACCGGATGTAATGTTCAGTATCCATACACATCATTATGTACCGGGTGTAACGTTTAGAATCCATACACATCATTATATACCGGATGTAACGTTTATAGCCATACACATCATTATGTACCGGATGTAACGTTTAGTAGCCATACATATCATTATGTACCGGATGTAACCTTCGGTATCAATACACATCATTATGTATCGGATGTAACGTTTAGTATCCATACACATCATTATGTACCGGATGTAACCTTTGGTATCCATACACATCATTATGTACCGGATGTAATGTTTAGTATCCATACACATCATTATGTACCGGGTGTAACCTTTGGTATCCATACACACCATTATGTACAGGGTGTAATGTTTAGTATCCATACACATCATTATGTACCGGATGTAATGTTAAGTATCCATACACATCATTATGTACCGGATGTAATGTTAAGTATCCGTACACATCATTATGTACCGGATGTAACGTTCAGTATCCATACACATCATTATGTACCGGGTGTAACGTTTAGTATTCATACACATCATTATGTACCGGATGTAATGTTCAGTATCCATACACATCATTATGTACCGGATGTAACGTTTGGTATCCATACACATCATTATGTACCGGATGTAATGTTTAGTATCCATACACATCATTATGTACCGGATGTAATGTTCAGTATCCATACACATCATTATGTACCAGATGAAACGTTTGGTATCCATACACACCATTATGTACCTGGTGTAACGTTTAGTATCCATACACACCATTATGTACCGGATGTAACGTTTAGTATCCATACACATCATTATGTACATGATGTAACGTTTATAGCCATACACATCATTATGTACCGGATGTAATGTTTAGTATCCATACACATCATTATGTACGGGATGTAATGTTTAGTATCCATACACATCATTATGTACCGGATGTAACGTTTAGTATCCATACACACCATTATGTACAGGATGTAATGTTTAGTATCCATACACATCATTATGTACATGATGTAACGTTTAGTATCCATACACATCATTATGTACAGGATGTAATGTTTAGTATCCATACACACCATAATGTACAGGATGTAACGTTTAGTATCCATACACATCATTATGTACCGGGTGTAATGTTTAGTATCCATACACATCATTATGTACCGGGTGTAACGTTTAGTATCCATACACATCATTATGTACCGGGTGTAACGTTTAGTATCCATACACATCATTATGTACAGGATGTAATGTTTAGTATCCAAACACATCATTATGTACCGGATGTAACGTTTAGTATCCATACACATCATTATGTACAGGATGTAACGTTTAGTATCCATACACATCATTATGTACCGGATGTAACGTTTAGTATCCATACACATCATTATGTACAGGATGTAACGTTTAGTATCCATACACATCATTATGTACAGGATGTAATGTTTAGTATCCATACACATCATTATGTACCGGATGTAATGTTTAGTATCCATACACATCATTATGTACAGGGTGTAATGTTTAGTATCCATACACATCATTATGTACCGGATGTAATGTTAAGTATCCATACACATCATTATGTACCGGATGTAATGTTAAGTATCCGTACACATCATTATGTACCGGGTGTAACGTTTAGTATTCATACACATCATTATATACAGGATGTAATGTTCAGTATCCATACACATCATTATGTACCGGATGTAACGTTTGGTATCCATACACATCATTATGTACCGGATGTAATGTTCAGTATCCATACACATTATTATGTACCTGATGTAATGTTTAGTATCCATACAAATCATTATGTATCGGATGTAATGTTCAGTATCCATACACATCATTATGTACCGGATGCAATGTTAAGTATCCATACACATCATTATGTACCGGATGTAATGTTCAGTATCCATACACACCATTATGTACCGGGTGTAACGTTTAGAATCCATACACATCATTATATACCGGATGTAACGTTTATAGCCATACACATCATTATGTACCGGATGTAACGTTTAGTAGCCATACATATCATTATGTACCGGATGTAACCTTCGGTATCAATACACATCATTATGTATCGGATGTAACGTTTAGTATCCATACACATCATTATGTACCGGATGTAACCTTTGGTATCCATACACATCATTATGTACCGGATGTAATGTTTAGTATCCATACACATCATTATGTACCGGGTGTAACCTTTGGTATCCATACACACCATTATGTACAGGGTGTAATGTTTAGTATCCATACACATCATTATGTACCGGATGTAATGTTAAGTATCCATACACATCATTATGTACCGGATGTAATGTTAAGTATCCGTACACATCATTATGTACCGGATGTAACGTTCAGTATCCATACACATCATTATGTACCGGGTGTAACGTTTAGTATTCATACACATCATTATGTACCGGATGTAATGTTCAGTATCCATACACATCATTATGTACCGGATGTAACGTTTGGTATCCATACACATCATTATGTACCGGATGTAATGTTTAGTATCCATACACATCATTATGTACCGGATGTAATGTTCAGTATCCATACACATCATTATGTACCAGATGAAACGTTTGGTATCCATACACACCATTATGTACCTGGTGTAACGTTTAGTATCCATACACACCATTATGTACCGGATGTAACGTTTAGTATCCATACACATCATTATGTACATGATGTAACGTTTATAGCCATACACATCATTATGTACCGGATGTAATGTTTAGTATCCATACACATCATTATGTACGGGATGTAATGTTTAGTATCCATACACATCATTATGTACCGGATGTAACGTTTAGTATCCATACACACCATTATGTACAGGATGTAATGTTTAGTATCCATACACATCATTATGTACATGATGTAACGTTTAGTATCCATACACATCATTATGTACAGGATGTAATGTTTAGTATCCATACACACCATAATGTACAGGATGTAACGTTTAGTATCCATACACATCATTATGTACCGGGTGTAATGTTTAGTATCCATACACATCATTATGTACCGGGTGTAACGTTTAGTATCCATACACATCATTATGTACCGGGTGTAACGTTTAGTATCCATACACATCATTATGTACAGGATGTAATGTTTAGTATCCAAACACATCATTATGTACCGGATGTAACGTTTAGTATCCATACACATCATTATGTACAGGATGTAACGTTTAGTATCCATACACATCATTATGTACCGGATGTAACGTTTAGTATCCATACACATCATTATGTACAGGATGTAACGTTTAGTATCCATACACATCATTATGTACAGGATGTAATGTTTAGTATCCATACACATCATTATGTACCGGATGTAATGTTTAGTATCCATACACATCATTATGTACAGGGTGTAATGTTTAGTATCCATACACATCATTATGTACCGGATGTAATGTTAAGTATCCATACACATCATTATGTACCGGATGTAATGTTAAGTATCCGTACACATCATTATGTACCGGATGTAACGTTCAGTATCCATACACATCATTATGTACCGGGTGTAACGTTTAGTATTCATACATATCATTATGTACCGGATGTAATGTTCAGTATCCATACACATCATTATGTACCGGATGTAACGTTTGGTATCCATACACATCATTATGTACCGGATGTAACGTTTAGTATCCATACACATCATTATGTACCGGATGTAATGTTCAGTATCCATACACATCATTATGTACCAGATGAAACGTTTGGTATCCATACACACCATTATGTACCTGGTGTAACGTTTAGTATCCATACACACCATTATGTACCGGATGTAACGTTTAGTATCCATACACATCATTATGTACATGATGTAACGTTTATAGCCATACACATCATTATGTACCGGATGTAATGTTTAGTATCCATACACATCATTATGTACGGGATGTAATGTTTAGTATCCATACACATCATTATGTACCGGATGTAACGTTTAGTATCCATACACACCATTATGTACAGGATGTAATGTTTAGTATCCATACACATCATTATGTACATGATGTAACGTTTAGTATCCATACACATCATTATGTACAGGATGTAATGTTTAGTATCCATACACACCATAATGTACAGGATGTAACGTTTAGTATCCATACACATCATTATGTACCGGGTGTAATGTTTAGTATCCATACACATCATTATGTACCGGGTGTAACGTTTAGTATCCATACACATCATTATGTACCGGGTGTAACGTTTAGTATCCATACACATCATTATGTACAGGATGTAATGTTTAGTATCCAAACACATCATTATGTACCGGATGTAACGTTTAGTATCCATACACATCATTATGTACAGGATGTAACGTTTAGTATCCATACACATCATTATGTACCGGATGTAACGTTTAGTATCCATACACATCATTATGTACAGGATGTAACGTTTAGTATCCATACACATCATTATGTACAGGATGTAATGTTTAGTATCCATACACATCATTATGTACCGGATGTAACCTTCGGTATCAATACACATCATTATGTACAGGATGTAATGTTTAGTATCCTACACGCGGCCCATTACAGAACATTACATTACTGTAATGGGAGGCTCATTTCACACATATATATTTATTATTTACTGACAGAAACTCAAGTAACTGTGGTCCGTGCCTAGCCCCGTGGTTCGTAATGTCATTTTAGTCGTTATTATTTTGAAGGAATGTTTGTTAATAGAAAGAATCTAGGTTGAAAATACTATATTATTAAACTAAAAATAAATTAAATATACCATTGCCATGTCTACAATATCCAAATAGGTAAGGTGACAAGTGTGTGATACATGTGCCATTTATGTATGAGAGCACCTAGTACATAACTAGCTACCAGTGGACACCTGTCGCGACTACTCTCAGTGTGACTGGGTACATGTAAAAGATTGGTCACCTCACCTGCTGTTTGGGTAGTGTGGACATGGAAATGGATTCGGGTTTTATCATAAAATACGTAAATCGTAAATACGTATAGCCACAGTACTAAAGGAAATAAATAGACGTTGTCTTCATTTGCATATATATTACATGTAAACTACGATGAATTTCACTCATTTCTGCCTAGCGATAAAATCATGTTTTGTTGTCTCCAAGTTGTTTGTTTTATTAAAAGCGAATTCCAATACTTTTCTTTCGTGTTTTGCTAGAAAAAAGGGAAAAAATTAAAACATTCCGTGCAGTAAATTGCTTGTTTGAAAAACAAATTATACCCCACCCCAACCAACCAAGATGGCGATATGTAGCATCCAATAGTCTTTAAATAGATAAGCACACAAATTATACCCCAACCACCCAAGATGGCGATATGTAGCATCCAATAGTCTTTAAATAGATAAGCAAATCTTAGTATTGTTGATTCGCACATGCGTTCAGAAGATAATTAATCTTTCAGTTTGGAATGAAAAATATTCCTGAATGTGACTACCACCGCATCGGGTTTTCCTTCGGATTGCTGCTTACATTTTTTACTCTCCCAAGGGAGAGTGGGCCGTTCCCGGAGGTACAGCAATACCGGGCCAACCCGTGGTAAGAGCTTCCCGGAGGTACTGCAATACCGGGCCAACCCGTGGTAAGAGCGGAGCAAGCCCCTGACATCTCACCTAAGTCCAAAAATCAGTTTAATATCGAAGTACCCCGGTGGGGTACGTATAAGATATTAAGCTGATAAGAACAGATACTACACTTTGATCTTAGCCAAAAGGCCGAGAAGCGATACCGTGAAGGCGTGAATAATACACTATGTAGTAAATGTACGGTTATCTACTGTGGCTAGACCTATATTAGAATAACAGAAAATATATGTTTTAAGATATTTTTAACAAAAATTTAGAAAATTGTCATTTTCACTGAACATATTTTTCATACTAAAACTTCAAATAACATCATTATAAATAAGATATTAATTAAAAAGTTTTATCAATATTAGAATAAATGTTTGTATTTTTCATAATCACGCTTCCTCGAAGTTTATCCAGTTACCTCCCTTATATGACAATAGAGAGTAAAACGTTACACCAGAGACGTATAAAGGCACTAGTAAATTATTCTGTCACCCACCTAGACCTGGGCCTAGTCAGAGACGTACATACACAGATGGCTGCAAAAAAGGTCCATTAATTTTTAGAAGTTGAACTGACATTCATACTTACACACGACGCGATATAGCTACCCCAAAACTTTCGATTTAGCCCTCTTTGGTACCTGGTTGAGTCGAGTTTAATGGGAGTAGACAGTCTTGTTGCTAAAAGTAGATTTATCATCATTATACACTACTATTGTCAATTTGTTTATTATAGTGCCGTATTAACATGAACAATTAAATTCTTACACAGAAGTATGCGAACAAATAGTAACTAAGCACTGACCAGCCGTCTTGATATAAAATTTGTTAAAAACAGATACAAATTAATAAGCTAACAAATCAAAATAAACCGCCACAGGATCCAATCCACACAGCGGGTGTCCAAAACCAGAGACATAAAAAACGTCATACACGTCTCAGTTTAGATAGACGTGTTAAGAGTAATGTTCTTTTTCGAGAGAAAATTGATCTAGCCCCCTCCCCCATCCCCAAGTGTGTAAAATTACTCTAAACAGCTTGTGGCCCAGAACTAGTTGTAACAAATTCTCAGGCACCTCTAAAAAAGGGGGGGAAATCAAATGCTATCCTTAGAAGAGCTCAATAACACCCATTTTCAATAAGAAATTTTATTGTGTAATCAAAGTTCTTGAAGTATAATTATGATTAAACCAACCTTTACTTTGAATCAATTCCCTGCGCATAAGTTATCATTTCCTGATTGTCATTCCATATAGACACATCATCGTACTGAGTAGGTTACTGTTTTACAGCTAAAAATGTCATCTGTGTACACACTCCCAACCTGGACCCCAAACCTAGACCTAAATGTCCTCTCTGTACTCACTCCCAACCTAGACCTAAATGTCATCTCTGTACACACTCCCAACCTAGACCTAAAGGTCATCTCTGTACACACTCCCAACCTGGACCCCCAACCTAGACCTAAATGTCCTCTCTGTACTCACTCCCAACCTAGACCTAAATGTCATCTTTGTACACACTCCCAACCTAGACCTAAATGTCCTCTCTGTACACACTCCCAACCTAGACCTAAATGTCATCTCTGTACACACTCCCAACCTAGACCTAAATGTCCTCTCTGTACACACTCCCAACCTAGACCTAAATGTCCTCTCTGTACACACTCCCAACCTAGACCTAAATGTCCTCTCTGTACACACCCCCAACCTAGACCTAAATGTCATCTCTGTACACACTCCCAACCTAGACCTAAATGTCATCTGTGTACACACTCCCAACCTAGACCTAAATGTCATCTGTGTACACACTCCCAACCTAGACCTAAATGTCCTCTGTGTACACACTCCCAACCTAGACCTAAATGTCATCTGTGTACACACTCCCAACCTAGACCTAAATGTCATCTGTGTACACACTCCCAACCTAGACCTAAATGTCCTCTCTGTACACACTCCCAACCTAGACCTAAATGTCATCTGTGTACACACTCCCAACCTAGACCTAAATGTCATCTGTGTACACACTCCCAACCTAGACCTAAATGTCCTCTCTGTACACACTCCCAACCTAGACCTAAATGTCCTCTCTGTACACACTCCCAACCTAGACCTAAATGTCCTCTCTGTACTCACTCCCAACCTAGACCTAAATGTCCTCTCTGTACTCACTCCCGACCTAGACCTAAATGTCCTCTCTGTACACACTCCCAACCTAGACCTAAATGTCATCTGTGTACACACTCCCAACCTAGACCTAAATGTCCTCTCTGTACACACTCCCAACCTGGACCCCCAACCTAGACCTAAATGTCCTCTCTGTACACACTCCCAACCTAGACCTAAATGTCCTCTCTGTACACACTCCCAACCTAGACCTAAATGTCCTTTCTGTACACACTCCCAACCTAGACCTAAATGTCCTCTCTGTACACACTCCCAACCTGGACCTAAATGTCATCTCTGTACACACTCCCAACCTGGAGCTAAATGTCCTCTCTGTACACACTCCCAACCTGGACCCCCAACCTAGACCTAAATGTCCTCTCTGTACACACTCCCAACCTAGACCTAAATGTCATCTCTGTACACACTCCCAACCTAGACCTAAATGTCCTCTCTGTACTCACTCCCAACCTAGACCTAAATGTCCTCTCTGTACTCACTCCCAACCTAGACCTAAATGTCCTCTATGTACACACTCCCAACCTAGACCTAAATGTCCTCTCTGTACACACTCCCAACCTAGACCTAAATGTCCTCTCTGTACACACTCCCAACCTAGACCTAAATGTCCTCTCTGTACACACTCCCTACCTAGACCTAAATGTCCTCTCTGTACACACTCCCAACCTGGACCCCCAACCTAGACCTAAATGTCCTCTATGTACACACTCCCAACCTAGACCTAAATGTCATCTGTGTACACACTCCCAACCTAGACCTAAATGTCCTCTCTGTACACACTCCCAACCTAGACCTAAATGTCATCTTTGTACACACTCCCAACCTAGACCTAAATGTCCTCTATGTACTCACTCCCAACCTAGACCTAAATGTCCTCTCTGTACTCACTCCCAACCTAGACCTAAATGTCCTCTCTGTACTCACTCCCAACCTAGACCTAAATGTCCTCTCTGTACTCACTCCCAACCTAGACCTAAATGTCCTCTCTGTACAAACTCCCAACCTAGACCTAAATGTCCTCTCTGTACACACTCCCAACCTGGACCCCCAACCTAGACCTAAATGTCCTCTATGTACACACTCCCAACCTAGACCTAAATGTCATCTGTGTACACACTCCCAACCTAGACCTAAATGTCCTCTCTGTACACACTCCCAACCTAGACCTAAATGTCCTCTCTGTACACACTCCCAACCTAGACCTAAATGTCATCTTTGTACACACTCCCAACCTAGACCTAAATGTCCTCTCTGTACACACTCCCAACCTAGACCTAAATGTCCTCTCTGTACACACTCCCAACCTAGACCTAAATGTCATCTTTGTACACACTCCCAACCTAGACCTAAATGTCCTCTCTGTACACACTCCCAACCTAGACCTAAATGTCATCTTTGTACACTCTCCCAACCTAGACCTAAATGTCCTCTCTGTACACACTCCCAACCTGGACCCCCAACCTAGACCTAAATGTCATCTGTGTACACACTCCCAACCTAGACCTAAATGTCCTCTCTGTACACACTCCCAACCTAGACCTAAATGTCCTCTCTGTACACACTCCCAACCTAGACCTAAATGTCATCTTTGTACACACTCCCAACCTAGACCTAAATGTCCTCTCTGTACACACTCCCAACCTAGACCTAAATGTCCTCTCTGTACACACTCCCAACCTAGACCTAAATGTCCTCTCTGTACACACTCCCAACCTAGACATAAATGTCCTCTCTGTACACACTCCCAACCTAGACCTAAATGTCCTCTCTGTACACACTCCCAACCTGGACCCCCAACCTAGACCTAAATGTCCTCTATGTACACACTCCCAACCTAGACCTAAATGTCCTCTCTGTACTCACTCCCAACCTAGACCTAAATGTCATCTCTGTACACACTCCCAACCTAGACCTAAATGTCCTCTCTGTACACACTCCCAACCTGGACCTAAATGTCCTCTCTGTACACACTCCCAACCTGGACCTAAATGTCCTCTCTGTACACACTCCCAACCTAGACCTAAATGTCCTCTCTGTACTCACTCCCAACCTAGACCTAAATGTCCTCTCTGTACTCACTCCCAACCTAGACATAAATGTCCTCTCTGTACACACTCCCAACCTAGACCTAAATGTCCTTTCTGTACACACTCCCAACCTAGACATAAATGTCCTCTCTGTACACACTCCCAACCTAGACCTAAATGTCCTCTCTGTACTCACTCCCAACCTAGACCGATATGTCATCTCTGTACACACTCCCAACCTAGACATAAATGTCCTCTCTGTACACACTCCCAACCTAGACCTAAATGTCATCTCTGTACACACTCCCAACCTAGACCTAAATGTCTTCTCTGTACACACTCCCAACCTAGACCTAAATGTCCTCTCTGTACACACCCCCAACCTAGACCTAAATGTCCTCTCTGTACACACCCCCAACCTAGACCTAAATGTCCTCTCTGTACACACTCCCAACCTAGACCTAAATGTCCTCTCTGTACACACTCCCAACCTAGACCTAAATGTCCTCTCTGTACACACCCCCAACCTAGACCGAAATGTCCTCTCTGTACTCACCCCCAACCTAGACCTAAATGTCCTCTCTGTACACACCCCCGACCTAGACCTAAATGTCCTCTCTGTACACACTCCCAACCTAGACCTAAATGTCCTCTATGTACACACTCCCAACCTAGACCTAAATGTCATCTTTGTACACACCCCCAACCTAGACCTAAATGTCCTCTCTGTACACACTCCCAACCTAGACCTAAATGTCCTCTCTGTACACACTCCCAACCTAGACCTAAATGTCCTCTCTGTACTCACTCCCAACCTAGACCTAAATGTCCTCTCTGTACACACTCCCAACCTAGACCTAAATGTCCTCTATGTACACACTCCCAACCTAGACCTAAATGTCATCTGTGTACACACTCCCAACCTAGACCTAAATGTCATCTTTGTACACACTCCCAACCTAGACCTAAATGTCCTCTCTGTACACACTCCCAACCTAGACCTAAATGTCCTCTCTGTACACACTCCCAACCTAGACCTAAATGTCCTCTCTGTACACACTCCCAACCTGGACCCCCAACCTAGACCTAAATGTCCTCTCTGTATACATTCCCAACCTAGACCTAAATGTCCTCTCTGTACACACTCCCAACCTAGACCTAAATGTCCTCTCTGTACACACTCCCAACCTAGACCTAAATGTCCTCTCTGTACACACTCCCAACCTAGACCTACATGTCCTCTCTGTACTCACTCCCAACCTAGACCTAAATGTCCTCTCTGTACACACTCCCAACCTAGACCTAAATGTCCTCTCTGTACACACTCCCAACCTAGACATAAATGTCCTCTCTGTACACACTCCCAACCTAGACATAAATGTCATCTCTGTACACACTCCCAACCTAGACCTAAATGTCCTCTCTGTACACACTCCCAACCTGGACCCCCAACCTAGACCTAAATGTCCTCTCTGTACACACTCCCAACCTGGACCCCCAACCTAGACCTAAATGTCCTCTCTGTACACACTCCCAACCTAGACCTAAATGTCCTCTCTATACACACTCCCAACCTAGACCTAAATGTCCTCTCTGTACACACTCCCAACCTAGACCTAAATGTCCTCTCTGTACACACTCCCAACCTAGACCTAAATGTCATCTTTGTACACACTCCCAACCTAGACCTAAATGTCCTCTCTGTACACACTCCCAACCTAGACCTAAATGTCCTCTCTGTACACACTCCCAACCTAGACCTAAATGTCATCTTTGTACACACTCCCAACCTAGACCTAAATGTCCTCTCTGTACACACTCCCAACCTAGACCTAAATGTCATCTTTGTACACTCTCCCAACCTAGACCTAAATGTCCTCTCTGTACACACTCCCAACCTGGACCCCCAACCTAGACCTAAATGTCATCTGTGTACACACTCCCAACCTAGACCTAAATGTCCTCTCTGTACACACTCCCAACCTAGACCTAAATGTCCTCTCTGTACACACTCCCAACCTAGACCTAAATGTCATCTTTGTACACACTCCCAACCTAGACCTAAATGTCCTCTCTGTACACACTCCCAACCTAGACCTAAATGTCCTCTCTGTACACACTCCCAACCTAGACCTAAATGTCCTCTCTGTACACACTCCCAACCTGGACCCCCAACCTAGACCTAAATGTCCTCTCTGTACACACTCCCAACCTAGACCTAAATGTCCTCTCTGTACACACTCCCAACCTAGACCTAAATGTCCTCTCTGTACACACTCCCAACCTAGACCTAAATGTCCTCTCTGTACACACTCCCAACCTAGACCTAAATGTCATCTGTGTACACACTCCCAACCTAGACCTAAATGTCATCTTTGTACACACTCCCAACCTAGACCTAAATGTCCTCTCTGTACACACTCCCAACCTAGACCTAAATGTCCTCTCTGTACACACTCCCAACCTAGACCTAAATGTCCTCTCTGTACACACTCCCAACCTGGACCCCCAACCTAGACCTAAATGTCCTCTCTGTACACACTCCCAACCTAGACCTAAATGTCATCTCTGTACACACTCCCAACCTAGACCTAAATGTCCTCTCTGTACACACTCCCAACCTAGACCTAAATGTCCTCTCTGTACACACTCCCAACCTAGACCTACATGTCCTCTCTGTACTCACTCCCAACCTAGACCTAAATGTCCTCTCTGTACACACTCCCAACCTAGACCTAAATGTCCTCTCTGTACACACTCCCAACCTAGACATAAATGTCCTCTCTGTACACACTCCCAACCTAGACATAAATGTCATCTCTGTACACACTCCCAACCTAGACCTAAATGTCCTCTCTGTACACACTCCCAACCTGGACCCCCAACCTAGACCTAAATGTCCTCTCTGTACACACTCCCAACCTGGACCCCCAACCTAGACCTAAATGTCCTCTCTGTACACACTCCCAACCTAGACCTAAATGTCCTCTCTGTACACACTCCCAACCTAGACCTAAATGTCCTCTCTGTACACACTCCCAACCTAGACCTAAATGTCATCTTTGTACACACTCCCAACCTAGACCTAAATGTCCTCTCTGTACACACTCCCAACCTAGACCTAAATGTCATCTTTGTACACTCTCCCAACCTAGACCTAAATGTCCTCTCTGTACACACTCCCAACCTGGACCCCCAACCTAGACCTAAATGTCATCTGTGTACACACTCCCAACGTAGACCTAAATGTCCTCTCTGTACACACTCCCAACCTAGACCTAAATGTCCTCTCTGTACACACTCCCAACCTAGACCTAAATGTCATCTTTGTACACACTCCCAACCTAGACCTAAATGTCCTCTCTGTACATACTCCCAACCTAGACCTAAATGTCCTTTCTGTACACACTCCCAACCTAGACCTAAATGTCCTCTCTGTACACACTCCCAACCTGGACCTAAATGTCATCTCTGTACACACTCCCAACCTGGAGCTAAATGTCCTCTCTGTACACACTCCCAACCTGGACCCCCAACCTAGACCTAAATGTCCTCTCTGTACACACTCCCAACCTAGACCTAAATGTCCTCTCTGTACACACTCCCAACCTAGACCTAAATGTCCTCTCTGTACTCACTCCCAACCTAGACCTAAATGTCCTCTCTGTACTCACTCCCAACCTAGACCTAAATGTCCTCTATGTACACACTCCCAACCTAGACCTAAATGTCCTCTCTGTACACACTCCCAACCTAGACCTAAATGTCCTCTCTGTACACACTCCCAACCTAGACCTAAATGTCCTCTCTGTACACACTCCCTACCTAGACCTAAATGTCCTCTCTGTACACACTCCCAACCTGGACCCCCAACCTAGACCTAAAGGTCCTCTATGTACACACTCCCAACCTAGACCTAAATGTCATCTGTGTACACACTCCCAACCTAGACCTAAATGTCCTCTCTGTACACACTCCCAACCTAGACCTAAATGTCATCTTTGTACACACTCCCAACCTAGACCTAAATGTCCTCTATGTACTCACTCCCAACCTAGACCTAAATGTCCTCTCTGTACTCACTCCCAACCTAGACCTAAATGTCCTCTCTGTACTCACTCCCAACCTAGACCTAAATGTCCTCTCTGTACTCACTCCCAACCTAGACCTAAATGTCCTCTCTGTACTCACTCCCAACCTAGACCTAAATGTCCTCTCTGTACTCACTCCCAACCTAGACCTAAATGTCCTCTCTGTACTCACTCCCAACCTAGACCTAAATGTCCTCTATGTACACACTCCCAACCTAGACCTAAATGTCCTCTCTGTACACACTCCCAACCTAGACCTAAATGTCCTCTCTGTACACACTCCCAACCTAGACCTAAATGTCCTCTCTGTACACACTCCCTACCTAGACCTAAATGTCCTCTCTGTACACACTCCCAACCTGGACCCCCAACCTAGACCTAAATGTCCTCTATGTACACACTCCCAACCTAGACCTAAATGTCATCTGTGTACACACTCCCAACCTAGACCTAAATGTCCTCTCTGTACACACTCCCAACCTAGACCTAAATGTCATCTTTGTACACACTCCCAACCTAGACCTAAATGTCCTCTATGTACTCACTCCCAACCTAGACCTAAATGTCCTCTCTGTACTCACTCCCAACCTAGACCTAAATGTCCTCTCTGTACTCACTCCCAACCTAGACCTAAATGTCCTCTCTGTACTCACTCCCAACCTAGACCTAAATGTCCTCTCTGTACAAACTCCCAACCTAGACCTAAATGTCCTCTCTGTACACACTCCCAACCTGGACCCCCAACCTAGACCTAAATGTCCTCTATGTACACACTCCCAACCTAGACCTAAATGTCATCTGTGTACACACTCCCAACCTAGACCTAAATGTCCTCTCTGTACACACTCCCAACCTAGACCTAAATGTCCTCTCTGTACACACTCCCAACCTAGACCTAAATGTCATCTTTGTACACACTCCCAACCTAGACCTAAATGTCCTCTCTGTACACACTCCCAACCTAGACCTAAATGTCCTCTCTGTACACACTCCCAACCTAGACCTAAATGTCATCTTTGTACACACTCCCAACCTAGACCTAAATGTCCTCTCTGTACACACTCCCAACCTAGACCTAAATGTCATCTTTGTACACTCTCCCAACCTAGACCTAAATGTCCTCTCTGTACACACTCCCAACCTGGACCCCCAACCTAGACCTAAATGTCATCTGTGTACACACTCCCAACCTAGACCTAAATGTCCTCTCTGTACACACTCCCAACCTAGACCTAAATGTCCTCTCTGTACACACTCCCAACCTAGACCTAAATGTCATCTTTGTACACACTCCCAACCTAGACCTAAATGTCCTCTCTGTACACACTCCCAACCTAGACCTAAATGTCCTCTCTGTACACACTCCCAACCTAGACCTAAATGTCCTCTCTGTACACACTCCCAACCTAGACATAAATGTCCTCTCTGTACACACTCCCAACCTAGACCTAAATGTCCTCTCTGTACACACTCCCAACCTGGACCCCCAACCTAGACCTAAATGTCCTCTATGTACACACTCCCAACCTAGACCTAAATGTCCTCTCTGTACTCACTCCCAACCTAGACCTAAATGTCATCTCTGTACACACTCCCAACCTAGACCTAAATGTCCTCTCTGTACACACTCCCAACCTGGACCTAAATGTCCTCTCTGTACACACTCCCAACCTGGACCTAAATGTCCTCTCTGTACACACTCCCAACCTAGACCTAAATGTCCTCTCTGTACTCACTCCCAACCTAGACCTAAATGTCCTCTCTGTACTCACTCCCAACCTAGACATAAATGTCCTCTCTGTACACACTCCCAACCTAGACCTAAATGTCCTTTCTGTACACACTCCCAACCTAGACATAAATGTCCTCTCTGTACACACTCCCAACCTAGACCTAAATGTCCTCTCTGTACTCACTCCCAACCTAGACCGATATGTCATCTCTGTACACACTCCCAACCTAGACATAAATGTCCTCTCTGTACACACTCCCAACCTAGACCTAAATGTCATCTCTGTACACACTCCCAACCTAGACCTAAATGTCTTCTCTGTACACACTCCCAACCTAGACCTAAATGTCCTCTCTGTACACACCCCCAACCTAGACCTAAATGTCCTCTCTGTACACACCCCCAACCTAGACCTAAATGTCCTCTCTGTACACACTCCCAACCTAGACCTAAATGTCCTCTCTGTACACACTCCCAACCTAGACCTAAATGTCCTCTCTGTACACACCCCCAACCTAGACCGAAATGTCCTCTCTGTACTCACCCCCAACCTAGACCTAAATGTCCTCTCTGTACACACCCCCGACCTAGACCTAAATGTCCTCTCTGTACACACTCCCAACCTAGACCTAAATGTCCTCTATGTACACACTCCCAACCTAGACCTAAATGTCATCTTTGTACACACCCCCAACCTAGACCTAAATGTCCTCTCTGTACACACTCCCAACCTAGACCTAAATGTCCTCTCTGTACACACTCCCAACCTAGACCTAAATGTCCTCTCTGTACTCACTCCCAACCTAGACCTAAATGTCCTCTCTGTACACACTCCCAACCTAGACCTAAATGTCCTCTATGTACACACTCCCAACCTAGACCTAAATGTCATCTGTGTACACACTCCCAACCTAGACCTAAATGTCATCTTTGTACACACTCCCAACCTAGACCTAAATGTCCTCTCTGTACACACTCCCAACCTAGACCTAAATGTCCTCTCTGTACACACTCCCAACCTAGACCTAAATGTCCTCTCTGTACACACTCCCAACCTGGACCCCCAACCTAGACCTAAATGTCCTCTCTGTATACATTCCCAACCTAGACCTAAATGTCCTCTCTGTACACACTCCCAACCTAGACCTAAATGTCCTCTCTGTACACACTCCCAACCTAGACCTAAATGTCCTCTCTGTACACACTCCCAACCTAGACCTACATGTCCTCTCTGTACTCACTCCCAACCTAGACCTAAATGTCCTCTCTGTACACACTCCCAACCTAGACCTAAATGTCCTCTCTGTACACACTCCCAACCTAGACATAAATGTCCTCTCTGCACACACTCCCAACCTAGACATAAATGTCATCTCTGTACACACTCCCAACCTAGACCTAAATGTCCTCTCTGTACACACTCCCAACCTGGACCCCCAACCTAGACCTAAATGTCCTCTCTGTACACACTCCCAACCTGGACCCCCAACCTAGACCTAAATGTCCTCTCTGTACACACTCCCAACCTAGACCTAAATGTCCTCTCTGTACTCACTCCCAACCTAGACCTAAATGTCCTCTCTGTACACACTCCCAACCTAGACCTAAATGTCCTCTATGTACACACTCCCAACCTAGACCTAAATGTCATCTGTGTACACACTCCCAACCTAGACCTAAATGTCATCTTTGTACACACTCCCAACCTAGACCTAAATGTCCTCTCTGTACACACTCCCAACCTAGACCTAAATGTCCTCTCTGTACACACTCCCAACCTAGACCTAAATGTCCTCTCTGTACACACTCCCAACCTGGACCCCCAACCTAGACCTAAATGTCCTCTCTGTATACATTCCCAACCTAGACCTAAATGTCCTCTCTGTACACACTCCCAACCTAGACCTAAATGTCCTCTCTGTACACACTCCCAACCTAGACCTAAATGTCCTCTCTGTACACACTCCCAACCTAGACCTACATGTCCTCTCTGTACTCACTCCCAACCTAGACCTAAATGTCCTCTCTGTACACACTCCCAACCTAGACCTAAATGTCCTCTCTGTACACACTCCCAACCTAGACATAAATGTCCTCTCTGTACACACTCCCAACCTAGACATAAATGTCATCTCTGTACACACTCCCAACCTAGACCTAAATGTCCTCTCTGTACACACTCCCAACCTGGACCCCCAACCTAGACCTAAATGTCCTCTCTGTACACACTCCCAACCTGGACCCCCAACCTAGACCTAAATGTCCTCTCTGTACACACTCCCAACCTAGACCTAAATGTCCTCTCTATACACACTCCCAACCTAGACCTAAATGTCCTCTCTGTACACACTCCCAACCTAGACCTAAATGTCCTCTCTGTACACACTCCCAACCTAGACCTAAATGTCATCTTTGTACACACTCCCAACCTAGACCTAAATGTCCTCTCTGTACACACTCCCAACCTAGACCTAAATGTCCTCTCTGTACACACTCCCAACCTAGACCTAAATGTCATCTTTGTACACACTCCCAACCTAGACCTAAATGTCCTCTCTGTACACACTCCCAACCTAGACCTAAATGTCATCTTTGTACACTCTCCCAACCTAGACCTAAATGTCCTCTCTGTACACACTCCCAACCTGGACCCCCAACCTAGACCTAAATGTCATCTGTGTACACACTCCCAACCTAGACCTAAATGTCCTCTCTGTACACACTCCCAACCTAGACCTAAATGTCCTCTCTGTACACACTCCCAACCTAGACCTAAATGTCATCTTTGTACACACTCCCAACCTAGACCTAAATGTCCTCTCTGTACACACTCCCAACCTAGACCTAAATGTCCTCTCTGTACACACTCCCAACCTAGACCTAAATGTCCTCTCTGTACACACTCCCAACCTGGACCCCCAACCTAGACCTAAATGTCCTCTCTGTACACACTCCCAACCTAGACCTAAATGTCCTCTCTGTACACACTCCCAACCTAGACCTAAATGTCCTCTCTGTACACACTCCCAACCTAGACCTAAATGTCCTCTCTGTACACACTCCCAACCTAGACCTAAATGTCATCTGTGTACACACTCCCAACCTAGACCTAAATGTCATCTTTGTACACACTCCCAACCTAGACCTAAATGTCCTCTCTGTACACACTCCCAACCTAGACCTAAATGTCCTCTCTGTACACACTCCCAACCTAGACCTAAATGTCCTCTCTGTACACACTCCCAACCTGGACCCCCAACCTAGACCTAAATGTCCTCTCTGTACACACTCCCAACCTAGACCTAAATGTCATCTCTGTACACACTCCCAACCTAGACCTAAATGTCCTCTCTGTACACACTCCCAACCTAGACCTAAATGTCCTCTCTGTACACACTCCCAACCTAGACCTACATGTCCTCTCTGTACTCACTCCCAACCTAGACCTAAATGTCCTCTCTGTACACACTCCCAACCTAGACCTAAATGTCCTCTCTGTACACACTCCCAACCTAGACATAAATGTCCTCTCTGTACACACTCCCAACCTAGACATAAATGTCATCTCTGTACACACTCCCAACCTAGACCTAAATGTCCTCTCTGTACACACTCCCAACCTGGACCCCCAACCTAGACCTAAATGTCCTCTCTGTACACACTCCCAACCTGGACCCCCAACCTAGACCTAAATGTCCTCTCTGTACACACTCCCAACCTAGACCTAAATGTCCTCTCTGTACACACTCCCAACCTAGACCTAAATGTCCTCTCTGTACACACTCCCAACCTAGACCTAAATGTCATCTTTGTACACACTCCCAACCTAGACCTAAATGTCCTCTCTGTACACACTCCCAACCTAGACCTAAATGTCATCTTTGTACACTCTCCCAACCTAGACCTAAATGTCCTCTCTGTACACACTCCCAACCTGGACCCCCAACCTAGACCTAAATGTCATCTGTGTACACACTCCCAACCTAGACCTAAATGTCCTCTCTGTACACACTCCCAACCTAGACCTAAATGTCCTCTCTGTACACACTCCCAACCTAGACCTAAATGTCATCTTTGTACACACTCCCAACCTAGACCTAAATGTCCTCTCTGTACATACTCCCAACCTAGACCTAAATGTCCTTTCTGTACACACTCCCAACCTAGACCTAAATGTCCTCTCTGTACACACTCCCAACCTGGACCTAAATGTCATCTCTGTACACACTCCCAACCTGGAGCTAAATGTCCTCTCTGTACACACTCCCAACCTGGACCCCCAACCTAGACCTAAATGTCCTCTCTGTACACACTCCCAACCTAGACCTAAATGTCCTCTCTGTACACACTCCCAACCTAGACCTAAATGTCCTCTCTGTACTCACTCCCAACCTAGACCTAAATGTCCTCTCTGTACTCACTCCCAACCTAGACCTAAATGTCCTCTATGTACACACTCCCAACCTAGACCTAAATGTCCTCTCTGTACACACTCCCAACCTAGACCTAAATGTCCTCTCTGTACACACTCCCAACCTAGACCTAAATGTCCTCTCTGTACACACTCCCTACCTAGACCTAAATGTCCTCTCTGTACACACTCCCAACCTGGACCCCCAACCTAGACCTAAAGGTCCTCTATGTACACACTCCCAACCTAGACCTAAATGTCATCTGTGTACACACTCCCAACCTAGACCTAAATGTCCTCTCTGTACACACTCCCAACCTAGACCTAAATGTCATCTTTGTACACACTCCCAACCTAGACCTAAATGTCCTCTATGTACTCACTCCCAACCTAGACCTAAATGTCCTCTCTGTACTCACTCCCAACCTAGACCTAAATGTCCTCTCTGTACTCACTCCCAACCTAGACCTAAATGTCCTCTCTGTACTCACTCCCAACCTAGACCTAAATGTCCTCTCTGTACTCACTCCCAACCTAGACCTAAATGTCCTCTCTGTACTCACTCCCAACCTAGACCTAAATGTCCTCTCTGTACTCACTCCCAACCTAGACCTAAATGTCCTCTATGTACACACTCCCAACCTAGACCTAAATGTCCTCTCTGTACACACTCCCAACCTAGACCTAAATGTCCTCTCTGTACACACTCCCAACCTAGACCTAAATGTCCTCTCTGTACACACTCCCTACCTAGACCTAAATGTCCTCTCTGTACACACTCCCAACCTGGACCCCCAACCTAGACCTAAATGTCCTCTATGTACACACTCCCAACCTAGACCTAAATGTCATCTGTGTACACACTCCCAACCTAGACCTAAATGTCCTCTCTGTACACACTCCCAACCTAGACCTAAATGTCATCTTTGTACACACTCCCAACCTAGACCTAAATGTCCTCTATGTACTCACTCCCAACCTAGACCTAAATGTCCTCTCTGTACTCACTCCCAACCTAGACCTAAATGTCCTCTCTGTACTCACTCCCAACCTAGACCTAAATGTCCTCTCTGTACTCACTCCCAACCTAGACCTAAATGTCCTCTCTGTACAAACTCCCAACCTAGACCTAAATGTCCTCTCTGTACACACTCCCAACCTGGACCCCCAACCTAGACCTAAATGTCCTCTATGTACACACTCCCAACCTAGACCTAAATGTCATCTGTGTACACACTCCCAACCTAGACCTAAATGTCCTCTCTGTACACACTCCCAACCTAGACCTAAATGTCCTCTCTGTACACACTCCCAACCTAGACCTAAATGTCATCTTTGTACACACTCCCAACCTAGACCTAAATGTCCTCTCTGTACACACTCCCAACCTAGACCTAAATGTCCTCTCTGTACACACTCCCAACCTAGACCTAAATGTCATCTTTGTACACACTCCCAACCTAGACCTAAATGTCCTCTCTGTACACACTCCCAACCTAGACCTAAATGTCATCTTTGTACACTCTCCCAACCTAGACCTAAATGTCCTCTCTGTACACACTCCCAACCTGGACCCCCAACCTAGACCTAAATGTCATCTGTGTACACACTCCCAACCTAGACCTAAATGTCCTCTCTGTACACACTCCCAACCTAGACCTAAATGTCCTCTCTGTACACACTCCCAACCTAGACCTAAATGTCATCTTTGTACACACTCCCAACCTAGACCTAAATGTCCTCTCTGTACACACTCCCAACCTAGACCTAAATGTCCTCTCTGTACACACTCCCAACCTAGACCTAAATGTCCTCTCTGTACACACTCCCAACCTAGACATAAATGTCCTCTCTGTACACACTCCCAACCTAGACCTAAATGTCCTCTCTGTACACACTCCCAACCTGGACCCCCAACCTAGACCTAAATGTCCTCTATGTACACACTCCCAACCTAGACCTAAATGTCCTCTCTGTACTCACTCCCAACCTAGACCTAAATGTCATCTCTGTACACACTCCCAACCTAGACCTAAATGTCCTCTCTGTACACACTCCCAACCTGGACCTAAATGTCCTCTCTGTACACACTCCCAACCTGGACCTAAATGTCCTCTCTGTACACACTCCCAACCTAGACCTAAATGTCCTCTCTGTACTCACTCCCAACCTAGACCTAAATGTCCTCTCTGTACTCACTCCCAACCTAGACATAAATGTCCTCTCTGTACACACTCCCAACCTAGACCTAAATGTCCTTTCTGTACACACTCCCAACCTAGACATAAATGTCCTCTCTGTACACACTCCCAACCTAGACCTAAATGTCCTCTCTGTACTCACTCCCAACCTAGACCGATATGTCATCTCTGTACACACTCCCAACCTAGACATAAATGTCCTCTCTGTACACACTCCCAACCTAGACCTAAATGTCATCTCTGTACACACTCCCAACCTAGACCTAAATGTCTTCTCTGTACACACTCCCAACCTAGACATAAATGTCCTCTCTGTACACACTCCCAACCTAGACCTAAATGTCATCTCTGTACACACTCCCAACCTAGACCTAAATGTCCTCTCTGTACACACTCCCAACCTAGACCTAAATGTCATCTGTGTACACACTCCCAACCTAGACCTAAATGTCATCTTTGTACACACTCCCAACCTAGACCTAAATGTCCTCTCTGTACACACTCCCAACCTAGACCTAAATGTCCTCTCTGTACACACTCCCAACCTAGACCTAAATGTCCTCTCTGTACACACTCCCAACCTGGACCCCCAACCTAGACCTAAATGTCCTCTCTGTACACACTCCCAACCTAGACCTAAATGTCATCTCTGTACACACTCCCAACCTAGACCTAAATGTCCTCTCTGTACACACTCCCAACCTAGACCTAAATGTCCTCTCTGTACACACTCCCAACCTAGACCTACATGTCCTCTCTGTACTCACTCCCAACCTAGACCTAAATGTCCTCTCTGTACACACTCCCAACCTAGACCTAAATGTCCTCTCTGTACACACTCCCAACCTAGACATAAATGTCCTCTCTGTACACACTCCCAACCTAGACATAAATGTCATCTCTGTACACACTCCCAACCTAGACCTAAATGTCCTCTCTGTACACACTCCCAACCTGGACCCCCAACCTAGACCTAAATGTCCTCTCTGTACACACTCCCAACCTGGACCCCCAACCTAGACCTAAATGTCCTCTCTGTACACACTCCCAACCTAGACCTAAATGTCCTCTCTGTACACACTCCCAACCTAGACCTAAATGTCCTCTCTGTACACACTCCCAACCTAGACCTAAATGTCATCTTTGTACACACTCCCAACCTAGACCTAAATGTCCTCTCTGTACACACTCCCAACCTAGACCTAAATGTCATCTTTGTACACTCTCCCAACCTAGACCTAAATGTCCTCTCTGTACACACTCCCAACCTGGACCCCCAACCTAGACCTAAATGTCATCTGTGTACACACTCCCAACCTAGACCTAAATGTCCTCTCTGTACACACTCCCAACCTAGACCTAAATGTCCTCTCTGTACACACTCCCAACCTAGACCTAAATGTCATCTTTGTACACACTCCCAACCTAGACCTAAATGTCCTCTCTGTACATACTCCCAACCTAGACCTAAATGTCCTTTCTGTACACACTCCCAACCTAGACCTAAATGTCCTCTCTGTACACACTCCCAACCTGGACCTAAATGTCATCTCTGTACACACTCCCAACCTGGAGCTAAATGTCCTCTCTGTACACACTCCCAACCTGGACCCCCAACCTAGACCTAAATGTCCTCTCTGTACACACTCCCAACCTAGACCTAAATGTCCTCTCTGTACACACTCCCAACCTAGACCTAAATGTCCTCTCTGTACTCACTCCCAACCTAGACCTAAATGTCCTCTCTGTACTCACTCCCAACCTAGACCTAAATGTCCTCTATGTACACACTCCCAACCTAGACCTAAATGTCCTCTCTGTACACACTCCCAACCTAGACCTAAATGTCCTCTCTGTACACACTCCCAACCTAGACCTAAATGTCCTCTCTGTACACACTCCCTACCTAGACCTAAATGTCCTCTCTGTACACACTCCCAACCTGGACCCCCAACCTAGACCTAAAGGTCCTCTATGTACACACTCCCAACCTAGACCTAAATGTCATCTGTGTACACACTCCCAACCTAGACCTAAATGTCCTCTCTGTACACACTCCCAACCTAGACCTAAATGTCATCTTTGTACACACTCCCAACCTAGACCTAAATGTCCTCTATGTACTCACTCCCAACCTAGACCTAAATGTCCTCTCTGTACTCACTCCCAACCTAGACCTAAATGTCCTCTCTGTACTCACTCCCAACCTAGACCTAAATGTCCTCTCTGTACTCACTCCCAACCTAGACCTAAATGTCCTCTCTGTACTCACTCCCAACCTAGACCTAAATGTCCTCTCTGTACTCACTCCCAACCTAGACCTAAATGTCCTCTCTGTACTCACTCCCAACCTAGACCTAAATGTCCTCTATGTACACACTCCCAACCTAGACCTAAATGTCCTCTCTGTACACACTCCCAACCTAGACCTAAATGTCCTCTCTGTACACACTCCCAACCTAGACCTAAATGTCCTCTCTGTACACACTCCCTACCTAGACCTAAATGTCCTCTCTGTACACACTCCCAACCTGGACCCCCAACCTAGACCTAAATGTCCTCTATGTACACACTCCCAACCTAGACCTAAATGTCATCTGTGTACACACTCCCAACCTAGACCTAAATGTCCTCTCTGTACACACTCCCAACCTAGACCTAAATGTCATCTTTGTACACACTCCCAACCTAGACCTAAATGTCCTCTATGTACTCACTCCCAACCTAGACCTAAATGTCCTCTCTGTACTCACTCCCAACCTAGACCTAAATGTCCTCTCTGTACTCACTCCCAACCTAGACCTAAATGTCCTCTCTGTACTCACTCCCAACCTAGACCTAAATGTCCTCTCTGTACAAACTCCCAACCTAGACCTAAATGTCCTCTCTGTACACACTCCCAACCTGGACCCCCAACCTAGACCTAAATGTCCTCTATGTACACACTCCCAACCTAGACCTAAATGTCATCTGTGTACACACTCCCAACCTAGACCTAAATGTCCTCTCTGTACACACTCCCAACCTAGACCTAAATGTCCTCTCTGTACACACTCCCAACCTAGACCTAAATGTCATCTTTGTACACACTCCCAACCTAGACCTAAATGTCCTCTCTGTACACACTCCCAACCTAGACCTAAATGTCCTCTCTGTACACACTCCCAACCTAGACCTAAATGTCATCTTTGTACACACTCCCAACCTAGACCTAAATGTCCTCTCTGTACACACTCCCAACCTAGACCTAAATGTCATCTTTGTACACTCTCCCAACCTAGACCTAAATGTCCTCTCTGTACACACTCCCAACCTGGACCCCCAACCTAGACCTAAATGTCATCTGTGTACACACTCCCAACCTAGACCTAAATGTCCTCTCTGTACACACTCCCAACCTAGACCTAAATGTCCTCTCTGTACACACTCCCAACCTAGACCTAAATGTCATCTTTGTACACACTCCCAACCTAGACCTAAATGTCCTCTCTGTACACACTCCCAACCTAGACCTAAATGTCCTCTCTGTACACACTCCCAACCTAGACCTAAATGTCCTCTCTGTACACACTCCCAACCTAGACATAAATGTCCTCTCTGTACACACTCCCAACCTAGACCTAAATGTCCTCTCTGTACACACTCCCAACCTGGACCCCCAACCTAGACCTAAATGTCCTCTATGTACACACTCCCAACCTAGACCTAAATGTCCTCTCTGTACTCACTCCCAACCTAGACCTAAATGTCATCTCTGTACACACTCCCAACCTAGACCTAAATGTCCTCTCTGTACACACTCCCAACCTGGACCTAAATGTCCTCTCTGTACACACTCCCAACCTGGACCTAAATGTCCTCTCTGTACACACTCCCAACCTAGACCTAAATGTCCTCTCTGTACTCACTCCCAACCTAGACCTAAATGTCCTCTCTGTACTCACTCCCAACCTAGACATAAATGTCCTCTCTGTACACACTCCCAACCTAGACCTAAATGTCCTTTCTGTACACACTCCCAACCTAGACATAAATGTCCTCTCTGTACACACTCCCAACCTAGACCTAAATGTCCTCTCTGTACTCACTCCCAACCTAGACCGATATGTCATCTCTGTACACACTCCCAACCTAGACATAAATGTCCTCTCTGTACACACTCCCAACCTAGACCTAAATGTCATCTCTGTACACACTCCCAACCTAGACCTAAATGTCTTCTCTGTACACACTCCCAACCTAGACCTAAATGTCCTCTCTGTACACACCCCCAACCTAGACCTAAATGTCCTCTCTGTACACACCCCCAACCTAGACCTAAATGTCCTCTCTGTACACACTCCCAACCTAGACCTAAATGTCCTCTCTGTACACACTCCCAACCTAGACCTAAATGTCCTCTCTGTACACACCCCCAACCTAGACCGAAATGTCCTCTCTGTACTCACCCCCAACCTAGACCTAAATGTCCTCTCTGTACACACCCCCGACCTAGACCTAAATGTCCTCTCTGTACACACTCCCAACCTAGACCTAAATGTCCTCTATGTACACACTCCCAACCTAGACCTAAATGTCATCTTTGTACACACCCCCAACCTAGACCTAAATGTCCTCTCTGTACACACTCCCAACCTAGACCTAAATGTCCTCTCTGTACACACTCCCAACCTAGACCTAAATGTCCTCTCTGTACTCACTCCCAACCTAGACCTAAATGTCCTCTCTGTACACACTCCCAACCTAGACCTAAATGTCCTCTATGTACACACTCCCAACCTAGACCTAAATGTCATCTGTGTACACACTCCCAACCTAGACCTAAATGTCATCTTTGTACACACTCCCAACCTAGACCTAAATGTCCTCTCTGTACACACTCCCAACCTAGACCTAAATGTCCTCTCTGTACACACTCCCAACCTAGACCTAAATGTCCTCTATGTACACACTCCCAACCTGGACCCCCAACCTAGACCTAAATGTCCTCTCTGTATACATTCCCAACCTAGACCTAAATGTCCTCTCTGTACACACTCCCAACCTAGACCTAAATGTCCTCTCTGTACACACTCCCAACCTAGACCTAAATGTCCTCTCTGTACACACTCCCAACCTAGACCTACATGTCCTCTCTGTACTCACTCCCAACCTAGACCTAAATGTCCTCTCTGTACACACTCCCAACCTAGACCTAAATGTCCTCTCTGTACACACTCCCAACCTAGACATAAATGTCCTCTCTGTACACACTCCCAACCTAGACATAAATGTCATCTCTGTACACACTCCCAACCTAGACCTAAATGTCCTCTCTGTACACACTCCCAACCTGGACCCCCAACCTAGACCTAAATGTCCTCTCTGTACACACTCCCAACCTGGACCCCCAACCTAGACCTAAATGTCCTCTCTGTACACACTCCCAACCTAGACCTAAATGTCCTCTCTATACACACTCCCAACCTAGACCTAAATGTCCTCTCTGTACACACTCCCAACCTAGACCTAAATGTCCTCTCTGTACACACTCCCAACCTAGACCTAAATGTCATCTTTGTACACACTCCCAACCTAGACCTAAATGTCCTCTCTGTACACACTCCCAACCTAGACCTAAATGTCCTCTCTGTACACACTCCCAACCTAGACCTAAATGTCATCTTTGTACACACTCCCAACCTAGACCTAAATGTCCTCTCTGTACACACTCCCAACCTAGACCTAAATGTCATCTTTGTACACTCTCCCAACCTAGACCTAAATGTCCTCTCTGTACACACTCCCAACCTGGACCCCCAACCTAGACCTAAATGTCATCTGTGTACACACTCCCAACCTAGACCTAAATGTCCTCTCTGTACACACTCCCAACCTAGACCTAAATGTCCTCTCTGTACACACTCCCAACCTAGACCTAAATGTCATCTTTGTACACACTCCCAACCTAGACCTAAATGTCCTCTCTGTACACACTCCCAACCTAGACCTAAATGTCCTCTCTGTACACACTCCCAACCTAGACCTAAATGTCCTCTCTGTACACACTCCCAACCTGGACCCCCAACCTAGACCTAAATGTCCTCTCTGTACACACTCCCAACCTAGACCTAAATGTCCTCTCTGTACACACTCCCAACCTAGACCTAAATGTCCTCTCTGTACACACTCCCAACCTAGACCTAAATGTCCTCTCTGTACACACTCCCAACCTAGACCTAAATGTCATCTGTGTACACACTCCCAACCTAGACCTAAATGTCATCTTTGTACACACTCCCAACCTAGACCTAAATGTCCTCTCTGTACACACTCCCAACCTAGACCTAAATGTCCTCTCTGTACACACTCCCAACCTAGACCTAAATGTCCTCTCTGTACACACTCCCAACCTGGACCCCCAACCTAGACCTAAATGTCCTCTCTGTACACACTCCCAACCTAGACCTAAATGTCATCTCTGTACACACTCCCAACCTAGACCTAAATGTCCTCTCTGTACACACTCCCAACCTAGACCTAAATGTCCTCTCTGTACACACTCCCAACCTAGACCTACATGTCCTCTCTGTACTCACTCCCAACCTAGACCTAAATGTCCTCTCTGTACACACTCCCAACCTAGACCTAAATGTCCTCTCTGTACACACTCCCAACCTAGACATAAATGTCCTCTCTGTACACACTCCCAACCTAGACATAAATGTCATCTCTGTACACACTCCCAACCTAGACCTAAATGTCCTCTCTGTACACACTCCCAACCTGGACCCCCAACCTAGACCTAAATGTCCTCTCTGTACACACTCCCAACCTGGACCCCCAACCTAGACCTAAATGTCCTCTCTGTACACACTCCCAACCTAGACCTAAATGTCCTCTCTGTACACACTCCCAACCTAGACCTAAATGTCCTCTCTGTACACACTCCCAACCTAGACCTAAATGTCATCTTTGTACACACTCCCAACCTAGACCTAAATGTCCTCTCTGTACACACTCC
The DNA here is from genome assembly GCA_947623455.1 of Mimachlamys varia. Lineage (NCBI taxonomy): Eukaryota > Metazoa > Mollusca > Bivalvia > Pectinida > Pectinidae > Mimachlamys > Mimachlamys varia. The sequence continues at coordinate 321,324 of OX392528.1, read as the reverse complement.
CAACCTAGACCTAAATGTCATCTTTGTACACTCTCCCAACCTAGACCTAAATGTCCTCTCTGTACACACTCCCAACCTGGACCCCCAACCTAGACCTAAATGTCATCTGTGTACACACTCCCAACCTAGACCTAAATGTCCTCTCTGTACACACTCCCAACCTAGACCTAAATGTCCTCTCTGTACACACTCCCAACCTAGACCTAAATGTCATCTTTGTACACACTCCCAACCTAGACCTAAATGTCCTCTCTGTACATACTCCCAACCTAGACCTAAATGTCCTTTCTGTACACACTCCCAACCTAGACCTAAATGTCCTCTCTGTACACACTCCCAACCTGGACCTAAATGTCATCTCTGTACACACTCCCAACCTGGAGCTAAATGTCCTCTCTGTACACACTCCCAACCTGGACCCCCAACCTAGACCTAAATGTCCTCTCTGTACACACTCCCAACCTAGACCTAAATGTCCTCTCTGTACACACTCCCAACCTAGACCTAAATGTCCTCTCTGTACTCACTCCCAACCTAGACCTAAATGTCCTCTCTGTACTCACTCCCAACCTAGACCTAAATGTCCTCTATGTACACACTCCCAACCTAGACCTAAATGTCCTCTCTGTACACACTCCCAACCTAGACCTAAATGTCCTCTCTGTACACACTCCCAACCTAGACCTAAATGTCCTCTCTGTACACACTCCCTACCTAGACCTAAATGTCCTCTCTGTACACACTCCCAACCTGGACCCCCAACCTAGACCTAAAGGTCCTCTATGTACACACTCCCAACCTAGACCTAAATGTCATCTGTGTACACACTCCCAACCTAGACCTAAATGTCCTCTCTGTACACACTCCCAACCTAGACCTAAATGTCATCTTTGTACACACTCCCAACCTAGACCTAAATGTCCTCTATGTACTCACTCCCAACCTAGACCTAAATGTCCTCTCTGTACTCACTCCCAACCTAGACCTAAATGTCCTCTCTGTACTCACTCCCAACCTAGACCTAAATGTCCTCTCTGTACTCACTCCCAACCTAGACCTAAATGTCCTCTCTGTACAAACTCCCAACCTAGACCTAAATGTCCTCTCTGTACACACTCCCAACCTGGACCCCCAACCTAGACCTAAATGTCCTCTATGTACACACTCCCAACCTAGACCTAAATGTCATCTGTGTACACACTCCCAACCTAGACCTAAATGTCCTCTCTGTACACACTCCCAACCTAGACCTAAATGTCCTCTCTGTACACACTCCCAACCTAGACCTAAATGTCATCTTTGTACACACTCCCAACCTAGACCTAAATGTCCTCTCTGTACACACTCCCAACCTAGACCTAAATGTCCTCTCTGTACACACTCCCAACCTAGACCTAAATGTCATCTTTGTACACACTCCCAACCTAGACCTAAATGTCCTCTCTGTACACACTCCCAACCTAGACCTAAATGTCATCTTTGTACACTCTCCCAACCTAGACCTAAATGTCCTCTCTGTACACACTCCCAACCTGGACCCCCAACCTAGACCTAAATGTCATCTGTGTACACACTCCCAACCTAGACCTAAATGTCCTCTCTGTACACACTCCCAACCTAGACCTAAATGTCCTCTCTGTACACACTCCCAACCTAGACCTAAATGTCATCTTTGTACACACTCCCAACCTAGACCTAAATGTCCTCTCTGTACACACTCCCAACCTAGACCTAAATGTCCTCTCTGTACACACTCCCAACCTAGACCTAAATGTCCTCTCTGTACACACTCCCAACCTAGACCTAAATGTCCTCTCTGTACACACTCCCAACCTAGACCTAAATGTCCTCTCTGTACACACTCCCAACCTGGACCCCCAACCTAGACCTAAATGTCCTCTATGTACACACTCCCAACCTAGACCTAAATGTCATCTGTGTACACACTCCCAACCTAGACCTAAATGTCCTCTCTGTACACACTCCCAACCTAGACCTAAATGTCCTCTATGTACTCACTCCCAACCTAGACCTAAATGTCCTCTCTGTACACACTCCCAACCTGGACCCCCAACCTAGACCTAAATGTCATCTGTGTACACACTCCCAACCTAGACCTAAATGTCCTCTCTGTACACACTCCCAACCTAGACCTAAATGTCCTCTCTGTACACACTCCCAACCTAGACCTAAATGTCATCTTTGTACACACTCCCAACCTAGACCTAAATGTCCTCTCTGTACATACTCCCAACCTAGACCTAAATGTCCTTTCTGTACACACTCCCAACCTAGACCTAAATGTCCTCTCTGTACACACTCCCAACCTGGACCTAAATGTCATCTCTGTACACACTCCCAACCTGGAGCTAAATGTCCTCTCTGTACACACTCCCAACCTGGACCCCCAACCTAGACCTAAATGTCCTCTCTGTACACACTCCCAACCTAGACCTAAATGTCCTCTCTGTACACACTCCCAACCTAGACCTAAATGTCCTCTCTGTACTCACTCCCAACCTAGACCTAAATGTCCTCTCTGTACTCACTCCCAACCTAGACCTAAATGTCCTCTATGTACACACTCCCAACCTAGACCTAAATGTCCTCTCTGTACACACTCCCAACCTAGACCTAAATGTCCTCTCTGTACACACTCCCAACCTAGACCTAAATGTCCTCTCTGTACACACTCCCTACCTAGACCTAAATGTCCTCTCTGTACACACTCCCAACCTGGACCCCCAACCTAGACCTAAAGGTCCTCTATGTACACACTCCCAACCTAGACCTAAATGTCATCTGTGTACACACTCCCAACCTAGACCTAAATGTCCTCTCTGTACACACTCCCAACCTAGACCTAAATGTCATCTTTGTACACACTCCCAACCTAGACCTAAATGTCCTCTATGTACTCACTCCCAACCTAGACCTAAATGTCCTCTCTGTACTCACTCCCAACCTAGACCTAAATGTCCTCTCTGTACTCACTCCCAACCTAGACCTAAATGTCCTCTCTGTACTCACTCCCAACCTAGACCTAAATGTCCTCTCTGTACAAACTCCCAACCTAGACCTAAATGTCCTCTCTGTACACACTCCCAACCTGGACCCCCAACCTAGACCTAAATGTCCTCTATGTACACACTCCCAACCTAGACCTAAATGTCATCTGTGTACACACTCCCAACCTAGACCTAAATGTCCTCTCTGTACACACTCCCAACCTAGACCTAAATGTCCTCTCTGTACACACTCCCAACCTAGACCTAAATGTCATCTTTGTACACACTCCCAACCTAGACCTAAATGTCCTCTCTGTACACACTCCCAACCTAGACCTAAATGTCCTCTCTGTACACACTCCCAACCTAGACCTAAATGTCATCTTTGTACACACTCCCAACCTAGACCTAAATGTCCTCTCTGTACACACTCCCAACCTAGACCTAAATGTCATCTTTGTACACTCTCCCAACCTAGACCTAAATGTCCTCTCTGTACACACTCCCAACCTGGACCCCCAACCTAGACCTAAATGTCATCTGTGTACACACTCCCAACCTAGACCTAAATGTCCTCTCTGTACACACTCCCAACCTAGACCTAAATGTCCTCTCTGTACACACTCCCAACCTAGACCTAAATGTCATCTTTGTACACACTCCCAACCTAGACCTAAATGTCCTCTCTGTACACACTCCCAACCTAGACCTAAATGTCCTCTCTGTACACACTCCCAACCTAGACCTAAATGTCCTCTCTGTACACACTCCCAACCTAGACCTAAATGTCCTCTCTGTACACACTCCCAACCTAGACCTAAATGTCCTCTCTGTACACACTCCCAACCTGGACCCCCAACCTAGACCTAAATGTCCTCTATGTACACACTCCCAACCTAGACCTAAATGTCATCTGTGTACACACTCCCAACCTAGACCTAAATGTCCTCTCTGTACACACTCCCAACCTAGACCTAAATGTCCTCTATGTACTCACTCCCAACCTAGACCTAAATGTCCTCTCTGTACTCACTCCCAACCTAGACCAAATGTCCTCTCTGTACTCACTCCCAACCTAGACCTAAATGTCCTCTCTGTACTCACTCCCAACCTAGACCTAAATGTCCTCTCTGTACAAACTCCCAACCTAGACGTAAATGTCATCTCTGTACACACTCCCAACCTGGACCCCCAACCTAGACCTAAATGTCCTCTATGTACACACTCCCAACCTAGACCCAAATGTCATGTGTGTACACACTCCCAACCTAGACCTAAATGTCCTCTCTGTACACACTCCCAACCTAGACCTAAATGTCCTCTCTGTACACACTCCCAACCTAGACCTAAATGTCATCTTTGTACACACTCCCAACCTAGACCTAAATGTCCTCTCTGTACACACTCCCAACCTAGACCTAAATGTCCTCTCTGTACACACTCCCAACCTAGACCTAAATGTCATCTTTGTACACACTCTCAACCTAGACCTAAATGTCCTCTCTGTACACACTCCCAACCTAGACCTAAATGTCATCTTTGTACACTCTCCCAACCTAGACCTAAATGTCCTCTCTGTACACACTCCCAACCTGGACCCCCAACCTAGACCTAAATGTCATCTGTGTACACACTCCCAACCTAGACCTAAATGTCCTCTCTGTACACACTCCCAACCTAGACCTAAATGTCCTCTCTGTACACACTCCCAACCTAGACCTAAATGTCATCTTTGTACACACTCCCAACCTAGACCTAAATGTCCTCTCTGTACACACTCCCAACCTAGACATAAATGTCATCTCTGTACACACTCCCAACCTAGACCTAAATGTCCTCTCTGTACACACTCCCAACCTAGACCTAAATGTCCTCTCTGTACTCACTCCCAACCTAGACCTAAATGTCATCTCTGTACACACTCCCAACCTAGACCTAAATGTCCTCTCTGTACACACTCCCAACCTGGACCTAAATGTCCTCTCTGTACACACTCCCAACCTGGACCTAAATGTCCTCTCTGTACACACTCCCAACCTAGACCTAAATGTCCTCTCTGTACTCACTCCCAACCTAGACCTAAATGTCCTCTCTGTACTCACTCCCAACCTAGACATAAATGTCCTCTCTGTACACACTCCCAACCTAGACCTAAATGTCCTTTCTGTACACACTCCCAACCTAGACATAAATGTCCTCTCTGTACACACTCCCAACCTAGACCTAAATGTCCTCTCTGTACTCACTCCCAACCTAGACCTATATGTCATCTCTGTACACACTCCCAACCTAGACATAAATGTCCTCTCTGTACACACTCCCAACCTAGACCTAAATGTCATCTCTGTACACACTCCCAACCTGGACCTAAATGTCTTCTCTGTACACACTCCCAACCTAGACCTAAATGTCCTCTCTGTACACACCCCCAACCTAGACCTAAATGTCCTCTCTGTACACACCCCTAACCTAGACCTAAATGTCCTCTCTGTACACACTCCCAACCTAGACCTAAATGTCCTCTCTGTACACACTCCCAACCTAGACCTAAATGTCCTCTCTGTACACACCCCCAACCTAGACCTAAATGTCCTCTCTGTACTCACCCCCAACCTAGACCTAAATGTCCTCTCTGTACACACCCCCGACCTAGACCTAAATGTCCTCTCTGTACACACTCCCAACCTAGACCTAAATGTCCTCTATGTACACACTCCCAACCTAGACCTAAATGTCATCTTTGTACACACCCCCAACCTAGACCTAAATGTCCTCTCTGTACACACTCCCAACCTAGACCTAAATGTCCTCTCTGTACACACTCCCAACCTAGACCTAAATGTCCTCTCTGTACTCACTCCCAACCTAGACCTAAATGTCCTCTCTGTACACACTCCCAACCTAGACCTAAATGTCCTCTATGTACACACTCCCAACCTAGACCTAAATGTCATCTGTGTACACACTCCCAACCTAGACCTAAATGTCATCTTTGTACACACTCCCAACCTAGACCTAAATGTCCTCTCTGTACACACTCCCAACCTAGACCTAAATGTCCTCTCTGTACACACTCCCAACCTAGACCTAAATGTCCTCTCTGTACACACTCCCAACCTGGACCCCCAACCTAGACCTAAATGTCCTCTCTGTACACAGACCTAAATGTCCTCTCTGTACACACTCCCAACCTAGACCTACATGTCCTCTCTGTACTCACTCCCAACCTAGACCTAAATGTCCTCTCTGTACACACTCCCAACCTAGACCTAAATGTCCTCTCTGTACACACTCCCAACCTAGACCTAAATGTCATCTCTGTACACACTCCCAACCTAGACCTAAATGTCCTCTCTGTACACACTCCCAACCTGGACCCCCAACCTAGACCTAAATGTCCTCTCTGTACACACTCCCAACCTGGACCCCCAACCTAGACCTAAATGTCCTCTCTGTACACACTCCCAACCTAGACCTAAATGTCCTCTCTGTACACACTCCCAACCTAGACCTAAATGTCCTCTCTGTACACACTCCCAACCTAGACCTAAATGTCCTCTCTGTACACACTCCCAACCTAGACCTAAATGTCATCTTTGTACACACTCCCAACTTAGACCTAAATGTCCTCTCTGTACACACTCCCAACCTAGACCTAAATGTCCTCTCTGTACACACTCCCAACCTAGACCTAAATGTCATCTTTGTACACACTCCCAACCTAGACCTAAATGTCCTCTCTGTACACACTCCCAACCTAGACCTAAATGTCATCTTTGTACACTCTCCCAACCTAGACCTAAATGTCCTATCTGTACACACTCCCAACCTGGACCCCCAACCTAGACCTAAATGTCATCTGTGTACACACTCCCAACCTAGACCTAAATGTCCTCTCTGTACACACTCCCAACCTAGACCTAAATGTCCTCTCTGTACACACTCCCAACCTAGACCTAAATGTCATCTTTGTACACACTCCCAACCTAGACCTAAATGTCCTCTCTGTACACACTCCCAACCTAGACCTAAATGTCCTCTCTGTACACACTCCCAACCTAGACCTAAATGTCCTCTCTGTACACACTCCCAACCTGGACCCCCAACCTAGACCTAAATGTCCTCTCTGTACACACTCCCAACCTAGACCTAAATGTCCTCTCTGTACACACTCCCAACCTAGACCTAAATGTCCTCTCTGTACACACTCCCAACCTAGACCTAAATGTCCTCTCTGTACACACTCCCAACCTAGACCTAAATGTCATCTGTGTACACACTCCCAACCTAGACCTAAATGTCATCTTTGTACAAACTCCCAACCTAGACCTAAATGTCCTCTCTGTACACACTCCCAACCTAGACCTAAATGTCCTCTCTGTACACACTCCCAACCTAGACCTAAATGTCCTCTCTGTACACACTCCCAACCTGGACCCCCAGCCTAGACCTAAATGTCCTCTCTGTACACACTCCCAACCTAGACCTAAATGTCATCTCTGTACACACTCCCAACCTAGACCTAAATGTCCTCTCTGTACACACTCCCAACCTAGACCTAAATGTCCTCTCTGTACACACTCCCAACCTAGACCTACATGTCCTCTCTGTACTCACTCCCAACCTAGACCTAAATGTCCTCTCTGTACACACTCCCAACCTAGACCTAAATGTCCTCTCTGTACACACTCCCAACCTAGACATAAATGTCCTCTCTGTACACACTCCCAACCTAGACATAAATGTCATCTCTGTACACACTCCCAACCTAGACCTAAATGTCCTCTCTGTACACACTCCCAACCTGGACCCCCAACCTAGACCTAAATGTCCTCTCTGTACACACTCCCAACCTGGACCCCCAACCTAGACCTAAATGTCCTCTCTGTACACACTCCCAACCTAGACCTAAATGTCCTCTCTGTACACACTCCCAACCTAGACCTAAATGTCCTCTCTGTACACACTCCCAACCTAGACCTAAATGTCCTCTCTGTACACACTCCCAACCTAGACCTAAATGTCATCTTTGTACACACTCCCAACCTAGACCTAAATGTCCTCTCTGTACACACTCCCAACCTAGACCTAAATGTCCTCTCTGTACACACTCCCAACCTAGACCTAAATGTCATCTTTGTACACACTCCCAACCTAGACCTAAATGTCCTCTCTGTACACACTCCCAACCTAGACCTAAATGTCATCTTTGTACACTCTCCCAACCTAGACCTAAATGTCCTCTCTGTACACACTCCCAACCTGGACCCCCAACCTAGACCTAAATGTCATCTGTGTACACACTCCCAACCTAGACCTAAATGTCCTCTCTGTACACACTCCCAACCTAGACCTAAATGTCCTCTCTGTACACACTCCCAACCTAGACCTAAATGTCATCTTTGTACACTCTCCCAACCTAGACCTAAATGTCCTCTCTGTACACACTCCCAACCTAGACCTAAATGTCATCTCTGTACACACTCCCAACCTAGACCTAAATGTCCTCTCTGTACACACTCCCAACCTAGACCTAAATGTCCTCTCTGTACTCACTCCCAACCTAGACCTAAATGTCATCTCTGTACACACTCCCAACCTAGACCTAAATGTCCTCTCTGTACACACTCCCAACCTGGACCTAAATGTCCTCTCTGTACACACTCCCAACCTGGACCTAAATGTCCTCTCTGTACACACTCCCAACCTAGACCTAAATGTCCTCTCTGTACTCACTCCCAACCTAGACCTAAATGTCCTCTCTGTACTCACTCCCAACCTAGACATAAATGTCCTCTGTGTACACACTCCCAACCTAGACCTAAATGTCCTTTCTGTACACACTCCCAACCTAGACCTAAATGTCCTCTCTGTACACACTCCCAACCTAGACCTAAATGTCCTCTCTGTACACACTCCCAACCTGGACCCCCAACCTAGACCTAAATGTCCTCTCTGTACACACTCCCAACCTAGACCTAAATGTCCTCTCTGTACACACTCCCAACCTAGACCTAAATGTCCTCTCTGTACACACTCCCAACCTAGACCTAAATGTCCTCTCTGTACACACTCCCAACCTAGACCTACATGTCCTCTCTGTACTCACTCCCAACCTAGACCTAAATGTCCTCTCTGTACACACTCCCAACCTAGACCTAAATGTCCTCTCTGTACACACTCCCAACCTAGACATAAATGTCCTCTCTGTAGACACTCCCAACCTAGACATAAATGTCATCTCTGTACACACTCCCAACCTAGACCTAAATGTCCTCTCTGTACACACTCCCAACCTGGACCCCCAACCTAGACCTAAATGTCCTCTCTGTACACACTCCCAACCTGGACCCCCAACCTAGACCTAAATGTCCTCTCTGTACACACTCCCAACCTAGACCTAAATGTCCTCTCTGTACACACTCCCAACCTAGACCTAAATGTCCTCTCTGTACACACTCCCAACCTAGACCTAAATGTCCTCTCTGTACACACTCCCAACCTAGACCTAAATGTCCTCTATGTACACACTCCCAACCTAGACCTAAATGTCATCTGTGTACACACTCCCAACCTAGACCTAAATGTCCTCTGTGTACACACTCCCAACCTAGACCTAAATGTCATCTGTGTACACACTCCCATCCTAGACCTAAATGTCATCTGTGTACACACTCCCAAACCTAGACCTAAATGTCCTCTCTGTACACACTCCCAACCTAGACCTAAATGTCATCTGTGTACACACTCCCAACCTAGACCTAAATGTCATCTGTGTACACACTCCCAACCTAGACCTAAATGTCATCTGTGTACACACTCCCAACCTAGACCTAAATGTCCTCTGTGTACACACTCCCAACCTAGACCTAAATGTCATCTGTGTACACACTCCCAACCTAGACCTAAATGTCATCTGTGTACACACTCCCAACCTAGACCTAAATGTCATCTGTGTACACACTCCCAACCTAGACCTAAATGTCCTCTCTGTACACACTCCCAACCTAGACCTAAATGTCCTCTCTGTACACACTCCCAACCTAGACCTAAATGTCATCTGTGTACACACTCCCAACCTAGACCTAAATGTCCTCTCTGTACTCACTCCCAACCTAGACCTAAATGTCCTCTCTGTACTCACTCCCAACCTAGACCTAAATGTCCTCTCTGTACTCACTCCCGACCTAGACCTAAATGTCCTCTCTGTACACACTCCCAACCTAGACCTAAATGTCATCTGTGTACACACTCCCAACCTAGACCTAAATGTCCTCTCTGTACACACTCCCAACCTGGACCCCCAACTTAGACCTAAATGTCCTCTCTGTACACAATCCCAACCTGGACCCCCAACCTAGACCTAAATGTCCTCTCTGTACACACTCCCAACCTAGACCTAAATGTCCTCTCTGTACACACTCCCAACCTAGACCTAAATGTCCTCTCTGTACTCACTCCCAACCTAGACCTAAATGTCCTCTCTGTACACACTCCCAACCTAGACCTACATGTCCTCTCTGTACTCACTCCCAACCTAGACCTAAATGTCCTCTCTGTACACACTCCCAACCTAGACCTAAATGTCCTCTCTGTACACACTCCCAACCTAGACATAAATGTCCTCTCTGTACACACTCCCAACCTAGACATAAATGTCATCTCTGTACACACTCCCAACCTAGACCTAAATGTCCTCTCTGTACACACTCCCAACCTGGACCCCCAACCTAGACCTAAATGTCCTCTCTGTACACACTCCCAACCTGGACCCCCAACCTAGACCTAAATGTCCTCTCTGTACACACTCCCAACCTAGACCTAAATGTCCTCTCTGTACACACTCCCAACCTAGACCTAAATGTCCTCTCTGTACACACTCCCAACCTAGACCTAAATGTCCTCTCTGTACACACTCCCAACCTAGACCTAAATGTCCTCTATGTACACACTCCCAACCTAGACCTAAATGTCATCTGTGTACACACTCCCAACCTAGACCTAAATGTCCTCTGTGTACACACTCCCAACCTAGACCTAAATGTCATCTGTGTACACACTCCCAACCTAGACCTAAATGTCATCTGTGTACACACTCCCAACCTAGACCTAAATGTCCTCTCTGTACACACTCCCAACCTAGACCTAAATGTCATCTGTGTACACACTCCCAACCTAGACCTAAATGTCATCTGTGTACACACTCCCAACCTAGACCTAAATGTCATCTGTGTACACACTCCCAACCTAGACCTAAATGTCCTCTGTGTACACACTCCCAACCTAGACCTAAATGTCATCTGTGTACACACTCCCAACCTAGACCTAAATGTCATCTGTGTACACACTCCCAACCTAGACCTAAATGTCCTCTCTGTACACACTCCCAACCTAGACCTAAATGTCATCTGTGTACACACTCCCAACCTAGACCTAAATGTCATCTGTGTACACACTCCCAACCTAGACCTAAATGTCCTCTCTGTACACACTCCCAACCTAGACCTAAATGTCCTCTCTGTACACACTCCCAACCTAGACCTAAATGTCATCTGTGTACACACTCCCAACCTAGACCTAAATGTCCTCTCTGTACTCACTCCCAACCTAGACCTAAATGTCCTCTCTGTACTCACTCCCAACCTAGACCTAAATGTCCTCTCTGTACTCACTCCCGACCTAGACCTAAATGTCCTCTCTGTACACACTCCCAACCTAGACCTAAATGTCATCTGTGTACACACTCCCAACCTAGACCTAAATGTCCTCTGTGTACACACTCCCAACCTAGACCTAAATGTCATCTGTGTACACACTCCCAACCTAGACCTAAATGTCATCTGTGTACACACTCCCAACCTAGACCTAAATGTCCTCTCTGTACACACTCCCAACCTAGACCTAAATGTCATCTGTGTACACACTCCCAACCTAGACCTAAATGTCATCTGTGTACACACTCCCAACCTAGACCTAAATGTCCTCTCTGTACACACTCCCAACCTAGACCTAAATGTCCTCTCTGTACACACTCCCAACCTAGACCTAAATGTCATCTGTGTACACACTCCCAACCTAGACCTAAATGTCCTCTCTGTACTCACTCCCAACCTAGACCTAAATGTCATCTGTGTACACACTCCCAACCTAGACCTAAATGTCCTCTCTGTACACACTCCCAACCTGGACCCCCAACCTAGACCTAAATGTCCTCTCTGTACACACTCCCAACCTAGACCTAAATGTCCTCTCTGTACACACTCCCAACCTAGACCTAAATGTCCTCTCTGTACACACTCCCAACCTAGACCTACATGTCTCCGGGCGGCCATTATATAACATTTGGTTGGTACTATACCTGTAATTGTGTGATCATTAACTGATAACAATGTATTTAATGAACCAACACATACTTATCATGTACTATACTTGGGTAACGACACGTTGTTTAGTATAGTGGTACACTTAACCCGGGATGCAGTGAGGCACATCCGGTTAATGTCACACATCACCCACGGAATACACACTGCTAAATAGGTCAGGGAGGCTTACAATATGTCTGACACAGGAATTGTGACAGGAGCACAACTTACAGGTAGGTTCTTTGTTTAGGGTTTGATCGGGCTATATGTAACGTACTAACTGACTAACAAATGTCCGTACGTATACCCACTATCGACGGCTGCGTGAGGGAGGCTGATTTCTGCCACAACTATATAATGGCTGCTGCTAGCTATCTGTGATGAGATCCGCCTCTCACCAGTACTGCTGATAGTGCTCCTCTCACCAGTACTGCTGATAGTCCTGGTGTGAAATACACCATTATTCGTCACTTTGGAATGAATTTTTACTGGAGATTTTTGGGATTTTATGTGTTGTTGGTACAGGAACTGTGAGGTAACACTAGGCAATCTATCCACGATAATACCGTTAATGGTATTTCTATTATTAGAAGCATTCTCATATGTATTCGTCCCTGTTAGAAGTATCGACCAGACCGTGTTGTGATACTACTCATTGCGAATACACACCAATGTCCATTGGAGTAATGCCACTGCCAAGTCCCTCGCTTAAATGTTCAGCTATTGACTACAACTATACCTCATTCCGTTGACATCGCCTTTTCATAGGTTGAAGTAAGCTTTTGATGCATTTTATCTTTTACAATAATATTTGAACTGTGATCAACACGGGATAATTGATCATATTCTGATCCTGTGAAAAGCGTGGTTCTACAAGGGACGTTCTATTTCATTTAAAAACGTTCACATGCAAACTTAATTATGTACAGAAAATATGAAAATTATAAGTCAAACATCAAACACAATTGTGTTGTACGTACTTTATGTTAATAGCTAAAACTGGCCTCTGGTCATAACGAATAAATCAACACTCTAGCACTATGCTCGCTACAGACAGGCAGAAACACAGACAAGAGAGTACTGGAGCGTCACCATAATGTGAAATGTGAACTAAAGATCGAGGTGAGCGGGTTAAGGTAAAGGGTTGTTGATCTTGGTGAACTAAAGATCGAGGTGAGCGGGTTAAGGTGAAGGGTTGTTGATCTTGGTGAACTAAAGATCGAGGTGAGCGGGTTAAGGTAAAGGGTTGTTGATCTTGGTGAACTAAAGATCGAGGTGAGCGGGTTAAGGTGAAGGGTTGTTGATCTTGGTGACGTAAAGATCGAGGTGAGCGGGTTAAGGTAAAGGGTTGTTGATCTTGGTGAACTAAAGATCGAGGTGAGCGGGTTAAGGTAAAGGGTTGTTGATCTTGGTGAACTAAAGATCGAGGTGAGCGGGTTAAGGTAAAGGGTTGTTGATCTTGGTGAAATAAAGATCGAGGTGAGCGGGTTAAGGTGAAGGGTTGTTGATCTTGGTGACGTAAAGATCGAGGTGAGCGGGTTAAGGTAAAGGGTTGTTGATCTTGGTGAACTAAAGATCGAGGTGAGCGGGTTAAAGTGAAGAGTTGTTGATCTTGGTGAACTAAAGATCGAGGTGAGCGGGTTAAGGTGAAGGGTTGTTGATCTTGGTGACGTAAAGATCGAGGTGAGCGGGTTAAGGTAAAGGGTTGTTGATCTTGGTGAACTAAAGATCGAGGTGAGCGGGTTAAAGTGAAGGGTTGTTGATCTTGGTGAAATAAAGATCGAGGTGAGCGGGTTAAGGTGAAGAGTTGTTGATCTTGGTGACGTAAAGATCGAGGTGAGCGGGTTAAGGTGAAGGGTTGTTGATCTTGGTGAACTAAAGATCGAGGTGAGCGGGTTAAGGTGAAGGGTTGTTGATCTTGGTGAACTAAAGATCGAGGTGAGCGGGTTAAGGTGAAGGGTTGTTGATCTTGGTGAAATAAAGATCGAGGTGAGCGGGTTAAGGTGAAGAGTTGTTGATCTTGGTGACGTAAAGATCGAGGTGAGCGGGTTAAGGTGAAGGGTTGTTGATCTTGGTGACGTAAAGATCGAGGTGAGCGGGTTAAGGTAAAGGGTTGTTGATCTTGGTGAACTAAAGATCGAGGTGAGCGGGTTAAGGTGAAGGGTTGTTGATCTTGGTGAACTAAAGATCGAGGTGAGCGGGTTTAGGTGAAGGGTTGTTGATCTTGGTGAACTAAAGATCGAGGTGAGCGGGTTTAGGTGAAGGGTTGTTGATCTTGGTGACGTAAAGATCGAGGTGAGCGGGTTAAGGTGAAGGGTTGTTGATCTTGGTGACGTAAAGATCGAGGTGAGCGGGTTAAGGTGAAGGGTTGTTGATCTTGGTGACGTAAAGATCGAGGTGAGCGGGTTAAGGTGAAGGGTTATTGATCTCGGTGAAATAAAGATCGGGGTGAGCGGGTTAAGGTGAAGGGTTATTGATCTTAGTGACGTAAAGATCGAGGTGAGTTGCTTAAATTGAAGGGTTGTTGATCTTAGTGACGTAAAGATCGAGGTGAGCGGGTTAAGGTGAGGGGTTGTTGATCTTGGTGACGTAAAGATCGAGGTGAGCGGGTTACGGTGAAGGGTTGTTGATCTTGGTGACGTAAAGATCGAGGTGAGCGGGTTAAGGTGAAGGGTTATTGATCTCGGTTAAATAAAGATCGGGGTGAGCGGGTTAAGGTGAAGGGTTGTTGATCTTGGTGACGTAAAGATCGAGGTGAGCGGGTTAAGGTGAAGGGTTATTGATCTTGGTGACGTAAAGATCGAGGTGAGTGGCTTAAGTTGAAGGGTAGTTGATCTTAGTGACGTAAAGATCGAGGTGAGCGGGTTAAGGTGAAGGGTTGTTGATCTTGGTGACGTAAAGATCGAGGTGAGCGGGTTAAGGTGCAGTGTTGTTGATCATGGTGACGTAAAGATCGAGGTGAGCGGGTTAAGGTGAAGGGTTGTTGATCTTGGTGACGTAAAGATCGAGGTGAGCGGGTTAAGGTGAAGGGTTGTTGATCTTGGTGACGTAAAGATCGAGGTGAGCGGATTAAGGTGCAGTGTTGTTGATCTTGGTGACGTAAAGACCGAGGTGAGCGGGTTAAGGTGCAGTGTTGTTGATCTTAGTGACGTAAAGATCGAGGTGAGCGGGTTAAGGTAAAGGGTTATTGATCTCGGTGAACTAAAGATCGAGGTGAGTGGGTAAAGGTGAAGGGTTGTTGATCTTAGTGACGTAAAGATCGAGGTGAGCGGGTTAAGGTAAAGGGTTGTTGATCTTGGTGACGTAAAGATCGAGATGAGCGGGTTAAGGTGAAGGGTTGTTGATCTTGGTGACGTAAAGATCGAGGTGAGCGGGTTAAGGTGAAGGGTTATTGATCTCGGTGAAATAAAGATCGGGGTGAGCGGGTTAAGGTGAAGGGTTATTGATCTTGGTGAAGTACAGATAGAGGTGAGTTGCTTAAGTTGAAGGGTTGTTGATCTTAGTGACGTAAAGATCGAGGTGAGCGGGTTAAGGTGAAGGGTTGTTGATCTTGGTGACGTAAAGATCGAGGTGAGCGGGTTAAGGTGAAGGGTTATTGATCTTGGTGACGTAAAGATCGAGGTGAGTGGCTTAAGTTGAAGGGTAGTTGATCTTAGTGACGTAAAGATCGAGGTGAGCTGGTTAAGGTGAAGGGTTGTTGATCTTAGTGACGTAAAGATCGAGGTGAGCGGGTTAAGGTGCAGTGTTGTTGATCTTGGTGACGTAAAGATCTTTCACCTTAACCCGCTCACCTCGAAAACATACCTACAAACATGGCCTCCGTGGTAGATGTGTGTGCATTTGCTGTGGTTGTTCGCCTTACTTTGCAAGACACCATTATTGATAGAAGCTGAAAATGTACATATTACTTTCGTACAAGATATGGAACCTGTGGGACATTTCATTTGCAATCTGCATAATGGAAGGAAGGTAAATTTTGGACTGGCATTTTACACATCAATCTATTTAATAGCAACATATCTTCCCCACGGAGGCCAGCCCGAGGGTATTCGAATCATTCAAGTTCTATGTTGAAAACTTTGATCTATCTTACACTTTTATTAAGTGGGAATGTTGAAATCAACCCCGGCCCTACAAACCTAAACTTTTATTATCAAAATGTGAGAAGTATAGTCAACAAATTGGATGTTTTAAACTCAAGTTTTAATTCTGAGGAGACAGACATTATATCTCTCACTGAGTCCTGTGTGACACAATTCAGCAACGACACATAATGTTGGATAATAGACAGTTTATTCGTGATCGTAAATTACACCGGCATCACAAGTACGTGTTCATGGTATTATAACATCATCAAACTTGTTAGTACTTCGGCGTTGTGTCTCAGTCTGGCTAAGTCAATTGTCAACTTATAAGTCTTCTACATCTTTACTAGCACTAGCCTGTAGCCCTCCTGGCAGTCTCTCGTGTAGACTGTCAAAGTCCTGGTACTCTATATCGTCGTTTCCCAGTACCGACTGACTATCCAATACTAGCTCATACTTATAATTACTAACCCCCTTTCGTGTGCAAAGTAGTGCCGTCTGCATTAATAATTAATTTCCAGCTGGTGTTAATCAACTGACCAATACTGCACCCTGCCCCGGTTTACTGATGTAATAGACAGAGACCTAATTAACCACTAGTTTACTCTAATAACAAATCACAGCATCTAGGCTAATTAATACTTCCAGATGGTACAGCTACCGTGATATATCATATCAACATGCCTACTTTGTTACAATCGTCCCTTTTTTCACAAAGAAATATAATTTCTAATTATAGTTCTTTTAGATGTTATGCACACTATTTTGTTACATGATTCGTCCCTTCTCTTCAAGGAAATCTAATTTCTAATTATAGTTCTTTAAATAATATGCCACCATTATCCCAACTTTTTTTTCAATTAATTAATTACTTTCACTCCATTCCCACTTCAGATCATTCTAAAATCAATTAATCTAGATTCAATAACCTCCGACATCGTACAATTCCCCATTGAGCATCTATTAATATCTTATACTGCCCCTTAAATGACGACATGATATAGTCTTATGTTAAATGTTCAAGGTCACCTAGTTTTGTCGTAAAAGTCAATAGTGGGTACATATATATTCATAACAACATATTTACAGATACAAATCATTAAACACAATAGCTTCTTTAAATTAACCCATTAGATATAATGTACAAATCAGAATCAAAATAATAAAATCATTATAGAATCAACATGGTTAGTTAAATGTCCATGGTATCTGCATATTCATTTAAACACGTATGTCGCGTCCGACATTAAAATTTCACACAATACTGTTCATTAACTCAATCACACAAAATAATGTTCGGGGAATCAAACATGATGATAATATTGAATGAACTAAATCACTATCGCGATTGTCTCATTAATAATGTCTTTCACTATCAAAGATATTTTTCACTTAAAAATGATTAACGAATGTCCTTTTGGTTACGTCACGTCCTGAAAGGTATACATATTGTTCACGAGAATAATTATAGATCTTCACAAATTGCACGAATAATTGAAAGGAAATCGTGTCACATATTTCGTTGCAATGTTCCTTCTTTTCACATGACATTATAGTCTCTTGTGCTCTCTCCAGTCGGATAAATAAGTTTTCAGATCAACCTCCGTATAATTAAACCCATTACCGATGGTGTGTACTCTAGTCTGGCACACGTACACGTATATATGTGCATAACACATATAACAGTTCCTGGTACAAATAGCATCATTAACTAGTTCCAGTCAAATACTACTAATTCCCGTCAGATAAAAGAAATTTCAGAATATATCTTCCTTATTAGAAAATCCGCTTCTGACGTCCGCAGATGGAATGTTCGTACAACTTATAATTTAACAAGGATTCACTGTCTCTCTAAAACATGGAACCGTCCCTTTCTCGTTGATCATTGACGTAGACTGTCTTTTGATCTAATGGTTGGTGTAGAGGAAACTTCTCTAAAGATGTACTCCCATCCTCAGCTTTAGCCGACACCGATGTGTAACTCAGCAAAGTGATTAGCTTACCTGACCTTTTTCATTCTCATATGCATTATTATTGATGCGTTCAGTTCTTCATGAATTATCTCAAACTACATATTTTTGCTTTACTGTTTTTTTTAAATTAATATTTTCACTCAAGCTTTTATCAGATTTTTCGTGATTACATCTAATATTTTTCCTTTATTATTCTTTCAATTTTACCTAACGTTTTAGTTTTTATTTTTATTTTTTACTTTTTATCATTACATATAATATCATTTGTTTTGTTTTGTTTTAATTTCATCATACTGATATTGAGCAATAGATTGAATCTCACGTGCCGTACGCGATTGGTACGAGAGAGTTCTTTCTTTTTACTCCATAACTTCTTTTACTTTGATTCCAAATAAAGAAACTTTTAAATTTCCTCATCAACTGACATATAATCTGAACTATCTTCACTTATTTGGTCATCTTGGTTAGCATCTTGCTTCATAGTGTTACTTGAACTATTCTGTTCTTAATTGCGACTCTAATCTAGATTTTCTATCTATTAAACGTTTGCATAACTCAACATCATCTGAGCTTGCCTCTGAATCAAAATGATGTTATCAATACACATACACATATTATCGATACCCATACGCATGTTCTCATTATGATATTGCATCACCGCTCTCTCTCGGCATACTCCAACTAATTGCTCAACATCTGGGAGATATTCGCTATCCATAATCAAGTTATTACTCGTACCTAACTGATTTACCCATATATACTATACTATAGTGTTTATGTGAGACCTATATTACAACAGAAAAACTACATAAATATCATATTCAAGCAAAGCATATAGGTATCCTCAACTCTCCGACATCCTACATAATAATTTAATCATATTTCATTACATATAACTAATCTTTCCTATTCCTCCTTGCCTATATAGTGAACTCATGTTTATGACGAACACATCTATTTAATACTATTTAATTACTACTAAATTGTCTTCTTAATCTTTGTTTTTGTTTAAAAGTTTTATAAATCTCTCAATGTATTAATCACACAATAATTCCTGAATCCACGAGAGCCCTTAGTCTCTGGTTTTGAATTTTAATTCTACATGAATTTGGGGTACCTGCCAGTTCTATCTTATAATTGGGAATTTTTATTTTTTTTATTTCCCTTTTTCCTTGGAGTACCTTTTTTCCCGTCAATTGATTTCCTATTTTTCTTCTCTGGTGACGTCTTAGCTTTTTCATTCCCTCCATCTGTCATCTTATAACCAGAGTGTTTTACTTTTCCCTTTATAGCGTTTTGCGCCTTTTTTTATTCTCCCTACAGTTTCTTGTAAATGTCCTGCCCGCCCACAATACCAACATATTGTGTTTCGACAATTTCTTTTAAAATGTCCCCATTTTTTGCACCCCTAACACTTAACCCTTGCTTTTTGACGATCTTTCCTGTCTTCAGTATTTGTTTTATGTCCATCAAATTGTGTGTTATCCTCTCCTTTCCTTAATTTGAACCTTAATAAAAGATTTTGTTCTGATACTGCGTAATCATAGGCTTCCTGAAATGATTTGGGGTTTTCTCTCATAACTTTAAATTTGATATCGTCATGTTTAAGTCCATCAATAAATAACCCTATCAATTGACTCTCTATAACGTTTCCTCCTGATCTGTCTTGCCCTTTTAAAACTAATTCTGATTCTCCTAACAATCTCTCTGCATACACTTGAACATTTTCATTTGAGTTCTGTCTTATATTTCTTAATGATAACCAAGCATGATGGGGATCGGTTATTTCATCAAAAATAGATGTCAATTCCTTCTTTAATAAATTCCAATCGGTAGATTTATTTACGTTTAAATACCTCTGAATGAAATCACTTACTGGCCCTGTACTAGTTTGAAGTGCTACCAGGTTTAATTTATCTTTTGGTAAGTTTACTGAATTAGCATATTTTTCTATATCTTTTATCCACGTTTTGAATACCTCTGGTTTTCCTGAAAATGGTTTAACTATCTGGGTAATATTTTGTACTCCTACCATAGAACATAAACTCGAAAGTTGTAAATTAATTTCTTGAAAAACAGAACTTGCATCAATGTTTGCCATAATGAGAATTACTTTAGTGTCAAGGATAAAACTAAATCACTCACCCACTCTGTCTCTGTCCCTGTTTTTTCTGTAGGTTTCGCTTGTCCGTCATGTTGGCGTCTTCTTCTTCACTTTCTTCTTCAGAATCCATTATTTTCGTAGTGTGGTTATCCCGTTCGATATCCTTGGTCACGGTCACCAAAATAACAACGTCTGTGACACAATTCAGCAACGACACATAATGTTGGATAATAGACAGTTTATTCGTGATCGTAAATTACACCGGCATCACAAGTACGTGTTCATGGTATTATAACATCATCAAACTTGTTAGTACTTCGGCGTTGTGTCTCAGTCTGGCTAAGTCAATTGTCAACTTATAAGTCTTCTACATCTTTACTAGCACTAGCCTGTAGCCCTCCTGGCAGTCTCTCGTGTAGACTGTCAAAGTCCTGGTACTCTATATCGTCGTTTCCCAGTACCGACTGACTATCCAATACTAGCTCATACTTATAATTACTAACCCCCTTTCGTGTGCAAAGTAGTGCCGTCTGCATTAATAATTAATTTCCAGCTGGTGTTAATCAACTGACCAATACTGCACCCTGCCCCGGTTTACTGATGTAATAGACAGAGACCTAATTAACCACTAGTTTACTCTAATAACAAATCACAGCATCTAGGCTAATTAATACTTCCAGATGGTACAGCTACCGTGATATATCATATCAACATGCCTACTTTGTTACACCTGGCTACATGAAGGTGTTTTAAATGGCGAGCTGTTTGACTCAAATCAATACCATAAATTTCGGAGGGATAGAGATCTTTCCAATTCATACAAGAAAAAAGGTGGTGGATGTCTTTTAGCTATAAACTCAAATTTTAACTGTAAGCGAAGGTCTGATCTGGAAACAAATTTTGAACGTGTCTGGGTAGAAGTGACTTTATGTAAAAAGAAGTTGTATATCGCAACAGTATACCTCCCGCCAGACATTTTGCATGAGAAAATCCTAGAGTTCGAACAGTCTATGGATAAATTGATGACCGTGCTAGATGATAACTCCGATGTTTTAATTTTCGGCGACTTTAATCTTCCGGACCTGTCGTGGAATATTGATGCGAGAAAACCCCATCTTGTGCCCCACTACCCTGGTGACAATATGAAATACATTTCTATGTTAAATAGTATAAGTGAACACAGTTTATCCCAATACAATTCATCGTCAACCAGGTGCGACCGAATTCTGGACTGGGTCCTCAGTACAATAGACAGTGTACAGGTAGAGGTGATTGACCCTGTCCTGGACTCGGACCACCTGGCTATACATGGTTGTGTAATATTACCTGTATAATCCAAGGTCAACACCACCGACCTTTTATTTGCAACTCTAGTTCTGTAAATGAAGCCTTTGACAGTTTTTATGACATTTTAAATTCTATTATTTCTAATTGTGTACCCAAATTGAAATTGAAAAATCGTAAATTTCCAGTCTGGTATGATAATGAATTAATTGCTGCAGTACGAAACAAAGAGAGGGCGTGGCAGGAGTATGTGAGGTGGGGCAAGGTGAGAGATTCTGCGGAATATGTTTGTTTTTCTACTGTCAGAAAAGATTTTAAGAAACTTCAGAAATATAAATATAATGAATATCTGTTAAATGTTGAAAATTCAATTAAGGAAAATCCAAAACGATTTTGGAGTTTTATCAAAGGTAAAAAGAAAGAAGGAACCATGCCTATGACTTTATCAGATTCTGTTAAGTCCTCGTCAAATTCTTTAGATGTAGCGAATATTTTTAATAATTTCTTTAACAGTGTTTTTAACAAAAATGATTGTAATAATCTGCCAGATGTCCAATCCATCACCAGTTTTACCAATCCATTGTGTGATGTTTCTATCAAATGTACTGATATCCATAAAGCACTTTTAAACTTGGACACCAAAAAAGCATGTGGGTATGACAATATATCGGGCACTATTTTTAAAATGTGTTCAGATGAACTGTGTATTCCAGTTTGTAATCTTTTTAATCTATCTCTTAGATGTGGCATTTTCCCTGATATTTTAAAGAAGACAAATGTTATTCCACGTTTTAAATCTGGCTGTAAAAATGATGTCTCGAATTACCGTCCTGTTTCCTTATTACCTATACTGTCTAAACTGTTTGAAAAGCTTGTTGACCAGCATTTCTCAACTTTTTTGAGTACGGTCATATCTAACGAACAACATGGTTTTATGTCTAAAAGATCAACAGTCACAAATCATGCCTGTTTTACTGATTTTATTTCAAAGGAATTCGACAAAAAAATGAAGTTCATGCCATTTACACAGATTTTTCAAAAGCATTTGATAGGGTTAGTCATGCATTACTTCTGCATAAATTAAAAGCATATGGGATCGAAGGTAAATTTTTAAACTGGTTTAATTGATATTTATGTAATAGGCAACAACGTGTTTTAAGGACTAGGTACAGCCATATTGGTTGTTACCTGGATGAAAATGGTAATATTGAAATTTTAATGTTTTCTTCCAATACATGGCATAAGCTTTATCCCATTATGTTAAATATTGATATAAAATGCAGTTTAGCCCCCAAAATTAAAAAAATCTGTACTTAGGAAAAAAATATTCAGTAAATAATATCCAGATGGGAGTGCGCAAATATTTTTCATATAGTTATTTGAAACTTCTCAAAAAAATAAAACAAAGCTACTGCAATGTTCATAGAATGATAACCCAGTGTTAAAATTTTGATATTAGTCTGTAAATCAGAGTATCGGGGAGAAATACACAGGTACCCCCTCTAAAAAATGTCGTCCATTGCATGCTGTTTTCAGTTCAGGTAAAAGTAGTTACCTGTATCTCGTGGGGGCAAATAGGGGCATTATTTTATATTAAATAGGTCATTTGTCATGTAAATGTAAGTTTCGTGTCAAATAAATGTATAAAATAAAAATAATAACACCAACATAACGTAATTTACATTTACGATACGGTTACCTAATTACTAATTAAGTTTGAGAAATGTATTTTGATACCAATGATCGAAATGAGCGGGTTAAGATGAAGGGTTGTTGATCTTGGTGACGTAAAGATCGAGGTGAGCGGGTTAAGGTGAAGGGTTGTTGATCTTGGTGACGTAAAGATCGAGGTGAGCGGGTTACGGTGAAGGGTTGTTGATCTTGGTGACGTAAAGATCGAGGTGAGCGGGTTAAGGTGAAGAATCTGTGCAAAGGCAAATATGCTGAATGTAGTCAATGAGTTTAAAATACGCACATCGTCGATATATCTCAATATACACCTGAAGACTAGGCAAGGTTTTTCGTTACAAAGACATGATGAGTTTATCCATAAGTTCAGCTTCACGTAAAGAAACAAATCGTTCAGAAGAGGGACACAGTTTGACATAAGAATGTCTACAGCCTGCAGGAAATATTGTCAGCCATGAATGACAATATCGTCCTCAGTTCATTGATTTTTGTGTTAATTGTATTTTTTGAAAATGTATACTCCAAAATAACCTGCAACTATATATTTATATCGCCAAAAGGCAGCTATCAGTTTGGTATAAGAAATGGTTGTCTACTTGGTCGAAAAGGCAAAAAGGTTTCTTGAAAAAAACTTACCAATATAAATTTACGTTTCTCTTTTTTTTTCTAGATCGTAGTGTGTCTGTAAAGCAGCTGTTTTCAAGGTAAGTAAGGAAGAGGTGACGGGTTAAGGAACTGTTTTAAGTTCGAGTTATGGATAATTCTGCAAGTTGGTCCTGGGCGTGCCATTCGTTAGTCAAACAAACACTGGTCTAACGTACTACTTATAGTGGTATATGTGTATGTTTTTGTTAGATCTTAACTTCGTTATCATTCCTATGTTGCGGTATCTGTGCTGTAGCATTCAAGTGATGTGGCACTATAAAAGATGCCGTTGGAAGCACGGTCCTATTACCAAAAGAAAACAATACATCCCTAGCCCACACAAACAGAGATATATTAGCCAGGTGACACAGTACTAGTAGTGTTTGATTAGGCAGCTCTTGTAAATTCCTAATTATTGTACTGTATTTGTAGATTGTATTTGTTGTATTAAAAGTGTATATGTACTGTAAAGCGCTTTAGAGTACATGTAGCTTATGTTAGCCAGATAGGGCACTGTTTCAAATATCAAATCAAAGGTATTTTAAAATTTCTTTCTATCGTCTCATTCACAGGTAATTATTTACGTAATAACTAATGTTAAGGAAAATTATTCGGAAATATATTCTTAATTAAAGCAAAAGAAAAAATTGAACGAGAAAATTGTACTCATTAAAGCTGAATTCACACAAAATATAACTTAAGGGGCCGTATATTGAAAGGAAGCACATCGTCCTTAATGTGGAGAATGGGCTTGTCAATATTGGCAATATTGTTGATGACACTATTATTACATACACAGATTGAACCGTAAGCTACAGGAATATGTCCGCTGTAAACAGTCCTCCTCCACCACTTACCACTTCACCCATCCACGAAGAGGCTTGGCTATTATAATCTCTAACGGGAAGTTCCTATCACAAGAGCCAAGACCATACGCCAATGTCGAAATCGCTCACATGCAGACAGTGTTCAAAAAACTTTTCTTTGACGTGCTGTCGTTTCAGGATTTGACGAAGAAACAAATGCTTTCTGTACTGGAGTACGGTGAGTAGCGAAGAAAATATTATCCTGCACAAAAAGGAAGCGTGCGTTTGATTAGGAATTATGGAAACAAGCAGGAGTGTAACAAACGACCAGCATCGTCAATGTCCTCCTTTCTAAATAGTTTGTCATGAAACGCATTTATATAATTTCTTCTCTCATTTTAGTAATTTGATAAAGTTTGGTGAATAGTAACGGGATAAAAACAACTGTTATTTCGTTAAGAATGTGTAAATATCTCGTTTATATTATACAAAAAAAACCAAAAACACTAAAACAAAACGTTCCAGAGCAAATATAGTTTTGTCATTTTATTCGCTTTGATGGTAATAAATAATTTTGTTTCCCGTTCTTTCAGCTTCTAAACTGAAGGAATTCCATCACCAGTCGGACTGTTTCGCATGTGTAATTGGGTCTCACGGAGCAGAAATACCGTCCGGATTGAACAAACAGTCTGCACCAAACAAGAAGCACGTGATTTTCGGGACAGACGAACATGTTGACACAAATAGACTCACTGACTTATTCAGCGACAGCAACTGCCCCGGGCTTCGTCACAAACCAAAACTATTCTTTATTCAGGTCTGTGAGTGCTACAGGTGCTATTTCAGTTCTCAACCTGTTGAAAAATGTTTTTCTTAAGAAAACTAAAGAAGCTTATGCACGATAACGATTACTCATTTAGTACGAGAAATAGTGATAGTACCGTCGGTGGGACTCGAACCCGAGTCCCTTGGCTCTCCGGCCCAATGATCTATAGCTGACTAAAAGGGAGATATACTACAGCTCATAAGAATGCTTATGAGGCAACCTTATCGATGCACATCTTTTACACTTGTGTTTATGCTAAATTTGCTAATTCATCGGTTGTATTGCATACGTTTAACAGCAAAATGTTTTTGATAAATATCTCAAATTGTTTTATAGGTATATCCCACTAGTTTTGATTGCTTATACATTTTATTGCTACTGTTGTCATTTTGTCGATGGTGTTTGGTATTTGTTCGCAGGCTTGCAGAAAGGATTCAACAGCTCCTCCCGACTCCGGAATAGATATCGGAGTAGACATCAATATCACTTCCGGCCAGCATCTTACGTCATCACGTCCTCCTATATTTGCACTATATGAACCTCGGGGGACACCTACACGTGGTGGAGAAGGTCGTCTAGGATCAGCGACTGGGGACGATACCGTAGAAGGTAGTCTAGGATCAGCGACTGGGGACGATACCGTAGAAGGTAGTCTAGGATCAGCGACTGGGGACGATACCGTAGAAGGTAGTTTAGGATCAGCGACTGGGGACGTTACCGTAGAAGGTAGTTTAGGATCAGCGACTGGGGACGATACTGTAGAAGGTAGTCTAGGATCAGCGACTGGGGACGATACCGTAGAAGGATTTAGCAGCAGTAAAACGGAAATACAGAAAACAGATATGAAGTATAACAAAGATAGTGATAGGAAAGAAACGCCACCGAACCAGGCTAAACTAAGTAACATGTCACCAAAAGAGAACAACAAGGGTCTGTCACCAGAAGGCAATGGGATGGGTCCAGCTTTACAAGATACAAAAGACACAACGAGTCCAGCATTACAGGATCACATGGTCGAAAGTTTAACGGAAGACACAGTAAGTGGAACATCTCTAAAAGACGGCACTACCGAGCCGAGAGAAATGTCTGGTGTTAACGAAGCGTACAACCAGAGACCGACCGATCAGCTGGAATTCCGGAATGCTTTATCAAGGTTCTTACTTTCGAAGCCATTTGTGGATGAGCAGGTGTCCCCGGTTTGCAGCCCAAATTTTATGATAATGTACTCGAGTCCACAAGGTAATACCAACCGCGGTGAGAATGTACTGTCATTGCTATTTTACCTTGTTTTTATCTCACTTTATATAAGATACACAACCGCGGTGAGAATGTACTGTCATTGCTATTTTACTTTGTTTATATCTCACTTTATATAAGATACACAACCGCGGTGAGAATGTACTGTCATTGCTATTTTACCTTGTTTTTATCTCACTTTATATAAGATACACAACCGCGGTGAGAATGTACTGTCATTGCTATTTTACCTTGATTTTATCTCGCTTTATATAAGATACACAACCGCGGTGAGAATGTACTGTCATTGCTATTTTACCTTGTCTTTATCTCACTTTATATAAGATACACAACCGCGGTGAGAATGTACTGTCATTGCTATTTTACTTTGTTTTTATCTCACTTTATATAAGATACACAACCGCGGTGAGAATGTACTGTCATTGCTATTTTACTTTGTTTTTATCTCACTTTATATAAGATACACAACCGCGGTGAGAATGTACTGTCATTGCTATTTTACTTTGTTTTATCTCACTTTATATAAGATACACAACCGCGGTGAGAATGTACTGTCATTGCTATTTTACCTTGTCTTTATCTCACTTTATATAAGATACACAACCGCGGTGAGAATGTACTGTCATTGCTATTTTACTTTGTTTATATCTCACTTTATATAAGATACACATGAACCAAAAGCAAAACTGAATACATTTTTCACATTTCAAACACTGTCACCCAGAGATAATTCATACTTCTATAACCATTCTGAGGACAGGCATCTGGCAGTGTTTTACGTTCTAACCCAAATGTTCGACTAGGCTTACAGTTAAACATGGAATTGCTATCATGTTGATGTCTATAACGGGGGAAGCAATTATAACCCATGTAATAAGCTATGATTTATATTTACAGATATGTTCTCGTTCGGTAGGCCGGAGGATGGAGGGATGGCGCGCGTACGTAATCCAGTGGTGGGAGGTCTCATGCTACATTCTCTCTACACTGTTGTTGTAAGGGAAAATGTGTTTGTCCGACAGAGGACGCAGGAAGGACTGGACATGCTGGACTTGTTCACTCTAGTCAGTGACTTCGGCTTAAAGAACATTCTAGCTACGATAGAGCTACCCGTGGGTACAAGTAAGGAGGACAAGAAGAAAATCTGTGTTAAATGTGCATTTGCTGTTGAACATCGACTCGTGGATGACGTCGTATTCAGAAATAAGGATGAAACTTAACTTTGAAGGTATCTAGAATATTTCAGTGCTTAGTTTGGACTGTTAAATCTGGAATGTTAAGACTGCCGGGAGTTGTAATACGCTGTATCAAGTGTATTAGACTTCTACGATAGGTACCAGGAAAGTTGACACCATTACACCAGCAATGTGGAGGGTCTGGGACTTTTCTACGATAGGAATTAAGAAAGTTTCACTCCAACATCAAACATAAGGAAACGATAGTTATCAGGAAGGACTACACTCCTACTCAATATGACTTTAACGCGTACCAAACATAGCGTGCGCACATCGTCCCCCCGCGGTGCACACAACTGGGCGACTTGACCATGGTCCCCCGTGGTGCACACAACTGGGCGACTTGACTTCCTGAATAATCCAAAACATATTTGTTTTTTTACTTAGACTTATAAAATTGTATATCTATATATTTATTTGCCTTTAATATGCTGGATAATCCAAGACTTTTTGTTTTTACTTATCTTAAACGTTCCGTCAAGATACCAGCGCCTGGCTTGTCTCAATAATTAATATTTTACAATATAATATAATACAATAAACAAGAGGTCCAGAGGGCCTGTATAGCTCACCTGTATCCCAGCAAATACAACTAAAACACAAGTGTAAGTTAAATGGTATATGTCGAGTTATTCTTTAAGATGACAGCTGACACCATCTTAGGAAAAAAAGAATAATTGAAATTTTTAGTGTTCCAAATCGGGAGTGTACCAACAAAATACAGAAGGAAGCTTTTAATTGAAGAATATGATAATTTTTTTATCATTACATTCACAATGTCAATATAGACCCGTGAATAACTATAACGTAACATCAGAAGATCCGACTGTCCCGTGTTCCATCAGATTCTACAGGGTTCAATTAGTCGCTGAATACACTGAAAAGTTCCACTTCTTGAGGTTCTGGCCACCGCCTAGTCCAAATGGGAAGACGTTTGGTTGTATGTCAAGTCTTTGCCCCGATCCTCGGGCCCCATAATTTGTATACATTTGAATCCCAGCCGCCTAGGGACGCTACCACGGAAATATCAATGTCATACATGATTTAGTTCCAGAGAAGTCATTAATACCAATATTGCCAAATGGACCCCTTTTGGCCCCGCCCCTCAACCACATCATTTACATAAATTTGAATCCCAGCCACCTAGGAATGCTATCACTGAAATAAAAATGTTATACATTGCATATATCCAGAGAAGAAGTCAATATGAATATTGCCGAATGGACCCCTTTTGACCCTGCCCGTTTATTTGTATAAATTTGAATCTCAGCCACCTAGGGATGCTACCACTGAACTATTAATGTTATACATTGCTTAACTCCGAAGGAGACGTCGTTAATATCAATATTGTCAAATGGACCACCAACCCCCTACCTTTTGTATAAATTTGAACCCCAGCCGCATAGGGATACTGCCTACATGTACCACATTAAATTAAATTCTGAACAGCGGCCAAGAAGTCAATAATTTGTTGACGGGCGGACGTACGACACGGTATGGTATAATGGAAATTCAAATTGTCAAAAATTGTCATGAACATAGGCACCCTCTAAAACAAGAGGCCCAGAGGGCCTGTATCGCTCATCTGGATACATTGGTATTTTGGTAATCATGGTAAAATATTTTCTTTCTGGCCCACCCCTCAGCCCCCTGGCAGTCCCACCATTAGTACAATTTTGAATCCTGAGCAACTAAGGATGCTTTCTACCAAATAAGGCTGATTTCTATTCAGTGGATATGGAGAAGAAGTCACTAATATCAATATAGCTAAATAATTCTGTATGGCCCCCTGGAGGGTCAGTCCAACCATTAGTACAATTTTGAAACCCGATTACCAAGGGATACTTCCTGCCAAATAAGGCTGATTTCCAATCAGTGGTTATGGAGAAGAAGTAGTTTAAACCAATATAGCTAAATAACCCTTTTTGGCCCTGCCCTTCAGCCCCACCATTAGTACAATTTTAAATCCTGGGCACTTAAGGATGCTTCCTGCCAAATTATGTTGATTTCCTATCGGTGGTTATGGAGAAGAAGTCGTTTAAACAATTGTTGACGGACGACGGACGGACGCCACAGTATGGCATAAGCTCATCTCGGTCCTTCGGACCGAGTGAGCTAAAAAAAACAAAACGTTCAAATACAAGCGGTTTTAATTTTATTTCATTTTTTCACAAAATTGCAGGCTAAAATTGGTTTCCAACATTTGAAAACTATTGAATAACAAATCATGTTTATCCATTTACTAGATGTCTTCCATTTGTTTTTTTTTTTTACAAAAGTTACACATGTAAGTGCATACACCGGGTAAAATCCTATTGAATGTGTCTTAGTAAAACGTAGGAAGAATAACTAACCCTGATAATCTAGAGTAAATTTCAAACGTAGGGTGAATACCTAACCCTAACAATCTAGAGTAAAATTCAAACGTAGG
Source organism: Mimachlamys varia (assembly GCA_947623455.1). Lineage (NCBI taxonomy): Eukaryota > Metazoa > Mollusca > Bivalvia > Pectinida > Pectinidae > Mimachlamys > Mimachlamys varia. Next base: position 290,619 of record OX392528.1, on the reverse strand, counting down.
GTGAATAACCCTGATAATCTAAAGTAAAATCCAAACGTAAGGTGAATAACTTAACTCTAACAATCTAGAGTAAAATTCAAACGTAGGGTGAATAACCCTGATAATCTAAAGTAAAATCCAAACGTAAGGTGAATAACTAACTCTAACAATCTAGAGTAAAATTCAAACGTAGGGTGAATAACCCTGATAATCTAAAGTAAAATCCAAACGTAAGGTGAATAACTAACTCTAACAATCTAGAGTAAAATTCAAACGTAGGGTGAATAACCCTGATAATCTAAAGTAAAATCCAAACGTAAGGTGAATAACTAACTCTAACAATCTAGAGTAAAATTCAAACGTAGGGTGAATAACCCTGATAATCTAAAGTAAAATCCAAACGTAAGGTGAATAACTAACCCTAACAATCTAGAGTAAAATCCAAACGTTATGCTTTACTCTCTTCTGTCCGTTTCCCTCCATGTCTTCCGTACGTGAAATAAAAAAGGAATGTTTACAAGCTGGTATTACAGATAATTTCCCACTGTGTTCCGAAACATTTAAATAGTCTGGCGAAAGAAAAATCAATAATATAATATGTCAGTAAAGAAATTCCGCTATTAATCTAAACTCTGATTTATTTCATTCTCACTTATGTGATAGTCCTGCCTGCCGGTGTGGTTTTCCGATTGAAGATTCCTATCACTATTTTCTATATTGTCCTCTCTATACTAATACAAGAATTCGCTTAAGTAACTCCATTGCTGTATTAGATGTTAACATTCCTCTTTCTATCGAAACTTTCCTCTGTGGATATAATAGTCATGTTTTTAATTCAAATGATATGTTATTGAAGATCGTACAGGAATACATTAGAGATACCAAACGCTTTATATAAGATATTAATAACTAATTATAATTAATTGAGTTGATTTTAGATTTATTAATCAAGATGTGAAAAATTATTAATCTAAGAGGCATTTTGACATGTCTAACATACGCTTCATGATTTATTTATATTCAACTTGCGAGACTCTCCGAAATTGTCTGTTTAATCACCATTATCTTTGCTTTACAACATATATATTTTTTTTATATTTTTTTTTATCATTGTACTGTTATCAATGTAATTATCGGGAGAGGGCTAATATAGGCATTGCCTGTTGCCCAATTCCCTTTGAATTAACATCTTCAATAAAATATTCTGAAATGAAACTCTACCAGGCCAGGTAGGTTAAGGATTGTACAAAAGACACACGAGAAAAGCACCTGTATAATTTGAAATACGATACATTCACACCAAATTAAACTACACAGGACTCGTCAGTGATGCTAAGCAAGGGCCGCCTAAAATAGAAGCCAAGGAGGCGACTGAGGAAACAAAACTGGCCGAAAGAAATGTCCGAATAAAGATAGGGAAGTCACTAGCTCTATGATTCAATAATGTTTTACTAAATTTCATACATTCTAAACCGTGCCACTTTTCGAATGAATCAAAACTAAGATGCAGTTTACGGCGAAGCTCGGGGATGAAGTCCACAAGCAGTGCCTTCCACCTACGATATCTAAGGATTGTACAAAAGACACGCGGAAATAGCACCTTTATAATTTAGAGTAATATGCATTCGAGCCTTATAATGATTTAAACTGCACTATGAATTATATTGGAATAATATTTCTTGGGGGTTGCCCTCTAGCTGTTATCCATATACAGTAAGAAGTCCTGGTAGGCCTAGGATTATATTGCTATATAACACTGGATATCCTTTCTGATTTTATTTATCTAATTACATCGAGACGTTTGTTGGAGTTTAACTCTCCTAACAACACTTTTTTTCCGTAGCTTCTTATACTATATGTACATGTAACAGAACTCTCTTCTCTATATATATTGTGTTTGTAATCCTGGCTAGAATATCTAAGTTGTCTAAAATTTTCTGAAATGAAATGAAGGAAGCCAAAACCTCGCAGACATCTTGAATGCACATATTGTTTAAAGGAGGGAAATTGAAAGAGAGATGATGCTATAAGCAAGCAACCAGACAGTGTCACGTGATGCAGCGGAATGAAGATAGCTTACACTTTAAAATGTTGTATAGTATTGTCCCCAGAAAACAGACCCTTGCCCAGACATCAGTGGCTGTCAGGACGTAATGTACATTCTAGACGAAGTGAAGGACTCATCACCTCAACCTATGGACGGATCCTGTAGAATCAGATGGAACACGGGACAGTCGGATCTTTTGATGTTACGTTATAGTTATTCACGGGTCTACATTGACATTGTGAATGTAATGATAATGAATCCCCGGTATATATGCATGTAAAGCGTGTGTTGAATGCGTGTGTATTTAGAAGGCTGCGGTATGTTCGTGTATGCTTTCTTGTGAGAGTCCCAATTGTTTGCAGAGTTTGAAGGGTCCCGAGTTTGAACATTATTGTTTGGAGGGTCATTAGTTAGAACATAGTACTAGACAATAAATAAGAGAATACTGAAACGTTAACAAAATCATAATCCAAACTAAAAATCGAATAAACCAGGGGCAAAATATGCACAATGGAACGATTAACATAGAGACCCTTGTAAAAGTACAAGAGAATAAGACCAGGTGTTCCGGAAGAGTAAGCGTCTTCTGCTTCATCGACGGCACCCGCCATGTAAATCTTTGTCACATCCAAGTAAACATCAAGTTCTCAAAATGATAACCAAGTATCATTGTCAATCACAACAAGTACACACTAATGAGCATACTCAAAAATGTCCATCTTCATATCACTTAAAGATACAGAATATTTCTCAATGAGACAAAGATGGCGACCATAAAACTTGCCCATATTTCTGATCAACCTGCATCTCTCGAATCCTTGTGTTGTTAGTTTGTTTGTCAGCAGTCGACATCGATCACGAAAATCCTGATATTTAGAGCCCAAGACTATCGAATCAACTGCGACATGTAAACACCATAGGGATGTTACTGAAATGGAAAGTTAACGATCGGAAAATTGATTCATCACGTTTATCGTACAGATTAGTAGTAAGCTGTCCATGTTGGTCGTAGTTTAAGAAGAGATCGAGGTAAGCAGCTGATGTAGAAGAGTTTGTTGTGTCCTTTATTTCAAGTTCAGAAGGGTATATCCGATCGAAGTGGTCAGCAAACTTCTTGTTGTTTATAGACAACACATCGTCGATATATCTGAAAGTGAAATTAAAAGATTTGCCAAGATTTTTGTTACCTGTCCTGATTAGCTCTTTCACAAATTCAGCCTCGTATGAAAACAAAGACAAGTCAGCTAAGAGTGGGGCACAGTTTGTTCCTATGGGAATGCCAACAGTCTGCTGGAAAATCTTTCCTCCGAACTCGACAAAAATATTGTCGACCAGGAATTCAATCATCCTTACTATATCTTCTTCAGTATATTTCCTCTTAGCTTTTGTCGTGTTTTTCACAAAGTATGCTCCAAGAATGCTCACTACCATATGTTTGTATCGTCGTCCGCCTTTCTTGGAAAAGAAAGCACTCATAACAAGAGATCGAAGACGTTCCTTCAATTTTTTATGAGGTATGGTAGTATACAGGGTGGAAAAATCAAATGTTTTGACCGAAAAGACATTTTTTTAGGAGGGGGTGTTCAAGATTGATCAAAAGATCTTTCGAGTTTTTCAAAATCCACATCCCATTGATTCAACTTCTGGAGTATACAGTGTCGCAATAAGACTGAAGCCCTAATTTTATGATGAACCTGAATCCGACCCCGAGAAGATCAAAGAAAGCAAGAAAACTCCGGCGAGCAGCAGGAAGAACCAGACCAGATCCAGACTCGCGACACAAGCATCATGTCACCCCCGCAACACAGATGTCCTCTGTATGACGGCTGGCGACAGACACTGCCTGAAGCAGACCACCAGTGGGTCTCTAAGGCCTAGTTCAGGGTCACAAAGCTGGGCAAGGTTGAATTGGACCTCTCCAGATGTAACAAGCTCTGGTTTTACCCTCCTCCGCCTCCCCAGGTTACCACACAGACACCCCGGCCAGACAGGTATTTTGCCACCAAACTTCTCCTCTGGATGCCCAGACGTCTATGGCAAGTCCGTCTCTACTGCCCCCATGCCGACTGCCACAAACAGGAGCTCCTTTCCTCTGGAACCTACCAGCGTGTGCGGCATGTGCTTGACATTGACGGATACTACAGCATGGCTGCGGAGTATCTGTATTGCCCTTCTTGCCACAGGAAGGTCATCACCTGGAGGTCCCGCATAGTGCAACAGTTGGACTTCGGTCATCGCCTGCAGTTCCCAGTACTGATGACACATAGACTGGCCTGCGACGTAGTCATCGTGCTCGGGCAGCGAGGCTTTGGAAACAGACAAAATGTGTTTGTGAACTGCGAAATTCTGGGTAACCAACAAAATGCTATAAAGCGCAGACCATATAATAAAACCTATTTTCAAAACAGACCAGCATTACAGATTCAGGTGCCCTATATTAATAATGGATTGTTGTCTGTCAAGGTCAAGGTCACCACTAATTAAAATAGACCATGGGAAAGTTAGTCGAATGTCTGATCCTTATTGACACAGGTCCGCTTACGGAGCTACTTGGAACTCTTTCCTAAGGGGAAGGAGGAAGATTCTTGAAATAAAATAGCAAAAGAGAAAGAAAAAAATCTTTCATTTCTTCGAGTTCATGCGCCATCCCCAAGCCCAAGGACAACGATAGTGAGAGCCCCCTGTCCGAGTACTCCCTCCACTCGTGTGCCTAGCACACCATCTCCCGGAAATGCCTCAAGAAAAGCAGCACTCCTCACGTCGCTCGTAAACCAGCCTAATGTTTCTCCAAGGGTGCTACGGTCAAAGGTGAGACCTATCATGTCACCATCCCTACCCTGTACAATGAGTAAATGTGCCCCATCCCTACCCCGCACATTGAGTATTACTGCATTATATATGTGCCCCATCTCTAACCTGCACATTGAGTACTACTACATTATACATGTGCCCCATCTCTAACCCGCACATTGAGTACTACTGCATATATGTGCCCCATCCCTACCCCGCACATGGAATACAACTACATTATACATGTGCCCCATCCCTAACCCGCACATTGAGTATTACTGCATTATACAATTGTACCCCATCCCAACCCCGCACATTGAGTACTACTGCATTATACAATTGTACCCCATCCCAACCCCGCACATTGAGTACTACTTCATTATACATGTACCCATCCCTACCCCTATAGAGTATTGTATCCAACTCATAATTACAATGTAATACAGTCAACCTGTCTTTAACACAAAAAAAAGACAGCGGTAAGCATTCCGAAGTTTTGTCACATTTCTATTTCCTCGAAGATGTATAGATTTATCAAAAGCAGTGGTTAGAACGTATAACGATATTGAAACTGACCTCTCCATAGTATAACTATATGACCAACCATGCCTTGCGGTATACAGTGTGCCACAAGCCGGATTTACCCACCAAAACCTAATTATACTGCTTCCAGGAGCATTATTATAAGTTTATTCAGAGCGAGTATTCTACTATTATCAAGAACCCTCGCCTTGTCTTATAATAGCTGATATTTGGAACCGACCTTTCCATTGGCTGCATTTCGGTATATGTGCCCACCTAATGGCCTCACCGACCTACAGTTGAGTGTAAGCTAACCTTTACACGTAGTGCACTAGTAGTGCACTACATTTAAACTACAGGTAAACTAGTAGTGCACTACACCCTGAACCCCATATAGGTCAAAAACCCCTACAGGTAAATGGGCAGTCCCATCTACCTGTGATTCTTACCTGTACTTCACCTGTTCCGTCTGCTAGTACTTTAGAAACTGGCCTTATCATTTGCTAATATTTATAACTTTAATATATATATTTGAATCTCATGTAGTTATCTTTCTCAAACAACCTTCTTTCTTTCATTTCAAAACTACAAATTATGAAATCATGATAACTACAGTTAGAGTTTTTCCCAAAACTTTCTTGCATACAGGACAGAAATAAAAAAGAAAATTATTATTTATCTCACAGTTTTGATGTCTTATATTTCATTTAATATGTACTATAAACAGATTTTTTACATTTATTTACTAATTTACAATCAAGTATATTGAAAAATTGAAGGAATTATCTATTGATAATTTTTTATTGAGAAGTACATTTTTAAATATTGTAAGAACTGATTGTGTAAAAATAACAAATAAATATTCTTTTATTACCTAATTAAACTAAATATATATTTTTATTAAATACATTCATCCCTCAGATCTATATATTTATGAATGCGCTATAGTTTTTATAATCTTTATTTTCAAATTATTTATATCAACATCTGTATGTATATATATATATATATATATATATATCAACACATACAACAGTATAAATATAAGAATTTGAAGTTGAAAAAAAAAGTAATTCAACAATAAATTAAAATTTAGTCAGATTGTTCAGTATGGGACATATGTTTTGATTTGACCCCCAGGCCTCAGGCAATTACCTGACCAGTCTTGACCTTGGAACACCTGCTTGTCAGTGACATGATAGAGGTGTGAATTTCTTACCTGACTATCACTGGTCAAATTTGAAACCAATATGATTAATAAAGGGCTCAGCTGGAGATGACTGGTGAACCAGATGACGAGGATCATATGATAATACATATTTTAACTTTTACTCTGGTTTATCATGTTTATATGAAATTAAAAATCATTGAGAATATATCTAGATATATCCCTTTAAAAAGTGGATATTTTTAGGACTTTAATATATTTTGTTTTGTTTCATTCAAACCATTTAATTATGCAATAATACATTGATAGTACATAAAATTACATTATAATAAATAATAATAATTGGACAACAATGTAAGTCTTTATCAGGCTTTTACCAGATTCTGGTTTTCTTAAATATTAAAAACCAACTATCTTATGACACCTGAATGAATTCAATCCAATGATGCATTTTGATTTCTTAATATGTACAAATATACTTATTCAATGAATTAATGATGACAAATTATCTAGTTTATATTGGGTGTTATCACGGACTTAGATAATCTTAATCCGTGGTGTAATCAGGGACGCATATGTGAGAGAATATATACAACGCTGGTTTAGTTGCTTCATACAGTTTGATTATTAAATACTAAAATTCATTATACTTATTTTTTTTTCTAATAATCAGTATAATAGTATTGTAAAATTATGCATTTCCCTTATTTAGACCTAAATATTGAAGGCAATTACAGGTTGTATTAAATATGACTTGAAAGTTTATTCATATATGCAGGGACGTATAGGTGTTCTCACATATACGTCCCTGATATATGTAATAATATTTGTTTTAAAAAGCAAGGTCAGTTAAATCAGGGACATACATGGTTTGAGTTATAGCCTTAATTAGAACAAAGTTAAGCCTATGCCAGTCACATTTATTGTACTTTTAAATCAACCTAATGACTTATATAATATCGAACTAAAAAGGACAGTTCTAGATCTTCAGGTAGAATCCTTTACCCTCCAGGCATAATTATGTACCTGACCTGCCAGGGCCACATCCTCACAGGAGGTCATGATAGGGGACACCCCTAGGCTGGCTGTAATTAGCAAGGTGTGAATTTCTCACCTACCACTCCCCCAAGGCAATCACTGACCAAGCCTTAGGGCCTTGCTAATTGTTTAATGATAATCCTATTTGATTAATGATGAAAACATTGTATAACATTCAATTGGATTACGCCTAGATGCATATTGGTATTATGATATGAGGAAGGAATGGCTTTAAATGTTCTGGTGAAAGTAATCTTTTCTTAGTACTTAATGTTTATATAACCTTTGTATGTATTGTACATGGGTATATATATATATATATATAGTGAAACCAAATACCAACATCGGTACATGTAGGTATTATTGCACAGCTAGCTTCTTGATGTCAAATATTAAAGTAATTTGTAATTGAAACTACTATACTAAGTACAAAATATGTTCTTCTAATATCTGATTTTTTATTATATTACAATCTGTTGTTAAGTTTATTTTCTGTATACATTTTTATATTGTTAGTACGATTAACTTTAGTTGATAATTCCAACATTATACATGTATTATACCATTTTTTATTTTAACACATACCTTTCAATTTTATTGTAGAATGAAAATTTTTAAATAAAAAAGAATCATTGTTACTTCTTTAAAAAAGTATAATAAGTTAGTATATTTTCATTATTATTATTTTTAAAATTTTGACATGCAGTTAATTAATTTAAAACTGTCCTAATTGTGAACTGCTAAATTCTGTATAATGGCATGAAGTGCAGACCATATATTAAAAGATAACACATTTTCATATCAGTGCAGTATTTAACAGATTCAGGTGCCCTATATTAATAAAGGTGTCCGTCAAGGTCAAGGTCACCACTACTTAAAATTATAGACCATGGGAATGTTAGCCGAATGTCTGATCCTTATTGACTTGTCATTATAATAGCTTACATTTGTCATACACAGGTCCGCTTGCGGAGGTACTTAGAACTCTTTCCTGAGGAGAGGCAGATTCTTGACATAAAGAAACAAGAGAGAGAGAAACGGATAGTGAACCAGCCCAATGTGTCTCCACGGGTGCTACGGTCCAAGGTGAGATGTATCATGTCACCAGAGAAACCCACATTTGCACCATATGCTAATAAAAACGACACAACACTCGCGATCGTTTCACTGACTTCAGTTGGCAGCGTCTGGTCATTTTCCCTCCAAGGGGACATACTATAGTCTGAATTGTGCCTAAAATCTTGTAATGACATGATATGGTTTTCTACTGATTAAACATAATCAATTTTCTTCTCTCGTTTTTTATGTTTGATTTAAACACAACCGACCGGATCATTGATGTGGGACAGATATATCTATGTCACTCTTTCTTTTCCAGACTACCCATCGACCAAGATTTAGAATCAGAGGTGATGGGTCACTGGTGTTGTCATACACAAAAGAAGCAGACGAGATGTTTCATTCCAGGAGACCTCGTGTAATGGGCAAGTAACCTGATGTTGTTGAGCAGGAGGCCAGGAAAAGGGTACAGCAATGTGGTGGTGATGTCACGAATGCAGGACAGGTGCTTGCAGAGTCGACTGTCCAGTTTGGTCATTTTCAGGGACAAACTTTCAGATGGCTTTGTGAAAATGCCCTGAGCTATGCGGGCTGGATAGTGGACGATTCCAGAAATGAGAAGGAGTTGCCAAATTACAGTCATCTCACTGCTAATAAGGTAAATATAGTGTTATTGTAACAGAAAAAATGTTTGTGAACTGCAAAATTCTGTATAGTGACATAAAGTGCAGAACATATATTAAAAGATAATACATTTTAATAGCAGTGCAGCATTACAGATTCAGGTGCCCTATATTAATAATGGTGTCCATCAAGGTCACCACTACTTAAAATAAAAGACCATGGGAATGTTAGCCGAATGCCTGATCCTTATTGACTTGTCATTATAATAGCTTACATTTGTCATACACAGGTCCGCTTGCGGAGGTACTTAGAACTCTTTCCTGAGGGGAGGCAGATTCTTGACATTAAGAAACAAGAGAGAGAGAAACGGATAGTGAACCAGCCCAATGTGTCTCCACGGGTGCTACGGTCCAAGGTGAGATGTATCATGTCACCAGAGAAACCCACATTTGCACCATATGTTCCGAAGCAGACCCCCTCATCGACATCAGCCCAGACAGTAACACCAGACCGGTCAGATGAATCCGACGATTCCCTGGATGATGTGGTCCTGCTCTCATGTGTGGAGACGCTAGAGGCTGACCCGAGGAAAGGTAAATATGTGTTTTATAAAATGAATGCTTAAAATTGTCAATATTAACATTGATGATGATGATGATGATGATGATGATATGACTCGATATGTAGAGCATCCGTCTAGAGTTTGGAGGGTCCCGAGTTTAAATACGGTCCAAGGACAACATGGCGCAATTGGTAGAGCATCCGTCTAGAGTTAGGAGGGTCCAGAGCTCAAACAGTGTTCATGCCGGTAAGTCTCAATTGGTAGAGTGTCTATCAAGAGTTAGATGGGTCCCAAGTTAAAGCATTTTTGATGTCGTTACAGCTCAAGTGGTAGAGCATTCGCCTAAAGTTGGGAGTGTTCCCAGTTTTACACTTGTCCTTAACTTAATGGTATCTTTTCCATTTCAGGTAGTTCCACGACCACTACAACAAAGCGAGGGACCCCTATCAAGCCCACCAACACACCTAGAGCGAAACAACATGAGGAACAAGAATCTGACCCGGAGCAGCTAAAAGAAGGCAAGACAACTCCAGAAGAGCAGCAGTCGTCCGAGGATGACTCCAAACCAGACCAGATCCTGGATTGCGACACAAGCATCATGTCATCCCCGCAACACAGATGTCCTCTGTATGACGGCTGAAGCAGACCACCAGTGGGTCTCCAAGGCCTTGTTCAGGGTCACAAAGCTGGGCAAGGTTGAATTGGACCTCTCCAGATGTAACAAGCTCTGGTTTTACCAACCTCCGCCTCCTCAGGTTACCACACAGACACCCCGGCCAAACAGGTATTTTGCCTCAAAATTTCTCCTCTGGATGTTCAGACATCTATGGCAGGTCCGTCTCTACTGCTCCCATGCCGACTGCCACAAACAGTAGCTCCTTTCCTCTGGAACCTACCAGCGTGTGAGGCATGTGCTTGACATTGACAGATACTACAGCATGGCTGCGGAGTATCTGTATTGTCGGTCTTGCCATAGAAAGGTCATCAGCTGGAGGTCCCGCAGAGTGCAACAGATGAATCCGACGATTCCCTCTATACCAACTGCCAAAAACAGGTGCTCTTTTCCTCTGTATAAGCGTGTGTGACCTGTGCTTAAAATTGACGGATACAACAACATGGTGGCAGGATATCTGTATAATCAGTCTTGCCAAAAGAAGTTTATCATCTGGAAGTCCTGATAGTGCAACAGTTGGACCTCGGTCATTGCCTGCAGTTCCCAGTACTGATGACGCACAGACTCGCCTGTGACGTCAGAGTAATCACCATGCTCAGGCAGCGAGGCCTTGGAAACAGCTCCACCCAACTGTACCAGAAGCTGAAAGAACAGCATAGCCAGGAGCATCTCAGGAGGCTGGCCCTTTACCTGACCGAGTGCGAGGGGTTCTCTTCAAGCTCCCTGGTCATCAAGCCCTCATTTCAGAAGCCTCCAGAAAAGAGACCCTTACCCAGGCCGCACTGGCTGTTGACCGCCTACTGTCAGGACGTGATGCAGCGGTTAGATGAAGTGAAGGCCTCCATCACCTCCACCTTCGGAAGCATCCTGAAGATGGATTCAACCAAGAAGATGGCAAAGAAGTTGGCCGGTCACAGTATGGGAACTGCAGCCTGGGTGACAAATGTCGTCAACGAGCAAGGGCAGGTGCTCAACAGTGTCCTGACCGCCAGCGAGGGACAGGGACTGACCGATCTCGCCAGAGGTTTGGTGCGACGCTACGCCCAGGCAGGAATGTCGCCCCCTTTGACATAACCATAGATAAGAAGGCAATTAAATGCTTGCTCGTGCTATGAGCAAACACCACCATAGATAAGGCAAACTAAATGTTAGCTCGTGTTATGAGCAAACACACCATAGATAAGGCAAACTAAATGTTAGCTCGTGTTATGAGCAAACACACCATAGATAAGGCAAACTAAATGTTAGCTCGTGTTATGAGCAAACACACCATAGATAAGGCAAACTAAATGTTAGCTCGTGTTATGAGCAAACACCACCATAGATAAGAAGACAAACTAAATTTTAGCTCGTGCTATGAGCAAACACCCCATAGATAAGGCAAACTAAATGTTTGCTCGTGTTATGAGCAAACACACCATAGATAAGGCAAACTAAATGTTAGCTCGTATTTTGAGCAAACACTACCATAGTTAAGAAGGCAAACTAAATGTTAGCTCGTATTCTGAGCAAACACCACCATAGATAAGGCAAACTAAATGTTAGCTCGTGTTATGAGCAAACACCACCATAGATAAGGCAAACTAAATGTTAGCTCGTATTATGAGCAAACACCACCATAGATAAGGCAAACTAAATGTTAGCTCGTATTTTGAGCAAACACTACCATAGTTAAGAAGGCAAACTAAATGTTAGCTCGTATTTTGAGCAAACACTACCATAGTTAAGAAGGCAAACTAAATGTTAGCTCGTATTATGAGCAAACACCAACATAGATAAGAAGACAAACTTAATGTAAGCTGTTTCATTATTAAATTATATTTTTACAAGTAATTAAGTTAAGCAATTGTGATTTCATATACTTATGATGTACTCTATGCCTATTGTATATCTAGTCGTTATAATTATATAATTATGTACCTTGATATTTTGTTAAAATATTTTTTATACCGTGTTTGTCGCAAGAATAGCACTACAGTGCTAATGTTAATATGTTACATGTATGCGACATTAAATAAAGCGACTTGACTCTTGAGCTCGTGTTATGAGCAAACACCACCATAGATAAGAAGACAAACTAAATGTTAGCTCGTGTTATGAGCAAACACCACCATAGATAAGGCAAACTAAATGTTAGCTCGTGTTATGAGCAAACACACCATAGATAAGGCAAATTAAATGTTAGCTCGTGCTATGAGCAAACACCACCATAGATAAGGCAAACTAAATGTTAGCTCTTGTTATGAGCAAACACCACCATAGATAAGAAGGCAAATTAAATGCTAGCTCGTGTTATGAGCAAACACCACCATAGATAAGAAGACAAACTAAATGTTAGCTTGTGTTATGAGCAAACACACCATAGATAAGGCAAACTAAATGTTAGCTCGTGTTATGAGCAAACATCACCATAGATAAGAAGGCAAATTAAATGCTAGCTCGTGTTATGAGCAAACATTACTATAGATAAGGCAAACTAAATGTTAGCTCGTGTTATGAGCAAACATCACTCTATAGATAAGAAGTCAAAATTAATGTTAGCGTGTGTTATGAGCAAACATCACTATATAGATAAGAAGGCAAAATTAATGTTAGCTCGTGTTATGAGCAAACATCACTTTATAGATAAGAAGTCAAAATTAATGTTAGCGTGTGTTATGAGCAAGCATCACTATATACATAAGAAGGCAAACTAAACGTGATCTCGTGTTATGAGCAAACATCACTATATAAATAAGAAGGCAAACTAAACGTGAGCTCATGTTATGAGCAAACATCACTATAGATAAGAAGACAATTAAATGTTAGCTCGTTTTACGAGTAAATATCACTATAGATAAGAAGGCAAAATTAATATTTGCACGTGTTATGAGCAAACATCAATATAGATAAGAAGGCAAACTAAATGTTAGCTTGTGTTATGAGCAAACATCACTATATATATACATAAGAAGGCAAATTAAATTCGAACTCTAAAACTAAATGCAAGCTCATATTATGAGCAATCATCAAGACTCATAAATGAGTAGCGCAATAGAGAAAAACTCTGATAATGAGCATATATTTAGACAATGTGATGACAAAGGCACAATGGAGTAAACCTCATGTTATAAGCAACCATTTAGACAGCGAGAAGGAGGTAAAGTGAAGGAAGCAAAATGACAGACCTTGCAGTATTAGATAATTCCAAGGCACTGTAAAGAAAGAGGAATAATGAAGGAGGATTGTGTTATAAGTGAATTATCCAGACATCTTTTTACCAGCAATGTGAAATTGTGTAAACAAAAAAAGTTGGTTTTTAAAATAAAGAAATGTTATTTATATCACAAATCATACGATATTGACCATTTTTATTGAATTTGAAAATGCCCTATATTAATTATATTAATCATGGTGTCGGTGTGTCTGCCTGTAGGTATCTGTCTTGAGATTATCTCAGAATCCATCAGGTTTATCTTACTGAAAATTGATAGGGTGATGCACTTTGTTATAGCAATATATAGACCTGTAATGCAACTATTTCAAGCTAAATGGAAATAAGATACTAACAAAACTAGAAAGATATGCAGCTTGCCTATTCTGGAGGCTCATATGCCATCAACTCCGAGTTTAAGGACATTAACTTTGAACCCAAAGGCATTGACCTGAAGAACAAGGACATCTCGGCATGCTGGATAGATTTTGTCCTTGTAAGAAAGCTATGTAAGTAAACTCCATCTTACATAGCATATCACGCTCAGGATTTTCAAATTGGGCAAAACCCTCTATAAAGCCTCGGGTTTTACACAATTTGAAAACCTCTCTGGTGGAATTTCATTATCTTACACCCCGGTCATGAAAGAATCTGATGATATCAATATAATACACTATATTGGCCGACTAATACCCCAATGACCAATTACCATTGCAACCAATATTTTGGAATTAAAACAGTTACATGCACATCTACAATCTACACATGTTCCCTACCATACCTGTTAAGTTTTATGAAAATAGGTCAATAAGTAAAGTCTTTAGCCAGTATGGTGAGGGCAATGTCTTTAGCTAGTATGGTGAGGGCAATGTCTTTAGCCAGTATGGTGAGGGCAATGTCTTTAGCTAGTATGGTGAGGGCAATGTCTTTAGCCAGTATGTTGAGGGCGATGTCTTGTGCTAGTATGGTGAGGGTGATGTCTTGCGCCAGTATGGTGAGGGCGATGTCTTCAGCCAGTATGGTGAGGCCGATGTCTTGTGCTAGTATGGTGAGGGCGATGTCTTCAGCCAGTATGGTGAGGGCGATGTCTTCAGCCAGTATGGTGAGGGCGATATCTTGCGCTAGTATGATGAGGGCGATATCTTCAGCCAGTATGGTGAGGGCAATGTCTTCATCCAGTATGTTGAGGGCGATGTCTTGTGCTAGTATGGTGAGGCAATGTCTTCAGCCAGTATGGTGAGGGCAATGTCTTTAGCTAGTATGGTGAGGGCAATGTCTTGTGCTAGTATGGTGAGGGCGATGTCTTCAGCCAGTATGGTGAGGGCAATGTCTTATGCTAGTATGGTGAGGGCAATGTCTTGTGCTAGTATGGTCTGTAGTAACTGAAACATAGATTGGAAACAACTCTTCAATCATTACAAAGAAGTCCATGATCTTTTATAACAACTTTTATTCTGAATTCATGATGTATCAATCAACACAGATTGCACTATAAGAGGCTAATCATGAAGGCTGAATGGGACTGACATTTAAGGACCTAGGCTGAGAACTAACATGCTAGACTATGCCAAAGGTGATAATAATCTCTGACATTATAATTACTGCTACCTTACAAAATGTTAATAAAACATATAGTCATCAAGATCCCAAGCCCATATAAATATCATAAAATATCAGTTTATAAAACAAAACCGAGTACAAGAGGCCCAGAGGGCCTATATCGATCACCTGGTTTCATGTGATATGAAACAAGAATGACTCATAAGTGTATGTGTGGCCCTTCTCGTTATGTCAATATATCATAAGCATTTTTGATGGGTACATGTACATTGCTTTTGTTGTAATTCTAAAAATGTTAGGTTTTTTGGCAAATAGGGCATTAATCCATGAAATACATTCAGTGCAGCATGCTCTACTACCTATGTTTCAGCAATGATGACCAAGGTTCGGTTGGTCTAGCTGTTAACTCTTTCCGTACTTTGTGTTCTTTCCGGAGGCCGTACCGGAAGTAGTTATTAGGCTCGCCCCCAGAAGTTTAAACAAAATGGCAGACTACATGTGCATTTTTGGTGTGTTGTTTTTTCATATAAAAACTCAAAGGTTAGTGTTATCTTTGTACATAATTAAGAACTATTTAACTAAATAAGATCTAGATGTCAGATTGAACACTCTGAAACGTCTTATACACTGATATCTGAAATGCAAATGTAGCAAGGCCGCCATATTGTTTACATTAACAACATTTTGAGAAATGATCACCTATTGCTCTAACGCAAAAACATGTAACCCAAACGAAATAAAAACGAATTTGTCAGCAAAAATGTTTGATTCAAAAGTTTTGACCACCTGGGGGGGGGGGGATCAGCCCCATCATTTGTATAAATTTAAATCCCAGCAACCAAGGGATGCTACCACTGAAATATAAATGCCATACATTGCTTAGTTCGAGAGAAGAAGTTGTTAAATCAGTATTGCTAAATAGACAGTTTTGGCCCCACCCCTCAGGCCCCTTGGGGGGTCAGCCCCATCATTTGTATAAATTTGAATCCCAGCCACCTAGGGATGCTACCACTGAAATATGTATGCCATACATTGCTTAGTTCCAGAGAAGAAGTCATTTATATCAATATTGCCAAATGGACCCCTTTTGGCCCCACCCCTCAGGTCCCTTGGGGGTCAGACCCATCATTTGTATAAATTTGAATCCCAGCAGCACAGGGATGTTTCCTACCAAATTTAGTTAAATTCTGATCAGTGGTTATGAAGAAGAAGTGAATTGCTGACGGCCGGATGGCCGGACGCCGGACAGCGGGGTATGGCATAAGCTCACCTTGGTCCTTTGGACCAGGTGAGCTAATAATACATAACAAGAGGGCCCAGAGGGATCTTGGAACCCACCATAGACAATCTTCATTGTTGTTCTTCAAAAGTTCTTTTCCCTTTTTTTTCTCTTACATTTTATTTTAGTTATATGTAATTTGAGAATTCTCTTCAGAAAAGGCATTATCATTTGAAAGATGGTAGCCTAGCTGTGAGCAACTTTTTTTCTGATTAGTTCCAAAAACAAAATAGCTTATAAGGACCAAGAGGAACCGTACATATGAAATGTGAGCTAGACCTATCACCTCTCTATTTCCTCCCAAGGAATGGCAACAACAAACTTTCAATGTCAAAATCCAAGATGGCCACCTTCCAGTCATTTGTTTTTCTGATCAGTCCCAAAATCAAAATGACACAACTAAGGATCAAGGGGAATCTACATATGAAATTTGAGAAAAAAAGATCCATGAAGTACTTCTCAAGAACTTTCAATTTCAAAACCCAAGATGGCCCCCTTACATAAGTTGTGCCCTTCTCACAGTTTTTCTGATCAGTACAAAAATCAAAAGGGTACAACTAGGGACCAAGGGGAGCCTACATTTACCTACAAAATTTGAGAAATAGCAATAACAAGAGACCCAGAGGGCCTGTATCGCTCACCTGGCTTTCATTAAATGCGACAAAAAGTTATGTGTAAGTTAAATAACATAAACTTTTCCAGAGTGGAATCTGCCACAATATTGCCCTTAACTCTTTCGGCGCCAAATTACCTTTTTAACATGTTGGCCCAGCGCCAAATATTAATTACTAATTAAAGGAATTTTAATTAACAATGTATGTTTTTCTTACTTGTTGGTGCAGGGACATGCTACTTGGTAGATATTAAGTTCAGATGATGCTTTACCAAATGCACCTCATCACAGGTCATTCAAGGTCAATCAAGGTCATGTAACCTTGGCGGCCATCTTGGATTTTCATAATTTGATAAAATTGTTGATTTTACAACTATATATTTTTTTTTCACTTATCTGTAGGTTTCAATCTATATTATGAGTGTCTGTATATATATCTACTGATATAATGATATAAGTGGTGGCAGGCATATATTACAATAGGAAATAAAGTTACCAAAACATGTAATTCTGACATAATATATATTTATTGCTAAATATAGATTTATGCTTAACACATTATAGCATTGTTTTAGTTGGTGTAGGAACATGCTACTTGATGGATATAAAGTTCAAATGAAGCTAGCACTGTACCTTTTGGACATTGTTCACATTCAGTCAAGGTCATGCGACCGTGGCAGCCATCTTGGATTTCCAAAATTTTATGAAAATCTTAAGATTATTGTTTTCAAAATGTCGACTATAATCGACTTTGGCGCTCGTCCTCGCTGTCGACAAAAGTCGACTTTGGCGCCGAAAGAGTTAATGAAATCTTAGCTTTTTGATCAAAAGAGCATTTAGAGGAAATTTATTTGAATTTGGTTCATATTTATTATGCCCTTTTTATGCCCACCAACTGAAGTGTTTTGTGTTGTGAAGTCTGCAAGGGGTGTGGCAATCGCTAGGATCAAATCTGAAATCATGTTGTGATGTGTTATGACTCAAGAGTTAAGTCTGCAAGGGTGTGGCAGACCCTTGGGTCAAATCTAAAATCATTTTCATGGTTGTCTTTTTACGCTCTGAATTGTACATATAGTTTTGGGGCTGGGATCTCAACTGTTTAAAAGTTATGACTCAAGAGTCAAGTCTGCAAGGTCGTGGCAGACCCTTGAGTCAAATCTAAAATTATTTTTGTGATTGTCTCTTTAGGCTCAACAATTGTATATATAGTTTTGGGGATCTCAACCGTTTAAAAGTTATAACTCAAGAGTCACATCTGCAAGGGCAGACCCTTGGGGTCAAATCTAAAATCATTTTCGTGGGTGTCTTTTTACGATCTGAATTGTATATATAGTTTTTGGGCTTGGATCTCAACCGTTTAAAAGTTATGACTCAAGAATCAAGTTTGCAAGGGCGTGGCAGACCCTGAGGTCAAATCTAAAATAATTTTTGTGATTGCATTTTTATGCTTTGCAATTGTATATATAGTTTTGGGGTGGGGATCTCAACCGTTCAAAAGTTATGACTCAAGAGTCACATCTGCAAGGGCAGACCCTTGGGGTCAAATCTAAAATCATTTTCGTGGGTGTCTTTTTACGATCTGAATTGTATATATAGTTTTTGGGCTTGGATCTCAACCGTTTAAAAGTTATGACTCAAGAATCAAGTTTGCAAGGGCGAGACAGACCCCGTGGTAAAATCTAAAATCATTTTTGTGATTGCATCTTTATGCTAAGCAATTGAACAATTGTATATGTAGTTTTGGGGTGGGGATCTCAACCTTTTGGCCCCGCCCCTCAGGTCATTTATACAAATAAGGGGGGTAATATATATTGCTCAGGAACTACAACTATTTTTTAATGTATTAAATTACTACATGCTGTTTGCATGTGATGAGGCTAATGTTGTTATGAGAAATGAATACAATTTTTGCCAATGCTTTCAAGCATACTGAATGTAAATATTTTAAAGATGATCAAGGACAGAACTAGAATGCAAGCGCAATGTTTGTTTGAGGAGGAATGAAGCCTCACCCACAGTCTTTAAGGCACAACTAGGGCACTAGCTTAATTTGTGTAAAAAGTCAAAATCTACTGAACAATTTTCAAGTTGTGGCCCTGAAAATAGATATTTGACCCCTTTGACCTTGAAAGTATGTTCATGTCATTTGCATTTGTAAGTTTTATGTTCAGCGCTTTCCAAGGACAAGCTACCAGCCAAATATGTCTTGAAGGCCTCTCAGTATTTCTCAAGAAGTTGTTTGAAGGTTTTGACTCCTTTGACAGCTTGTGTCAAAACAAAAATATTTGACCAGGTAGTCATCGTTAAAGTGTTCATTTGTGATTACAATTTCAATCCACCCTCCTCATTCTGGTAAACAACTGAACCTTACTGTCCTTCCAACAAATGTATCTTCTTTGCAGTCCATAACTTTTCTCTGCTTTGCAGATGAACTTGATATTTGATAATTAGGTGTGTTAGTAGTGTTGTCAAATTGGTTGAAAACAATATTTGATTAAGTTGTAAAATTGGTTGTGAGCTTATAAAGAATATGTCCACAAATATAGTGGAAGAAATTCATATACCCTAACCCTAACCCACTAATTTTCAAGATTCATTTAAATTAAGCAGAAGAACCCCCTTTATTTAGGAAAGCTCCCCATTTATAAATACCCATCATGAACCATTCCATGGTCATTGAAAGGGAAAAGTTGACGCTGAACAGTGGACAGACATAAACAGACAGACACAGCACCACAGCATCAGCTCACTTGGCCCATCAGACCAGGTGAGCAAACAATGCAAGGTTTTGATGGTTGAGGGAAATGGGAGTACCCAAAATAACATTGACCTGCTACCACAGTGACTGGAGTAGACAAAATCACTTTAGGATACAGGTGAGCATTAATTATGCGAGATACTTCAGCATCATTGTCTGTACAACGACAACATCTTTAAATGACTTCTCCATAAACACATGGGAGTCCCTCATGTCTGTACAATTTGATAATGTTAAATTATATATTATATATAAACTTTACTTACTTTACAACAATTATGAAACAAGTTATCAAACTTATATTAATCACAATTGTTGGCCCAAATGTTCAGCGGGGGGGGTCTTATTGTGGGAGGAAACCAGAGTACCTGGAGAAAACTCATGTGGTCGGGCAGGTGACCACCATACTTTTTCACGTCTAGTCGGGGAATTGAACCCCGGCCGCTTCGGTGAAAGGCAAGTGCGCTATCCACTGCACCACTCGTCCAACAGTAAATGTTAAACTAGAAGATGAAATGTTGCACTTTGAACTAAATAGTCTATGGAGTCTTGCTTTGTTAACTAAAATCAAATGAGTCCGACTTCCAACGATTGAATAAATTCATACTTAGTGATGGTTTGATTATGTTTTACGTCCTATTAACAGCCAGGGTCATTTAAGGATGTGCTGACCCACGGTCAGTACCTGGCAACTGCTCCAAGCGGCATTCAAACTAGTGATGTTCCGATGATCAAAAAAGTCGAAAGTCGATCGATTACGGTAAAAAAGTAAGCGTTCGATTGCAATTTGTAATAATCAAATTAGTCGAACATTTTTGAAGCTGGTAAATTGGTTGTAAATGTGGTACATATTTTTACTAATACTATTTTTTTATGCCTAACTTTGGCAAGAAATGAGCAAAATTGTTGGTGTTGTCTAAGCGTTGACAACCGGAAGTTACTTACAAGTGTACGAACTGTATCAGGTAAAGCTAGCAACAAACTGTAGTTTCGTATTTTCTGCAATTCAAACATGGTGTTCTAAGTCATGCTTTGGCGTTCGCGAGTGATGGAAGTCCTGAGATACAGTTTCAAAATGGCAATGAATTGGAATGGAATGATCATTATGTATTTGACAACTAGCAAAAAGTATTGCTCTTTCTGTACCTTCACTACACAAGTACCTACATAAGATTGTTTGTGAGTATAATGCTATATTGTGCTTCAACAATAAACATGATGCCAATAAAGTACATGTACATTGTAGGTCAAATACGTATTTGCACTTCAGAAGGGACCAATTAATAATTGATAAGAAATGCCTACAACAGATCTTAAAGTTAAATAGATGCATACGGTATTGTGTTTCATAATGTATTACATTGTATATCCTATATAACTTTCAAATAGATCTTTTAAAATAAGAAATATGTGATATTCCGATTATAATCAATAATCATTCATTACAGACTTCTTCTGATAATCGATTACTGTTTGTCTTCCGATACCCAACACTAATTCAAACTCACAACCCATAGGTGGAGGGTAAGTGGTAGAATGTCATAACACCTTAACAACTAGGCCACCGCAGCCCTTTAAGTGATCGTAGCTTGATTAAACCTCAGATAGAAATAACTTCAGACATATGCATACAAGATTCTATTTTCAATATTTTTATTTTGTAAAAAAATGCCAATGTTTTTCAGTTCTCTTTTTGATTATAATATAAAGTTTTGAACTGCTTTTTTAAATTTCAGGGTCAGTAACATAAAGGTTCTCTGTTTAGTTCATGAACCCATAAATTACATGAATATATTTGTCAGGTAGTGTTCTTTTTATTTCAGGTTGCTATCTCCTCTGTATTTATGTATTTCCAATAAATTGTGTCGTATATATTGCACACGACTTGTTGGAATATCTTCATAGTTATAAGAAGAAACCCACTTTATTAATACCATTGTGTGACACTTGGTAGTATAATTCATGAAAAGTTCATGAAGCAAAATATCTTGAAAGTTTATTTGTAAATTTTCATGAACTTAACATAATTCATGAACTTTGTTTTGCAAGGGCAACATCCCAGCGGGCTGAGAGATGGGACAAAAGAGGGCAATGTTGTTCTGGATTCGTTGTTGAAAATATTACATTATATTACTGTAGATATTAGTACAATAATATTAATATACAGGTGTTAAGTGGCAGTGTTTTTCCTGCCTATATAACTGGGTACGCCAAACGACCCCATTCCCAATGCGTTTTAGTGTTATTTTTTCCCAAAATCAACTTGAAAATTCCCAATTATTTTGACTTTTCAAAATCTGGAAAAAAATGACACTCACATGATGTTATAATGAATAAAAAATCATTAAAAGAAATATCAGTGAGTGAGTCTGTGACTCAGACTCGACTCACCATGTAACTCCCAGTTCTTTGTTTTCATTGTTTACTAAAACTAGTTAGCATGGAACATTTAATGAGTGTGGTTGGGTTTTAATTTTTTCCCAATTTATTACCTGTTAACGCTAATTTTTTTCCCAATTTGGCAAATTGAATTTTTCCCAAATACCCGTACAAGGTTGATTGAAATAATTGTTTTTTTTTTCTAAAACTGAACATGATTATTAACCTAGGGCCCCATGCAGTGCTCTTTCCTCAATGTTCAGCCCAATAGAGTCAACATCACCTTAGATTTGGGCACTACAGTTATTATTGGCAAACTTATATCTAACATTTTTTGCTTAAAATTATGAGGAAAAGTTGGCAAGAATCAAACAAGGTGTCGCTGACAAAACATAAAAGTCATTATATCAAATATCAAGGTAATCTTTTATATAAACAATCTACCCAGTCTAGTTCCGCTGTCAATGTCAGATATTTAGCTGGGTCTTTCCTGACCTGTTACTGTTCTAGTTGTCATTAGACAGTGTTCAAACGTATCAATTAATTTGATGAGAATGAATTTTAATCGGTTATTGAGATTATTCAATGTTAATATTGTGCATGACCTTTAACCTTATTCAGTGTAAATATTGTGGATAACACTCAGCCTTATTCAGTGTAAATAATGTGTATGACCCTCAGCCTTATTCAGTATTAATAATGAGGATGACCCTCAGCCTTATTCAGTGTATATAATGTGGATGACCCTCAGCCTTAGTCAGTGTAATTATCGTGGATAACCCTCAGCCTTATTCAATGTATATAATGTGGATGACCCTCAGCCTTATTCAGTGTTAATAATGTGGATGACCCTCAGCCTTATTCAGTGTTAATAATGTGGATAACCCTCAGCCTTATTCAGTGTTAATAATGTGGATAACCCTCAGCCTTATTCAGTGTTAATATTGTGGTAACCCTCAGCCTTATTCAGTGTTAATAATGTGGATGACGCTCAGCCTTATTCACTGTTAATAAAGTGGATGACCCTCAGCCTTATTCAATGTAAAATTAAATATCGTGGATAACCCTCAGCCTTATTCAGTGTTAATAATGTGGATGACCCTCAGCCTTATTCAGTGTATATAATGTGGATGACCCTCAGCCTTATTCAGTGTTAATAATGTGGATGACCCTCAGCCTTATTCAGTGTATATAATGTGGATGACCCTCAACCTTATTCAGTATATATAATTTGGATGACGCTCAGCCTTATTCAGTGTTAATAAAGTGGATGACCCTCAGCCTTATTCAGTGTAAAATTAAATATTGTGGTAACCATCAGCCTTATTCAGTGTAAAATTTAATATCGTGGATAACCCTCAGCCTTATTCAGTGTATATAATGTGGATGACCCTCAGCCTTATTCAGTGTATATAATGTGGATGACCCTCAGCCTTATTCAGTGTTAATAATGTGGATGACCCTCAGCCTTATTCAGTGTTAATAATCTGGATGACCCTCAGCCTTATTCAGTGTTAATAATGTGGATGACCCTCAGCCTTATTCAGTGTTAATAATGTGGATATAACCCTTACCGATAATCTGACTGCTGAAAGAAGTCACAAGCCAATGTGGATCTGCCTTGACGGGAATCAAATCCTCATGGTCCCAGAGAACCAAGAAATCTCCAGTCTCGTCTCCTTATTCGGCGGCTCATGGTTAACCTAATAACAGTATAAAAGTATTTATGAAATTATTTGAGATAGCCAGCTTACCAAACATAACAAGATTAACAAGATTTTCACAAGTTTTAGCTTAATACAGTGGATTCCACTTCATATCGCCCCTTGTTTATATTACATTCATCTTTATATTATGTTTTTCCAAAGCACCATTTTTCCCTCTCTATAATCTTTCTAATTTTATTTGGTTAATATCATGTATTTTGTATTGAAATAGTTTGTACAAACACCAGGGTGTTTACGAGAGTAGCTATGGTTTTACCTGTGTTTCTTTTGAAAATGGAATACTCTTGTATTCACAAATGCCTACCAACTCTTCCTAATAAACCAACTTGTTGGTTTGTTTACAGAAAGAATAAGTAGAAACTTCAAAAAAATCTATCTCAAAACAGGTAACAGGTACAAAATTATACCTTTTTTATGAATAACCATATGACATTTACAAAGGTACTCCTATGCTTGAATTCCAAAAAAAACATTAGATTTTGACTTTCAGTGTTGCAAACTCACCTATCCTATGTAACAACAGACCACTTGAGGGGGTAGGTACATGTGTCAATGATTTTTTGGTATTTATAATCAATACACAGGTAAAATATTGATAGCAGTACCTTTCAGACAAATGGATAATCAACTTGTTTTATTTTTATCATGATGCTAGTTCCAGAAATGACTCTGGATTTTTTGGAAAGGAAATACATTTTGCCATTGGATTTGCTAATATTGGGCAATGTATAGGTGAAATACACAGATAGTATGTCCTTGGATTGTAAAAGTGCAAGGTAACCTGGGGTCCAATGCAGGTACAGTATACATTTTCAATGGAATATTACATGACGTGTTTCAGTTTCGTTAAATACCCAATGTAGTACCTCACCAGCAAAACCTGTTTGGAAGCCAGTATGGTGTCTGCGGTCAAGCATGACGGTCTTACAATAGGATTCACCGAGAGTATTGTCTCAGTAGCCCTGGGTTTTATACAGCCAGGTGTGAATACCGTAGTCGCTTCGAAAAAAGCCCTGGGTTTAGAGGTAAAATAGATCTGAACTGAGATTTTATGTCAGAAGTGTGGTTATGTACCTTAATGACTGAGAAAGCCCTGTGACCTTGAACATACTTGACATCCCTTGATCCCAGTATGCTATTAGCCAAATTTCAATTCCATACGTGCCCCTGTGCATGGACGGCATGGACGCACGGCTCAGTTGGAGCACGTGGTCGATCTCAATACCAGTATCAGGTCATCATGTTAGCTAAACTCCGTCGAATCATTATTTAGTGCATACTTACCATGCCAGCTATTATGCAATACCTGGGATGGTATAATTAACTTGGTATCTCGTAAAGTTCTCATTAAAAACCAACACCGGCCGTATGCCCGGATCCACTGCATAGCCTATAGCTATCACCTGCGACCGCCGCGCGCACAACAAAGTAAAATCTGAAACCAGAAACCGGTACGGAAATTCCGATTTTTGGACCCAGATTTGTCTTTCTCTAACATACGACAAACATTCAAGAAAGCATTAGTCTGTTTTTTTTCTCCATCATTTAAAGTCAAAAATATATTTTTCACTGGTATCAAACGTGATCTAACGTAATATGGCCAATATTGGTCGTTTATCCCTAACTATAAAGTAAAGCAGAAAATGTGTACAGCGAACCAGAGAGAGAGAGAGAAACAGAGAGAGGCAGACCAGGGGCGTAGCTGCCATGTAAGCACATAATTCTATAAGCCCGTGCTTGCACATCATTTTCCAAAGTATGTGTATTAAAGTCGAGAAATTTCATAATTCAACTTATATTCTTAAAAGTCCACTGATATTGTTACTTCTTTTTTTCGACTCGTCAGATTGACATATTAGGCTGCAGACAATTTGTTAGCTATAAATACTTCAAATTCAATTTTATTTCATTCCGAATGCAATAGCATATAGGATTACAATACATATACATATTAAAACATATATAATCGTGCAAGATGTCGGAGACCGAACCCAACACAATTCAAATAATATTTATAATACGACAATATAGGTAATGGCTTTATCGTGAGAAAATTCGTATACAAATGAATACCAAACAATATTCAACAATAAGCATCAGTTTGAAACTACCTTCACTTAGGCCGACTTTTTTTTTTTATAAAAGCACGTCATATTAGGTTTTAATGACAGAAAAAAATTATGGCACAGGGAAAGGCGAGGTCTAGGTTGATGAAGACTATGGGCAAATTTATGGTCGCCAACTTGGTTTCATGGGACATGTTCTGTATCTTTAAATGATATGAAGATGGGCGTTTTTGAGTATGCGCATTAGTGTTCTCCCTTTGTTTTTATTGACAATGAGGACTCGTTTCTCATTTTGAGAACCTGATGTTTACTTGGATGTGACCAATATTTACATGGCAGTTGTCGCCGATGAATTAGAAGACGCTTACTCTTCCGGAACACCTGTTTTTTTTATCTTGTACGTTTACAGAGGTCTCCATGTACATCTTTCTTTTTTCATATTTTGCCTCTAGTTTAATCGATTTTGAGTTCGGATTATGGTTTTGTTGACGCTTTGGTACTCTGTTTTTTTTTAAGTAAATCTGTATTAGATTTAATATAAAAATGACCCTTTTATCATTCTAAGAGTAACAAAAGATGGGCCAATTTTTACTATCTTTCGGTTCAAACAAAATGTCAGCAAACACAATTTTCTTAAGTTACATGTTAATATCTCCATAGGAAAGCATTATAGAAATTAAGGAAAATTCCTTTGTCATAAGATTTTCCCGTTAATTCTTTAATGCTTTTCTGTGGAGATTTTTAAGTTAAGGAACTTTCGTGAAACTAGGCCTATTCGAATTATACAAAATTACGCTTAAGAACACAAGCATAAGTTCTTACTTCCTGAGTCCTGCACAGAACATATATACTTATAAACAAAGACGTATGTATATGTAAGATGGTTTTACATGTAAATGTCTCTGGTTTTACTTACTGACGAGTTAATGACATAAGAAAGGTATGAACAATGATTTGTTTCCATACATCATGGAAATAAAACATATCGTATTCCATTTTTGGATTAATAATTTGTATAATGATAGGCCAGACAATGATAATTTAAACAAGTCCAAAATAATATCACCATTTGAAGTCCAAATGTGAAGTACCCCCTCCCCAAAATTGAAAACGTCGCGGGGCTTGCACATCAAAATACCTCCAGCTACGCCCCTGCAGACAGAGAGAGAGAGAGAGAGAGAGAGAGAGAGATGGAGAGAGAGAGAGAGAGAGAGAGAGAGAGAGAGAGCTATACCCCAATTAGTGCCCGCGCAACAAACTATTGTAAAAAGTTTTAGAATCAAACGAGGTTTTGATTTAAAACAATGTGTTTAATGTTGTATTGGTGACTGTGATCAAGCTGTTGGCAGGGAAGCCATTTTTGTAACAGAAGAGGACAGCGGGAAAATGTGGAGGCCAGATTAGGGTGAGAACCCACGGGGACCCTCCAAACTCTGATATACGACGCGCTCTACTTATTAACCAAAACAGGTCCAAATCGAAATCTAATCTAGTCCCAGCATCCATTCGAGCACATAAGCCCGTGCATGCACATCATTTTCACGAAAAATAATATTATGTAAATGTGATATGATTCATGTTCTAACCAAATCATTTGAATACAAACATTTAGGACATGTAATAAAATTCTACTTTATTATGTCAGCGCTCGACTTATTTATGTCAGCGCTCGACTTATTTATTTAGTTTGGTATCACATTGTTGTATAGTTAGGATTGGTACAATGGATAACTCACGGTTTGGTATCACATTGTTGTATAGACAGGATTGGTACAATGGATAATTCACGGTTTGGTATCACATTGTTGTATAGATAGGATTGGTACAATGGATAACTCACGGTTTGGTATCACATTGTTGTATAGATAAGATTGGTACAATGGATAACTCACGGTTTGGTATCACATTGTTGTATAGATAGGATTGGTACAATGGATAACTCACGGTTTGGTATCACATTGTTGTATAGTTAGGATTGGTACAATGGATAACTCACGGTTTGGTATCACATTGTTGTAAAGATAGGATTGGTACAATGGATAACTCACGGTTTGGTATCACATTGTTGTATAGATAGGATTGGTACAATGGATAACTCACGGCTTGGTATCACACTGTTGTATAGATAGGATTGGTACAATGGATAATTCACGGTTTGGTATCACACTGTTGTATAGTTAGGATTGGTACAATGGATAACTCACGGTTTGGTATCACACTGTTGTATAGTTAGGATTGGTACAATGGATAACTCACGATTTGATATCACACTGTTGTATAGATAGGAATGGTACAATGGATAACTCACGGTTTGGTATCACACTGTTGTATAGATAGGATTGGTACAATGGATAACTCACGGTTTGGTATCAAATTGTTGTATAGATAGGATTGGTACAATGGATAACTCACGGTTTGGTATCACATTGTTGTATAGATAGGATTGGTACAATGGATAACTCACGGTTTGGTATCACATTGTTGTATAGATAAGATTGGTACAATGGATAACTCACATTTTGGTATCACACTGTTGTATAGATAAGATTGGTACAATGGATAACTCAGGGTTTGGTATCACATTGTTGTATAGATAGGATTGGTACAATGGATAACTCACGGTTTGGTATCACATTGTTGTATAGATAAGATTGGTACAATGGATAACTCAGGGTTTGGTATCACATTGTTGTATAGACAGGATTGGTACAATGGATAACTCACGGTTTGGTATCACATTGTTGTATAGACAGGATTGGTACAATGGATAACTCACGGTTTGGTATCACATTGTTGTATAGACAGGATTGGTACAATGGATAACTCACGGTTTGGTATCACACTGTTGTATAGACAGGATTGGTACAATGGATAACTCACGGTTTGGTATCACATTGTTGTATAGATAGGATTGGTACAATGGATAACTCACGGTTTGGTATCACATTGTTGTATAGATAAGATTGGTACAATGGATGACTCACGGTTTGGTATCACATTGTTGTATAAATAGGATTGGTACAATGGATAACTCAGGGCTTGGTATCACACTGTTGTTAAGATAGGATTGGTACAATGGATAACTCACGGCTTGGTATCACATTGTTGTATAGATAGGATTGGTACAATGGATAACTCACGGTTTGGTATCACACTGTTGTATAGATAGGATTGGTACAATGGATAACGCACGGTTTGGTATCACATTGTTGTATAGATAGGATTGGTACAATGGATAACTCACGGTTTGGTATCACATTGTTGTATAGATAGGATTGGTACAATGGATAACTCACGGCTTGGTATCACATTGTTGTATAGATAAGATTGGTACAATGGATAACTCACGGTTTGGTATCACATTGTTGTATAGATAGGATTGGTACAATGGATAACTCACGGTTTGGTATCACATTGTTGTATAGTTAGGATTGGTACAATGGATAACTCACGGTTTGGTATCACATTGTTGTATAGATAGGATTGGTACAATGGATAACTCACGGTTTGGTATCACACTATTGTATAGTAAGGATTGGTACAATGGATAACTCACGGCTTGATAACAACACTGTTGTATAGTTAGGATTGGTACAATGGATAACTCACGGTTTGGTATCACATTGTTGTATAGTTAGGATTGGTACAATGGATAACTCACGGTTTGGTATCACATTGTTGTATAGTTAGGATTGGTACAATGGATAACTCACGGCTTGATAACAACACTGTTGTATAGATAGGATTGGTACAATGGATAACTCACGGTTTGGTATCACACTGTTGTATAGACAGGATTGGTACAATGGATAATTCACGGTTTGGTATCACATTGTTGTATAGACAGGATTGGTACAATGGATAACTCACGGCTTGATAACAACACTGTTGTATAGATAGGATTGGTACAATGGATAACTCACGGTTTGGTATCACATTGTTGTATAGATAGGATTGGTACAATGGATAACTCACGGTTTGGTATCACATTGTTGTATAGATAGGATTGGTACAATGGATAACTCACGGTTTGGTATCACACTGTTGTATAGTTAGGATTGGTACAATGGATAACTCACGGTTTGGTATCACATTGTTGTACAGTTAGGATTGGTACAATGGATAACTCACGGCTTGGTATCACATTGTTGTATAGTTAGGATTGGTACAATGGATAACTCACGGTTTGGTATCACATTGTTGTATAGATAAAATTGGTACAATGGATAACTCACGGTTTGGTATCACATTGTTGTATAGATAGGATTGGTACAATGGATAACTCACGGTTTGGTATCACACTGTTGTATAGATAGTATTGGTACAATAGATAACTCACGGTTTGGTATCACACTGTTGTATAGATAGGATTGGTACAATGGATAACTCACGGTTTGGTATCACATTGTTGTATAGTTAGGATTGGTACAATGGATAACTCACGGTTTGGTATCACATTGTTGTATAGACAGGATTGGTACAATGGATAACTCACGGCTTGGTATCACATTGTTGTATAGTTAGGATTGGTACAATGGATAACTCACGGCTTGGTATCACATTGTTGTATAGTTAGGATTGGTACAATGGATAACTCACGGCTTGGTATCACACTGTTGTATAGTTAGGATTGGTACAATGGATAACTCACGGTTTGGTATCACACTGTTGTATAGATAGTATTGGTACAATAGATAACTCACGGTTTGGTATCACACTGTTGTATAGATAGGATTGGTACAATGGATAACTCACGGTTTGGTATCACATTGTTGTATAGTTAGGATTGGTACAATGGATAACTCACGGCTTGGTATCACATTGTTGTATAGTTAGGATTGGTACAATGGATAACTCACGGCTTGGTATCACACTGTTGTATAGTTAGGATTGGTACAATGGATAACTCACGGTTTGGTATCACATTGTTGTACAGTTAGGATTGGTACAATGGATAACTCACGGCTTGGTATCACATTGTTGTATAGATAGGATTGGTACAATGGATAACTCACGGTTTGGTATCACATTGTTGTACAGTTAGGATTGGTACAATGGATAACTCACGGCTTGAAAACAACACTGTTGTATAGTTAGGATTGGTACAATGGATAACTCACGGCTTGATAACAACACTGTTGTATAGTTAGGATTGGTACAATGGATAACTCACGGTTTGGTATCACACTGTTGTATAGTTAGGATTGGTACAATGGATAACTCACGGTTTGGTATCACACTGTTGTATAGATAGGAATGGTACAATGGATAACTCACGGTTTGGTATCACATTGTTGTATAGTTAGGATTGGTACAATGGATAACTCACGGTTTGGTATCACACTGTTGTATAGATAGGAATGGTACAATGGATAACTCACGGTTTGGTATCACACTGTTGTATAGATAGGATTGGTACAATGGATAACTCACGGCTTGGTATCACATTGTTGTATAGATAAGATTGGTACAATGGATAACTCACATTTGGTATCACATTGTTGTATAGATAGGATTGGTACAATGGACAACTCACGGTTTGGTATCACATTGTTGTATAGATAAGATTGGTACAATGGATAACTCACGGTTTGGTATCACATTGTTGTATAGACAGGATTGGTACAATGGATAACTCACGGTTTGGTATCACATTGTTGTATAGACAGGATTGGTACAATGGATAACTCACGGCTTGGTATCACATTGTTGTATAGACAGGATTGGTACAATGGATAACTCACGGCTTGGTATCACACTGTTGTATAGATAGGATTGGTACAATGGATAACTCACGGTTTGGTATCACACTGTTGTATAGATAGGATTGGTACAAGGGATAACTCACGGTTTGGTATCACACTGTTGTATAGATAGGATTGGTACAAGGGATAACTCACGGTTTGGTATCACACTGTTGTATAGATAGGATTGGTACAATGGATAACTCACGGTTTGGTATCACATTGTTGTATAGACAGGATTGGTACAATGGATAACTCACGGCTTGGTATCACATTGTTGTATAGATAGGATTGGTACAATGGATAACTCACGGCTTGGTATCACACTGTTGTATAGATAGGATTGGTACAAGGGATAACTCACGGTTTGGTATCACATTGTTGTATAGACAGGATTGGTACAATGGATAACTCACGGTTTGGTATCACATTGTTGTATAGATAGGATTGGTACAATGGATAACTCACGGTTTGGTATCACACGGTTGTATAGATAGGATTGGTACAATGGATAACTCACGGTTTGGTATCACACTGTTGTATAGATAGGATTGGTACAAGGGATAACTCACGGTTTGGTATCACACTGTTGTATAGACAGGATTGGTACAATGGATAATTCACGGTTTGGTATCACATTGTTGTATAGATAGGATTGGTACAATGGATAACTCACGGTTTGGTATCACATTGTTGTATAGATAAGATTGGTACAATGGATAACTCACGGTTTGGTATCACATTGTTGTATAGATAGGATTGGTACAATGGATAACTCAGGGCTTGGTATCACACTGTTGTATAGTTAGGATTGGTACAATGGATAACTCACGGTTTGGTATCACACTGTTGTATAGATAGGATTGGTACAATGGATAACGCACGGTTTGGTATCACATTGTTGTATAGATAGGATTGGTACAATGGATAACTCACGGCTTGGTATCACACTATTGTATAGTAAGGATTGGTACAATGGATAACTCACGGCTTGATAACAACACTGTTGTATAGTTAGGATTGGTACAATGGATAACTCACGGTTTGGTATCACATTGTTGTATAGATAGGATTGGTACAATGGATAACTCAGGGCTTGGTATCACATTGTTGTATAGTTAGGATTGGTACAATGGATAACTCACGGCTTGGTATCACACTGTTGTATAGTTAGGATTGGTACAATGGATAACTCACGGTTTGGTATCACATTGTTGTATAGTAAGGATTGGTACAATGGATAACTCACGGCTTGATAACAACACTGTTGTATAGATAGGATTGGTACAATGGATAACTCACGGTTTGGTATCACATTGTTGTATAGTTAGGATTGGTACAATGGATAACTCACGGCTTGGTATCACACTGTTGTATAGTTAGGATTGGTACAATGGATAACTCACGGTTTGGTATCACATTGTTGTACAGTTAGGATTGGTACAATGGATAACTCACGGCTTGGTATCACATTGTTGTATAGTTAGGATTGGTACAATGGATAACTCACGGCTTGATAACAACACTGTTGTATAGTTAGGATTGGTACAATGGATAACTCACGGCTTGATAACAACACTGTTGTATAGTTAGGATTGGTACAATGGATAACTCACGGTTTGGTATCACATTGTTGTATAGTTAGGATTGGTACAATGGATAACTCACGGTTTGGTATCACACTGTTGTATAGATAGGAATGGTACAATGGATAACTCACGGTTTGGTATCACACTGTTGTATAGATAGGATTGGTACAATGGATAACTCAGGGCTTGGTATCACATTGTTGTATAGTTAGGATTGGTACAATGGATAACTCACGGCTTGGTATCACACTGTTGTATAGTTAGGATTGGTACAATGGATAACTCACGGTTTGGTATCACACTGTTGTATAGATAGGATTGGTACAATGGATAACGCACGGTTTGGTATCACATTGTTGTATAGATAGGATTGGTACAATGGATAACTCACGGCTTGGTATCACACTATTGTATAGTAAGGATTGGTACAATGGATAACTCACGGCTTGATAACAACACTGTTGTATAGTTAGGATTGGTACAATGGATAACTCACGGTTTGGTATCACATTGTTGTATAGATAGGATTGGTACAATGGATAACTCAGGGCTTGGTATCACATTGTTGTATAGTTAGGATTGGTACAATGGATAACTCACGGCTTGGTATCACACTGTTGTATAGTTAGGATTGGTACAATGGATAACTCACGGTTTGGTATCACATTGTTGTATAGTAAGGATTGGTACAATGGATAACTCACGGCTTGATAACAACACTGCTGTATAGATAGGATTGGTACAATGGATAACTCACGGTTTGGTATCACATTGTTGTATAGTTAGGATTGGTACAATGGATAACTCACGGCTTGGTATCACACTGTTGTATAGTTAGGATTGGTACAATGGATAACTCACGGTTTGGTATCACATTGTTGTACAGTTAGGATTGGTACAATGGATAACTCACGGCTTGGTATCACATTGTTGTATAGTTAGGATTGGTACAATGGATAACTCACGGCTTGATAACAACACTGTTGTATAGTTAGGATTGGTACAATGGATAACTCACGGCTTGATAACAACACTGTTGTATAGTTAGGATTGGTACAATGGATAACTCACGGTTTGGTATCACATTGTTGTATAGTTAGGATTGGTACAATGGATAACTCACGGTTTGGTATCACACTGTTGTATAGATAGGAATGGTACAATGGATAACTCACGGTTTGGTATCACACTGTTGTATAGATAGGATTGGTACAATGGATAACTCACGGTTTGGTATCACATTGTTGTATAGATAAGATTGGTACAATGGATAACTCACGGCTTGGTATCACACTGTTGTATAGATAGGATTGGTACAATGGATAACTCACGGTTTGGTATCACACTGTTGTATAGATAGGATTGGTACAAGGGATAACTCACGGTTTGGTATCACACTGTTGTATAGATAGGATTGGTACAAGGGATAACTCACGGTTTGGTATCACACTGTTGTATAGATAGGATTGGTACAATGGATAACTCACGGTTTGGTATCACATTGTTGTATAGACAGGATTGGTACAATGGATAACTCACGGCTTGGTATCACATTGTTGTATAGACAGGATTGGTACAATGGATAACTCAGGGCTTGGTATCACACTGTTGTATAGTTAGGATTGGTACAATGGATAACTCACGGTTTGGTATCACACTGTTGTATAGATAGGATTGGTACAATGGATAACGCACGGTTTGGTATCACATTGTTGTATAGATAGGATTGGTACAATGGATAACTCACGGTTTGGTATCACATTGTTGTATAGTTAGGATTGGTACAATGGATAACTCACGGTTTGGTATCACACTGTTGTATAGATAGGATTGGTACAATGGATAACGCACGGTTTGGTATCACATTGTTGTATAGATAGGATTGGTACAATGGATAACTCACGGTTTGGTATCACATTGTTGTATAGATAGGATTGGTACAATGGATAACTCACGGTTTGGTATCACATTGTTGTATAGATAGGATTGGTACAATGGATAACTCACGGTTTGGTATCACATTGTTGTATAGTTAGGATTGGTACAATGGATAACTCACGGCTTGGTATCACACTATTGTATAGTAAGGATTGGTACAATGGATAACTCACGGCTTGATAACAACACTGTTGTATAGTTAGGATTGGTACAATGGATAACTCAGGGCTTGGTATCACATTGTTGTATAGTTAGGATTGGTACAATGGATAACTCACGGCTTGGTATCACACTGTTGTATAGTTAGGATTGGTACAATGGATAACTCACGGTTTGGTATCACATTGTTGTACAGTTAGGATTGGTACAATGGATAACTCACGGTTTGGTATCACATTGTTGTATAGTTAGGATTGGTACAATGGATAACTCACGGCTTGATAACAACACTGTTGTATAGTTAGGATTGGTACAATGGATAACTCACGGCTTGATAACAACACTGTTGTATAGTTAGGATTGGTACAATGGATAACTCACGGTTTGGTATCACACTGTTGTATAGATAGGAATGGTACAATGGATAACTCACGGTTTGGTATCACATTGTTGTATAGATAGGATTGGTACAATGGATAACTCACGGTTTGGTATCACATTGTTGTATAGATAGGATTGGTACAATGGATAACTCACGGTTTGGTATCACACTGTTGTATAGATAGGATTGGTACAATGGATAACTCACGGTTTGGTATCACATTGTTGTATAGATAGGATTGGTACAATGGACAACTCACGGTTTGGTATCACATTGTTGTATAGACAGGATTGGTACAATGGACAACTCACGGTTTGGTATCACATTGTTGTATAGACAGGATTGGTACAATGGATAACTCACGGTTTGGTATCACATTGTTGTATAGACAGGATTGGTACAATGGATAACTCACGGTTTGGTATCACATTGTTGTATAGATAAGATTGGTATAATGGATAACTCACGGTTTGGTATCACATTGTTGTATAGACAGGATTGGTACAATGGATAACTCACGGTTTGGTATCACATTGTTGTATAGATAGGATTGGTACAATGGATAACTCACGGCTTGGTATCACACTGTTGTATAGATAGGAATGGTACAATGGATAACTCACGGTTTGGTATCACACTGTTGTATAGATAGGAATGGTACAATGGATAACTCACGGTTTGGTATCACACTGTTGTATAGATAGGATTGGTACAAGGGATAACTCACGGTTTGGTATCACACTGTTGTATAGATAGGATTGGTACAAGGGATAACTCACGGTTTGGTATCACATTGTTGTATAGACAGGATTGGTACAATGGATAACTCACGGTTTGGTATCACATTGTTGTATAGACAGGATTGGTACAATGGATAACTCACGGTTTGGTATCACATTGTTGTATAGATAAGATTGGTATAATGGATAACTCACGGTTTGGTATCACATTGTTGTATAGACAGGATTGGTACAATGGATAACTCACGGCTTGGTATCACATTGTTGTATAGACAGGATTGGTACAATGGATAACTCACGGCTTGGTATCACACTGTTGTATAGATAGGATTGGTACAATGGATAACTCACGGCTTGGTATCACACTGTTGTATAGATAGGATTGGTACAAGGGTTAACTCACGGTTTGGTATCACACTGTTGTATAGATAGGATTGGTACAAGGGATAACTCACGGTTTGGTATCACACTGTTGTATAGATAGGATTGGTACAAGGGATAACTCACGGTTTGGTATCACACTGTTGTATAGATAGGATTGGTACAATGGATAACTCACGGTTTGGTATCACATTGTTGTATAGACAGGATTGGTACAATGGATAATTCACGGTTTGGTATCACATTGTTGTATAGACAGGATTGGTACAATGGATAACTCACGGTTTGGTATCACAATGTTGTATAGATAGGAATGTTACAATGGATAACTCACGGTTTGGTATCACATTGTTGTATAGATAGGATTGGTACAATGGATAACTCACGGTTTGGTATCACAATGTTGTATAGATAGGAATGGTACAATGGATAATTCACGGTTTAGTATCACATTGTTGTATAGTTAGGATTGGTACAATGGATAACTCACGGTTTGGTATCACATTGTTGTATAGTTAGGATTGGTACAATGGATAAATCACGGCTTGGTATCACATTGTTGTATAGATAGGATTGGTACAATGGATAACTCACGGTTTGGTATCACACTGTTGTATAGTTAGGATTGGTACAATGGATAACTCACGGTTTGGTATCACATTGTTGTATAGTTAGGATTGGTACAATGGATAACTCACGGTTTGGTATCACACTGTTGTATAGCTAGGATTGGTACAATGGATAACTCACGGTTTGGTATCACACTGTTGTATAGATAAGATTGGTACAATGGATAACTCACGGTTTGGTATCACACTGTTGTATAGATAGGATTGGTACAATGGATAACTCACGGTTTGGTATCACACTGTTGTATAGATAGTATTGGTACAATGGATAACTCACGGTTTGGTATCACACTGTTGTATAGTTAGGATTGGTACAATGGATAACTCACGGCTTGGTATCACACTGTTGTATAGATAGGATTGGTACAATGGATAACTCACGGCTTGGTATCACATTGATGTATAGATAGTATTGGTACAATGGATAACTCACGGTTTGGTATCACACTGTTGTATAGATAGGATTGGTACAATGGATAACTCACGGCTTGGTATCACATTGTTGTATAGATAGGATTGGTACAATGGATAACTCACGGTTTGGTATCACACTGTTGTATAGATAAGATTGGTACAATGGATAACTCACGGTTTGGTATCACATTGTTGTATAGATAGGATTGGTACAATGGATAACTCACGGCTTGGTATCACATTGTTGAATAGATAGGATTGGTACAATGGATAACTCACGGTTTGGTATCACACTGTTGTATAGATAGGATTGGTACAATGGATAACTCACGGTTTGGTATCACATTGTTGTATAGTAAGGATTGGTACAATGGATAACTCACGGTTTGGTATCACATTGTTGTATAGATAGGATTGGTACAATGGATAACTCACGGTTTGGTATCACACTGTTGTATAGTAAGGATTGGTACAATGGATAACTCACGGCTTGGTATCACATTGTTGTATAGATAGGATTGGTACAATGGATAACTCACGGTTTGGTATCACACTGTTGTATAGATAAGATTGGTACAATGGATAATTCACGGTTGGTATCACATTGTTGTATAGTTAGGATTGGTACAATGGATAACTCACGGTTTGGTATCACATTGTTGTATAGATAGGATTGGTACAATGGATAACGCACGGTTTGGTATCACACTGTTGTATAGTTAGGATTGGTACAATGGATAACTCACGGTTTGGTATCACATTGTTGTATAGATAGGATTGGTACAATGGATAACTCACGGTTTGGTATCACATTGTTGTATAGATAGGATTGGTACAATGGATAACTCACGGTTTGGTATCACATTGTTGTATAGATAGGATTGGTACAATGGATAACTCACGGTTTGGTATCACATTGTTATATTTACATTCTGTGTTGCCTTTGCCTTTATATCATAACTAAACCAAATTGTAAGATATGACACTGTATATAACAATTTGCAATCCACATCACATGACGTTATTTCTGACGCCATGTTGGACTATGTTATATTAAAGCTTTGCACTCCGCCTCAGATAGCATGTATGATGGCTTTGAATCAATCGCTCAGATGACACTGATTTAAATCAGGTTATTGTGACGTCATTTCTGACGCGATGTTGGACTACGTTACGTCAACGCTTTACACTCCGCCTCAGATAACATGAACAATGGCTTTGAGTCAATAGCTCAGATGAAATTGATTGAAATCAGACTCTTCCAGTAAAGAAACACACATGGAAAAATGGAGAACGTTTACCGACTTAATCCCAAAGATATAGATACAAGCAAATTTTAAAATTACCGGAAATGTAAATATAAGCATTGAACTGTTACCAGATGTAGTATACATTCGATATGAATACAATTTGGGTGACAGATAAATAATCATGTCGCCCTAACGGGCGGCATTCTATTTATCTGTCACACAAATTGTATTCATATGGACTGTATACTACATCTGGTAACAGTTCAATGCTTAAGTATAGATAGGATTGGTACAATGGATAACTCACGGTTTGGTATCACATTGTTGAATAGATAGGATTGGTGCAATGGATAACTCACGGTTTGGTATCACATTGTTGTATAGATAGTATTGGTACAATGGATAACTCACGGTTTGGTATCACACTGTTGTATAGTTAGGATTGGTACAATGGATAACTCAGGGCTTGGTATCACATTGTTGTATAGTTAGGATAGGTACAATGGATAACTCAGGGCTTGGTATCACATTGTTGTATAGTTAGGATTGGTACAATGGATAACTCACGGCTTGGTATCACATTGTTGTATAGTAAGGATTGGTACAATGGATAACTCACGGTTTGGTATCATATTGTTGAATAGATAGTATTGGTACAATGGATTACTCACGGTTTGGTATCACATTGTTGTATAGATAGGAATGCTACAATGGATAACTCACGGCTTGGTATCACATTGTTGTATAGATAGGATTGGTACAATGGATAACTCACGGCTTGGTATCACATTGTTGTATAGTTAGGAATGGTACAATGGATAACTCACGGCTTGGTATCACACTGTTGTATAGATAGGATTGGTACAATGGATAACTCACGGCTTGGTATCACACTGTTGTATAGATAGTATTGGTACAATGGATAACTCACGGTTTGGTATCACACTGTTGTATAGACAGGATTGGTACAATGGATAACTCACGGCTTGGTATCACACTGTTGTAAAGATAGGATTGGTACAATGGATAACTCACGGCTTGGTATCACATTGTTGTATAGATAGGATTGGTACAATGGATAACTCAGGGCTTGGTGTCACACTGTTGTATAGATAGTATTGGTACAATGGATAACTCACGGTTTGGTATCACATTGTTGTAAAGATAGGATTGGTACAATGGATAACTCACGGCTTGGTATCACATTGTTGTTAAGATAGGATTGGTACAATGGATAACTCACGGTTTGGTATCACACTGTTGTATAGATAGGATTGGTACAATGGATAACTCACGGCTTGGTATCACATTGTTGTATAGTTAGGATTGGTACAATGGATAACTCACGGCTTGGTATCACATTGTTGTATAGTAAGGATTGGTACAATGGATAACTCACGGTTTGGTATCACATTGTTGTATAGATAGGAATGGTACAATGGATAACTCACGGCTTGGTATCACATTGTTGTATAGATAGGATTGGTACAATGGATAACTCACGGCTTGGTATCACACTGTTGTATAGATAGTATTGGTACAATGGATAACTCACGGTTTGGTATCACACTGTTGTATAGACAGGATTGGTACAATGGATAACTCACGGCTTGGTATCACACTGTTGTATAGATAGTATTGGTACAATGGATAACTCACGGCTTGGTATCACATTGTTGTATAGATAGGATTGGTACAATGGATAACTCACGGCTTGGTGTCACACTGTTGTATAGATAGTATTGGTACAATGGATAACTCACGGTTTGGTATCGCATTGTTGTTAAGATAGGATTGGTACAATGGATAACTCACGGCTTGGTATCACATTGTTGTTAAGATAGGATTGGTACAATGGATAACTCACGGTTTGTTATCACACTGTTGTATAGATAGGATTGGTACAATGGATAACTCACGGTTTGGTATCACACTGTTGTATAGATAGTATTGGTACAATGGATAACTCACGGCTTGGTATCACACTGTTGTATAGATAGGATTGGTACAATGGATAACTCAGGGCTTGGTATCACATTGTTGTATAGTTAGGATTGGTACAATGGATAACTCACGGCTTGGTATCACACTGTTGTATAGATAGGATTGGTACAATGGATAACTCACGGCTGGTTATCACACTGTTGTATAGATAGTATTGGTACAATGGATAACTCACGGTTTGGTATCACACTGTTGTATAGACAGGATTGGTACAATGGATAACTCACGGCTTGGTATCACACTGTTGTATAGATAGGATTGGTACAATGGATAACTCACGGTTTGGTATCACATTGTTGTATAGATAGGATTGGTACAATGGATAACTCACGGCTTGGTGTCACACTGTTGTATAGATAGTATTGGTACAATGGATAACTCACGGTTTGGTATCACACTGTTGTAAAGATAGGATTGGTACAATGGATAACTCACGGCTTGGTATCACATTGTTGTTAAGATAGGATTGGTACAATGGATAACTCACGGTTTGGTATCACACTGTTGTATAGATAGGATTGGTACAATGGATAACTCAGGGCTTGGTATCACATTGTTGTATAGTTAGGATTGGTACAATGGATAACTCACGGTTTGGTATCACATTGTTGTATAGTAAGGATTGGTACAATGGATAACTCACGGTTTGGTATCACATTGTTGAATAGATAGTATTGGTACAATGGATAACTCACGGTTTGGTATCACATTGTTGTATAGATAGGAATGGTACAATGGATAATTCACGGCTTGGTATCACATTGTTGTATAGATAGGATTGGTACAATGGATAACTCACGGCTTGGTATCACATTGTTGTATAGTTAGGATT
Source organism: Mimachlamys varia (assembly GCA_947623455.1). NCBI lineage: Eukaryota > Metazoa > Mollusca > Bivalvia > Pectinida > Pectinidae > Mimachlamys > Mimachlamys varia. The sequence goes on along the minus strand of OX392528.1, from coordinate 248,520 downwards.
GGTACAATGGATAACTCACGGCTTGGTATCACACTGTTGTATAGATAGGATTGGTACCATGGATAACTCACGGCTTGGTATCACACTGTTGTATAGATAGGAATGGTACAATGGATAACTCACGGCTGGTTATCACATTGTTGTATAGATAGTATTGGTACAATGGATAACTCACGGTTTGGTATCACACTGTTGTATAGACAGGATTGGTACAATGGATAACTCACGGCTTGGTATCACACTGTTGTATAGATAGGATTGGTACAATGGATAACTCACGGCTTGGTATCACATTGTTGTATAGATAGGATTGGTACAATGGATAACTCACGGCTTGGTGTCACACTGTTGTATAGATAGTATTGGTACAATGGATAACTCACGGTTTGGTATCACATTGTTGTAAAGATAGGATTGGTACAATGGATAACTCACGGCTTGGTATCACATTGTTGTTAAGATAGGATTGGTACAATGGATAACTCACGGTTTGGTATCACACTGTTGTATAGATAGTATTGGTACAATGGATAACTCACGGCTTGGTATCACACTGTTGTATAGATAGGATTGGTACAATGGATATCTCACGGTTTGGTATCACACTGTTGTATAGATAGTATTGGTACAATGGATAACTCACGGTTTGGTATCACATTGTTGTATAGATAGTATTGGTACAATGGATAACTCACGGCTTGGTGTCACATTGTTGTATAGATAGGATTGGTACAATGGATAACTCACGGTTTGGTATCACATTGTTGTATAGTTAGGATTGGTACAATGGATAACTCACGGCTTGGTATCACGTTGTTGTATAGATAAGATTGGTACAATGGATAACTCACGGTTTGGTATCACATTGTTGTATAGATAAGATTGGTACAATGGATAACTCACGGCTTGGTATCACATTGTTGTTAAGATAGGATTGGTACAATGGATAACTCACGGTTTGGTATCACACTGTTGTATAGATAGGATTGGTACAATGGATAACTCAGGGCTTGGTATCACATTGTTGTATAGTTAGGATTGGTACAATGGATAACTCAGGGCTTGGTATCACATTGTTGTATAGATAGGATTGGTACAATGGATAACTCACGGTTTGGTATCACATTGTTGAATAGATAGTATTGGTACAATGGATAACTCACGGTTTGGTATCACATTGTTGTATAGTTAGGATTGGTACAATGGATAACTCACGGCTTGGTATCACATTGTTGTATAGATAGGATTGGTACAATGGATAACTCACGGCTTGGTGTCACACTGTTGTATAGATAGTATTGGTACAATGGATAACTCACGGCTTGGTATCACACTGTTGTATAGATAGGATTGGTACAATGGATAACTCAGGGCTTGGTATCACATTGTTGTATAGTTAGGATTGGTACAATGGATAACTCACGGCTTGGTATCACACTGTTGTATAGATAGGATTGGTACAATGGATAACTCACGGCTGGTTATCACACTGTTGTATAGATAGTATTGGTACAATGGATAACTCACGGTTTGGTATCACACTGTTGTATAGACAGGATTGGTACAATGGATAACTCACGGCTTGGTATCACACTGTTGTATAGATAGGATTGGTACAATGGATAACTCACGGTTTGGTATCACATTGTTGTATAGATAGGATTGGTACAATGGATAACTCACGGCTTGGTGTCACACTGTTGTATAGATAGTATTGGTACAATGGATAACTCACGGTTTGGTATCACACTGTTGTAAAGATAGGATTGGTACAATGGATAACTCACGGCTTGGTATCACATTGTTGTTAAGATAGGATTGGTACAATGGATAACTCACGGTTTGGTATCACACTGTTGTATAGATAGGATTGGTACAATGGATAACTCAGGGCTTGGTATCACATTGTTGTATAGTTAGGATTGGTACAATGGATAACTCACGGTTTGGTATCACATTGTTGTATAGTAAGGATTGGTACAATGGATAACTCACGGTTTGGTATCACATTGTTGAATAGATAGTATTGGTACAATGGATAACTCACGGTTTGGTATCACATTGTTGTATAGATAGGAATGGTACAATGGATAACTCACGGCTTGGTATCACATTGTTGTTAAGATAGGATTGGTACAATGGATAACTCACGGCTTGGTATCACATTGTTGTATAGTTAGGATTGGTACAATGGATAACTCACGGCTTGGTATCACACTGTTGTATAGATAGGATTGGTACCATGGATAACTCACGGCTTGGTATCACACTGTTGTATAGATAGGAATGGTACAATGGATAACTCACGGCTGGTTATCACATTGTTGTATAGATAGTATTGGTACAATGGATAACTCACGGTTTGGTATCACACTGTTGTATAGACAGGATTGGTACAATGGATAACTCACGGCTTGGTATCACACTGTTGTATAGATAGGATTGGTACAATGGATAACTCACGGCTTGGTATCACATTGTTGTATAGATAGGATTGGTACAATGGATAACTCACGGCTTGGTGTCACACTGTTGTATAGATAGTATTGGTACAATGGATAACTCACGGTTTGGTATCACATTGTTGTAAAGATAGGATTGGTACAATGGATAACTCACGGCTTGGTATCACATTGTTGTTAAGATAGGATTGGTACAATGGATAACTCACGGTTTGGTATCACACTGTTGTATAGATAGTATTGGTACAATGGATAACTCACGGCTTGGTATCACACTGTTGTATAGATAGGATTGGTACAATGGATATCTCACGGTTTGGTATCACACTGTTGTATAGATAGTATTGGTACAATGGATAACTCACGGTTTGGTATCACATTGTTGTATAGATAGTATTGGTACAATGGATAACTCACGGCTTGGTGTCACATTGTTGTATAGATAGGATTGGTACAATGGATAACTCACGGTTTGGTATCACATTGTTGTATAGTTAGGATTGGTACAATGGATAACTCACGGTTTGGTATCACGTTGTTGTATAGATAAGATTGGTACAATGGATAACTCACGGTTTGGTATCACATTGTTGTATAGATAAGATTGGTACAATGGATAACTCACGGCTTGGTATCACATTGTTGTTAAGATAGGATTGGTACAATGGATAACTCACGGTTTGGTATCACACTGTTGTATAGATAGGATTGGTACAATGGATAACTCAGGGCTTGGTATCACATTGTTGTATAGTTAGGATTGGTACAATGGATAACTCAGGGCTTGGTATCACATTGTTGTATAGATAGGATTGGTACAATGGATAACTCACGGTTTGGTATCACATTGTTGAATAGATAGTATTGGTACAATGGATAACTCACGGTTTGGTATCACATTGTTGTATAGTTAGGATTGGTACAATGGATAACTCACGGCTTGGTATCACATTGTTGTATAGATAGGATTGGTACAATGGATAACTCACGGCTTGGTGTCACACTGTTGTATAGATAGTATTGGTACAATGGATAACTCACGGTTTGGTATCACATTGTTGTAAAGATAGGATTGGTACAATGGATAACTCACGGCTTGGTATCACATTGTTGTTAAGATAGGATTGGTACAATGGATAACTCACGGCTTGGTGTCACATTGTTGTATAGATAGGATTGGTACAATGGATAACTCACGGCTTGGTATCACACTGTTGTATAGATAGTATTGGTACAATGGATAACTCACGGTTTGGTATCACATTGTTGTAAAGATAGGATTGGTACAATGGATAACTCACGGCTTGGTATCGCATTGTTGTTAAGATAGGATTGGTACAATGGATAACTCACGGTTTGGTATCACACTGTTGTATAGATAGGATTGGTACAATGGATAACTCACGGTTTGGTATCACACTGTTGTATAGATAGTATTGGTACAATGGATAACTCACGGCTTGGTATCACACTGTTGTATAGATAGGATTGGTACAATGGATAACTCACGGTTTGTTATCACACTGTTGTATAGATAGGATTGGTACAATGGATAACTCACGGTTTGTTATCACACTGTTGTATAGATAGGATTGGTACAATGGATAACTCACGGTTTGGTATCACACTGTTGTATAGATAGTATTGGTACAATGGATAACTCACGGCTTGGTATCACACTGTTGTTTAGATAGGATTGGTACAATGGATAACTCAGGGCTTGGTATCACATTGTTGTATAGTTAGGATTGGTACAATGGATAACTCACGGTTTGGTATCACACTGTTGTATAGACAGGATTGGTACAATGGATAACTCACGGCTTGGTATCACACTGTTGTATAGATAGGATTGGTACAATGGATAACTCACGGCTTGGTGTCACATTGTTGTATAGATAGGATTGGTACAATGGATAACTCACGGCTTGGTGTCACACTGTTGTATAGATAGTATTGGTACAATGGATAACTCACGGTTTGGTATCACACTGTTGTAAAGATAGGATTGGTACAATGGATAACTCACGGTTTGGTATCACACTGTTGTATAGACAGGATTGGTACAATGGATAACTCACGGCTGGGTATCACACTGTTGTATAGATAGTATTGGTACAATGGATAACTCATGGTTTGGTATCACACTGTTGTATAGACAGGATTGGTACAATGGATAACTCACGGCTTGGTATCACACTGTTGTATAGATAGGATTGGTACAATGGATAACTCACGGCTTGGTATCACATTGTTGTATAGATAGGATTGGTACAATGGATAACTCACGGCTTGGTGTCACACTGTTGTATAGATAGTATTGGTACAATGGATAACTCACGGTTTGGTATCACACTGTTGTAAAGATAGGATTGGTACAATGGATAACTCACGGCTTGGTATCACATTGTTGTTAAGATAGGATTGGTACAATGGATAACTCACGGTTTGGTATCACACTGTTGTATAGATAGGATTGGTACAATGGATAACTCACGGTTTGGTATCACATTGTTGTATAGTAAGGATTGGTACAATGGATAACTCACGGTTTGGTATCACATTGTTGTATAGATAAGATTGGTATAATGGATAACTCACGGTTTGGTATCACATTGTTGTATAGTAAGGATTGGTACAATGGATAACTCACGGCTTGGTATCACATTGTTGTATAGTTAGGATTGGTACAATGGATAACTCACGGCTTGGTATCACATTGTTGTATAGATAGGATTGGTACAATGGATAACTCACGGTTTGGTGTCACACTGTTGTATAGATAGTATTGGTACAATGGATAACTCACGGTTTGGTATCACATTGTTGTAAAGATAGGATTGGTACAATGGATAACTCACGGCTTGGTATCACATTGTTGTTAAGATAGGATTGGTACAATGGATAACTCACGGTTTGGTATCACACTGTTGTATAGATAGGATTGGTACAATGGATAACTCACGGTTTGGTATCACACTGTTGTATAGATAGTATTGGTACAATGGATAACTCACGGCTTGGTATCACACTGTTGTATAGATAGGATTGGTACAATGGATATCTCACGGTTTGGTATCACACTGTTGTATAGATAGTATTGGTACAATGGATAACTCACGGCTTGGTATCACACTGTTGTATAGATAGTATTGGTACAATGGATAACTCACGGTTTGGTATCACACTGTTGTATAGACAGGATTGGTACAATGGATAACTCACGGCTTGGTATCACACTGTTGTAAAGATAGGATTGGTACAATGGATAACTCACGGCTTGGTATCACATTGTTGTATAGATAGGATTGGTACAATGGATAACTCAGGGCTTGGTGTCACACTGTTGTATAGATAGTATTGGTACAATGGATAACTCACGGTTTGGTATCACATTGTTGTAAAGATAGGATTGGTACAATGGATAACTCACGGCTTGGTATCACATTGTTGTTAAGATAGGATTGGTACAATGGATAACTCACGGTTTGGTATCACACTGTTGTATAGATAGGATTGGTACAATGGATAACTCACGGCTTGGTATCACATTGTTGTATAGTTAGGATTGGTACAATGGATAACTCACGGCTTGGTATCACATTGTTGTATAGTAAGGATTGGTACAATGGATAACTCACGGTTTGGTATCACATTGTTGTATAGATAGGAATGGTACAATGGATAACTCACGGCTTGGTATCACATTGTTGTATAGATAGGATTGGTACAATGGATAACTCACGGCTTGGTATCACACTGTTGTATAGATAGTATTGGTACAATGGATAACTCACGGTTTGGTATCACACTGTTGTATAGACAGGATTGGTACAATGGATAACTCACGGCTTGGTATCACACTGTTGTATAGATAGTATTGGTACAATGGATAACTCACGGCTTGGTATCACATTGTTGTATAGATAGGATTGGTACAATGGATAACTCACGGCTTGGTGTCACACTGTTGTATAGATAGTATTGGTACAATGGATAACTCACGGTTTGGTATCGCATTGTTGTTAAGATAGGATTGGTACAATGGATAACTCACGGCTTGGTATCACATTGTTGTTAAGATAGGATTGGTACAATGGATAACTCACGGTTTGTTATCACACTGTTGTATAGATAGGATTGGTACAATGGATAACTCACGGTTTGGTATCACACTGTTGTATAGATAGGATTGGTACAATGGATAACTCACGGCTTGGTATCACACTGTTGTATAGATAGGATTGGTACAATGGATAACTCAGGGCTTGGTATCACATTGTTGTATAGTTAGGATTGGTACAATGGATAACTCACGGCTTGGTATCACACTGTTGTATAGATAGGATTGGTACAATGGATAACTCACGGCTGGTTATCACACTGTTGTATAGATAGTATTGGTACAATGGATAACTCACGGTTTGGTATCACACTGTTGTATAGACAGGATTGGTACAATGGATAACTCACGGCTTGGTATCACACTGTTGTATAGATAGGATTGGTACAATGGATAACTCACGGTTTGGTATCACATTGTTGTATAGATAGGATTGGTACAATGGATAACTCACGGCTTGGTGTCACACTGTTGTATAGATAGTATTGGTACAATGGATAACTCACGGTTTGGTATCACACTGTTGTAAAGATAGGATTGGTACAATGGATAACTCACGGCTTGGTATCACATTGTTGTTAAGATAGGATTGGTACAATGGATAACTCACGGTTTGGTATCACACTGTTGTATAGATAGGATTGGTACAATGGATAACTCAGGGCTTGGTATCACATTGTTGTATAGTTAGGATTGGTACAATGGATAACTCACGGTTTGGTATCACATTGTTGTATAGTAAGGATTGGTACAATGGATAACTCACGGTTTGGTATCACATTGTTGAATAGATAGTATTGGTACAATGGATAACTCACGGTTTGGTATCACATTGTTGTATAGATAGGAATGGTACAATGGATAACTCACGGCTTGGTATCACATTGTTGTATAGATAGGATTGGTACAATGGATAACTCACGGCTTGGTATCACATTGTTGTATAGTTAGGATTGGTACAATGGATAACTCACGGCTTGGTATCACACTGTTGTATAGATAGGATTGGTACCATGGATAACTCACGGCTTGGTATCACACTGTTGTATAGATAGGAATGGTACAATGGATAACTCACGGCTGGTTATCACATTGTTGTATAGATAGTATTGGTACAATGGATAACTCACGGTTTGGTATCACACTGTTGTATAGACAGGATTGGTACAATGGATAACTCACGGCTTGGTATCACACTGTTGTATAGATAGGATTGGTACAATGGATAACTCACGGCTTGGTATCACATTGTTGTATAGATAGGATTGGTACAATGGATAACTCACGGCTTGGTGTCACACTGTTGTATAGATAGTATTGGTACAATGGATAACTCACGGTTTGGTATCACATTGTTGTAAAGATAGGATTGGTACAATGGATAACTCACGGCTTGGTATCACATTGTTGTTAAGATAGGATTGGTACAATGGATAACTCACGGTTTGGTATCACACTGTTGTATAGATAGTATTGGTACAATGGATAACTCACGGCTTGGTATCACACTGTTGTATAGATAGGATTGGTACAATGGATATCTCACGGTTTGGTATCACACTGTTGTATAGATAGTATTGGTACAATGGATAACTCACGGTTTGGTATCACATTGTTGTATAGATAGTATTGGTACAATGGATAACTCACGGCTTGGTGTCACATTGTTGTATAGATAGGATTGGTACAATGGATAACTCACGGTTTGGTATCACATTGTTGTATAGTTAGGATTGGTACAATGGATAACTCACGGTTTGGTATCACGTTGTTGTATAGATAAGATTGGTACAATGGATAACTCACGGTTTGGTATCACATTGTTGTATAGATAAGATTGGTACAATGGATAACTCACGGCTTGGTATCACATTGTTGTTAAGATAGGATTGGTACAATGGATAACTCACGGTTTGGTATCACACTGTTGTATAGATAGGATTGGTACAATGGATAACTCAGGGCTTGGTATCACATTGTTGTATAGTTAGGATTGGTACAATGGATAACTCAGGGCTTGGTATCACATTGTTGTATAGATAGGATTGGTACAATGGATAACTCACGGTTTGGTATCACATTGTTGAATAGATAGTATTGGTACAATGGATAACTCACGGTTTGGTATCACATTGTTGTATAGTTAGGATTGGTACAATGGATAACTCACGGCTTGGTATCACATTGTTGTATAGATAGGATTGGTACAATGGATAACTCACGGCTTGGTGTCACACTGTTGTATAGATAGTATTGGTACAATGGATAACTCACGGCTTGGTATCACACTGTTGTATAGATAGGATTGGTACAATGGATAACTCAGGGCTTGGTATCACATTGTTGTATAGTTAGGATTGGTACAATGGATAACTCACGGCTTGGTATCACACTGTTGTATAGATAGGATTGGTACAATGGATAACTCACGGCTGGTTATCACACTGTTGTATAGATAGTATTGGTACAATGGATAACTCACGGTTTGGTATCACACTGTTGTATAGACAGGATTGGTACAATGGATAACTCACGGCTTGGTATCACACTGTTGTATAGATAGGATTGGTACAATGGATAACTCACGGTTTGGTATCACATTGTTGTATAGATAGGATTGGTACAATGGATAACTCACGGCTTGGTGTCACACTGTTGTATAGATAGTATTGGTACAATGGATAACTCACGGTTTGGTATCACACTGTTGTAAAGATAGGATTGGTACAATGGATAACTCACGGCTTGGTATCACATTGTTGTTAAGATAGGATTGGTACAATGGATAACTCACGGTTTGGTATCACACTGTTGTATAGATAGGATTGGTACAATGGATAACTCAGGGCTTGGTATCACATTGTTGTATAGTTAGGATTGGTACAATGGATAACTCACGGTTTGGTATCACATTGTTGTATAGTAAGGATTGGTACAATGGATAACTCACGGTTTGGTATCACATTGTTGAATAGATAGTATTGGTACAATGGATAACTCACGGTTTGGTATCACATTGTTGTATAGATAGGAATGGTACAATGGATAACTCACGGCTTGGTATCACATTGTTGTTAAGATAGGATTGGTACAATGGATAACTCACGGCTTGGTATCACATTGTTGTATAGTTAGGATTGGTACAATGGATAACTCACGGTTTGGTATCACACTGTTGTATAGATAGGATTGGTACCATGGATAACTCACGGCTTGGTATCACACTGTTGTATAGATAGGAATGGTACAATGGATAACTCACGGCTGGTTATCACATTGTTGTATAGATAGTATTGGTACAATGGATAACTCACGGTTTGGTATCACACTGTTGTATAGACAGGATTGGTACAATGGATAACTCACGGCTTGGTATCACACTGTTGTATAGATAGGATTGGTACAATGGATAACTCACGGCTTGGTATCACATTGTTGTATAGATAGGATTGGTACAATGGATAACTCACGGCTTGGTGTCACACTGTTGTATAGATAGTATTGGTACAATGGATAACTCACGGTTTGGTATCACATTGTTGTAAAGATAGGATTGGTACAATGGATAACTCACGGCTTGGTATCACATTGTTGTTAAGATAGGATTGGTACAATGGATAACTCACGGTTTGGTATCACACTGTTGTATAGATAGTATTGGTACAATGGATAACTCACGGCTTGGTATCACACTGTTGTATAGATAGGATTGGTACAATGGATATCTCACGGTTTGGTATCACACTGTTGTATAGATAGTATTGGTACAATGGATAACTCACGGTTTGGTATCACATTGTTGTATAGATAGTATTGGTACAATGGATAACTCACGGCTTGGTGTCACATTGTTGTATAGATAGGATTGGTACAATGGATAACTCACGGTTTGGTATCACATTGTTGTATAGTTAGGATTGGTACAATGGATAACTCACGGTTTGGTATCACGTTGTTGTATAGATAAGATTGGTACAATGGATAACTCACGGTTTGGTATCACATTGTTGTATAGATAAGATTGGTACAATGGATAACTCACGGCTTGGTATCACATTGTTGTTAAGATAGGATTGGTACAATGGATAACTCACGGTTTGGTATCACACTGTTGTATAGATAGGATTGGTACAATGGATAACTCAGGGCTTGGTATCACATTGTTGTATAGTTAGGATTGGTACAATGGATAACTCAGGGCTTGGTATCACATTGTTGTATAGATAGGATTGGTACAATGGATAACTCACGGTTTGGTATCACATTGTTGAATAGATAGTATTGGTACAATGGATAACTCACGGTTTGGTATCACATTGTTGTATAGTTAGGATTGGTACAATGGATAACTCACGGCTTGGTATCACATTGTTGTATAGATAGGATTGGTACAATGGATAACTCACGGCTTGGTGTCACACTGTTGTATAGATAGTATTGGTACAATGGATAACTCACGGTTTGGTATCACATTGTTGTAAAGATAGGATTGGTACAATGGATAACTCACGGCTTGGTATCACATTGTTGTTAAGATAGGATTGGTACAATGGATAACTCACGGCTTGGTGTCACATTGTTGTATAGATAGGATTGGTACAATGGATAACTCACGGCTTGGTATCACACTGTTGTATAGATAGTATTGGTACAATGGATAACTCACGGTTTGGTATCACATTGTTGTAAAGATAGGATTGGTACAATGGATAACTCACGGCTTGGTATCGCATTGTTGTTAAGATAGGATTGGTACAATGGATAACTCACGGTTTGGTATCACACTGTTGTATAGATAGGATTGGTACAATGGATAACTCACGGTTTGGTATCACACTGTTGTATAGATAGTATTGGTACAATGGATAACTCACGGCTTGGTATCACACTGTTGTATAGATAGGATTGGTACAATGGATAACTCACGGTTTGTTATCACACTGTTGTATAGATAGGATTGGTACAATGGATAACTCACGGTTTGTTATCACACTGTTGTATAGATAGGATTGGTACAATGGATAACTCACGGTTTGGTATCACACTGTTGTATAGATAGTATTGGTACAATGGATAACTCACGGCTTGGTATCACACTGTTGTATAGATAAGATTGGTACAATGGATAACTCAGGGCTTGGTATCACATTGTTGTATAGTTAGGATTGGTACAATGGATAACTCACGGTTTGGTATCACACTGTTGTATAGACAGGATTGGTACAATGGATAACTCACGGCTTGGTATCACACTGTTGTATAGATAGGATTGGTACAATGGATAACTCACGGCTTGGTGTCACATTGTTGTATAGATAGGATTGGTACAATGGATAACTCACGGCTTGGTGTCACACTGTTGTATAGATAGTATTGGTACAATGGATAACTCACGGTTTGGTATCACACTGTTGTAAAGATAGGATTGGTACAATGGATAACTCACGGTTTGGTATCACACTGTTGTATAGACAGGATTGGTACAATGGATAACTCACGGCTGGGTATCACACTGTTGTATAGATAGTATTGGTACAATGGATAACTCATGGTTTGGTATCACACTGTTGTATAGACAGGATTGGTACAATGGATAACTCACGGCTTGGTATCACACTGTTGTATAGATAGGATTGGTACAATGGATAACTCACGGCTTGGTATCACATTGTTGTATAGATAGGATTGGTACAATGGATAACTCACGGCTTGGTGTCACACTGTTGTATAGATAGTATTGGTACAATGGATAACTCACGGTTTGGTATCACACTGTTGTAAAGATAGGATTGGTACAATGGATAACTCACGGCTTGGTATCACATTGTTGTTAAGATAGGATTGGTACAATGGATAACTCACGGTTTGGTATCACACTGTTGTATAGATAGGATTGGTACAATGGATAACTCACGGTTTGGTATCACATTGTTGTATAGTAAGGATTGGTACAATGGATAACTCACGGTTTGGTATCACATTGTTGTATAGATAAGATTGGTATAATGGATAACTCACGGTTTGGTATCACATTGTTGTATAGTAAGGATTGGTACAATGGATAACTCACGGCTTGGTATCACATTGTTGTATAGTTAGGATTGGTACAATGGATAACTCACGGCTTGGTATCACATTGTTGTATAGATAGGATTGGTACAATGGATAACTCACGGTTTGGTGTCACACTGTTGTATAGATAGTATTGGTACAATGGATAACTCACGGTTTGGTATCACATTGTTGTAAAGATAGGATTGGTACAATGGATAACTCACGGCTTGGTGTCACACTGTTGTATAGATAGTATTGGTACAATGGATAACTCACGGCTTGGTATCACACTGTTGTATAGATAGGATTGGTACAATGGATAACTCAGGGCTTGGTATCACATTGTTGTATAGTTAGGATTGGTACAATGGATAACTCACGGCTTGGTATCACACTGTTGTATAGATAGGATTGGTACAATGGATAACTCACGGCTGGTTATCACACTGTTGTATAGATAGTATTGGTACAATGGATAACTCACGGTTTGGTATCACACTGTTGTATAGACAGGATTGGTACAATGGATAACTCACGGCTTGGTATCACACTGTTGTATAGATAGGATTGGTACAATGGATAACTCACGGTTTGGTATCACATTGTTGTATAGATAGGATTGGTACAATGGATAACTCACGGCTTGGTGTCACACTGTTGTATAGATAGTATTGGTACAATGGATAACTCACGGTTTGGTATCACACTGTTGTAAAGATAGGATTGGTACAATGGATAACTCACGGCTTGGTATCACATTGTTGTTAAGATAGGATTGGTACAATGGATAACTCACGGTTTGGTATCACACTGTTGTATAGATAGGATTGGTACAATGGATAACTCAGGGCTTGGTATCACATTGTTGTATAGTTAGGATTGGTACAATGGATAACTCACGGTTTGGTATCACATTGTTGTATAGTAAGGATTGGTACAATGGATAACTCACGGTTTGGTATCACATTGTTGAATAGATAGTATTGGTACAATGGATAACTCACGGTTTGGTATCACATTGTTGTATAGATAGGAATGGTACAATGGATAACTCACGGCTTGGTATCACATTGTTGTTAAGATAGGATTGGTACAATGGATAACTCACGGCTTGGTATCACATTGTTGTATAGTTAGGATTGGTACAATGGATAACTCACGGTTTGGTATCACACTGTTGTATAGATAGGATTGGTACCATGGATAACTCACGGCTTGGTATCACACTGTTGTATAGATAGGAATGGTACAATGGATAACTCACGGCTGGTTATCACATTGTTGTATAGATAGTATTGGTACAATGGATAACTCACGGTTTGGTATCACACTGTTGTATAGACAGGATTGGTACAATGGATAACTCACGGCTTGGTATCACACTGTTGTATAGATAGGATTGGTACAATGGATAACTCACGGCTTGGTATCACATTGTTGTATAGATAGGATTGGTACAATGGATAACTCACGGCTTGGTGTCACACTGTTGTATAGATAGTATTGGTACAATGGATAACTCACGGTTTGGTATCACATTGTTGTAAAGATAGGATTGGTACAATGGATAACTCACGGCTTGGTATCACATTGTTGTTAAGATAGGATTGGTACAATGGATAACTCACGGTTTGGTATCACACTGTTGTATAGATAGTATTGGTACAATGGATAACTCACGGCTTGGTATCACACTGTTGTATAGATAGGATTGGTACAATGGATATCTCACGGTTTGGTATCACACTGTTGTATAGATAGTATTGGTACAATGGATAACTCACGGTTTGGTATCACATTGTTGTATAGATAGTATTGGTACAATGGATAACTCACGGCTTGGTGTCACATTGTTGTATAGATAGGATTGGTACAATGGATAACTCACGGTTTGGTATCACATTGTTGTATAGTTAGGATTGGTACAATGGATAACTCACGGTTTGGTATCACGTTGTTGTATAGATAAGATTGGTACAATGGATAACTCACGGTTTGGTATCACATTGTTGTATAGATAAGATTGGTACAATGGATAACTCACGGCTTGGTATCACATTGTTGTTAAGATAGGATTGGTACAATGGATAACTCACGGTTTGGTATCACACTGTTGTATAGATAGGATTGGTACAATGGATAACTCAGGGCTTGGTATCACATTGTTGTATAGTTAGGATTGGTACAATGGATAACTCAGGGCTTGGTATCACATTGTTGTATAGATAGGATTGGTACAATGGATAACTCACGGTTTGGTATCACATTGTTGAATAGATAGTATTGGTACAATGGATAACTCACGGTTTGGTATCACATTGTTGTATAGTTAGGATTGGTACAATGGATAACTCACGGCTTGGTATCACATTGTTGTATAGATAGGATTGGTACAATGGATAACTCACGGCTTGGTGTCACACTGTTGTATAGATAGTATTGGTACAATGGATAACTCACGGTTTGGTATCACATTGTTGTAAAGATAGGATTGGTACAATGGATAACTCACGGCTTGGTATCACATTGTTGTTAAGATAGGATTGGTACAATGGATAACTCACGGCTTGGTGTCACATTGTTGTATAGATAGGATTGGTACAATGGATAACTCACGGCTTGGTATCACACTGTTGTATAGATAGTATTGGTACAATGGATAACTCACGGTTTGGTATCACATTGTTGTAAAGATAGGATTGGTACAATGGATAACTCACGGCTTGGTATCGCATTGTTGTTAAGATAGGATTGGTACAATGGATAACTCACGGTTTGGTATCACACTGTTGTATAGATAGGATTGGTACAATGGATAACTCACGGTTTGGTATCACACTGTTGTATAGATAGTATTGGTACAATGGATAACTCACGGCTTGGTATCACACTGTTGTATAGATAGGATTGGTACAATGGATAACTCACGGTTTGTTATCACACTGTTGTATAGATAGGATTGGTACAATGGATAACTCACGGTTTGTTATCACACTGTTGTATAGATAGGATTGGTACAATGGATAACTCACGGTTTGGTATCACACTGTTGTATAGATAGTATTGGTACAATGGATAACTCACGGCTTGGTATCACACTGTTGTATAGATAAGATTGGTACAATGGATAACTCAGGGCTTGGTATCACATTGTTGTATAGTTAGGATTGGTACAATGGATAACTCACGGTTTGGTATCACACTGTTGTATAGACAGGATTGGTACAATGGATAACTCACGGCTTGGTATCACACTGTTGTATAGATAGGATTGGTACAATGGATAACTCACGGCTTGGTGTCACATTGTTGTATAGATAGGATTGGTACAATGGATAACTCACGGCTTGGTGTCACACTGTTGTATAGATAGTATTGGTACAATGGATAACTCACGGTTTGGTATCACACTGTTGTAAAGATAGGATTGGTACAATGGATAACTCACGGTTTGGTATCACACTGTTGTATAGACAGGATTGGTACAATGGATAACTCACGGCTGGGTATCACACTGTTGTATAGATAGTATTGGTACAATGGATAACTCATGGTTTGGTATCACACTGTTGTATAGACAGGATTGGTACAATGGATAACTCACGGCTTGGTATCACACTGTTGTATAGATAGGATTGGTACAATGGATAACTCACGGCTTGGTATCACATTGTTGTATAGATAGGATTGGTACAATGGATAACTCACGGCTTGGTGTCACACTGTTGTATAGATAGTATTGGTACAATGGATAACTCACGGTTTGGTATCACACTGTTGTAAAGATAGGATTGGTACAATGGATAACTCACGGCTTGGTATCACATTGTTGTTAAGATAGGATTGGTACAATGGATAACTCACGGTTTGGTATCACACTGTTGTATAGATAGGATTGGTACAATGGATAACTCACGGTTTGGTATCACATTGTTGTATAGTAAGGATTGGTACAATGGATAACTCACGGTTTGGTATCACATTGTTGTATAGATAAGATTGGTATAATGGATAACTCACGGTTTGGTATCACATTGTTGTATAGTAAGGATTGGTACAATGGATAACTCACGGCTTGGTATCACATTGTTGTATAGTTAGGATTGGTACAATGGATAACTCACGGCTTGGTATCACATTGTTGTATAGATAGGATTGGTACAATGGATAACTCACGGTTTGGTGTCACACTGTTGTATAGATAGTATTGGTACAATGGATAACTCACGGTTTGGTATCACATTGTTGTAAAGATAGGATTGGTACAATGGATAACTCACGGCTTGGTATCACATTGTTGTTAAGATAGGATTGGTACAATGGATAACTCACGGTTTGGTATCACACTGTTGTATAGATAGGATTGGTACAATGGATAACTCACGGTTTGGTATCACACTGTTGTATAGATAGTATTGGTACAATGGATAACTCACGGCTTGGTATCACACTGTTGTATAGATAGGATTGGTACAATGGATATCTCACGGTTTGGTATCACACTGTTGTATAGATAGTATTGGTACAATGGATAACTCACGGTTTGGTATCACATTGTTGTATAGATAGTATTGGTACAATGGATAACTCACGGCTTGGTGTCACATTGTTGTATAGATAGGATTGGTACAATGGATAACTCACGGTTTGGTATCACATTGTTGTATAGTTAGGATTGGTACAATGGATAACTCACGGTTTGGTATCACATTGTTGTATAGATAGGAATGGTACAATGGATAACTCACGGTTTGGTATAACACTGTTGTATAGATAGGATTGGTACAATGGATAACTCACGGTTTGGTATCACGTTGTTGTATAGATAAGATTGGTACAATGGATAACTCACGGTTTGGTATCACATTGTTGTATAGATAAGATTGGTACAATGGATAACTCACGGCTTGGTATCACATTGTTGTTAAGATAGGATTGGTACAATGGATAACTCACGGTTTGGTATCACACTGTTGTATAGACAGGATTGGTACAATGGATAACTCACGGCTTGGTATCACACTGTTGTATAGATAGGATTGGTACAATGGATAACTCACGGCTTGGTGTCACATTGTTGTATAGATAGGATTGGTACAATGGATAACTCACGGCTTGGTGTCACACTGTTGTATAGATAGTATTGGTACAATGGATAACTCACGGTTTGGTATCACACTGTTGTAAAGATAGGATTGGTACAATGGATAACTCACGGTTTGGTATCACACTGTTGTATAGACAAGATTGGTACAATGGATAACTCACGGCTGGGTATCACACTGTTGTATAGATAGTATTGGTACAATGGATAACTCACGGTTTGGTATCACACTGTTGTATAGACAGGATTGGTACAATGGATAACTCACGGCTTGGTATCACACTGTTGTATAGATAGGATTGGTACAATGGATAACTCACGGCTTGGTATCACATTGTTGTATAGATAGGATTGGTACAATGGATAACTCACGGCTTGGTGTCACACTGTTGTATAGATAGTATTGGTACAATGGATAACTCACGGTTTGGTATCACACTGTTGTAAAGATAGGATTGGTACAATGGATAACTCACGGCTTGGTATCACATTGTTGTTAAGATAGGATTGGTACAATGGATAACTCACGGTTTGGTATCACACTGTTGTATAGATAGGATTGGTACAATGGATAACTCACGGTTTGGTATCACATTGTTGTATAGTAAGGATTGGTACAATGGATAACTCACGGTTTGGTATCACATTGTTGAATAGATAGTATTGGTACAATGGATAACTCACGGTTTGGTATCACATTGTTGTATAGTTAGGATTGGTACAATGGATAACTCAGGGCTTGGTATCACATTGTTGTATGGTTAGGATTGGTACAATGGATAACTCACGGTTTGGTATCACACTGTTGTATAGATAGGATTGGTACAATGGATAACTCACGGTTTGGTATCACACTGTTGTATAGATAGTATTGGTACAATGGATAACTCACGGCTTGGTATCACACTGTTGTATAGATAGGATTGGTACAATGGATATCTCACGGTTTGGTATCACACTGTTGTATAGATAGTATTGGTACAATGGATAACTCACGGTTTGGTATCACATTGTTGTATAGATAGTATTGGTACAATGGATAACTCACGGCTTGGTGTCACATTGTTGTATAGATAGGATTGGTACAATGGATAACTCACGGTTTGGTATCACATTGTTGTATAGTTAGGATTGGTACAATGGATAACTCACGGTTTGGTATCACATTGTTGTATAGATAGGAATGGTACAATGGATAACTCACGGTTTGGTATAACACTGTTGTATAGATAGGATTGGTACAATGGATAACTCACGGTTTGGTATCACGTTGTTGTATAGATAAGATTGGTACAATGGATAACTCACAGTTTGGTATCACATTGTTGTATAGATAAGATTGGTACAATGGATAACTCACGGCTTGGTATCACATTGTTGTTAAGATAGGATTGGTACAATGGATAACTCACGGTTTGGTATCACATTGTTGTTAAGATAGGATTGGTACAATGGATAACTCACGGTTTGGTATCACACTGTTGTATAGATAGGATTGGTACAATGGATAACTCACGGTTTGGTATCACACTGTTGTATAGATAGTATTGGTACAATGGATAACTCACGGTTTGGTATCACATTGTTGTATAGTTAGGATTGGTACAATGGATAACTCACGGTTTGGTATCACACTGTTGTATAGATAGGATTGGTACAATGGATAACTCAGGGCTTGGTATCACATTGTTGTATAGTTAGGATTGGTACAATGGATAACTCACGGCTTGGTATCACATTGTTGTATAGATAGGATTGGTACAATGGATAACTCACGGTTTGGTATCACATTGTTGAATAGATAGTATTGGTACAATGGATAACTCACGGTTTGGTATCACATTGTTGTATAGTTAGGATTGGTACAATGGATAACTCACGGTTTGGTATCACACTGTTGTATAGATAGGATTGGTACAATGGATAACTCACGGCTTGGTATCACACTGTTGTATAGATAGGATTGGTACAACGGATAACTCACGGTTTGGTATCACACTGTTGTATAGACAGGATTGGTACAATGGATAACTCACGGCTTGGTATCACACTGTTGTATAGATAGGATTGGTACAATGGATAACTCACGGCTTGGTATCACATTGTTGTATAGATAGGATTGGTACAATGGATAACTCACGGCTTGGTGTCACACTGTTGTATAGATAGTATTGGTACAATGGATAACTCACGGTTTGGTATCACATTGTTGTAAAGATAGGATTGGTACAATGGATAACTCACGGCTTGGTATCACATTGTTGTTAAGATAGGATTGGTACAATGGATAACTCACGGCTTGGTGTCACATTGTTGTATAGATAGGATTGGTACAATTGATAACTCACGGTTTGGTATCACATTGTTGTATAGTTAGGATTGGTACAATGGATAACTCACGGTTTGGTATCACATTGTTGTATAGATAGGAATGGTACAATGGATAACTCACGGTTTGGTATAACACTGTTGTATAGATAGGATTGGTACAATGGATAACTCACGGTTTGGTATCACATTGTTGTATAGATAAGATTGGTACAATGGATAACTCACGGTTTGGTATCACATTGTTGTATAGATAAGATTGGTACAATGGATAACTCACGGCTTGATAACAACATTGTTGTATAGATAAGATTGGTACAATGGATAACTCACGGCTTGGTATCACATTGTTGTATAGATAGGATTGGTACAATGGATAACTCACGGCTTGGTATCACATTGTTGTATAGTTAGGATTGGTACAATGGATAACTCACGGTTTGGTATCACATTGTTGTATAGATTGGATTGGTACAATGGATAACTCACGGCTTGATAACAACATTGTTGTATAGATAAGATTGGTACAATTGATAACTCACGGCTTGGTATCACACTGTTTTAAGATAAGATTGGTACAATGGATAACTCACGGCTTGGTATCACATTGTTGTATAGATAAGATTGGTACCATGGATAACTCACGGCTTGATAACAACATTGTTGTATAGATAAGATTGGTACAATGGATAACTCACGGCTTGGTATCACATTGTTGTATAGATAGGATTGGTACAATGGATAACTCACGGTTTGGTATCACATTGTTGAATAGATAGTATTGGTACAATGGATAACTCACGGTTTGGTATCACATTGTTGTATAGTTAGGATTGGTACAATGGATAACTCACGGCTTGGTATCACACTGTTGTATAGTTAGGATTGGTACAATGGATAACTCACGGCTTGGTATCACACTGTTGTATAGATAGTATTGGTACAATGGATAACTCACGGTTTGGTATCACACTGTTGTATAGACAGGATTGGTACAATGGATAACTCACGGCTTGGTATCACACTGTTGTATAGATAGGATTGGTACAATGGATAACTCACGGCTTGGTATCACATTGTTGTATAGATAGGATTGGTACAATGGATAACTCACGGCTTGGTGTCACACTGTTGTATAGATAGTATTGGTACAATGGATAACTCACGGTTTGGTATCACATTGTTGTAAAGATAGGATTGGTACAATGGATAACTCACGGCTTGGTATCACATTGTTGTTAAGATAGGATTGGTACAATGGATAACTCACGGCTTGGTGTCACATTGTTGTATAGATAGGATTGGTACAATGGATAACTCACGGTTTGGTATCACATTGTTGTATAGTTAGGATTGGTACAATGGATAACTCACGGTTTGGTATCACATTGTTGTATAGATAGGAATGGTACAATGGATAACTCACGGTTTGGTATCACATTGTTGTATAGTTAGGATTGGTACAATGGATAACTCACGGCTTGGTATCACACTGTTGTATAGTTAGGATTGGTACAATGGATAACTCACGGCTTGGTATCACACTGTTGTATAGATAGTATTGGTACAATGGATAACTCACGGTTTGGTATCACACTGTTGTATAGACAGGATTGGTACAATGGATAACTCACGGCTTGGTATCACACTGTTGTATAGATAGGAATGGTACAATGGATAACTCACGGTTTGGTATAACACTGTTGTATAGATAAGATTGGTACAATGGATAACTCACGGTTTGGTATCACATTGTTGTATAGATAAGATTGGTACAATGGATAACTCACGGCTTGATAACAACATTGTTGTATAGATAAGATTGGTACAATGGATAACTCACGGCTTGGTATCACATTGTTGTATAGATAGGATTGGTACAATGGATAACTCACGGCTTGGTATCACATTGTTGTATAGATAGGATTGGTACAATGGATAACTCACGGCTTGGTATCACACTGTTTTAAGATAAGATTGGTACAATGGATAACATAACTCACGGCTTGGTATCACATTGTTGTATAGATAAGATTGGTACAATGGATAACTCACGGCTTGATAACAACATTGTTGTATAGATAAGATTGGTACAATGGATAACTCACGGCTTGGTATCACATTGTTGTATAGATAAGATTGGTACAATGGATAACTCACGGCTTGATAACAACATTGTTGTATAGATAAGATTGGTACAATGGATAACTCACGGTTTGGTATCACACTGTTGTATAGATAAGATTGGTACAATGGATAACTCACGGCTTGGTATCACACTGTTGTATAGATAGGATTGGTACAATGGATAACTCACGGTTTGATAACAACATTGTATGCAGATTGAAAGATGTTAGTGCGGTTTGTACATGACATATAGGATGGATAGCATCGAGTGATGAAAAAAAGTGACCAATCAAAGAGCAGCATTTCACATACAAACGGAAAAATTAATTATAAAGAATTGATAATGTTTGTTGTGACAACTTTATAATTGAACCAATATGGATGTAATTATGGAAAATTATTCCAGATGTTGGACTACAATCTCAGCTGCGATTACCCAGTTTGTAATTGACTTTTTTTTTTGGAAAGACCAGTTCGTCCATAAAATCTCTTTTTGTGGTAAACAACTTAAGTTTCCCATTGCGTCCGTTCGTACAACGACCAAGACACTAGGAGGTAGATAATTCGACGTGCGTAGTAATGCTAACTATCTGATGGACGCTTGATGCTGCACGTGTGAACCTCAAACATATTCTAAATCTGCACCCCCCTTTATATCACATACATTGGAGTTTAAACTACAACATGGTTGATCCAGAGAAGGGTAAACCTCTTCAGGAAATGTGTGACATCTTTGATCTTTCAAATCTGATTAAATCAGAAATATGTTTTACAAAGATTGGTTAGCCATCTCCTGTAGATGTTTTACTCTCAAACCGACCACAATGCCTGTACAATGCTTTTAATTTGGACTGTGTAGTATCAGATTGTCACAATATGGTTGGTGTACTTGTAAAGGGAAAATCCCCATATGTATCTGTTGAAAAGCTGAAATACTGAAGCTTTAGAGATTTTAATGAAAATGATTTAAAGTAGATGTATTCCTTTTTCAGTGTCGTATGTTTTTGATGACCAAGACGACGTTTACTGGGCCCGTAAAACTCTGCTCAAGCAGGTTATAGATGACCACGCCCCCTATAAAGGAACGTCGCAACAAAGCTAATAAGTATTAGCCAGTGTTCATGAATCGTGGCTACACGAATAGGAACAGCCGCCCCAATGACATACGTAGGGCTACAGGTCATTTGAGAGACTGCTCCATAATGGATCTCTGTACATGTACAGCTGCCCAGTCTGTAAGAAGTGATTAGTGTGTTTATTGTACTTTTAGTGCTCTAGTCTCTTACAATCTTAACTTATGCCCGCTGTCCTATGTCTTATGCTTTTTAATTATACTTTGTATGTTTTTTACTTACAACTACTGCATGCCTGGGCTTTTTTGTTTCGCATGGTACAACTGCTGTCATTTATTTTCTTTTGCTTACGTGTACAATGTCTTTTAGCATGTTTTTACTTATGTTGTATGACTGATTTATTTATTCATTGTTTGCTTTTAATTTGTTTATCGAAATACAAGCTCTACTGGGCTTATGTTGTATTATTCTCAATTTTCGACGCAAAATAAAGCTTCTGTATCTGTATGCACACGCTGTTGTATGATCGAGTTCAATTTGATTCAATTCTTAATACCTTGAACCGTGTGGCTCATCAGTACATAATACACATATATACAAGAAAGATATATATAAAAACGACTGTAAACAGGAATTTTCGCCAATAACCTTGTACAGTGAACATTTGGAAGATGAATCATTTTTTTCTTTACAGTCTTGCTTGAAAATATCACACATTCTAGTTTTAATAGTCTTCATAAATAAACGGACGTATAATAGCCATTATACAAAGTTTCAAGTTTTAAGCGATATTGCCTCAATAACTTTTTGGTGATAGCAGAAAGAGGCTTTACTAAATAGTACGGAATACTAAAAGTATCGACAAGATGTCTATATAAATAGCATTTAGAAGATGTTTCAAACGCACAATGAAGTTCTTGAATAAATACGTCATGCAGACGCTGAGTATACATTTCCACAAACTGTTTTTCGTTTTGAACATATTGGATATCCCAGATATAATTAAAACCCAATCTATATAATTCATGTTTAACATGATAAACCCAGTTAAGTTAACAATTTGGATTTTTGACATTAAGCTCAAGGAGTGCATCATAACATGATTTTAGTACACAGTTATTTGTATTTAAAATATTTATCCAAATATTTCATATTTCATAATAGCTATTTTGCGCTGTATTTGTAAAGAATATCTCCCCGTTTCGAAGTATACCATAGAACTATTAACTGTTTTCTTGACGTTCAATAAATCTTTCAAAAAGAGAAAATGAACCTTTTCAATTTGCGGTGATACACAGTTACCCCATATCTCACATC
This sequence comes from Mimachlamys varia, assembly GCA_947623455.1. Taxonomy (NCBI): domain Eukaryota; kingdom Metazoa; phylum Mollusca; class Bivalvia; order Pectinida; family Pectinidae; genus Mimachlamys; species Mimachlamys varia. Next base: position 223,932 of record OX392528.1, on the reverse strand, counting down.
CATAGTTCAATATGCATGTTATATATGTATCAAACAAAGATACTTTAGTTTCATTATTTAGAATAAAATCTTTCAATCTTCTTTTAAAAAGGTAAAAAGCTTTTCTGTCCTGAGAAGCCAATTTATTTTTTGTTACAGTGAATCTTCTGTTATAATAAAAAATTAATCCTAGATAACAGAATTGGTCCACAACCTCAATTGACTTGCCATTAAACGTCCAGATTTTATTAAGTAGAATTCTTTCACTTTTTCTATAAGTACAACAATTTTTGTTTTATCATAATTAACCGGCAAATTTCACTTATCCGTGTAACATTGTGGGCAATCTATCATATACTGAAGATTGTTAACATTTTCCGAAAACAAAATTGTGTCATCGGCATACATTAACATAAAAAGGTTAATTCGTAACCTTGACAACTGGAATTTATAAACTCACTTTCAATGTCATTAACGAATAAAAAAGCATGGGCGATAACGATTCCCTTTGTAATAAACCGACATGTAAATCAAACATAGCAGATAATTTACCCTTTAATTTTATGCAAGAACGTACATTATCATAAATGGATCTAATTACATTAAGAAGTCTACCTCTAACACCACTTTTCCAAAGTTTATACCAAAGCTTATCGTATCAAAAGCCTTGCTGTAATCTACAAATACACAAAACAGTCTTTCGTTTTGTTCTATGGTATTAATTATCAAACTACATGTATGTAATGAAAAAATTGCATCCCTAGTCCCAAACCCAGGTTTAAAACCAAATTGGGCATCGGTAACAATTAACAATTACTTTCTTACTCTATTCCACTATTCATTTCCATTTTCTACCATTTTTTGAGGACATGCATGTAAAACAAAACTGCCAGTTTGTTTTAACTCTGTATAAAGAACGTATAATATTCAACAGCTTTCCTTCTTACCTTCTTTGAATAGTTTGTACCACAGATTCTGTCTATTACGAAGAACGTATAATATTCAACAGCTTTAATTCTTCTTACCTTCTTTGATTAGTTTGTACCACAGATTCTGTGTATTAACGAAAGTCAAAAGCCTTTTTGTAATCAATAAAACAGCAATACAGTGTAACAAAGTAGGCATGCTGATATGATATATCACGGTAGGTTTACCAGGTGGGAAGTATTAATTAGCCTAGGTGCTGTGATTTGTTATTGAAATAAACTAGTTGTTAATTAGGTCTCTGTCTATTACATCAGTAAACCGGGGCAGAGTGAAGTATTGGTCAGATAAGTGCCGCCAGATGTTGATTCGGAATATGATACTACATATACACACGGCACTTAACTTGGCACACGAAGGGGATTAGTAATTATAAGTACAAGCTAGTGTAGTGATAGGAAGAGTCGGTCATTAGAAGACCATGGAGTAGGTCTTGTACAGTTTGTACCATGCGAATACCTGTGGTGGCTAAAGAGCACTAGGTCTTTGACAGTCTACACGAGAGGCTGCCAGGAGGGCTACAGAATAGTGCTAGTAAAGATGTAGAAGACTTATAAGTTGACGACTGACTTAGCCAGACTGAGACACAACGCTGAAGTACTTTAATTCAGCTTAATGATTTTGTAATACCATAAACATGTACTTGTGATGTCGGTGTAATTTATGATCAAGAATAAACTGTCTATTATCCAATATTACGTGTCGTTGCTGAATTGTGTCACAGACGTGTTATTTTGGTGACCATGACCAAGGATACCGCAACCACACTAAGAAAATAATGGATTCTGAAGAAGAAAGTGAAGAAGAAGATGCCAACATGACAGACAAGCGTAACCTACAGAAAAAACAGGGACAGAGACCGAGTGGGTGAGTGATTTAGTTTTATCCTTGACACTAAAGTAATTCTCATTATGGCAAACATTGATGCAAGTTCTGTTTTTCAAGAAATTAATTTACAACTTTCGAGCTTATGTTCTATGGTAGGAGTACAAAATATTACTCAGATAGTTAAACCATTTTCAGGAAAACCAGAGGTATTCAAAACGTGGATAAAAGCTATAGAAAAATATGCTAATTCAGTAAACTTACCAAAAGATAAATTAAACCTGGTAGCACTTCAAACTAGTACAGGGCCAGTAAGTGATTTCATTAAGAAGTATTTAAACGTAAATAAATCTACCGATTGGAATTTATTAAAGAAGGAATTGACACCTATTTTTGATGAAATGACCGATCCCCATCATGCTTTAAAAGGGCAAGACAGATCAGGAGGAAACGTTATAAAGAGTCAATTGATAGGGTTATTTATTGATGGGCTTAAACATGATATCAAATTTAAAGCTATGAGAGAAAACCCCAAAACATTTCAGGAAGCCTATGATTAATTACGCAGTATCAGAACAAAATCTTTTATTAAGGTTCAAATTAAGGAAAGGAGACGATAACACACTCTTTGATGGACATAAAACAAATACCGAAGACAGGAAAGTTCGTCAAAAAGCAAGGGTTAAGTGTTTGGGGTGCAAAAATGGGGACATTTTAAAAGAAATTGTCAGAACACAATATGTTGGTATTGTGGACGGGCAGGACATATGCAAAGAAACTGAAGGGAGAATAAGGCGCAAAACACTAAAAAGGGAAAAGTATAACACTCTGTTTATAAGTTGACAGATAGAAGGAGTGAAATAAAAGCTAGATGCCAGCAGAAATGAAAAATAGAAAATCAATATACAGGAAAAAAAATTAATCCTATGAAAAGGATAATACCAAAAACAAAATCCCAAGTTATAAGATAGAACCAGCAGGTAACCAAATTCGTGTAAAAAAAATAAAAAAACAAGAGACTTAGGGCTCTCGTGGATTCAGGAATTATTATGCGATTAATACATTGGGAGATTTATAAAACTTTTAAACAAAAACAAAGATTAAGAAGACAATTTAGCAGTAATTAAATAGTATTAAATAGATGTGTTCATCATATTAACACGAGTTCACTATATAGGCAACAGGGGCGTAGCTGGAGGTATTTTGATATGCAAGCCCGGGGCGTTTTCAATTTTGGGGAGGAGGGTTGGATCACATTTGGACTTCAAATGGTGTCATTGTTTTGGACTTGTTTAAATCATCATTGTCTGGCCTATCATTATACAAATTATTAATTCAAAAATGGAATACGATGTGTTTTATTTCCATGATATATGGAAACAAAATCATTATCCATACCTTAACATTAACTCATCAGCAAGTAAAACCAGAGACATGTAAAACCATCTTTGATATACATACGTCTCTGTTTATAAGTATATATGTTCTGTGCAGGACTCAGGAAGTAAGAACTCAAGGTTGTGTCCTTAAGTATAATTTTGTATAATTCGAACAGGCCTAGTTTCACGAAAGTTCCTTGACTTAAAAATCTCCATAGAAAAGCATTAAAGAATTAACGGGAAAATCTTAAGTTAAAGGAATTTTCATTGATTCTGTAATGCTTTCCTATGGAGATATTTCACTTACGGAATTTAGACCGGGCTCATTAATAATTGCATTTGCGGACATTTTGTTTGAACCGAAATGTAGTAAAAATTGGCCCTTCTTTTATTACTCTTAGAATGATAAAAATGTCATTTTTGTATATTAAATCTAATACAGATTTACTAAAAAAAAAACACAAAAAAACAGAGAGTACTAAAGCGTCAACAAAACCATAATCCGAACTCAAAATCGATTAAACAAGAGGCAAAAAATGAAAAAAAGAAAGATGTACATGGAGACCCTTGTAAAAGCACAAGAGAATAAGACCAGGTGTTCCGGAAGAGTAAGCGTCTTCTACTTCATCGACGACAACTGCCATGTACATATTGGTCACAACCAAGTAAACATCAGGTTCTCAAAATGAGAACCGATTCCTCATTGTCAATAAAAACAAGGGAGAACACTAATGAGCATACTCAAAAACGTCCATCTTCATATCACTTAAAGATACAGAACATGTCCCATGAAACCAAGATGGCGACCATAAAACTTGCCCACAGTCTTCATCAACCTGCACCTCTCCTTTCCCTGTGCCATAAGTTTGTTCGTCAGCAGCTGATATCTATCACTAAAACCTAATATGACATGATTTTATAAAAAAAAAAAAAATCAGCCTAAGTGAAATAGTTTCAAACTGATGCTTATGTTTGGATGTTGTTCGGTAATCATTTGTATACAAGTTTTCTCACGATAAAGCCATTACCTATATTGTTGTAGTGAGCTGTATTATAAATATTATTTGAATTGTGTTGGCTGCGGTCTCCGACATCTTGCACAATTATATGTGATTTAATATGTATGTATATTGTAATCCTATATGCTATTGCATTGGGAAAGAAATAAAATTGAATTTTAAGTATTTATAGCTAACACATTTTCTGCAGCCTAATATGTTAATCTGACGAGTCGAAAAAAAGGAGTAACAATATCAATGGACTTTTAAGAATATAAGTTGAATTATGAAATTTCTCGACTTTAATAGACATACTTTGGAAAAGGATGTGCAAGCACGGGCTTATGTGCTTACATGGCAGCTACGCCCCTGGACAAGGAGGAATAGGAAAAATTAGTTACATGTAATGAAATATGATTAAATTATTATGTAGGATGTCGGAGAGTTGAGGATACCTATATGCTTTGCTTGAATATGATATTCATGTAGTCTCTGTTGTAAGTCTCGCAAAAACACTATGGTATATATAGTGTGGGTAAATCAGTTAAATACGGAGTAATAACTTGATTATGGATAGCGCATATCTACGGAAGCCGGGTAGTGCCACATGAAGTAAACTTTTTATGTCGTAATTACGACTTAGTAGGTCGTAATTACGACTTAGTTATCTCGTAATTACGACATAGTATGTCGTAATTACGACTTAGTTATCTCGTAATTACGACATAGTTATCTCGTAATTACGACTTAGTTATCTCGTAATTACGACATAGTTATCTCGTAATTACGACTTAGTTATCTCGTAATTACGACATAGTATGTCGTAATTACGACTTAATTATCTCGTAATTACGACATAGTTATCTCGTAATTACGACATAGTTATGTCGTAATTACGACATAGTTATGTCGTAATTACGACTTAGTTATCTCGTAATTACGACTTAGTTATCTCGTAATTACGACTTAGTTATCTCGTAATTACGACTTATGGAATATCTTATGTGCGGCAATGCTCAATATCGTAGACGCTCTCATTGGCCGAGGTGCCTGGGACAGCGACTGGCTGAATTGAATGGGTAAAATAAACTAACTTACCTTTAATTAACAACAGCAAATACTACAAGACACCCGTTCCAATGAAAACACAGCATTATACAGAAACAATAATAATAATAATAATATTTATTCAGGTAAAAGGAACAATTAAATACATAAAAACTTTTGAATTTGAAATATTACAGATGGTAGTTATAATCATAGATTTTGACTTGAATTCCTTGGGATAGTCCATATAAAGCCTTAAAGGCTTATTTCCAATGGGGTTCCTATATACCAGACCAAACTACGAGATACAGTGAACCCTCGTTATACCGCCACCTTGAATAACTATTGTTATTGTCTCATTACAACCTTATAACCATGAATTAAATTGAATAATAGATTGCATTTCCAACTTTTTATTAAAAAACAAGCTTATTATTATATCGTCATATAGATCTACATTGGCACAAATTTATTTCTGAAAATAGTTATTGATCTGTTTTTGCCGCATGCCATTCCAAATGGAACACTAAAGAGTTCCTCGATCTCTAAAAAACAGAACAATATGGCGTTATCGTCGAGGGATATATATAGCGATTCGGGACGTTTGTATTTTAAAGGGTGTGGCGGATGGCGGTATGCGAGGGTGGCGAGCTAAACGAGGGAATTATATAGGACAGAAATCCGTTCTAGAGTTTTAGGTGGCGGTATGCGAGGGTGGGGGTAGATTCGGGTGGCAATAGGTCGAGGGTACACTGTATAACTTAATCGTAATGACGACATACTAAGTCGTAATTACGAGATAGCTATGTCGTAATTACGAGATAACTAAGTCGTAATTACGAGATAACTAAGTCGTAATTACGACATACTAAGTCGTAATTACGAGATAACTAAGTCGTAATTACGAGATAACTAAGTCGTAATTACGAGATAGCTATGTCGTAATTACGAGATAACTAAGTCGTAATTACGAGATAACTAAGTCGTAATTACGAGATAACTAAGTCGTAATTACGAGATAACTAAGTCGTAATTACGAGATAACTAAGTCGTAATTACGAGATAACTATGTCGTAATTACGAGATAACTAAGTCGTAATTACGAGATAACTAAGTCGTAATTACGAGATAACTAAGTCGTAATTACGAGATAACTAAGTCGTAATTACGAGATAACTAAGTCGTAATTACGAGATAACTATGTCGTAATTACGAGATAACTAAGTCGTAATTACGAGATAACTATGTCGTAATTACGAGATAACTAAGTCGTAATTACGACATACTAAGTCGTAATTACGAGATAACTAAGTCGTAATTACGACATACTAAGTCGTAATTACGACATAAAAAAATTACTTCATGTGGCACTAACCGGCTTCCGTACATATCTCCCAGATGTTGAGCAATTATTTGGAGAGTGGTGATGCAATATCATGAGAACATGCGTATGGGTATCGATAATATGTGTATGTGTATTGATAACATCATCTTGATTCAGAGGCAAGCTCAGATAATGCTGAGTTTTGCAAACGATTAATGATCAAGTTGCTAACCAAGATGACCAAATAAGTGAAGAGAGTTCAGATTATATGTCAGTTGATGAGGAAATTTAAAAGTTACTTTGGAATCAAAGTAAAAGAAGTTATGGAGTTTAAAGAAAGAACTCTCTCGTACCAATTGGCCATCAGCACGTGAGATTCAATCTCTTGCTCAATATCAGGATGATGAAATTAAAACAAAACAAAACAAATGATATTAGATGTAATGTTAAAAAGGTAAAAATAAAATATAAACTAAAACGTTTGGTAAAAATGGAAGAATAATAAAGGAAAATATTAGATGTAATCACATTAAATCTGATAAAAGCTTGAGTGAAAATATTAATTTAAAAAATTACTTCAGAGCAAAAATGTGTAATTTGATATAATTCATGAAGAACTGAACGCATCAATAATAATGCATGTGAGAATGAAAAAGGTCAGGTAAGCTAATCACTTTGCTGAGTTACAAATTGGTGTCGGCTTAAGCTGAGGATGGGAGTACATCTATAGAGAAGTTTCCTCTACACCAACCATTTAGATCAAACGACAGTCTACGTCACTGATCAACGAGAAAGGGACGGTTACATGATTTAACTATTGGAAGTCAAAGAGAGACAGTGAATCCTTCTGAAATACTTAGTTGTACGAACATTCCATCTGCGGACGTCAGAAGCGGATTTTTTTTAAATAAGGAAGATAGATTCTGAAATTTCTTTTATCTGACGGGAATAAGTAGTATGTGACTGGAAGTAGTTATTGATGCTATTTGAACCAGGAACTGTTATATGTGTTTATGTACATATACATAATGTACGTGTACCAGACTAGAGTACACACCATCGGTAATGAGTTTAATTATACGGAGGTGGATCTGAAAACTTATTTATCCGACTGGAGAGAGCACAAGAGACTATAATGTCCTGTGAAGAAAAAGGAACATTGCAACGAAATATGTAACACTTGCGATTTTCTTTTCAATTATTCGTGCACTTGTGAAGATATATAATTATTCTTGTGAACACTATGATGTATATCTTTGAGGATATGACGTAACCAAAAGGACATTCTTTAATCATTTTAAGTGAATTAACATCTAACAACTTTGTTAGTGAAAGACATTGTATTAATGAGACAATCGCGATAGTGATTTATTTCATTAAATATTATCATCATATTTGATTTCCGGAATATCATTTTATTTTGTGTGATTGAGTTAATGAACAGTATTGTGTGAACTTTTAATGTCGGACGCAACATATATGTTTAAATGATTAAGCAGATACCATGGACATTAACAGTATTATTCGCATAACCACGTGGATTCTATAATGATTTTATCATTTTGATTATTATTTGTACAGGTGTATCTAATGGGTTAATTTAAAGAAGCTATTGTGTATAATGATTTGTATCTGTAAATATGTTGTTATGAATATATATGTACCCACTATTGACTTTTTCGACAAAAGTATGTGACCTTGAACATTTAAAATAAGGCTATATCATGTCGTCATTTAAGGCGCAGTATAAGATATTAATAGATGCTTAACGGGGAATTGCACGATGTCGGAGGTTATTAAATCTAGATTAATTGATTTTAGAATTATCTGAAGTGGGAATAGAGTGAAAGTAATTATAAATATTTTAAAAAAGTTGGGATAATGGTGGCATATTATTTAAAGAACTATAATTAGAAATTATATTTCCTTGAGGAACAGGAACGAAAAAGTAGTGTGCATAACATCTAAAGAACTATAATTATAAAATTATATTTCTTTGTGAAAAAGGGGACAATGTAACAAAGTAGTCATGCTGATATGATATATCACGGTAGGTTTACCAGGTGGGAAGTATTAATTAGCCTAGGTGCTATAATTTGTTATTGAAGTAAACTGGTTGTTAATTAGGTCTCTGTCTATTACATCAGTAAACCGGGGTAGGGTGAAGTATTGGGCAGATAAGTGCCACCCAGGTGTTGATTCGGAATATGATACTACATATGCACACGGCACTTAACTTTGCACACGAAGGGGATTAGTAATTATAAGTACAAGCTAGTGTAGTGATAGGAAGAGTCGGTCATTAGAAGACCATGGAGTAGGTCTTGTACAGTCTGTACCATGCGAAGACTCTGGAGTAGGTCTTTTATAGTCTACACCTGTGATGGCTATAGAGTACTACGTCTTTGACAGTCTACACGAGAGGCTGCCAGGAGGGCTACAGAATAGTGCAAGTAAAGATGTAGAAGACTTATAAGTTGACAACTGACTTAGCCAGACTGAGACACAACGCTGAAGTACTTTAATTCAGCTTAATGATTTTGTAATACCATGAACATGTACTTGTGATGTCGGTGTAATTTACGATCAAGAATAAACTGTCTATTATCCAATATTACGTGTCGTTGCTGAATTGTGTCACAACAGCCTTTCCCTATTTTTGAGGTTTTTGCTTATTAATGGTATATGTCTTTCTTAAAAATAGGAAATATATTACCACCTGACCATGGTGAAGGCTAACACCCAGATTTAAAAGTATTGTTAAACAGTACCACAAGACATGGTATAAGGACATCTTTACCTTTAATAAAATACTCATTAATCAGTAGGTCTGGACCACATGCCTTAGAGTTACTTAATTTATTGATAGCTTTAAGAACTTCACTCTCAGTCATTTCATCATTTATAGTTCTTGAAACATAGTATTTGGTATATTTATATCGTAACTTGTTAAAAACTCGTTGACCATTTCATTCTCAACAGGATCCGTTGATGACAAGTCGCTAAAATAATTGAAAAAATGTACGTTGCTTTTTCTTTTCTTAAACCTACCATAGAAAGTCTTATAATTACTTTTCCGTACCCTGCTGAGCTATATAATCACGCTTTAATCTAAGTTAATCTATAGTTACGTTTCTTTGATATGAAAAATTCTTATTTTCTTCTGACATTAGCGAATTAAAAGTAAGTAATGCGTTTTTGTATTCAGTTTTTTTTTTATTTTACACAAACTGTTAAACCATGGTTTATCCTCCACTCGATTTTTTTTCTAACCTGTCTAGGGGTGGATGAAGTACTATTTAAAGGCATTAACAAATCATTTAACATATTGGTAAATGTATTCACACTCTCGGCAACACATTCCTGATTATCAGCAATAGTGTTGCTTAAGTATTTAGCAACTCTCTATGATTTTCCTCCAATAAATTCATTGTCCTCTCTACATGATCCTCATTCCATTTCACATGTGTATATTTATCATCTTGAACTCGGGTATAATGACGTCATTTTTACACAAACCAACAGTAATACAATTTGGAGAATGGTCTGAGAAAACAATAAAAATTCCACTCTCAAAGTGAGAAATATTAAAAAGAAATTCATAGAAAGTCAATACGTAATCTATTAAACTAGATCCCTACTATTCAAAAACTTTAGACTACTATTAGAAAGTGAGAGAAGATGTCTACCAAACTAGTTAATATACAAGTCAGAACTGGAGCGTTTGGATGGTATAGAATCATTAACATAATTGATAATATTTGAAATAGCATGCGCAGGCGCTTGATTAACAACATCGTTATTTATATAATCATCGCAAATACCCTTTCTACTATTGACATCTCCCAATACAATCACTTTACCCAGTTCTTTATATAATCGTCGTAAATACCCGTTCTGCTATTGAAATCTCCCAATACAATCACTTTACCCAGTTCTTTATATAATCATCGCAAATACCCGTTCTGCTATTGAAATCTCCCAATACAATCACTTTACCCAGTTCTTTATATAATCATCGCAAATACCCGTTCTACTATTGACATCTCCCAATACAATCACTTTACCCAGCTCTTTATATAATCGTCGTAAATACCCGTTCTGCTATTGAAATCTCCCAATACAATCACTTTACCCAGTTCTTTATATAATCATCGCAAATACCCGTTCTACTATTGACATCTCCTTATACAATCACTTTACCCAGCTCTTTATATAATCGTCGTAAAAACCCGTTCTGCTATTGAAATCTCCCAATACAATCACTTTACCCAGTTCTTTATATAATCATCGCAAATACCCGTTCTACTATTGACATCTCCTTATGCAATCACTTTACCCAGTTCTTTATATAATCATCGAAAATACCCGTTCTACTATTGACATCTCCTTATACAATCACTTTACCCAATTCTTTATATAATCATCGCAAATACCTGTTCTGCTATTGGTATCGCTTTATCCAGTTCTTTATAATTCACATACCAATTCCTCAGGACTGACAAAAATATCGTTTTCACATTTGTGATAAAAAAACCCCACTATTTACAGATGATAAAGAACAAGCAAATACATACATATCACTGACATTCTTACTGGAAATCTTTAACAATATAATGTTATCAACCAATTTTATCGATCACTCTACAATGATCGTAAATAGTTGATTTTATAAAAATTACAATACTGCATCTTTTACCATGCACTCTAGGAAACACACAACTGACATACCCTTCCAATTCCACTTCATCCTTTTTCCAACCCAAGTTTCATATAAACAAACAATACCATATCTTTTTATAATATTTACAAATTCTTTTGTATTAAATTTGTCTGAGATTGACCTGCATATATTCCTGCCGCGCTTTGATGTGTTGTGCCAAACTGGTGCTACAGACGGATGCTGGCTATCGGTTGTTGCGGCGAGCTGATGCGCGGGCGGGACTCGGGCGGCTGAAGTCGTTCACGTCCATCAGGGGTCGATGGTTTCCGTCTCCTTTTGCTTCCACGACCGTTAGCTGGCGTACTTGTGTAATAGGGTCATTTTTAACGTCATTTGTCCGTTTATAAAGTAACCGTATCGCGTTGCGCGACATTTGACCGTTGCGTCATGTACTGTGAGTCTACCTTATATGTATATGTAATGTCCAGTTTACCTATGTGTCGTCATCATTATATGTGTCCATGTGGTGTCTTTTGTGGTCACTTTGTTAGGGTTTGGCGGGGAAATGAACGTAGCCATTGTCTACGGACGGAGAAAATATTCTGTAGCCGTCAAAGACATTTTTAGGTATGTAACATGAAATGTCTACATGTAATTAAGATTTAAAGAATAGTAAACTATAGTAGTAACAAACTATGTATTGTTTGGAATGAAATAACATGTAATAATCTTTTATAAAAGTAAAAGATTATAGTTGACATATTCGATAAAGATAATTAGTTGATATACCATGAATAAGTTCTTTTGATCTTTGTATAAGTTAATAGTTTTGCTATGATAGGGTAATGTATAAGTGTAACATGGTCTTATTAGCTGTATATTTTATTTGCAGTATTTACAATTGTCCTGGATATTCCAGATGATATTCAATAGACCCTTGACCCATTGTTAGGGTAGGTATTATAAATGTATAAGTCCAATATAACTATTTCTATATAATCTAAGCGATTATCATAGTATTTTGTAAATGGTTATAATCATTATTTAAATATATTAAAGTATGAACAGCGTATGCTGTACTGATGGTACATCCATAGATTTATGGATTATATATAACTTTATCTTATAATGTAAATATGTGTATTCATATAATTAATACACGATGATGTCTATGTAGAAAGAACGAGTGCAGTAATTTATGACTGTACGTTAATGATAGGTTTTATTCTTTATTGTTGTAGGGTCATTAACTACGTTAACTACGTTAACGTTAACCAACCAAATAAACGACAACTGGAACTAAAAAGATGTGTTTGCCCTCATTTTTACACTTGTGTCAATGCAACTGGAGGCTGAAGTTGTTATCCTTTCCATTGTGTGACGTCACTGTAGGACCGTTAGTCGCCGTTACGTAGCGGCCTTCTGTGCAGTTTACATTTCGCTCTCAAGTTTTCCGTAAATGTACAGACGACCTCGCACAAGTTTAACATTATTGTCTATTTTTTTTAGGATCTCTATTGACATGTGACACTTAAATAAAATAAATCTTGAACTTGATTTTGATTAATCGCTCTCATGAAGAATTACTATAAGTATTAATTGACATTTTCTAGTCATAGTATGATAAACCCTAACCCTAACTTTAGTGCTAAGATCCCCGCCAGGATTTGAACCTGGGTCTCCTGTCACACAGTGTTATCATTGAAACAGCTCTCTTGAAGAATTAGTTTAAGTATTAACTGATATTACACAGTTATAATATTAACCGAGTCGTAAAACTTTAGTGCTAAGATCCCCGCCAGGATTTGAACCTGGGTCTCCTGCCACATAGTGGCAAGTGTGATGACCGCTTCACTACAGGAATGTATATATATATAGCACTAAAATCTAATTCTCAATTCAAATTCAGATTTAAGTTAAAAAAAATATGTTCTGTTTAAAATTGAACCCCTGCAGCTAGAATTACCTTTTCTTAGACCTTGATCAAACTTACCATCCACCATTCAATAACAGAAACACTGGCTTTATGCTGTAGATTTGTTGAAAGTGTTCCATTGTGTCTGCATGTGAAGCTACCATTTGTTGTGTAGACGCAGGTTTGTAAATCGCAAAATTAACTGTAGATTGAAGCCCGAATATTCATTTCATGATGATTTTACCATATTTGTATCCATATTTTTATGCATGTAACACAGTGGTTATTCGCCGATTTCCTCGCTCTGTACTGCTACCAGATTATCTGTTTATATATAAAACATATATGCAATTACTGATCCACTATATTTAATCATGTACGGCATTCCATTGGCATTTTACAGTAAATAAAAGTCTTGAAAACATGTCATTATTTTTTTTGTTTTGCATGAAAATAGATTAAACGACATTAAATTTCATTGATTTTAAATCTGACAATTTTACAGCGAATTCCAAGTTTTCACATTTTTCACTTAACATTTGCATTTGTTAAAAAATATTCCATTAGTTTCTGGTGAACAAAAGGCTCATAGAATTAACCAGAGACATGTCAGCTTCCACAAAAATAAATATGGACGAGATCTATGGAAGACTTAAGTGTCAATTAGGTCCACAAAATACCATATGTTATTAAAAGATATGTTGAATATTTAGATAATAAATTATATGTGAAGTATTAAATAAAAATGATATTTTTGTTTTTCAAAAATTACAATAACAACTGTCTTTCAAAATAAGAATATAAAAAAATAAAAACATTCAGAAAAACGAGTTATAGTTCTGCCAGCGACGCGGTTCGAACATACGACTGTCCATACCTCAGCTCAAAACGGGGGGTGACGTCACACAAACTTGGGACGCCCAACACCGAATTATGCGCTGGGTCCTCTCAAAAACTGAGCAAAGTTGGGAATATGACCAGTTTCCATTGGTCGTCAGCTTTCCATCTTTGTCCCATCTTTCTTCCAACAATCAGCTTCCGTTCTCTGATTGGTTGGGCCGTCCCAACTTTCTTCCCATCTTTCTTTCAAGTTTTCATTCAAGAAACCTCTCGACCAATCACTGAGCAGCATGCCCTCCAAGATTTTGAGATAGCCATTTTGTTTTCGAAGCGACCCTCACTACGAAGACGGAAATCCGATGTACGCAGAGTTTTACTGAATATTAGAACACGTCCCTTTTCAAGCATCCTTCTAAGATGGTATGTAAGCTGTGCTGATGTTATTTTGACCATATGCACGTGTATTTTCTCTGATATTTAGCTGATAAGTATCTTGACCTGAAAATGTAAACAAACATGGCGGTCGCACGTGGAAGAATCACGTTCTATATATATTCATTAGGAGTTTTTCAGATTACTTTTTACGCACACGAAACACGTGTTGACATTAATCATGAATGAACCTCCTACTCATTTATGCTGAAACGGCAAATAAATCCATATTGCATACACATCGAGCCGATTTGACTGAGTATCACAGGCTCAAATTGGTCAGTTCGGACCAGTAATAAAATAAGTAAACAAAATCAAATAAAAATATTGAAAAACAATAACAAACGCCAAAATGACTGCAAACAGCTAGATGTTTTCAGTGTGATGTTATGTTGACGAGCAATCAATTGTTACAGACCCACATGACTGTGTTAATTGCATAGTTATATAATTAGGACATGATTACTTAGTCGTCGAGAAAGGGGGGGGGGGTGTGTGTGTGTGTGTGTGTTGCAGTAAGAGTGAATGAATTGCTTCGTGTTAAATAATCGTATGTACGAATAAAAGTTTCTGTTCACTTTTGATTCAATATACCTTTATAAGCATGTGGCTTTATAGTTTTGTAAATGACACTTAATGCTTATGACACAAAATCACACTGAAATGTAATGAATGTCAGTCCTACTTTGAAATTTCTCGCCACTTGTTCGGGGCACACAATCAGCATTGGAGTGAGAATAATACGAGGAATTCACAATCGCATCACAGTTAGTAACACAAAGTGTCATTGTCAACACACAACATTAGTTGATTAAGCTCATAAAAACGACAACACGATCGTTTCACTGACTTCAGTTGGCGGCGTCTGGTCATTTTTCCCTCCAATGGGGACATACTACAGTCTGAATTGTGCCTAAAATCTTGTAATGACATGATATTGCTTTCTACTGATTAAACATAATCGATTTTCTTCTCGCGTTGTTTTATGTTTGATTTAAACACAATTGTATATAATATATATAGTGTAAAATTGCTGTAAGTGTTAATCGACGTGTTGTACATGATAATAGGTGTGCACTAAAGACAGGGCCAGACCGACCGGATCATTGATGTGGGACAGATATATCTATGTCACTCTTTCTTTTCCAGATTACCCGGGGCCCATCGACCAAGATTTAGAATCATAGGTGATGGGTCACTGGTGTTATCGTACACAAAAGAAGCAGACGAGATGTTGTTGAGCAGGAGGCCAGGAACAGGGTACAGCAATGTGGTGGTGATGTCACGAATGCAGGACAGGTGCTTGCGGAGTCGACTGTCCAGTTTGGTCATTTTCAGGGACAAACTTTCAGATGGCTTTGTGAAAATGCCCTGAGCTATGCGGGCTGGATAGTGGACGATTCCAGAAATGAGAAGGAGTTGCCAAATTGCAGTCATCTCACTGCTAATAAGGTAAATATAGTGTTATTGTAACAGAAAAAATGTTTGTGAACTGCAAAATTCTGTATAGTGACATAAAGTGCAGAACATATATTAAAAGATAATACATTTTCATAGCAGTGCATCATTACAGATTCAGGTGCCCTATATTAATAATGGTGTCCATCAAGGTCACCACTACTTAAAATAATAGACCATGGGAATGTTAGCCAAATGTCTGATCCTTATTGACTTGTCATTATAATAGCGTACATTTGTCATACACAGGTCAGCTTGTGGAGGTACTTAGAACTCTTTCCTTAGGGGAGGCAGATTCTTGACATAAAGAAACAAGAGAGAGAGAAATGGATAGCCCAAAACCTTTCCGTGCTTCGCGCTCGTGCGCCATCCCAAAGCCCAAGGACACCAATAGTGAGAGCCCCCTGTCCGAGAACTCCCTCCACTTGTGTGCCGAGGACACCCTCACCCGGAAATGCCTGAAGAGAAACAGCACTCCTCACGTCGCTTGTGAACCAGCCCAATGTGTCTCCAAGGGTGCTACGGTCCAAGGTGAGACGTATCACGTCACCAGAGAAACCCACCTTTGCACCGTATGTTCCGAAGCAGACTCCCTCATCAACATCAGCCCAGACAGTAACACCAGACCGGTCAGATGAATCTGACGATTCCCTGGATGATGTGGTCCTGCTCTCATGTGTGGAGACGCTAGAGGCTGACCCGGGGGAAAGGTAAATATGTGTTTTATAAAAATTGAGTGGTTGAAATTCTCAATATTATCGTTGTTGATGACGATACGACTCGATAGGTACAGCATCTGTCTAGAGTTTGGAGGGTCTCGAGTTTGAATACAGTCCTAGGACGACATGGCTCAATTGGCAGAGCATCCGTCTAGAGTTTGGAGGGTCTCAAGTTTGAAAACAGTCCTAGGACAACATGGCTCAATTGGTAGAGCATCCGTTTAGAGTTTGGAAGGTCTCAAGTTTGAATACGGTCCTAGGACAACGTGGCTCAATTGGTAGAGCATCCGTCTAGAGTTTGGAGGGTCTCAAACTTGAATACAGTCCTAGGACAACGTGGCTCAATTGGTAGAGCATCCGTCTAGAGTTTGGAGGGTCTCAAGTTTGAATACAGTCCTAGGACAACATGGCTCAATTGGTAGAGCATCCGTCTAGAGTTTGGAAGGTCTCAAGTTTGAATACAGTCCTAGGACAACATGGCTCAATTGGTAGAGCATCCGTCTAGAGTTTGGAAGGTCTCAAGTTTGAATACAGTCCTAGGACAACATGGCCCAATTGATAGAGCATCCGTCTAGAGTTTGGAAGGTCTCAAGTTTGAATACAGTCCTAGGACAACGTGGCTCAATTGGTAGAGCATCCGTCTAGAGTTTGGAAGGTCTCAAACTTGAATACAGTCCTAGGACAACGTGGCTCAATTGGTAGAGCATCCGTCTAGAGTTTGGAGGGTCTCGAGTTTTAATACAGTCCTAGGACAACATGGCTCAATTGGTAGAGCATCCGTCTAGAGTTTGGAGGGTCCAAGCTCAAACATTGTTCATGTCGATATGGCTCAATTGGTTGAGTGTCTGTCTAGAGTTTGGTGGGTCCCAAGTTCAAGCATTTTTGATTTTGTTACAGCTCAATTGGTAGAGCATTCATCTAAAGTTGGGAGTGTTCCCAGTTTTACACTTGTCCTTAACTTAATAGTATCTTTTCCATTTCAGGTAGTTCCACGACCACTACAACAAAGCGATCAAGCCCACAAACACACCTAGAGCGAAACAACATGCTGAACAAGAATCTGACCCCGAGCAGCTGAAAGAAGGCAAGACAACTCCAGAAGAGCAGCAGTCGTCCGAGGATGACTCCAAACCAGACCAGATCCTGGATTGCGACACAAGCATCATGTCACCCCCCGCAACACAGATGTCCTCTGTACGACGGCTGGCGACAGACACTGCCTGAAGCAGACCACCAGTGGGTCTCTAAGGCCTTGTTCAGGGTCACAAAGCTGGACAAGGTTGAATTGGACCTCTCCAGATGTACCAAGCTCTGGTTTTACCCTCCTCCGCCTCCCCAGGTTACCACACAGACACCCCGGCCAGACAAGTATTTTGCCACCAAACTTCTCCTCTGGATGCCCAGACGTCTATGGCAAGTCCGTCTCTACTGCCCCCATGCCGACTGCCACAAACAGGAGCTCCTTTCCTCTGGAACCTACCAGCGTGTGCGGCATGTGCTTGACATTGACAGATACTACAGCATGGCTGCGGAGTATCTGTATTGCCCTTCTTGCCACAGGAAGGTCATCAGCTGGAGGTCCCGCATAGTACAACAGTTGGACCTCGGTCATCGCCTGCAGTTCCCAGTACTGATGACGCACAGACTCGCCTGTGACGTCAGAGTAATCACCATGCTCAGGCAGCGAGGCCTTGGAAACAGCTCCACCCAATGCAACTGTACCAGAAGCTGGAAGAACAGCATAGCCAGGAGCATCTCAGGAGGCTGGCCCTCTACCTGACCGAATGCGAGGGGTTCTCTTCAAGCTCTCTGGTCGTCAAGCCCTCATTTCAGAAGCCTCCAGAAAAGAGACCCTTACCCAGGCCGCAGTGACTGTTGACCGCCTACTGTCAGGACGTGATGCAGCGGTTAGATGAAGTGAAGGCCTCCATCACATCCACCTTCGGAAGCATCCTGAAGATGGATTCAACCAAGAAGATGGCAAAGAAGTTGGCCGGTCACAGTATGGGAACTGCAGCCTGGGTGACAAATATCGGCAACGAGCAAGGGCAGGTGCTCAACAGTGTCCTGACCGCCAGCGAGGGACAGGGACTGACCGATCTCGCTAGAGGTTTGGTGTGATGCTACGCCCAGGCAGGAATGTCACCCCCTTTGGTCCTCTATGTCGACAGGGACTGCTGTGGACAGTCCTATACAAAGACTCTTTGGCGACTGGCCTGACCTCATCATACACCTGGACATCTGGCACTTCATGAGGCGCTTTTCAGCTGGCTGCACCACCGACGCTCATCCCCTGTACGGCACCTTCATGAGTCGTCTATCGCAGGCCATCTTCCGGTGGAGTAGCCAGGACTTGGAGCACCTGAAGCAGGCCAAGCAGGCAGAGCTGATTTGTATTGACCTCGAGGGGGCGTCCGACTACACAGTCGAGGAGCACATCTCCAAGAAAGAGTCCCACTGTCGCCGACAGACTAGAGGAGACAACGGCCAACATACTGGGCCTGCTGAAGGCCTTTGACGGGGTCCAAGGCCGCGACACCATGGGAGTGCCCCTTTTCGACAGCACCTGGATGTGGGAGATCTGGGAGTCGCAACGACATCACGTCGAATGCAAACAGGACATGGAGGGCCAGCAACTGTACACAAAGACAAGCACAAAGGTCAAGGGCGGAGTTCCCCTCCCCGTCTACAGATGTGCACACGGGTCGACGTCTCTGGAGTCCTTCCACCTACACCTCAACCAGTTCATACCGGGAACCAGTGCCAGCGACGTGCACTTCCAGGCCTATCTGTTGGAGGGTCTTGTCAGATGGAACGAGGACAGGGCCAGTGCAGCTCTTGATGTGACCACTTCGAAAGGGGACCTCCACTCCTACAGCGGCCTGTTGCGCCATGCAACAAACGGTCTCAGCGAAGCAGTGTTTGGAACAAAGTTGTCCCCGAACTTTGTCGAGCCTAGGGAATACACTGGAGAACTCATCGGTGTGGAGTACCTGTACAACCAGACGGGGAAGGTGCTCCAGAACATAAAAAAGGAGTCGGGAAGCGAGTCGAGCGACAACGAGAGCGGCGACGAAAAGGCAGTCGACGAGGAAGGAGAAGACACGGACGAGGGATTCGAATAGAACACTGTGTTCTCCCTACGAACAAAGGCCTCCACTGTTCCAGCCCCTATTCGACAAGAGCCACCTCAGCATGACAGCCCAACAGAAGATGACCAAGGTTCTCACCCACAAGGCCCCTTCCTTCAGCTGCCACAGGACAAGGCTTTCGATGACATCGAAAAGGAGATGTCTGTGTCTGGTGAGTGTCTTCCTTGCAGGGAACCGTGCAGTACCCCTTGCTACAGTGAGAATATAGCTCTATAGCAGTCTCATCTTACACTGACTAAATCTGAACCTCTATTTTACAGATTCCACTCCCACCCTTGCGTCGACACGAAGGCGACTGAGCTTTCCGAGTGACAGACGGTCTACCGCAACGTCCCAGTCGCTGAGCAGCCCTTCCTCCAGTGCTCCCGAAGACGAACCCAGCAGCTCAATGTCCTGTTCCCCATCACCCGTGGTGATGACACCCGACGACCAAGACGAAAGTTCTGTCTAATTGTACCGACCCCAGTGACCCCATCCCGCATTGTACGTCTTGCCATTGCTATCAATGCCACTCTTTTCCATTGCAGGAGTCCGACGGACCGGATGGCATAGGGGGCTACAGTGCTGTGGAGGCCCTAGCTGAGTACCTCGAGTCCCTCAGGAACCAGACGACAGCTCTGACCAAAGGACAGGCATCCGTTCTTGTGGCCCTCTGGAAAGGGCTGGATCCATACGACAAGAGGCCAACTAAGTTCTCGCCTCGTCATCGCAGCAGGGCGGTCGGCCGGTTCAAGACATCCAAGACCAATGTGGCTCCAGGTGTAGAATCTACGAAACGGTGCTTCCTCGGGCAGAACACGGGACCGGCACAGTGGCCAGACTGCAACCGGTACGTGGAGGCCACCATCATTCGGCTGTGCGACGCCTTCCCCTCCCCTCTCAAACAGCAAGGCTCCACGCGCACCAGATGGACCCTCATCATGCAGGCCTACAAGAGGATTAGGGACAAGGTCCTCAACAACACCCAGGTCATGACCGAGACAAACATCCAGCTGGTGGAGGTCAATGTTACCACGCTTACTCAGTGGTAAGTCAATATCTAAACAGACACCACATGCTGTATCTTCGCGAGTAACAAAAACAAACGAAAACTATTTATAACTACATTTATTAAACGCATGCCTGATTGTCATTTAATTCCTTTCAGGTTCAACCGACGTGCTAAGAGGCAGGACAGGAACATCCTGGAACAAGGTCTCGAGTGCGACACACCTGCTGAAAGGCAGAGCCACTTTGTCCCCATCCCACCACCCATGGCAAGACCGACCACACCACTCAGGGTCCCCGTCCGCGAGCAGCATCGTTTCCAGCTGCCACCCAACACCGCAGGCCAGTCACCCACCCGCAAAAAACGACAACAGACTAAGGTACTGCCACTAAGGACGTCACCATCACTCCGGTCATCCACTCCACCCACTGTGTCGCCCCTCACCTCGGTTTCACTTCCGGTTCCGGTACCACTTCCGGTTCCTGTGTCCCTTCCTGCCCTGACTACACTTCCGGTCCCCATGCCAGCCCAGGCATCTTGGGCACATATGTCTCAGCAGCTTCAGCCAGTGTATCAGCTTCCACAACTTGGACTGCCGCAGTTTCAGATACCACTCCTTCCTGTGTCAGCCAGGCCACTTCCGGTTCCCAACCAGGGTCTCCAGTTTCCTAGGATCGTACCGGCAGTTTCACAGCAGACACCCGTGGTGCCTGCCGCCCCGATCATGTCCAGCAGCACCAAGTCTTATTACAAGCGTCAGCAGCAGGAAGTGGAGAAGGGAAGGGTGGTTCGCCAGTACGTGCGTAAGAAAGAGATAGAGTGTAGGAAATGCGGAAAGGTTAGAGACAAGACCACACATAAACAATTCTTTGGTAACTGGTTTTGTGCCCAGACAGCCCAGGTGACCTTCGATGAGTGGAAACAGGAAATGCAAGCCAGAGGCTACTCGAGTAAAAAGAAATAGTGACCGGAAGTGTCGGTGTAACATGACTGTGTGTGTAACTACTAGGTGTATATAGAGGACAGAAAAAAACAATATAAACATTTTTAATGCTGCCTAGCAACATGCTAGAAGGTCCCAAGCCCTTGAAAAAGCAGAGGGAAAATGTTTAAAAAGAATACAGCTGAAGTTCCCTATTGTTAATTGAGTTGTAGTTCAACTAGTGCTATATACATTCCTGTAGTGAAGCGGTCATCACGCTTGCCACTATTTGGCAGGAGACCCAGGTTCGAATCCTGGTGGGGATCTTAGCACTAAAGTTTTACGACTCGGTTAAAGGCCCAATATACGTAACTTTCGGCAAAACTAGAAGCGAAAATCAAGCCTAATAACTTATTATATTTATAGATTTAGTTAAGATAAACTAATATCAGCAATATTCAAGTTGAATTCTTTCACGGTTACCGGTACAGCAGCATTTGAAACACGCTGTTTGTAAACACGTGTTCATTTCGAACCGTCTTCTACCTTTGGTTTGTTGTTGAAGTGGGCCCCACCTGAATTATTTTCAATTCTTTGGATCGTTTTGTCAAGAGTTTCTTGTTAGTTACTGTTCAGGTTTACTTCATTTTAGGCTTATTTTTGCATGGTTATCAACTGGATTTTTTTTCAGAATTGTTCAGAATCACAAAAATTTCCCTGAAGTTACGTATATTGGGCCTTTAATATTATAACTGTGTAATATCAGTTAATAATTAAACTAAAGTTTAGTTTCAATGATAACACTGTGTGGCAGGAGACCCAGGTTCGAATCCTGGTTAGGGTATGTCATTCATTTAAGGACTCGCACAACTAAATAATTTACTATATGTTATTACAGTGCACTCCTCTTTATATCTTGTTGCATTTGTCAGACAAAAACATGATATTAACAGGAAAAGAAACAAGTTTTCCCACTAAATCTAGTGCATTTCCAATATCCATAACAAAAAGTAAACTGTTCAATGTACATATGAAGATGTTTCAATATATTGATAACATTATTTTAATTAAAAATCATTTTTGGGGTTATTTTTTATTTTCTATGCAACATTTTGTAAAATTTGTATCAATGGAAATTACATCATTTTCTGGATATTTGATGTGATTGGTTAAAAACAAACATGATATGAAGAGGATTTCACTTCAAAATACATGATATTAACCAAATAAAATTACATAGATTATATAGAGAGAAAAATGGTGCTTGGGAAAACATGACATGGAGAGGAATTTGATATTAACAGTCCACTGTGCTAAGCTTTTGAGCTAATAACTTTAATATTTGAAGTTCAACACTATAGTGACAACCTGCCTGGATTCACAGATACATACATGTGTTTTGGCAAACACTTCAAATGTCATATTATCAGGTGTTTAGTGGCATTTTTAGCTAGCTACAGGTGTCTGCTTAGCTAGACAACCGGAAATTTACATATCAAATCAGTGAAATGGGACGGGAACAGCCTCTGACTTTTGACCCCATATCAATCCGCCATCACATATCAAAATCTACCAAAAGTATACATTTTTGTAAAGTTAAATATCTATAGATTAGATTCAATGCATAATATGTCAACAATAATCTATTTGAATTACTCACAATCAATGTACTTAGTCAGAACAAATTTTCGTTAGGGACTACAATCGTATCAAACACTTCCTCATTGGCTCATTTACAATTACAACTCCTGTATGCAGAATGGCCTTTTCTCACGACTTGCATAAAATTAAATGTCCATTTTTCAGTATATATGTATGATTCAGCTATGTTTCCCTGCCAGGATTCGAACCTGGGTCTCCTGCCACATAGTGGCAAGTGTGATGACCACTTCACTACAGGAATGTATATATAGCACCAACAAATCTAATTGATCTGCAATATTTCATTTGGCATTTCAAAATAAAATACAAGTCTTGAAAACATGTCTTTATTTTTCTTGTTTTGCATGAGAATAGATTAAATGACATTAAATTTCAATGATTTTAATTCTAACAAATGATTTTTCTCATTTTCTCAAGTTTTTACATTTTTCACTTAACATTTGCATTTTTTTGAAATTATTCCATTGGTTTCTGGTGAACAAAAGGCTCATAGAATTAACCAGTGAAATGTCAGCTTCCACAAAAATAAATATGGACGAGATCTATGGAAGACTTAAGTGTCAATTAAGTCCACAAATGACCATGTAATTAAAAGGGTGTGTTCTCCGAACGCCAACATTTTTTTTAACAATAGGTAGGTGTTGT